>JAKCOX010000030.1:4174311-4774311 GCA_022605575.1 Laterallus jamaicensis coturniculus | reverse complement strand
CCCACCCATTACACAACCCTTACCACCCCATTTGTTCACTGAATTAATCCCCTTGCAGCAGAAACACACATTTGAAAGAAACTCACATTTCTTTCTTCTTTCCCATGCAATCCTTCATTAGGGTGAAGAAAAATCACTCTTGGCTGTTGCAGTGCAAGAACAAGAAGGTCCAGAGGCAAATGGGATACTGGGGGGCATCTCCACTTTGCTGTCAGTCAGAATTTCATCCTCAGAGCAAAACACCACCATGGCCAGAGGGGAGGAAATGGTTCATTCCTGCTGCCTTCCCTCAGAGCAGGTGAAATGCATATATAATAAACCCATCTCACTAGGCTGTGTGCCTGGCTTAGCAGCAATTAAACTGCAGATCAAAAGAAACAGAAATGTGGATGCTGCTTTGCTTATTAGTATCAACTCTGTCTTTGATTGCCTGAAGGCCTTTCCAACAAGGCTGGCTTTAATTACTTTAATGAGAGAGAAAATGATCTGAGGAGTGTCAGCTCAATGGGGCAAGGTCCCCATGAAAATGCTAGGCCTAGGATCATTAGTTCAGCAGTTAATACTACATTATCTTATGTTATTGGAGCTAAATGTAAACTGAAGCCCAACTGCTGGCAGGATGGAAGCTGGAGCAACAGATTAGAAGAAGCTTTGAAATAAGGTTGTGTTGGTTCTACAAGCCACTTTCAACAGAGATTGCTTTGTTGATGCCTTGCAGGAAAAAAAAATGCTTATAGAAAAGAAAAGCAAATTTAAGACACAGTGGGCTTGTTTTCAACAAAACACTCATGGCAATTATTTAAAATTAACTTTCTGAAGGGACTGAGTTTATCTTAAAGCAAATTAAGATAAAGCAAAGCAAGGCCACTTCAATTCTTAAGGGAAGCCCAAGCTGAGAAGCAAGAGGACCATGGAACTGCTCAGTGGTATCAGCAGTCCTGTGCCTCCTCTCAAGCCAAGGGAAAGGCAAGATGGAGCAATTTGACTTCATTTGCAATGAAGAGGGATTAAATTGCATTGTGTGACCTGGTATCTGCTGCAGGTGAAAATTATTCACAGCTACCACAAGTCAGCTGACACACAATTAATTTTAAGCAGGGATAATGTGATTATGATTGTGAGCCAGGAGTATTTCATACCAAGACATAATATAGTCACATTCATCCCATTTCATTTTTTACTAGCCTAGGTGGTGCCTGCACGTCCAAGTGCAGCCATTCCTTGTGCTCCCATTGCAGGGGATTAGAATTGCTGGTTGTTTCAGCTTGGAATTGGAAAGGGAATTGCATGAAAATAGATGAAAATAAGAATTTACTTTCCAAGGAAAAATCATTTCCTGAACTCCCCTCTGGTGCTGTAATCCTATGCAGAAGCCAAGCACAGCAGGCATCGAAGATAACCAAAGCCATCCTTCAAGATTCCAGCTTATCAGGCTTCATTTTTAATCTGTTTTAGGAATATTTTTGCTTTGCTGTGCAAGTTCTTTGAACAACTTTACTGGTTTTTGGGTTGTGGAAGCAAGCTGCATCTTGTACATAACCCTGGAGTCCTCATCTATTGCTGAAGACCCCATAGAAAGCAGCTCAAAAATACCTTAGTGATGTCTAAGAAACACAGCCAAGTGGGTTGTTATCACAGAACTATAGAGGTTGGAAGGGACCTCAAGAGCTCATGGGGTCCAACCCCCCTGCCAAAGCAGCTCCCCAGCTCATACTGCACAGATAGGCGTCCAGATGGGTCTTGAATCTCTCCAGAGAAGGAGACTCCACACCCCCTGGGCAGCCTGTCCCAGGGCTCCCTCACCCTCACTGGGCAAAAGTTCTTCCCCAGGTTGCTGTGGAACTTCCTATGCTCCAACTTGCAGCCATTGCCCCTTGTCCTGTCCCCACAGACACTGAAAAGGGGCTGGCCATTCCCCTGCATCCCATCCTTCAGATATTGATCAACATTGATCAGATCCCCCCTCAGTCTTCTTCTCTCCAGGCTGAACAGCCCCAGCTCTCTCAGCCTTTCCTCACAGGGGAGATGCTCCAGGCCCGTCAGCATCTCCTCAGCCTCCTCTGGACTCTCTCCAGGAGATCCCTGGCTGTTTGATCCCAGGGAGCCCAGCACGGGACACAACACTCCAGCTGGGGCCTGAGCAGGGCAGAGAGGAGGGGGAGGATCCCCTCCTGTCACCTGCTGCCCACACTCCTCCTGATGCCCCCAGGATCCCATTGTCTCTCTCAGCCCCAGGGCACACTGCTGGCTCATGGCCACCCTGTCACCCACCAGCACCCCCAGGTCCTTCTCCACACAGCTCCTCTCCAGGTCACCCCCAGCCTGTACTGAAAGGAAATGTTGTTCATCCCCAGATATGGAGAATAAAGACTCTTCTAGGTGTAAATGAATTCATTAAGCACTTCAGAGGCTATCCTACTCTTTCGCAAAATAAAGAAGGTCAGCCTGGAAGGTGTAAAGCCAAGTCCTGAGCCTAATGTTCCATGGTTCCCATTAAACTGGGACTGTACTGGTAGTTAGCATATAGTGGAAAGAAGATCAGGTTGCCAAGGGGGAAGCTAAGTAGAGATCTGCTGTCTGCTGAGAGGTCACTCTTTCAGTTCTTGCTTTGAAAAGGGCTGATCATTGGTTCTCCAGCCTCTGGTGAGGTTCAGAGGGAAACCAGCAGCTTCTCAGGCTCAGCTGCCTCTTCCCTCCCTGGGACAACAGAGCTCCACAAATAAGATAGAAGGCTTGTCCAGATCTATCTGCTAATCCAGGCAGCACCTCCTCTGCTGTCTGACATGCTAAAAGGAGTGGCAGGACTCAGTATTTGTTAGGCAGGGACCAGGGGAAGAGGAGTGGTCCCAGGTGTGAAAGGTCTGGCAGAAAGCATGTGATACTGAATATGTGAAGAGCAGGAGACCAGAATGCTAGCTGCTTTACTCCTGTGAGGGAATTACAAGCAGTTGTACAGGCTGTTGTACAGTTATACAGTTGTACAGGCTGTCCTGCAGTTGAGGTGCCTCCTCTTCCTCACATGGGCACCAGCAGAGACCAAAGAAGTTGTGGCAGCCTCTTCTAATAGAGCCAGGCTTTCAAGCCCATGCAACAGAGAGTGATCCTTTTAGCTCCAGATGGTACAAGGTTTTTAGTGCTCAGAGCTGCCCCAGAGCTGCCTGTGCCTTGTTTCCACAAGGTACCATAGCTGCCCTCTGTGGCAGGTGAGCACCAGAAAAAAGGCACTTTGAAAACCTATTGGCTCTCTGAAATGACACTGTGGAGATTATTTTGGGCTTTTGCCATTTCTATCCATCTATAAATCCAAAAGCCTGAATTATCACCAAGAAAACTACAACAGGTTTGCAAGGAGCTATAAAAACATCTTCAAATGACACAGTGCAGCTTTGCTGATCAGAACAATGGTGTAATTTTACAGCTGGGTAGCTCAAGACATTCCAGGCAATGAAGCAAGTGGCCATGCACCTCATTAGGAAGCCAGTAATTGGCTCATTCCAGTGGGCTGAAATGTCTGTTACCACCATGACATAGCAGTGAGATATGAGCCCTCTGGCCCACATATGTGCTGCCTGTGTTGTGCTTCACGATGGAGCTGGGACAACGAAGGGCTGCTAGGCAGAAATGAGGGAAGAAAACTCTTCTGTGGATTGATTACTGAAATAAAAGTGGCTGTTGGAAGTTTCTGAGTGCTACGAAGGGGCACAGTGCCAGAGGAGATGGATGAGCAGGCAGAGCACCAGTGACCAGGTCAAAGTGTACTATAAACTCTCTGTCCAGACCACTGATGCTTCTCTAGTGCCTAATACCTTTGGCCATCATCAATCCTTGAGCACTTTCTTGCTGCTAGAAGAGGTAAAGCTAAAGCTAAATGCTGGTTTTTACAGTCTTGAGAAGTTTACACAGCAGCTCTGACCTTGATTTTAGAATCCCAGCCTGGTCTGGGTTGGAAGGGACCCCAAGGGTCACAGAACTCCAACCCCCTGCCACAGGCAGGGACACCAACCTCCAGGCCTGGAGCTACACAAGGTTGCCCAGGGCCCCATCCAACCTGGCCTTGAACACCCCCAGACACGGGGCACCCACCCCCTCTCTGGGCAGCCTGTTCCAGCCCCTCACCACTCTCTCTGCAAAGAACTTCCCCCCAATCTCTCCTCTCGCCCTTCCCTCCTCCAGCTTCACTCCATCCCCCTTGTCCTGCCAGTCTCTGCCCTTGAACAAGCTGATTCCCCTCCTGTTCCTCTGCTCCCTTCAGGCACTGGCAGGCTGCAATGAGGTCCCCCCACAGCCTTCTCTTCTCCAGGCTGACCCAGCCCAGCTCCCTCAGCCTCTCTCCAGAGGGGAGCTGCTCCAGCCCTCTGAGCATCTCCGTGGCTCCTCTGACACCTCTCCAACAGCCCTACATCTCTCTTGTCCTGGGGCCCAGCTCTGGACACAGGATCCAGCTGGGGCCTCTCAAGGGCAGAGCAGAGAGGGACAATCACTTGATCATAGGTCTGTGTGAGAGTGTGTGTATATTTTGGGGGGTGCCTATTGCCTGCTGCATGAAATGTAAATGCTCCTGCCACAAAGCACAATTTACCTCTCAGAAGCATGCTATGGCTTAGGTTAATTTTGATCCATTTGCATTGTAGCTTGGTTTTCCAGGTAAAATATAAGAGGGAAGACAATTACCATGTTGAAAAAGTGGTATTTTGCTCACCAGCTTGTCTCCCAAGGCTGGCTCTGGTTCTCTGGTTGTTCTAGGTCCTCTGCCTGGTAGTAACATGTATCAGGAGGAACAGCCTGCAGAGCTGAGCCCAAAGGATGCTTCTTTGCAGAGTCAGGGTAGTCACACTGGAGAGCAGAGCCTGACCAGGAGTTTAACTGTGATTCCAGCCAAGTTGACCCACCCTTGGTGGTTTTCATCCATAATTCTCAGGGTTGCTCCAGGATCCCTCTGTGCTGTGACCACAGGGTGCTGTGTGCATCTAATACTTTCCTCACTCAGGTGAAAGAAAGAAGATGTAGGACACAGCCCTATCCCTCCCACACCTAGCACTGGGAGTAGAAGGAGGAGAAGTGGAGCTGGGGAACATGCAGGCATGTAGCTTTTGGTACAAAATAAAGGAGCTCAGACACTTTCCAGCCTTCCCCTTTAAGACCATATTTACCAGAGGAAAGACAAACATATTGTTAACCAGAAACAACAGAAACTGAAACCCAGTGTCCTGAAACATGACCCTGATGTAACAGCCAGGAAGTCCTGGGAAACCTCCAGTAGCAGCATAAAATCCCTTGCCTTGGGGTGAAGGAGGAGGAAATGGCCAACATATTTATGCAGACTCAGAAAGGATCAGCCATTTACAGAAAACAAGCAGAGCATGTGCACTGGCAGAATCAGAATTACTAGGGCACCCAAATTTGTATAGCCTCCAGACATAAGCTGATCAGCAGACAGCAGCTGAAGGAGCTCTCCTGTTTTGGTGGCATCCACAGCACCATTAGCCAGGGCATGGAAAGTCTCTGACATGAATCTCATAGTCACAGCAGCTCCTAAAGACAACAAATGACATGTTCTGATGTGGAAAACCAGCCTGCAAGAGAAGATTGCACAAATGCAACGAGGCCTGAATGTGGAGCAGTAAGGGGTTGATGACCCAGCCATTTATTCCTGCTTGTGTGGACTGGAAAAAAGAAAACAACAATCAAATGATGAATGTGATGAACTGATGATCCACTTAAAACTGATCTGCTTTACCCACAGAAAAAGGGACTATGTGAGTTGACAGCCCCAGGGAGAGCTGTACCAAGAATCTCAGATATGAGACATTATGGGGTTTATTGGGGAAAGCAAGACTAGAGAGAAAAGTTAATTTCTGAGAGGCTGGAAATGGGCACTGTGTTCCCACTTCAGTGGCAGCTGATTTTCATCTTGGAAACCTCAGATAATAAAACTGAATGGGATAAGAAAAGGGGAGGGAGGGGGGCAGTGTTCCTCTTTAATCCAGTTCTCTGGGCTTCACAGACAGCACTAGGCTTCCCTCCTGTTATTAAAGCCACATCTTTAAACTCATCTGAAACCAAATTCCTATTCTACAGGAAATGTCAGTCCATTAAACCCTACTTTCATCTCAAACCCAAGGGAAAAGCAGCATTTTTTTAATGAAGACAAGAAATGGCTTGTTTTCTTCCACATGGAGCCATCAAGCTGTTTCCTCTGGATGGTGCTGGCATTTTCATGCACATATTGAGCACCATTTCAATCTGAACACACCACACAGATCCTATCATATCCATTTTGTTAGGATCAAACAAAATACAGGATTGCTCAACCACAACCACTGTCAATGTGTTCTTCTGAACAGCTCTTATTTCAACACAATGGCAGCTAGCAATGAAGAAAAACTTTTATTAACAGTTTTCCTTCTGGCTCCTCTGTCATTATCTGTAGTTGTGCCAGCAATGGGTGGATCAGCATTTGAGCTACTGCATGGGGAAAAGCTGCACCAACTTAACCTCCCTGAAGTCCCAGTCTCTTGGTTCCCTCCTGTGACTACCTACCCTTCTGTTTCCCTTACCATTTATCAACTATTCAGTAGAGTCCTGATTGGCATGCTGAGGCTGTACATGCCTGGGCTCCTGTGGTGTGCTTCAGGGCAAGCAGAACATCCTTGACAAAAGTTATTCCCTTGTATTTATGCCTTAGGCATTGTCTGGTTCCAGCAGTAACTGCAGGTTCTGCTGTTTTATTACTTAAGACCTTTCACTGCGCTAAATTCAGGACATGAACCATGGGGATTTCTCATCTCAGGAGTTTAATTACCTCTTTGATTGAAGTAAATGTTGTACCAAGTGGATAGAGGGAGGTCATGGTTGGAATGATCTCCTCATAGACAGATTAGAAGCACAGCCTCTTATATCTACCATTGGCTTCTAATGAGGAATTTCAGATTCACCAGCTTCAAAGTAATCTCAAAAATACAGATGAAGAGCAGAGGAGATCCTACTTCTCTGTTGCTCTGAATTTTGCCACCATACCCCTTTTTTTCTCTCCTTTTTTCAGCTGTTTGAAATTGCCTGTATCCCTTGTGCTCCAGAAACTACATCTGAGACTTTGGGAGCAGCAGCTGGACGATGGAAGTGATTAAACAAGCCAAAGGAGTGGGTTTCTCTCTGCTTGGGTTTGGATGAGGCAAACAAACTTGGCCCAGCTTCATGGAAGAAGGGTTATTAACAGCTCCACAGGGAAGGAGAAGCATCTTGTTGACATTATTTATTTAGTGTCCCATCTTCCCAGCCTTGCCATGTTCCTCACAACACCAAATCCAGCCAACTCACCTAAGCAAACAGTGAGTGGAGAGAAAATACACTAAGAAATGTTGCAACAAAATAAAGGGAAGAAATGCAGCTTCACAGGTTCACTGAATCTGAAAAGTTTCATTGCAAATCTCCAGGAGTCTTGGTGGATAAGGGCTAGAGGCTGGGGAACCAGGCCAAGGGCTAGAGGCTGGGGAACCAGGCCAAGGGCTAGAGGCTGGGGAACCAGGCCAAGGCTAGGGGCTGGGGAACCAGGCCAAGGCTGGAGGCTGGGGAACCAGGCCAAGTCTGGAGGCTGGGGACCCAGGCCAAGTCTGGAGGCTGGGGAACCAGGCCAAGGCTGGAGGCTATGGAACCAGGCCATGGCTAGAGGCTGTGGAACCAGGCCTTAGGCCACCACTTGGTATATCCGAAGCTGAAGTGTTAGATGTCACTTATCAGCCCTGGGGACAGACATCCTGGATGGGAACTGTCTTGAGGCCCAGTGTAAGTTCAGATTCACATTGACCACTGTACCTGCTTCCAAAGACCCCTTCAAGAACATTCCTCTTAAAAATCAAGGAGGAAGGTTGTTCAGCAGCAGAACTAGCCCATGGTTCTCATCTTTAAACTTCTTGAAGCAGGTCCTTCAGAGCTGTAAGTCTTACTGCAGAAAATTCAGCCCTTGAGTGCCTGAGGCTGGGAATCTAACAACTGAAGGCACTGAAAAAGGAGCCTAAAAGAAGGAATTTAATAACTAAAGTCTTGTTTTGATCATAATTCTGGAGTATGGGTGCCTTGAAAATCAAATTGTTCAATAAGAGATATCCTGGAGGATGTTTGCTCAGGTATTTAATGAACCAGA
Source organism: Laterallus jamaicensis coturniculus (assembly GCA_022605575.1). Classification (NCBI taxonomy): domain Eukaryota; kingdom Metazoa; phylum Chordata; class Aves; order Gruiformes; family Rallidae; genus Laterallus; species Laterallus jamaicensis. The sequence goes on along the minus strand of JAKCOX010000030.1, from coordinate 4,766,171 downwards.
ATTGCCCTCCACAAATCCCCAAATTTCCTCTGTTCCCATTCTGGCACACTGCAGCAGACTTCCACATAAGATGCATCAGGGCTTCTCAAGACTAAGAAGCTAATTTTCCTGACTTTTTAGGAAGAACTCAGCTCTTCCAAGTGGATGTTTCATCGAGCCTCTCCCTTGTGATTGCCCTTCTCCTGCCAGGCTAATTTTCTGAGCAGGAAAGCACAGCTGAACAAAGGCACTTCAATGTGGCCTTTTAATGTCCTCCACCACAAATGCACAGACTCCTGTCAGCTTTAAAGCCACTGCACATCTCCATGCCACCAAGTATGCCCTTTCTCTTCTCTGTATTGATCTGCCTGTGTGAACAGGACCAGACATATCCTGGCTGCCCCAAAAGGACAAACAGAGGAGACATACCCTGCATGAAGACAAGCTACTGCACAGCAGGTTGTGATAATGGCAGAGCTGCCACCCCAGCTCAAAGCAGGCCTGAATTCTCCCCTATTAACCCACTCTCCCTTCAAACACAGCTCCCCAGCAGCCTTCCTCCAGGAGGATGTCAGCTGGGACCTAATACATCTCCATGCCACGTTTGCTTCAGACAGGACCAGTTGCCACCAGAGATGTAGACAGATATCAAGGCTCTGTGGGCTGTCATCACATACCTTGTTCTGGGTTCAGCTGAGGTAGGTTAAGAGCTTACCAGCCTCTGACATCAGCCAGCATCACTGATCATACAGTTGCTGTCTAACCTGGTTCTGTCAAAAAGGTTTTTAAAAATTCAACAAACAAAAACCTACTATTAGCAATGTTTTAAGCTAATCCAGATCACTGTGATAGAATTGGGCTAGTGAACAATTCTAGCTGTCAGATCAGAAGAAGTGCTAACCTCTGGCAAGGGACAGAGCAGCAGGGAACAGGTGAAGGGCAGAGATCTGTAACTTCTCACTCAGCAGCTCTGATGAGCACACAGAAGGACCAGGCTGCTCACACAGCCTGCTTTCCAACCCTGGGCTGCCCACTTTGGTGCAAAGCAAATTTCACAGACAGGTTCAAAGCAAGACTGCATCTAAATCAAGTGTAGAACAGGACAGACAGATCTGAAGGGATCAATGAGAAGCAGTGGATGCCCCATCCCTGGGGGTGTTCAAGGCCAGGTTGGATGGGGCCCTGGGCAACTTGTGTAGCTCCAGGCCTGAGGTTGGTGGCCCTGCCTGTGGCAGGGGGTTGGAGCTCTGTGATCCTTGGGGTCCCTTCCAACCCATGCCATTCTATGATTCTATGAATACAGGTAACACCTTGCTTTGTCCCCTCAAGCCAGTGTCAAAGGCTTTTCTGCCAGGCAGGAATCCTGGCTATTACTCAGATCTGCTCTGGATGGTCCAGGAGCAAGGACAAATGCCTGTGTGGTTGTGACAAGGCAATGAACTATGCCACAAACATATTCTAACATAGGGTTCCTAAGATATTATCAAGGTGACAGCAGCATTCTGGTTATGATTCACCCTTGGCCCATGGGGCTGAATAATTCAGTATTTCAGTGATACCACACAAGAGTTCAAGGAGATCACCACATACTGCCTGGGACTGAAACAACAGACTGCAGCTCCACAGCCCTGCTGTAGGACCTGTATCTGGGTGATGTTCATTGAGAAACCCAGCTTTTCCAAACACCATGACTAAAGAAGGGTTTGTCTACCATGAGAGGCCATCCCTGACCCAATTAGCAATCTAGAGAGGAGATGATGGGTAGGGAATGTTTCCCTGTTTGCAGATGGGGCGCTGAAGCACACAGACTTTAAGGAGAGAATTTCTGGCTGTACATCAATCTGAACTGGGGACAGGTTGATACGTGACACATTCCCAGCAGCTAAGCTTACAACAGTTGTAGACAAATTTCCAGTTACCTACTGGCATGTCAGTGCAGGACTTGATCCACACATCCTCAAGTGACTTCTAACTAACAGCAACCTCCATTCAGACCTGCTGTGGAACAATCTCTGGTTAGCCACGTGTGATCCTCAGTACACAGCAGTGACCTTGCTGTGATGTTGGGAGGACTTGGGTAAATTCCTTTTGGCTCTGACTTCAGAGTGGTTGTGGCAGTGCAGACACTAACCTCACAGACAGTCAGAGCTGAGCACAAGCAATACCTGTGCCCCACAGAAGACTCTTGCAGCATTCTCCTTCAATCTCCCCGTTGACCCCATTTAATCCTACTCTCACTAGGAGTTACAGGCTTTAAAGTGGATGGTTTGCTGTGAAGCTGAGCTGCATGGTGAGCAGATCATCTCTGCAGCTGCCTGGGGATAGCAGACGTGTTCCCAGTGCTCTCTAGCTTAATAGCTACTTCTGTATTTGCAAAGAGGGTGGATTTGGGGTCTTTACTCGTGACCCTTCATGGATTTCTTACATGCAAACAGGCCTCCTCTGTTTTGTTTATACCTTGCAAACACAGCCATAGCCAGCAAAAATTGGCCTTCTTGACTTGAGTAGCTAATTTGATGTTGTAGGCAATTGTCAGACATTATGGTACCATCTGCCACACTCACATCACTATAATTTGCAAGACCCTGTGCATCACCTCCCTGTTTAAAATCCTTTCCTCTGAACAAAGACTGGCTTTAACATATGCACAGTACATCTAAAGGAAAGGAGGAATATGTAATGACTATTTACCATTATCCACAGCAATACATTATTCATGCTTCCCTCTGCTGGCAAAATCTTTCCTTCCCTAATATTAAAGAGGTACATATTGAAGTAGAATGGCAGACCCTCTGGGATTCCAGATGACTTTGCACTGGTCTCATTAGCATAGGCTCTCATATTAATCAGAATATTCATTATATAGCAATTTCACATGTGCCATGCTGTTTCACCTGGAGTGAAAGCAAAGCACCAGGATCAGCTTTTGAGGCAGTCACAGAATGAACTGGCAGCATAAACCCACTTGGATAACCACTAGCACGATTTCCAGGCAGGGTGCTGAGGGCCTTGGTGCTTTAGAGACTGTTGGTAGTTACTCAAATCAGGAACAGTTCCAGGAGGCAATGAGATGCTGGAAATGTCCTTCATGTGAGATGCTATGGGGGTCCTGTCAGCTCAGGATTATTTAAAGGGAACTCAATTTACAGAGAGTTAAATCCTTGCCCTGCTGTCTTGGCAAAATCTCAGCTTCCTTCCCTAGTTCCTGATTTATGGTATAACCATCTTCTTCACTTTCTACCCCAAAATGTTCCTGTCATGTACCTCTGCATTTGAGCTGTGTGAACATGGGGCAGGACTTGATGATATGATTTTGATTCAACCCATAAACATAGAACCCTAGAATAGAATCACAGACTCACAGGGGTTGGAAGGGGCCTCCAGAGCCCATGGGGTCCAACCCCCTGCCAAAGCAGGGTCCCTAGGACAGGGCACACAGGTCGGTGTCCAGACGGGGCTGGAATCTCTCCAGAGAAGGAGACTCCACACCCCCTGGGCAGCCTGTCCCAGGGCTCCCTCACCCTCCCTGGGGAAAAGTTCTTCCCCAGGTTGCTGGGGAACTTCCTGTGCTCCAACTTGCAGATATTGCCCCTTGTCCTGTCCCCACAGACACTGAAAAGGGGCTGGCCATTCCCCCTGCATCCCATCCTTCAGATATTGATAAACATTAATAAGGTCCCCCCTGAGTCTTCTTTTCCCTAGGCTGATAACATGCATTGCTCTAATGTCTGAATTTAAAATCCTGACGTGCATTTTGAGTATCAGGCCATGAGAAGGTGTGAGCCTTCCCTCCAAGCTCGCTGCCTAGGACACAGCTCACAGCAAACATCTTAGCTCTGATAGGAAACAGCAACTGCCTCTCAACAGAGACAACATACAGGAGCCATACCTGCCATTTACCTGCCATAAAGGAGCAGCTGAGCAGCAGAAAACATTTCTTTGTGAATAAACAATTTAGAAAGCAAGGGGAAAGCTTTGTTCCAGGTCTTTTTCTCTTATTATCCAAACAGCTCCAGAGCAATTCAATGTGAATTCTTGCCATGACCTCCTCCTCTTCACATGTACAGGCACAGGCAACACTGAGCTATCTAGAAAGGAGGTTGTATCAGCTAATTCACTCTTAAAAATGCAGTCACCTCCAGGAAGACTGAAGCTCTCCTTTATTTCATCCCCCACTCTTTCAGTTCCTCTGGGACCATGCGTTTTCACAAAGAAGCTATTTTAAAAATGGGTTTTGGTAGCAATTTTTCTAATAACATGACAAGGTCCTCATCTCTTTCTCTCAACTCAGAAGAAAACAGCCCCAAGCAAAACTGCTGGTGAGGTGCAGAGGAGGGGACAGTTCTTGGTGAGCTACCACAAGTCTCACTTCTTCTGTGGCCAGACTTTTCATATTTATTGTCACTCTCCCCTCTGCATTTAGGTCCATCTCTCACACTCAGAATCACAGAATCACAGAGTCACAGAGTTGTAGGGGTTGGAAGGGACCTCGAGAGCTCATCAGTTCCAACCCCCTGCCAAAGCAGCTCCCCAGCTCATACTGCACAGATAGGTGTCCAGATGGGGCTGGAATCTCTCCAGAGAAGGAGACTCCACACCCCCTGGGCAGCCTGTCCCAGGGCTCCCTCACCCTCACTGGGGAAATGTTCTTTCCCATGTTGATGGGGAACTTCCTCTGCTCCAACTTGCAGCCATTGCCCCTTGTCCTGTCCCCACAGACACTGAAAAGGGGCTGGCCATTCCCCTGCATCCCATCCTTCAGATATTGATCAACATTCATAAGGTCCCCCCTCAGTCTTCTCTCCAGGCTGAACAGCCCCAGCTCTCTCAGCCTTTCCTCACAGGGGAGATGCTCCAGGCCCTTCAGCATCTCCTCAGCCTCCTCTGGACTCTCTCCAGGAGATCCCTGGCTGTTTGAGCCCAGGGAGCCCAGCACTGGACACCACACCCCAGGTGGGGCCTGAGCAGGGCAGAGCAGAGGGGGAGGATCCCCTCCTGGGACCTGCTGCCCACACTCCTCCTGATGCCCCCAGGATCCCATTGTCTCTCTCAGCCCCAGGGCACACTGCTGGCTCATGGACACCCTGTCACCCACCAGCACCCCCAGCTCCTTCTCCACACAGCTCCTCTCCAGCAGCTCCCCCCCAGCCTGTCCTGATTCCAGCAGTTATTCCTCCCCAGGTGCCAGACTCTCCACTGGCTTTTGTTGAATCCCATCTGGTCTCTCCCTGCCCAGCTCTCCAGCCTGGCCAGGTCTCTGGATGGCAGCACAGTGTCCTGCCTGTCAGCCACCCCTCCCAGCTCTGGATCATCAGGTACTGGCTGAGGGTGGGTGCTGTTCCCTCATCAAGGTGTCAATGAAGATATTGAACAGGACTGGACCCAACACTGAGCCCTGGGGACACCACTGGTCACAGGTCTCCAGCCAGACTCTGCTCCACTGATCCCCACCCTCTGAGCTGGTCCCACAGCCAGTTCCCAACCCACCTCACTGTCCACTCATCTATCCCATGCTCTCTCAGCTTTACTATCAGGATGTCCAGTAAGTGTAAGAGATGCTTCTCTTCAAGGAGCACACATGCCAGAGACAACTCATGGTGACGAGATAGGATTCACCAAGGCCCTAGGTCCAAGCCTGCAAGGTCCCTGAGCAGTGAGCAGCCACAGAGCAGCACTCCACTCCCTGCACTAAGAAAGTGGCCATCCCGGTGCAAGGAGAACAGTCAGCGGGCTGGAAAGTGGGCTCCTTAAGTCAGGCACTGTGTCTTTGAAGGCTGTTATATCTATGAAAATGAGATCAGACAGTGGTCATGTGAGATCACTTGTACAAAGACATCATGCTGGGTCCATAAGAAGTGTTGTCTGGAAGTGAAAAACCCACTGAACCAAGATGAAAGACAAAAATTCTAAGATGAAAGATGTCCCAGAAATTAAAGATAAATTGAAAAGAAGAAGCAATCAAGGGAATTGGTAAATTCCAGCTGATGTGATGCCTCCAGCTAAGGAGGAACTGGCTTCCCAGTTGAGGCATTTTAGCCCAGTACCCATTCCCTGAGGAGCCAGATGAATTCTTATTGTTTCCACTTTGCAGGAACCAGGGTGGTAGAGATGATGGAGGACACCATGCTCCATCAGAGCCTTCAAGCCTTTTCTAACTACCACACTTCAGTGACTTCTCTATAAAGTCTTAAATGGCTTCTTCATAAAACAGAAGGTCATGGAATTCAAGTGTAATAACTATAACCTTTCACAGCCAAACAAATGCCCCAGCCAAATGAAAAAGAAAACTTCCAGCACCCAGAATCAGCCCATTAGGAGCTGGAAGGGACTTGAAAGGTCATCTAGTCACACCCCCTGCCAGAGCAGGATCACCCAGACTAAATCCCACAGGAACACATCCAGGTGGGTTTGAATGTCTCCAGAGAAGGAGACTCCACAACATAGAATCACAGGATCACAGGGGTTGGAAGGGACCCCCAGAGCCCATGGGGTCCAACCCCCTGCCAAAGCAGGGTCCCTAGGACAGGGCACACAGGTCGGTGTCCAGACGGGGCTGGAATCTCTCCAGAGAAGGAGACTCCACACCCCCTGGGCAGCCTGTCCCAGGGCTCCCTCACCCTCACTGGGGAAAAGTTCTGCCCTATGTTGCTGTGGAACTTCCTATGCTCCAACTTGCAGCCATTGCCCCTTGTCCTGTCCCCACAGACACTGAAAAGGGGCTGGCCATTCCCCCTGCATCCCATCCTTCAGATATTGATAAACATTCATAAGGTCCCCCCTGAGTCTTCTTCTCTCCAGGCTGAACAGCCCCAGCTCTCTCAGCCTTTCCTCACAGGGGAGATGCTCAGGCCCTTCATCATAACCTCTCTGGGCAGCCTGTCCCAGGGCTCTGTCACCCTCACAGGGATAAAGTTCCTCCTGGCATTCCCATGGAGCTTCCTCTGCTCCATCTGCACCCACTGCCCCTTGTCCTGTCACTGCCACCCCTGAGCAGAGCCTGGTTCCAACATGACAAAAATCCACCATTTTTAATCAATTTCCAGAAAAGACAGTTGAGTTGACAGAGTCCAGACAGAATATGACCAAAGCTCCAGTGACAAAGCCTGGTGCCTCCAGCTGCTCCAACATTCAGATCACAAATCTAAATCCAGACAAATCAGAAACGAAGGAAAAGTGCAAATTGCTCTTCTCCCTCCTGCCAAGCTTCCCTCAGCTGCTTCTAAAGCAAGTACAAAGCAAGGATTGCGTAAGGTTTCAAAGCAATCTAGCACATACAAAAGGGATCTTCTTTAGATGTGAGCTCTGGAGGTGAAAGAGAATTGCAGGCAGTTGGAAAACAGAGCCTACGCTACCCCTCCTGGCCCCTTCTGCCTCCATTCTGTCACTGGAAATTTTCTGACCTTATAAAACTGAGGAAACTTGGAAACTTGAAAGTTTCTATTAAAAAGAGAGGGGCTTATTATTATAATTTTATATTTTTAATATAATATTGTATTATTATACGCTATATAATGTTGTATTATTACATACTATATAATATTATAACATTATATAATGTAATTATATAAAATTATGTAATTGTAGAATACTATATATAATATTCTATTATTATATACTATATAATACTGTATTATTATATACTATATAGAATATATTGGTCAATGGGTCTATGTCCAGGTGGAGGCTGGTGACAAGCGGGGTCCCCCAGGGGTCTGTCTGGGGACTGAGGCTCTTTAACATCTTTATCAATGACATGGGGGATGAGACTGAGTGCAGCCTCAGCAAGTTTGGGGTGACACCAAGCTGAGTGGTGTGGGTGACATGACAGAAGAACAGGAGCCATCCAGAGGGATCTTGAAAGGCTGGAAAGGTGGGTCTGGGGGAACCTGATGAGGTTCAACACTGGGAAGTGTCAGGGGTGGCACTTGGGCTGGAAGAATCCCAGACACAGATACAGACTGGGAGAAGAGCTCCTGGGGAGCAGCCCTGTGAGAAGGACGTGGGTGCCATGGGGGATGAGAAACTGAACATGAGCAGCAGTGTGCTGGTGCAGCTGGAAAGGGTGATGGGATCCTGGGCTCCATCAGCAGAAGGGTGGCAGCAGGGACAGGGAGGGGATTGTCTCTCTCTGCTCTGCCCTGTGAGGCCCCAGCTGGATCCCGTGTCCAGAGCTGGGGCCCAACACAAGAAAGATGTGGGGCTGTTGGAGAGGGGTCAGAGGAGCCACGGAGATGCTCAGAGGGCTGGAGCAGCTCCCCTCTGGAGAGAGGCTGAGGGAGCTGGGCTGGGTCAGCCTGGAGAAGAGAAGGCTGTGGGGGGACCTCATTGCAGCCTGCCAGTGCCTGAAGGGAGCAGGGGAACAGGAGGGGAATCAGCTTGTTCAAGGGCAGAGACTGGCAGGACAAGGGGAAATTGTTTAAAGCTAAAGGAGGGAAGGTTTAGATTGGATATTAGGGGGAAGTTCTTTGCAGAGAGAGTGGTGAGGGGCTGGAACAGGCTGCCCAGAGAGGGGGTGGGTGCCCCATGCCTGGGGGTGTTCAAGGCCAGGTTGGATGGGGCCCTGGGCAACCTTGTGTAGCTCCAGGCCTGAGGTTGGTGTCCCTGCCTGTGGCAGGGGGTTGGAGCTCTGTGACCCTTGGGGTCCCTTCTAACCCAGACCAGTCTATGATTCTATATTCTTATACTTTCATGCCTTTTTTATTATATTAAAAAGCAAAACTGTAACTTTTTTGCTAAAATGATTCAGTTGGGAATTCCTGCCCCAAAAAAACCCCACAATGCAAGGAGAGCAAGAGAGAAGGCATCATGTTTGGAAACATTCAGCTTGTCCTAATCTAAATTCCCTCAGACTGCTCTGAAAACCTCAATCCAGGTGGTTTCAAATTTCACCTTGGAAGCACACAATTTATTGAGGTTCTCTTAAATATAATCTAGTATTCCTGCTCAGATCTGCAAACCTTTCACAAGTTGCAAATGATCTTTTATTGATTTTTCTCCTTATATAGTCATTATTCATGAATTATTATAACATTACATATTAATATGTAAGATTATAATATGCAATATAATATTTAACATTTAAAATAGTTATATTTAATAATTAAAAGTTATTATTACCTTCTCCATCCCCCCTGGAAATCCTTTATCCTGGACCTAAAGCCCTGCTGGAAAGAAAGGTTCATTTCCCTGCAATTTGGATGAAAATAACTCCAGCAATAACTGCTTAATTGTTTTGAATTATTATTGTTAATTGGAATTGTGTCTTTGATTTGCTGAAAGGCAATGATCAACGATTTAACTTCTGCTGTGGCTAATTAGTAATGTTTATGATTACTGTGAGCTTCAAGTGGCACTAACAGTTTGCAAACAGATTCTGGAGTGATTGTTTTGCCAAGCATCACAGAGGAGACAATGGCAAAGCTGCCATCAGGGGAAAGCAGAAGGACATCCAGTCGATGGAGAGTGATACTCAGAGAGTATCTGAGCTCTACAGACACAAAAATCAGCACAACAAGGAGTGTGTGAGCAGCTGACTGCCTAGGAAAGGAAAATGAGCTGTAGTGCAGTTAAAGAGGTATGGTATAGCCTTTTCTATGCACCATGCCACTATATTCTCTGTGGAGAAGGAGCTGGGGGTGCTGGTGGGTGACAGGGTGGCCATGAGCCAGCAGTGTGCCCTGGGGCTGAGAGAGACAATGGGATCCTGGGGGCATCAGGAGGAGTGTGGGCAGCAGGTGACAGGAGGGGATCCTCCCCCTCTGCTCTGCCCTGCTCAGGCCCCACCTGGAGTGTTGTGTCCAGTGCTGGGCTCCCTGGGATCAAACAGCCAGGGATCTCCTGGAGAGAGTCCAGAGGATGTTGAGGAGATTATGAAGGGCCTGGAGCATCTCCCCTGTGAGGAAAGGCTGAGTAAGTTGAGACTCTTCAGCCTTGAGAAGAGAAGACTCAGGGGGGACCTCATTAATGTCTATCAATATCTGAAGCAGGGGATGCAGGGGGAATGGCCAGCCCCTTTTCAGTGTCTGTGGGGACAGGACAAGGGGCAATGGCTGCAAGTTGGAGCACAGGGAGTTCCACAGCAACCTGGGGAAGAACTTTTCCCCAGTGAGGGTGAGGGAGCCCTGGGACAGGCTGCCCAGGGGGTGTGGAGTCTCCTTCTCTGGAGAGATTCCAGCCCCGTCTGGACACCGACCTGTGTGCCCTGTCCTAGGGACCCTGCTTTGGCAGGGGGTTGGACCCCATGGGCTCTGGGGGCACTTCCAACCCCTCTGATTCTGTGAAAGATCATCTGAGCTGTAGTGCAGTTGTAGAGGTAAGATTTAGCCTTTTACATGCACCATGCCACTATCTTTGGGAGTGGAGCTATTTTCTCTCATTGCAACAGGCATGTTAACATCCCTGTGAATTTGAATAAGAACATTCCCATCGTTTGAGTGAAAGGGTTTGGCTGAGTTTTGAGCATTGCTGGAAGCAGAGATGTGGTGTGTAGGAGGTTTGAAATGCAGACAGAAACAGGAGGGAACACAGCCAGCTCTACCCCACAAAGAAATCAGCACAAGAATCACTAGGAAGACAAAAAAGATGTATATCCTTTTCTTAAAATCCTGTGTTTCCTCCCCACTAACAGCAGCTGCAGCCTTTGTGGGTGCTTTTAAAACACCTGATCAAGAATTCTCAAGGCTTGCTCCTGTCATACAGAGCATGAGTCAGCTGTGCATCCAGAGCCCCGGCAGGGCCCAGGGATTGCACTCAGCACTGGAAAACTTTTTCCAATTCCTGAGTGGTTCCAGGGTGCTTCTGTTCATGTTCCAGCTCCTGGGGGCACACAGGGCAAATGAGAATTCAGCTCTGAGAAATAGATATTAAAATCCCTAGAATTAGGTGTCTCAGGTCCTTAGCACTGACTTGATAAATCACAGAATCACAGAGTTGTAGAGGTTGGAAGAGTCCTCAGAGCTCATGGGGTCCAACCCCCTGCCAAAGCAGCTCCCCAGCTCATACTGCACAGGTTGGTGTCCAGATGGGGCTGGAATCTCTCCAGAGAAGGAGACTCCACACCCCCTGGGCAGCCTGTCCCAGGGCTCCCTCACCCTCACTGGGGAAAAGTTCTTCCCCAGGTTGCTGGGGAACTTCCTGTGCTCCAACTTGCAGCCATTGCCCCTTGTCCTGTCCCCACAGACACTGAAAAGGGGCTGGCCAATTCTTCCTGCACCCCATCCTTCAGATATTGATAAACATTGATTAGGCCCCCCCTCAATGCATCTCAGATTTGTCATAGCTATTGTTTCAGGCTGTCTGCAGACTCAGGAAGAGAGCTCTGCCTTGCCTCCACTCACATCACAACCCAGGGTGGGAGGGGAGAGTGAACATGTCAACTGAAGCTGCACCACTGCCTTTGACAAATGTTTCATTAAGTTCTTGTGGAATTGAGATAGAAGCTGAACAAATCACCATTCTGATAAGTTAGCTGAGAAGGGAGGAGGATATTTTTGCTTCTTTTGTACACAAGGGGATCTGAATTTATTCTCTGTGAGCCCAAATTTAGCCAAGAGTGGGGAAAATCCACTGCTGACTTTTCCATGTGCTTATTTTTCCACAGCAAACCCTCACCCTGGTTGCAGAGCCAGCTCTGTGCTGCCCAAGTGCTGTGCCAGTCCCATGGGAAGGGGCAGCTTCTCCCCACTTCCCAAAGGATGGAAACCAGAAGGATGGATTAGCACTGGAATTTTTCTTTTCAAACTCTTGCTTTTGCCTCCAATACAGCAACCCTGAAGACTGGCTTTTATCACAACCAGGATTCAACAGCCTTGAAAGTACCAAAACAAGAGGCAGAGAAAAAGACAAATACTAACTCCTAATTCATTCCCAGGCAGGATGGGGAGTGCAGAGCCACCATGCTCAGTCCTCCACTGATGTTTTGATGGAAACTCTTGTTCAGGGAAGACAAGCTGCCTTTGGAGCCTGATTTTTTCATCTGTTTTGAGGACACTGTTTTTTTCCAGATGATCTGGCAATATCTCAGCTTCATTCTACCCTGAAGTTGTTGCCTTGTTTGCCAGTTAGAGATAGGAGATCATTTTTAGTGGGTGGGAGGGAAGAGAGGAGACTGGGACAGCACTGGAAAGCTAAGAGGAAAGACCAAAAAAGAGAGATTGAAAGCTGCTTCCAGCTTTCAACATCTTGCCACGTTGCTTGATCATTTTTCCAGTAAAACCTTCAAGAAACAGGGATAAGGGTAATCCAAATGCTTCAGGCACATTATGTTCTTTGGAGGTTAAAAAGGCAAATCTGAGAAATAGTTTCTATTAGTTAATAGTTTCTCCATCCTTTCCTTCTGCCAGTGTTTAGGCTGCATCTCAGATGATTATAGGACCTGGGGGTGTTGGGTGACTGCAGGCTGAAGATGAGCCAGCAGTGAGCCCAGGGGGCCAGGAAGGCCAATGGCATCCTGGCTTGTGTCAGCAATAGTGTGGCCAGTAGGTCTGGGGAGGGGATTGTGCCCCTGGACTGGGCACTGGGGAGGCTGCACCTCGAGTGCTGGGTCCAGTTCTGGGCTCCTCACCATCAGAAGGACATTGAGGTCCTAGAGTGAGTCCAGAGAAGGGCAACCAGGCTGGGGAAGGGGCTGGAGGGCAAATCCTCTGAGGAGCAGCTGAGGGACCTGGGGGTGTTGAGCCTGGAGAAGAGGAGGCTGAGGGGAGACCTTCTCCCCACCTCCCCTGCCCTGCCAGGAGGGTGCAGAGAGGTGGGGGATGGTCTCTTCAGCCAGGGGACAGGAGATGGGACAAGGGGCAATGGGCTCAAGCTGCCCCAGGGCAGGGGCAGAGCAGATGGAAGGGAAAAGTTCTTCCCTGGCAGAGTTGTGGGGCTGTGGCCCAGGCTGCCCAGGGAGGGGCTGAGTCACCTTCCCTGGGGGTGTTTAAAAAAGGGGAGATGAGGTGCTCAGGGATCTGGTTTAGCTTAGGATCGGAATGGTTGGACTTGATGATCTTAATGGTCATTTCCAACCTGGTGATTCTGTGGTAAAATAAGGAAGACACAGGAAAAAGGCCAAATGTGTCCTAGGGAATGTCCTCAGGGTCACATTTTTTGGAACAGGAGTTGCCTGGCTCCTATCACTGAGGAATCTCTTCTGGGAAAGAAAACATAATGGCAGCAGTATTGAATTTCACAGAAAGATTTATGATCTAATTTAAAGGTATAGGGATTTATTTGTTAATTGTAATAAACAGCAAGTTCATTACACTCCAGCTTCCAAAGACACAGCATATCTAAGGCAGGGGATAAAATATTAGTTTCATTCACTTGCAGGGCAGAAGGTAACCAGGGAGATGCCAAGAAATGAGAATAAACCCACCCCTATCCCTCTGCCAGTAAATTGTCTTTCCATAAAAACAAACCCCACCTGAAGGAGGCTCTTCCTTTGAGTGAAACACCTCTTCCTAGGCAGCACTTTCATCTTGATGCACCAGCAATGGGAGCAGCTGTTGTTCTCTGCTTTGTACAGAGAAATAGAGGCACAAAGGTCTAAAATCAGGATCCTCTGGAGTTTTTGATTCACAGAATCACAGAGTTGTAGGGGTTGGAAGGGACCTCAAGAGATCATGGGGTACAACCCCCCTGCCAAAGCAGCTCCCCAGCTCATACTGCACAGATAGGTGTCCAGATGGGTCTTGAATATCTCCAGAGAAGGAGACTCCACACCCCCTGGGCAGCCTGTCCCAGGGCTCCCTCACCCTCACTGGGCAAAAGTTCTTCCCCATGTTGCTGTGGAACTTCCTGTGCTCCAACTTGCAGCCATTGCCCCTTGTCTTGTCCCCACAGACACTGAAAAGGGGCTGGCCATTCCCCCTGCATTCTCTGTTTCAGATAATTATAGACTTTAATTAGGTCCCCCCTGAGTCTTCTCTTCTCAAGGCTGAAGAGTCCCAACTTACTCAGCCTTTCCTCATAGGGGAGATGCTCCAGGCCCCTAATCATCTTTGTAGCCCTTCTCTGGACTCTCTCCAGGAGATCCCTGTCCTTTTTAAACCAAGGAGCCCAGCACTGGACACAACACTCCAGGTGGGGCCTGAGCAGGGCAGAGCAGAGGGGGAGGATCCCCTCCTGGGACCTGCTGCCCACACTCCTCCTGATGCCCCCAGGATCCCATTGTCTCTCTCAGCCCCAGGGCACACTGCTGCCTCATGGCCACCCTGTCACCCACCAGCACCCCCAGGTCCTTCTCCACACAGCTCCTCTCCAGCAGCTCCCCCCCAGCCTGTCCTGATTCCAGCAGTTATTCCTCCCCAGGGGCCAGACTCTCCACTGGCTTTTGTTGAATCCCATCTGGTCTCTCCCTGCCCAGCTCTCCAGCCTGGCCAGGTCTCTGGATGGCAGCGCAGTGTCCTGCCTGTCAGCCACCCCTCCCAGCTCTGGATCATCAGCACTTGCTGAGGGTGGGTGCTGTTCCCTCATCAAGGTGTCAATGAAGATATTGAACAGGACTGGACCCAACACTGAGCCCTGGGGACACCACTGGTCACAGGTCTCCAGTCAGACTCTGCTCCTTGATTCCAGGCCACAGAGGTCTGGCTGATAGATTGAGTAGGGTGTCCAGTCCAGATGACAGCATTTCACCTGGCCCACACCATCTTCTACCACAGCATCCTATCTCACAGAGCCTCTCAACTTCTCCCCAGGCTCAGTCCTACATGCTGCCCTTTCTCCAGCTTGGGTTTGTGATTGCTCTGTGCTTGATGTTAGTACCTCAACACAGAGGAGAAACCTGCAGCACAGAACCACCCATTTATCTGAGCTTACTAAGGAGATATTCCAGGACTGGATCTAGGCTTGAGCATTCCAAGCAGATCTCTCTGTGTAAGACCAAACATTTGGAAGGGAACAGATCCATTTTTCCCTACATGCTACACTGAGTCATTTTGCAAAGGATTACCATCCCAAGATGCCTTCCCAGTAAACTCAACCACTTCAATGTTCCAGCAGAGCATTGCCTTTCTCAGCACTCAAACCACTGTGTATATATTATATACATGAACTTTAGCTCTTCCTTTCAGTGCAGTTAGCCTTGATGATTAAATACTTTTATTTACCTGCTTTTATTCATGCACCTTTTGATGTTGCTTGTTAACAGCACGTTTCCCCTGACCATGAATATTCATTGGAAAATGGCATTGGCCTCTTAACTTCAGGCTGAATGCAAAGATTTATGAGGTGGTTCATTGAAGAGCTCCTGTGCTTCAGCATCTGGATGGTTGGCAGTGATTCATTATTAAAGGGCACCTGCAATTTGTCATGGGCTTTTGTTGTTGACTTGTGCAATTTGCTGATTATATCTGCAAATCACAAGTTAATGTTTAATCTGATCAAGGGGATGGGCTCCATATGACACACTCTGGTGAAAATCAAAGAAGCCTTTGAAGTCATCCAGTGAACATGCAAAAAAAATAAAGATATCAATCAGATGCTAAGAAAATTTACTAAGAATTCTAAGGGGTTGCACTTGGGCTGGAAGAATCCCAGACACAGATACAGGCTGGGAGAAGAGCTCCTGGGGAGCAGCCCTGTGAGAAGGGCCTGGGTTTCATGGGGGATGAGAAACTCCCCATGAGCCAGCAGTGTGCTGGTGCAGCTGGGAAGGGCGATGGGATCCTGGGCTCCATCAGCAGAGGGGTGGCAGCAGGGACAGGGAGGAGATTGTCCCTCTCTGCTCTGCCCTGGGGAGGCCCCAGCTGGATCCTGTGTCCAGAGCTGGGGCCCAACACAAGAAAGATGTGGGGCTGTTGGAGAGGGGTCAGAGGAGCCACGGAGATGCTCAGAGGGCTGGAGCAGCTGCCCTCTGGAGAGAGGCTGAGGGAGCTGGGCTGGGTCAGCCTGGAGAAGAGAAGGCTGTGGGGGGACCTCATTGCAGCCTGCCAGTGCCTGAAGGGAGCAGAGGAACAGGAGGGGAATCAGCTTGTTCAAGGGCAGAGACTGGCAGGACAAGGGGGATGGAGTGAAGCTGAAGGAGGGAAGGGTTAGAGGAGAGATTGGGGGGAAGTTCTTTGCAGAGAGAGTGGTGAGGGGCTGGAACAGGCTGCCCAGAGAGGGGGTGGGTGCCCCGTGTCTGGGGGTGTTCAAGGCCAGGTTGGATGGGGCCCTGAGCAACCTTGTGTAGCTCCAGGCCTGAGGTTGGTGTCCCTGCCTGTGGCAGGGGTTGGAGCTCTGTGATCCCTGGGGCCCCTTCCAACCCAGACCAGGCTGGGATTCTGTGATTCTACGAAAACGAAACCTCTGTCAAAACCTGAAATACTGCCTATCAGAATTAATTTAGTTGCCTTAGGAAGCAGTAGAACATTGTGCCTGGAACACAGGTAGTCAGACTTACTGCTGGGTTGAAGATGGAGGGTGTTGTTATTTCTTTCCCCCTCTGGAGTTCTTGCAGGGAAATTATCATTTGAATTTTCCCACTGAGAAATAATCTCCCACTTGAAATGTCAATCTAGGAAAGCACAGAGAAAGAATACATCATTCCCCCATGTGTTTCTGACCTTCTTTACAGTTTTTTTTCATTGTCTGGAACACAGCACTGAATGGTAACAAGTGGTTCCTTCACTTGCTTTCAGGCAACCACCACGTCTGGCTGGGTTTCCACTGGGGAAAACCTGGAAATACATTGGGAAGAGAGAGAAAGGTAGATTTGACTGATGCCTTTCAGCTCTTCAGAGAGCTGTGAACTTGCCAATAGTCCTCAGGGCCCCTTGTCTCCCCATCCCCTCTTTTTCCTGCCTCCCACTCTTGCCACACTACAGGCACCATTCCCAGGACCATGAACCATATGAGTTGTGTGGCACAATGACAAGCAGTGGGCTAGGTGGGGAGGGTAGCAGCTTCCCCTTTCTCTAGGGAGAAGGATTCATTTCTCCTTCTCTTCATTAATCACACTGAATTTACATCTGCCCTGAGCTGGAAAACACTCAACAGTGGTTGCAAGTGTTATTTCTCACACTTTCACCACTCAATGTAGGTCAGATTCTGCAGTTTAGAAAGTGAAATTATTGTTCCTAAAAAGGAAAAGCAACATCTTACATCAGCTTCAGAGTTAAGTTTATCCCAACTTTCCTAAGAAATTAAGATGAAAAGTGCCTTCTGTCTTTGGGAAATACAATTGCTGTCCTTGCCAGTTGTGTTATTTGATTCCAAAAATATGCCAAAATTCCACATATTTTTACTCTATTTTCAGTAAAACTGTTTCTTTAATTAGCAGAAATTCACTGTTAAGATAAACACTACTTTCACTACTGAATATGGACAGTGGATCCACCATCTGGACAACAGACTCAGCATCCAGAGAAAACAGAAGCAAAATAATCCATTATCATCATTCCTCAAAGTATCATAATTTTTGGGTTGCAACTTTACAACTTCTGGGAGATTTCTGACTAGGCACAGAGAGGTTTGATGTTGAAAACTCAAGTACCATTCAATACTTCAATACAGGCCCTGCCTGTGGCAGGGGGTTGGAGCTCTATGATCCTTGGGGTCCCTTCCAACCCTTGCCATTCTATGATTCTATGATACTACACAGGGTTTTTAACAGACAGCCACAGGAGGACCATGGACTGGCTACACATTGAAGTGAGAGATTCACTTTAGAATCACAGAATCATAGATTCATAGAATCACAGACTGGTCTGGGTTGTGACCCCAAGGATCACAGCGCTCCAACCCCCTGCCACAGGCAGGGCCACCAACCTCAGACCTGGAGCTACACAAGGTTGCCCAGGGCTAGAAGACCAAGGTTTGGTGCACAACGATGCTCAGGGCTCACCAGGCCAATCATTTGCTTGACTATAGGGAACTGCCTTGACTGGCATTTTGACTGTACACCTAGTTGCATCACAGGTCCAAAGAAGTCAGGTCAGGCAACAAAAAACTTGCAGCTCTTTGAAAGTGTATTAAGTAGAACCAAGGCAGATGTAACTGTGATCAGGAAGCCCATTCTACCTGCCAGAGAATGTGCTTCCAAGAGTGTGGAAACAGCCATTCTTTCATCAGAATCAAAGCTGGATCAATGCTCTGACACAGCTGGAAGGTACTGTGCTACTGCAGATGCTGTAGCTCAGACAAGATGTCTGAGCAAGGTCTGCTTTCCTCTATTTGTTATGGCCCGTGGCACCACCTCTACCTACTCTGGCATTAAATCTGCCCAACCTCTGTGACAGCTAATCAGATTATGTTTATTAATCTGTCTGTCACAACAGAGGGAAGACAGGATGTAACAACAATAAATGTAAAGGTTGGAGGTTACGGAGGCTGCTGGACTAAGATTCATCCTATAGTCCTGTTGTGTTTTCTATAGCCAGGAAGCACTGTTCCCTTGAATCCTCAATCCTATTACAGAATCACAGACTCACAGGGGTTGGAAAGGACCTCCAGAGCCCATGTCCAAAGAAAACACCTAGAGAAACTCCCCACCAGGACTATCCCTACCTCCATGGTAACAGGCAGAAGGAAGAGCCAGACAAGAGAATTCCCTCTAGAAAGGGTGCTGTGCTGGAGAAAATCCTGAAAGAATCAAAGCCTGCAAGTTGGAGAGGGAAAGGAGTGAGATGTTTGAGGATGTTTTTTCCCAGCACTATATAAAAATGACTCAGGTTTCTGGGAACTTTGTGTATGTACATCTTACCCAAGTCATATATTGTATTTCTACAGAAGGGTTAGCAAATCACAAAGCTACTGCTGATTAATGACTATTATGAGAGCTGATGGGGACTCTACAACCATGGCAGGTGCTTTATTCCTGCCTCAGAGGGCCACAGCTTAATCTGGGGAGAGAAAAGACTAGTGGGATGAAGGGAAGGGGAGAGATGCAGCAGTCTTGCATCCTTTATGGGCATCAGCACACTACTTGGAAAAATTGAGAGTGGCAGTGGGCAAGAGGATAATTTGGAATTAAACACTTCTCATTCAGTTAGAAGGACATCATGATTCCTGCCATATAGAGCAAGTCCTAGTTCTGTCTTCATGTTCCTCAGCATAAGCCAGAAGCACTTGTTGAAATGATGAGGGTGATACTGTCTTCATGTTCCTCAGCATAAGCCAGAAGCACTTGTTGAAATGATGAGGGTGATACAGTATAAATCTACTTCATACACTGGAGCAGAGCACAGGGTTCACTGGGGCTGTTGGTATTGCTGTCACACCAGGACAAAACCTGTACCAGCAGGTAAACTCCCTTCTGCCAGAGAGCACATGGGGAAAGAGTTCCCATTTCCCATTCCCCCCTTTTCAGGAGCACCACACTAGCACATCTTCAAAAGTATAATGATATTTTTTTGGGTTGCCTGGTTGCTTCTTCTATTTAATCCAGCTCAGCAGACTTTTCCCAGATTATTTTTGTATATACCTGATTAAAAAGAGCCCAGAGAGGCCACCCTGCTTTGAAAAGCACACCTGAACACAGCACTTGCAACCTGGAAGATCAAACAGTGTCTAAAATACAGCTCAGAATTAGGCCCTGATTTGGGGGACTATTTCTTCTCCCCTACAGTGCAATAACAGCAACCATTCCCTGAATACATACTGTCAGCTCATTCAAATCTCTCTTGGGAGCAACTCTGTGCTCCTGTAAAGGCAGAGATGTTTGTTCTCTCCTCCCAGGCTTCAAGAAAGCCTTACAGGAGGTATATCAGGTTTGGGTTTTTTTTAAAAACCTGATTGCTATCAGACTTTAGGTCAGAGCTGATGGATAGATACTTCCAAGACTTTCTTGGGAAACCAGGTGGAAAATGTCACTGAGCATAAAATATGGTGTGTACTCCAGATGCAAGAGCTGCCCTAGCAGAGGAGATAGGGAGAGTTCAGTGAGACATCCCTGGAAGCAGAATGTAACTTAGATTTATCATCATTTAACTCATTTCACCACTGGGCAGAGAGGGAGCCAAGGTCAGTAATTCCTCAGATCAGAAATTCATTATCAGGCTTAAAGCCCTCTTCTGTGATTATAAACTGATGTGAAAATCTGAATATTTGAATTTAGGATAAAAGGACTTAGAGACTTTCCAGACAAGATTTTCTGCCACTCTGAGTGAGAGAGAAAACAGGACACATCCCTACTTTAATTCTGGGCAGAGACAAGCTATGCATTGCTCTTTGACATTGCTGTCGTCCCCCCCCCATCTATTTGGCTAGTTTCATAGAATCACAGAATCACAGGGGTTGGAAGGGACACCTCCAGAGCCCATGGGGTCCAACCCCCTGCCAAAGCAGGGTCCCTAGGACAGGGCACACAGGTCGGTGTCCAGATGGGGCTGGAATCTCTCCAGAGAAGGAGACTCCACACCCCCTGGGCAGCCTGTCCCAGGGCTTCCTCACCCTCACTGGGGAAAAGTTCTGCCCCATGGTGCTGTGGAACTTCCTGTGCTCCAACTTGCAGCCATTGCCCCTTGTCCTGTCCCCACAGACACTGAAAAGGGGCTGGCCATTCCCCTGCATCCCATCCTTCAGATATTGATAAACATTGATTAGATCCCCCCTGAGTCTTCTTCTCTCCAGGCTGAACAGCCCCAGCTCTCTCAGCCTTTCCTCACAGGGGAGATGCTCCAGGCCCTTCAGCATCTCCTCAGCCTTCTCTGAACTCTCTCCAGGAGATCCCTGGCTGTTTGATCCCAGGGAGCCCAGCACTGGACACAACACTCCAGGTGGGGCCTGAGCAGGGCAGAGCAGAGGGGGAGGATCCCCTCCTGGGACCTGCTGCCCACACTCCTCCTGATGCCCCCAGGATCTCAGTGTCTCTCTCAGCCCCAGGGCACACTGCTGGCTCATGGCCACCCTGTCACCCACCAGCACCCCCAGGTTTCCAGCCTTTCCTATTCTCTCAGTCCTTGCTTTGAGTATATAGCTCCTCATGCTTTCCAGCTGATAAAAACAGCCCTGAAGACAGCAGCAGGCAAAGGCCAAGCCTGTCCTGAAAATCTACCAAGGACAAGTTCATGCATAAAGAAACAATAAAAACCTTCTTTTCTACCCAGTGGTTTTCTTAGAAATAAGACTTATTGATGCCAGAGGGGCTTCAAGAGAGTCATCCAGCAAAAAAAATGCCATGAGAAATCACTGCATTGGGACCACTGGGAATCACTGCATTTGAGAACATCCACACATCATTCAGCATTAGAAGGTGGGCAGAATCAGTGGGTACAAAACCTTTGGAAAGATCCAAATCCTTATTCCTGGTGTGAATATTTACTGACAAATAGAATTAATTTTCTTAAGCCTGTTAGCATCAAAACAAAGGGACAATCTATGTGGAACCAAGAGGTCTCATTAGCTGGAGGCTTCAGATCCTTCAGATGAGATTTTTTTTTTTTTGTTTTCAAAGAGAAATAGTGAAAAAATAAACTAACATACCCTCCCCCTCCTTCCCCACATACATCATGGTAATACACTTGTTGACTGCAAGGATGGAAAGCAAGAGATCTCTGCAAAAAGTGATGGATGGTGAAGTTCATGTACTGCAGCAAGAGGTGCTTTGGTCTGAGCACAAAGCAGTTGCTGCCTCTCTGGATATTTGTAAATACTGATAGGGGTTCTCTAGGTAATTACACCAAACCTGGGCTGTATGTTTAATTGCACAACCCAAATTCTCATGCTGAAGTGCTTATGGACCCTTTGCTCCTCAACCTGGACTGCTCCACGTATCTCTCATCTCTTCTTCCTTGCTAACAGTGTCCTCTCTGCTCCTCATTTCTCTGCACTTTAGGCAACCAGCAATCATTTCTCTGGAGGCTCTTGACTGGACAGGGCAGTTTTGTTGCTGGTGTCCAGCAGTGCACTGGCAGGAGGGGGTCCCCTTCAGCACCTGGGTGCTGGGGTACCACAGGCTCCATGGATGCTCAGGACTGGCACTTCACACAGTCTCAGTACCAACCTCCAAGCTGCAAACATGATCTTTGAAAAAAGGAAATCAGGATGCAGCAGAGTTCATTCCCTCTGCAGACCGACCAGCAGCCACTCTTCAGAGCTTATTTCTTTATAGTTTCAGCTTTTGGGGGTTCTTTGCAATTTAAAAATACACTAATAAAATGACCTATCATTCAGGAGTTTCACTGGTTTGGTTGTACTTAAACTGTAATCCTTTCTCTTGTCTCTACTGTGTCACTCATTTCCTATTCCCCACTTTTCAGGAGCACCACACTAGCACATCTTCAAAAGAATAATGATATTTTTCTGGGTAGTCTGGTTTCAGCCAGCTCAGCAGACAAACCATTTGTCATTCCCTACATAGAGTTTCACCACAGCATCCTCAGCTCTATAACAACTTCATTCTACCTGGCTTTCACAGAAACAAGTCAGTCTTTACATTTTCTAAGCATTTGTCCTGAGAATCACACAATCACTACATTTCCAAGTCTTAATGCTTTGATTAGCAAAACTGAACAGATAGCTAAAAGAATCATAGAATCACAGAGTTGTAGGGGTTGGAAGGGACCTCGAGAGCCCATGGGGTCCAACTCCCCTGCCAAAGCAGCTCCCCAGCTCATACTGCACAGATAGGTGTCCAGATGGGGCTGGAATCTCTCCAGAGAAGGAGACTCCACACCCCCTGGGCAGCCTGTCCCAGGGCTCCCTCACCCTAGCTGGGGAAAAGTTACTCCCCATGTTGGTGTGGAACTTCCTATGCTCCAACTTGCAGCCATTGCCTCTTGTCCTGTCCCCACAGACACTGAAAAGGGGCTGGCCATTCCCCCTGCACCCCATACTTAAGATATTGATAAACATTGATTAGGTCCCCCCTGAGTCTTCTTCTCTCCAGGCTGAACAGCCCCAGCTCACTCAGCCTTTCCTCATAGGATAGATGTTCCAGGCCCAGAAAGGCATCATGTTATCCAGGGGGTCTTGAACCTTTCCATGTTTACTTTTTGATCTTCAGAAAGACAAACCCTTCTGTTTAAGTGTAAATTAATTGGCAGGGTTCCTTTCAACACTCTCCAACTCTTTATGCAGCTCTCAGCTGGTAATGTATGTTCTACGCCCTTTGGACTTCTAGACTGACTTTCATCTGAAGATCTCAAAGCGCTTTGCAAAGGACTAATTACTAAGTTCAGCACAGCTCTCAGTGAGGCAGTGTTGCAGGTTTGTGTGGCTGTGCTGCTTTGGAGGCTGTTGTAAGCTGCAGTTACAGCTTTCTGCAAGCCCCATATTTTGGAAACATGGTCAGTTCAAGGCCAAATTCGAGACTGGGCCTATCAGAGCTGCTCACAGCGCCTCTGGGAACCACATAGAGGAGAAACAACCTGCTGGCAGGGGCACTTTGCCACCAGAGTGGGAGAGAGAAGATGTACCAAGCTGCACAGACACCAAGGCCAGGCCTGCAGGAGTGGGGGGGAAGAGTGTGAAAAGAGAGTTTCCCCTGCAGCTCGTGGTGAGCCCATGGTGAAACGGGTGTCCCCCCACAGCCCATGGATGAGGACGGGGAGAGGGACACCTGTGTCCTGTGAAGATTGATCCACACCTCAGCAGGTTTGCTGGGGGACTTGTGACCTTGAGGGGGACCAGGCTGGAGGGTCTGGACCCGAATGTCAGCACCCCATGGAGAGGAGCCCTGCTGAGAGGCCTGTGGTGAGGAGATGGCTCCCCAATGGAGAGGAGCCCTGCTGAGAGGCCTGTGGTGAGGAGATGGCTCCCCAATGGAGGGGAGTCCTGCTGAGGGGCCTGTGGTGAGGAGATGGCTCCCCAATGGAGAGGAGCCCTGCTGAGAGGCCTGTGGTGAGGAGATGGCTCCCCAATGGAGAGGAGTCCTGCTGAGAGGCCTGTGGTGAGGAGATGGCTCCCCAATGGAGAGGGCTCACGCTGCAGAAGTTCGTGGACACAACTCTTGTGTGGATGGGACCCCACAGTGCCAGAGGGGAAGGGTGGGTGTGTGTCTGTGTGTGTGTGTGTGTGTGTGTGGAATGCCCCCCCCTCCAGCTGAGATGGAAGCCAACTCAGGAGGAACAGACTGAAACCCCCACTCCCCATTCCCTGCCCCTCCCTGTGCTGCGAGGGGAGGGATGAAGGGAGCAGATCTGTGATTAAAGTCAAGAGTGTGAAGAGGTGAGGGGTGGGGGGAAGGAGAAGTGTTAAGCTCTTGGGAGCAAAAGCAGCTTGTGAGGGATCACCAGAACCCCACTGCCCATTCCCTGCCCCTCCCCACACCATGTTGGGGGGGGAAGAAGGGAGTACAATCGTGATGAGTTTTAAGTGTGCTAAGAAGGGAGGGGTGGGGGGAAGGTGCTTTCAGACCTGGCCACTTCTTATCTCGTTCCAGTTCACCGGGTGTATTAGTTGTAGCAGCAATAAATCACTTTATTCTGTGCTGAGTCTGTTTTGCCCATTGCACTAATTGCAGAGTGATCCCTCTGGCCCTAGCTCAGGTCCTAAGCCTCCTAATATCTATCTTCTCCCCTTTTCAGCTGAAGGGGGGAGTGAGTGAGCGGCTTGGTGGGGATTTGGCCTCTGGCTAGGGCCAAACCACCAGAGGCAGGTAAACTTGACAAGTGAAAGTGCTAACATTCTTACAAGAATCAACACAGATAAAATCCTGAAACATCCTGGGCAATCCTCAGACCCACATGAGTTTTCATGCTCTTTGGTTTAACCTACTATGTTTGACCTTGCTCTGGGAAATGCAGCATGAGGGCTCAACACATGGGTCTCTGCAGATGTTTTGGTCTCTGTTGGAAAGGTCTGTATTAAACTGTGTATTGAGTGTTTCCCAAGGAGCCAGACACTTGAACTAAACAAGCTCCAAAAAAAAAGTTAAAAATAGATTATCCTCTCTAAACAAACAAAAAAATTTCTGAAAAATGTGAAGCTTGACCCCAGCAAGTTTTTCTGAACTTCTGTAGAACTTCCAGCCCAAAGCCACACACTCTCTGGTTTGATTCATGGGCCTTTTCCCCACCACACATTATTTTATCTCATGTAATACTGGATGTAGGCATCTCAAATAACTGAAATAAATTCCCTCAGGCAGAAGATGAACAGACACACATGATACTCGTGCATTAAAAGTGCATATCCAAGAGACTTCTCTCCCTCCTGCTGACTGCTGTTTGGACATTTATCAGTTGTTGGACAAGTTTACATCCTTGGGTGGCATTCCCAGAAGAGGATCTAAGCTTAGGGGGATAAACTTGGTTTCAAACCCAGCCTTCTTCTTGTGGAAATGTTCCCTCTGAAGTACCACTGCCCCTTATCAAGGGGCCCATTCTACAGCCAAGATAAAAACGCTCAACCTCCCATCACAGGGACGTGTCTCCCCTGTCTCACAACCTGAAGACATGAGATGGGCCCTGTTAATACAGCCCTAAGCTTGGCAGAGGTTCCCTTTTACATGATCCTGTGCCTAGCCCATCATCTTTTTCCTGAAAAGGCAAACTCATCAGTTTAGTTAAATCCACATCTGGAAGTGTGTTTGCACATAATACAGAGGAAGAATCTGGACAAGTAGTTTCAGAAACCCCAACAACTTGGGCATAGATAGATGCTTTAGGATGATCACTGCTCCAAAACAGGAGGATCCAGCTTTACAGCTGCTGAATCAAACCCATTAGCAAGTGTACCACAACTCTTGGTCAGAGAAAAGCAGAGCAATCTCCTGGTACTCTTCACCAGCAAGATGTCCAGTCAGCATCCCAACACCACCACCATCATCCCCAGCTGCAAGTGAGAGAGCTGTATGTCTTACCCAGCACTCTGCTCTTGTTTTGAGTTACAACCCTCATTCCCTTCACACTTCTGGAGTCTCTTCAGACTCAAACCTCCCTTGTGTGGTGCCCTCTGCACTGGTTGCAGTTCATGTGTTCTCACTGCAATCAGTTCATCACAGCCCTCACTGCTTTAAGCCAAATGGGGAGTGACAGCTCTAAGTCTGTTGAGGAAGCAAGGTTGTCATCTCTGAGCATTTTGGCTTGCTGACAATGCCCTGGGCTAGAAGACGCTGCCATCACTTTGAATTACCATCACCCATGCTCCACAGATGCAGAAGCTGTTCACAAGAGATGACCCTTAAAGCCCTGCTGTGGCAGGAGATGCTTCCCCAGTTGTTGAATTCATAAAGTCACTTTTGGGAAGTGACATGGCAAAGTGCAAAACAGCATCACACACACATGCCCAGTACCCCATACACACCCTCCTGTGTCCTCAGACATGAAGAGGGATTGCAGGTGATAAAGGACTTTCTAACAAGATGCTTGCAGAGGGTTAAAGGGTGCTTGCTAATAAAAAGCTTACAAAGGGTTAAAGGGTGCCTGCTAACAAAATGCCATTGGGGGGCTTCTGCTTGCTCAGGGGGGCTTACTAACAGGCTGATTTGAAGTGCCATAGTGGTTATAGCAGAAAATGACCTGGCAGAGCTCTGACCTACTTGAACAACTCCTAGTTAGTTCTGAGTGAATAATGTTCTTGAGATGATTTAAAGCAGACCCAGGGCTGAGAAGAAGAAAACACCCCAATTATAATTGTGCCATCTGGAACAATCACAACTCCTCATGGGCCAGGGGAAGGAGGTGGAAAGTTCAACCTGAGGAAGACTTGGAGCCTTCATCACTGAGACCCCCTGAGGACCATGAGGCAGTGCCCAGTTGGGAGGAGTTTATGGCAATGACTTCTTGGGACTCATTTTAATACAAAGCAGGACAGGTTATGAATATGTACAGGTGCATGAGGTAACCTAATGAATAAGTGTCATTGAGCTGTATAGAACGAAGAATCATAGAATTGCAAGGGTTGGAAGGGACCCCAAGGATCACAGAGCTCCAACCCCCTGCCACAGGCAGGGCCACCAACCTCTGGCCTGGAGCTACACAAGGTTGCCCAGGGCCCCATCCAACCTGGCCTTGAACACCCCCAGGGACGGGGCACCCACCCCCTCTCTGGGCAGCCCGTTCCAGCCCCTCACCACTCTCTCTGTAAAAATTTCTCCCTAATATCCAATCTAAACCTTCCTTCCTTTAGTTTTAATCCATCCCCATTGTCCTGCCATTGTCTATCCTTTTAAAAAGTTGAATCCCCTCCTGCTTATAAGCTCCCTTCAGGTACTGGCAGGCTGCAATGAGGTCCCCCCACAGCCTTCTCTGCTCCAGGCTGACCCAGCCCAGCTCCCTCAGCCTCTCTCCAGAGGGGAGCTGCTCCAGCCCTCTGAGCATCTCCGTGGCTCCTCTGACCCCTCTCCAACAGCCCCACATCTTTCTTGTGTTGGGGGCTGTCCTGTTGGGGTCCAGGTCTGTGGTGAAGCGATCGATCCCCCGTGCACCCAGTGCTGGATAAACAGACCTTATGTATAACTCTGTGGGAGCTGTGAAGTCAGTTTCCACACATCACAGGTACTCATGCTCTGAAGAGCCACCTGCCTCACAGATTGCTGCTTCCCCTTTAAGAATGCAGATCCTTCTCCTGAAGGTTAGTTATAATTCACATTAATGTTTCCATCCTGGAGGGACTGCAAATGAGGGATACATGCTACAGACATCATTTAAAGAGTGGCTGTTTATAGGTTGATTCAGTGCTCTTACAGATGGCTTGGCACTCCCATGTGTGGTGGATGAGGATCTGTAGCACCACACTGTGTAATCCACTCTCTGTCCATAGGTGGGGAAGAACCAGTGTCCTGCTTTCTGGGACCCCACAAGCCAGAATGGCAGAACTGGGGGTTTGAAAGTAAACCTGCTGCAAAGGTGGGGTTCCTGTTCTGAAATGTAAGGCTTTCCACATTCACTTTAATGCCAGTACAGGAGAGGTTCTGTGCATATATGCTAAATTAAATTCTGCCTGGCTTGCTTCCTCCTATACAGAGGAATCAGCCACTATATGATAAAGCCAAAACATGTTCTCATGATTTCCCAAAGAAGTTGATGAATGTCAATATCATGCCAGGGAATGCTGAGCTGGGGTTTCTTGCTCCCATGCAAGATTTCTGACACACCTTTTCAAACACCTCTGGTTCTGCTAGGCAACCTAAGGAAAGTGAGCTTTGCTGTCTCTGGACCTGCAATGTCCCCCCCTGCACGAGCACTTCTTTTTGAGACCAATAGAGCTAATCTGAGCACAATCCCATGAATGAGCTGGAGACCAGCAGAACTAGGCTTTATGCTTTTGACACAACAAAAATTAATTAAGCTTCTTCTCATTAGTATCTGTAGGTGTCACAGAATCATAGGGGTTCGAAGGGGCCTCCAGAGCCCATGGGGTCCAACCCCCTGCCAAAGCAGGGTCCCTAGGACAGGGCACACAGGTCGGTGTCCAGACGGGGCTGGAATCTCTCCAGAGAAGGAGACTCCACACCCCCTGGGCAGCCTGTCCCAGGGCTCCCTCACCCTCACTGGGGAAAAGTTCTTCCCCAGGTTGCTGTGGAACTCCCTGTGCTCCAACTTGCAGCCATTGCCCCTTGTCCTGTCCCCACAGACACTGAAAAGGGGCTGGCCATTCCCCCTGCATCCCATCCTTCAGATATTGATCAACATTCATAAGGTCCCCCCTGAGTCTTCTTCTCTCCAGGCTGAACAGCCCCAGCTCTCTCAGCCTTTCCTCACAGGGGAGATGCTCCAGGCCCTTCAGCATCTCCTCAGCCTCCTCTGGACTCTCTCCAGGAGTTCCCTGGCTGTTTTATCCCAGGGAGCCCAGAACAGGACACAATATTCATTAAGGGATGATTTGTTGAGGGTATACTTTTTGTAACTCCAACAGTATAAAAACTACATTACTACCTGAAAACTATGTAACCAGTAACTAAATCTCATGCTGGGCTTTGGATCTAATGCTGGGCTTTGGAACCATGGATTATTTTTGCTGAGATGTGCTTGAAGATCGTACCAGGTATCCCTGCCAACAAAAGGAAGGTTAGAACTAAATGAACTTTAAGGTCCCTTCCAACCCAAACCCTTCTATGATCTATGAAACTGGAAGCAAAGAGGATATCTTAATTTAAAAGCACCTGAACATTTATTACTTCAGAGAACTAAAATCTTTCATTGGGTGTACCAAGATCGGCAAATTTATACTTTAATTTGTCCCCTTATCCTTAATTCTACATCCAGAGAGGGTTAGAAGAGTTATTGGATTTGGAAGTGCCTATTTCCACTAATTCTGAAAACAGCATCATTCATCAGTAGATGCCTGGATGAGCTGAATCCCTTCCCCACATTTAAAATCCAGCATAAAACCACTTCAGAAGCAAAGGAACAATGCCAGCCTGATTCCCTATAGATGGGTGCCCTACAGATGGAGTCTTGAAGCAATCACAGATCATACCTTCATGCAAGCTTAAGAGCCTCTTATGACTAATAAGTGAATTGATGCCATCATCAGCTCCTCAGTGGAGACCCTTATGGGGGCTCTAGCCTGTATCTACCTTCTGATTTTCACAAAACTCACAGGACCATTATTATCTTGGAGATCTTTAATTCTTTGCCAAATTCACATGGACTTGGCTGATGGGTTCAAAACACACTAATGAAAAGGAACAGGGCTGTGCACAGGCAGCCCAAACACATCAGCCTCATTTTCTTAGAAAATTAAGCTGGAGAATCTTGGAAAAAAAAAAAAAGTCTTATGAAGTTCAGAATTCCTATTTCACCAGAAATTAACATCTGACAATTCATTTTCAAGATACAATACTTCATTAAACAGGAATGCTGTAAGAGATCAGCTTTCTAAAAATATTCCCTAAGTTTCAGAAAAGGAATTATGTTCCAGTTTCTATTAGTTTTATTATTTCCCCATTATTTCATGAAACACT
This sequence comes from Laterallus jamaicensis coturniculus, assembly GCA_022605575.1. Classification (NCBI taxonomy): domain Eukaryota; kingdom Metazoa; phylum Chordata; class Aves; order Gruiformes; family Rallidae; genus Laterallus; species Laterallus jamaicensis. The sequence continues at coordinate 4,736,437 of JAKCOX010000030.1, read as the reverse complement.
CTGCTCCCACTGGCACAGATAATATGACATCATATAAGAGTTAATGTAGTCTGGTTTTTAGGGGTTTTTTTCACATCATTAAGTGCTGCTGCTATTCAGCACTGATTGAAATGTCTCATCTCTTTCTAGATGAAAATGTCTGCAGCTTGGTGTAATCAAACAGTTTGACACTTTACAGTATAAACAGGAGATATTGGGATGTAGAAAAGATGAGATTTTCACTCAGTGCTAAGTAAGTGCCACAGTTATTGGAAGTATTATACACTTTTTAAATAGTTGTGTTGGATATTCCTTATTAGCAGTGGCTGCTAAGGTCTCCTATTGACAAACAATGAAACATTAAACAATATAAATAGGGAAAAGGCACAATATAAATGCTGGCAAAGTGAAACAAAGGAAGAATGTGCATATAGGAATGTATAAAGTTACTGAATATTTTCTTATAGGAACTTTTCATTAAAATCAAACCAGTCTTTTTTACTGGGAAGGAGCATTCAAGTAGCTACAGCTGAATGAAATGTGATACTGGGCTCTTAACTGGGCAACTGTTTCAGGGAAACAGGTCAGCAACTTGACCTCCTTTCTTCTTTACTTGTGGGTAATCTCCAAACATGTCCAGAGCTTGGAGCTCCACTCACTATAGAGGAAGATGCCAGAAACAAAAGATCAAGGAGATAATTAAAGCAGACATCTAAACCAGGAATGTCCCCCAGCGTCAGCGTTAACACCTCTAATCCAGTGCTAGGTCATCTGTCAATACCTGTTCCTCTATTAATGTGCCAAAGGAATGGAAGGAGCCTTATAGGAAACATGCAGAGAAGCTGTAAATACGAACTGTGTAAATAAATCCACGTTCACCTAGGCCCATTTGTATGGTTCCTGAAGCTGTCACAGCAAGCATTGATAACCCTTCTGCTCCAGACATCTCCACATCTATCCCTCTGCATGTCTCCTTAACACTTTCCTCAAACACCCATCACTTTCTGCAGTTCAGGGATCTTAAAGTCAGCACTGTTACCAGAGGTTAAACCATCAGCTCCTGGAGATTTATTCAGCACCACCAGTGAAGAAAATACTTCCCTGAAAACAACATCTCTGGCAATATGCTGTGTCCTGAACTCAGAATAGCCAAATCCCTCAAGCCACAAAACACTAGTCAGGAAGAGGGGCATTTTGCTTTGAGATTTTTGAATGGAGAGTGAGACCTTTACAAAGACACCTGAATCACTTGCAGCATGGAGAACGGTCAATACAAAGGCAGCTCTGGGCCACTTGCAAAGGCAAGAGCAAGTGTTGGAAGGGAACTGTTGGTGACCTCCCCAAGGGCCATCTTGGCATACACACAAGGGTAAGAATCATAGAAACACAGACTCACAGGGGTTGGAAGGGACCTCCAGAGCCCATGGAGTCCAATCCCCTCCAAAGCAGGGTCCCTAGGACAGGGCACACAGGTCGGTGTCCAGATGGGGCTGGAATCTCTCCAGAGAAGGAGACTCCACACCCCCTGGGCAGCCTGTCCCAGGCTCCCTCACCCTCACTGGGGAAAAGTTCTGTGCTCCAACTTGCAGCCATTGCCCCTTGTCCTGTCCCCACAGACACTGAAAAGGGGCTGGCCATTCCCCTGCATCCCATCCTTCAGATATTGATAAACATGAATAAGGTCCCCCCTGAGTCTTCTCTCCAGGCTGAACAGCCCCAGCTCACTCAGCCTTTCCTCACAGAGGAGATGCTCCAGGCCCTTCAGCATCTCCTCAGCCTCCTCTGGACTCTCTCCAGGAGATTCCTGGCTGTTTGATCCCAGGGAGCCCAGCACTGGACACAACACTCCAGGTGGGGCCTGAGCAGGGCAGAGCAGAGCAGAGGAGGAGGATCCCCTCCTGGGACCTGCTGCCCACACTCCTCCTGATGCCCCCAGGATCCCATTGTCTCTCTCAGCCCCAGGGCACACTGCTGCCTCATGGCCACCCTGTCACCCACCAGCACCCCCAGCTCCTTCTCCACACAACGCCTCTCCATCAGCTCCCCCCCAGCCTGTCCTGATTCCAGCAGTTATTCCTCCCCAGGGGCCAGACTCTCCACTGGCTTTTGTTGAATCTCATCTGGTCTCTCCCTGCCCAGCTCTCCAGCCTGGCCAGGTCTCTGGATGGCAGCACAGTGTCCTGCCTGTCAGCCACTCCTCCCAGCTCTGGATCATCAGGTACTTGCTGAGGGTGGGTGCTGTTCCAAATTCAAGGTGTCAATGAAGATATTGAACAGGACTGGACCCAACACTGAGCCCTGGGGACACCACTGGTCTCAAGCCTCCAGCCAGACTCTGCTCCACTGATCCCCACCCTCTGAGCTCGGTCCCACAGCCAGTTCCCAACCCACCTCACTGCCCACTCATCTATCCCATGCTCTCTCAGCTTTGCTAATCAGAAGAACCAGGTATGCATAGAATGAGCTCTCTTATGCTTTGCCACGTGCCCGGCCTCACTCAGAGTGATGAGGCTGGGCATATGGGGGAGTTACTGGGTCAGACATTTGGGGAAGAGCAAGATGCAGGTCTGGTGTTCCCTGAGCACTGAGAGGCTTGTTGGGAAAACCACAGCTGGCTGGGAAGAATCAGAATGGTTGGATTCAGGTATTGACTCAGAAAGAGTGGTGAGGTCCTGGAACAGGCTGCCCAGAGAGAGGGGGGTGCCCCATCCCTGCGGTGTTTAAGGCCTGATTGGATGGGGCCATGGGTAACCTTGTGTAGCTCCAGGCCTGGAGGTTGGTGTCCCTGCCTGTGGCAGGGGGGTTGGAGCTCTATGGTCCTTGGGATCCCTTCCAACTCTTGCCATTCTATGATTGTATGACAAACCCAACTAAACCTTACACAGCATCCTGCAAGTCTCCTGCCTTTGTGCAGTCACTATGGAAACCAGCAGGCTAGGCCTGCTGAGGAGATGATGAATATGCAGGGTGCTAAATCCCTCAAGGCTTCCCCTCTGTGTCTGAGCACACCAGTCATATCTGCACATTGTCAAGTACACGTCATCTGGAAGGAAGGATACACGGGTGAAGGATGAGACCTGAAGTGTGCCTGTGAATGCTCTACAGTCTGCTCTGATACAAGCACAGATTATGGATCTTTCTTACATTGCCTCCTGTAGTCAAAGAGCAGCCTGTCCTGGGCCCTTGTTGTAATGAAACACAGCAGTGCAGGGCTGTTCATTTGGATTTGACTGTGATCAGCACACTACAGGTCTTCTTCCTCTTCTTGAGGAAGAAAAACCTTCAAGAGAGGGTGCCAACTTAATGCAGTCAATAAAGAGAAAAATTACTGGTAGTTTTTACAACAAAAAAAACCCCACTGTTCCCATATGAAACAAAAGCAAAACATTTTAGGACTTCAGAAAACATTTTTTAAATACAGATCAAATGAAAAGTTTAAATTTTGTATGGTTTGGTCTTTTACAAACTTGCAATTTTTTTTCATCAGCTTTAGCATCACTTTACATAAGGATTTAGAATGATTAAACTCAAAAAGTTGGCCTGAAAATGCAAGTTAAAATAACAAAACATTTGGATTAAAGATTTCACTGTTCAGTATTTCGGTTTCCAAGGGCACATGCACTCACAGAATCACCAGGTTGGAAAACACCTCTAAGATCATCAAGTGCAACCATTCCCATCCTGTGCTAAGGAGATGCTAAGGGTCCACTCTGCCAAACCTATTTAGAGTGAAAAGGAAAAAAGCTGTCCCATAAAAGGGTGTGTTTACATTAATGAAAAGAGATTTCTATCTATCACTGTGAGCAAAAACAGCATCTTTGCCTGAAGCAACTCAGAGTCATGAGTTCACAGGTTCTGCTGAAGTTTCTGATCTGCTTTACGCAGAGGTTGTAAGGCCTCTGCTGCACTCCAGACAGAGCCTGAGAAGGCCCTGATTCTTGGCCCTGTACTTGTCATTGGTGAGGCTGCACCTCGAGTACTGGGTCCAGTTCTGGGCTCCTCACCATCACAAGGACATTGTGGTCCTGGAGCGAGTCCAGAGAAGGGCAACCAGGCTGGGGAAGGGGCTGGAGGGCAAATCCTCTGAGGAGCAGCTGAGGGAGCTGGGGGTGTTGAGCCTGAAGAAGAGGAGGCTGAAGGGAGACCTTCTCCCCACCTCCCCTGCCCTGCCAGGAGGGTGCAGAGAGGTGGGGGATGGTCTCTTCAGCCAGGGGACAGGAGATGGGACAAGGGGCAATGGGCTCAAGCTGCCCCAGGGCAGGATCAGAGCAGATGGGAGGGAAAAGTTCTTCCCTGGCAGAGTTGTGGGGCTGTGGCACAGGCTGCCCAGGGAGGGGCTGAGTCCCCTTCCCTGGGGGTGTTTAAAAAAGGGGAGATGAGGTGCTCAGGGATCTGGTTTAGCACAGGATGGGAATGGTTGGACTTGATGATCTTAAAGGTCTTTTCCAACCTTGTGATTCTGTGATGCAATGAGTCTCTCTGAATTGCTTTTTAAAGGCTGAAGAGCAACACATACTCTGCCTGTGGAGTTATGAGTAGTCTGTTTAAATGTATCCCACAGTGAGAGTGCACATTATCCATGATGAATATGGAACAGTGAGGAGCACTCACTACAAGAGAGGCTGCTTTGGGGATGCAAAGTTCACCATTCATTTGCTTTGCCAATAATGCACCTACTGCGTGCATAATTGGAGTAAGAGGGTTAATGTATTTTCTGACTGGTGTATTAGGCATTTCATAAAACTTAAGTGCAAGCTGAACTCCAACAATGGCAGGTTCAACATGGCCCAGAGTGTTTAACAAAAAAACTGTTTATTGTGGAACATGTGTTGCTACAGAGTGAAACCCTCCTCGATGAAGAGCTGCTCCCTGACTCTCCTAACAAGCCAAAGACTTATGGATTCTCTCTGTTGAGTTTGTGGGAACATCTTTGTTTGAACTCAACAATATACAGATTGACACAACTCAAACCACCAACCTGAAGGGAGCATACAAACAGGAGGGGAATCAGGTTGTTCAAGGGCAGAGACTGGCAGGACAAGGGGGATGGAGTGAAGCTGAAGGAGGGAAGGGTTAGAGGAGAGATTGGGGGGAAGTTCTGTGCAGAGAGAGTGGTGAGGGGCTGGAACAGGCTGCCCAGAGAGGGGGTGGGTGCCCCGTCCCTGGGGGTGTTCAAGGCCAGGTTGGATGGGGCCCTGGGCAACCTTGTGTAGCTCCAGACCTGGAGGTTGGTGGCCCTGCCTGTGGCAGGGGGGTTGGAGCTTTGTGATCTTTGGGGTCCATTCCAACCCAGCCCATTCTATGATCTTAAAGGCAAAGGGTCAGGCTTTAAGGCTGAAAATGCTGCCATAGGTGAAAGAAAAGTTCATTTAGACCTAGAAATAATAAAATCAAAAGTGTCTACTCAGTCCAAAACTCAGACACATAAGATTTGTTTTAATCCAAGAACTGGAGTATAACCCTGCTTTGTGTGTATACATATATCTATAGGCTGAAACACACATTCAGCTTATGTTCTTCAGATGTAACGGTCTGGATGAGTCCAGCAGTGATTTGGATTTATTTTCTTCCTGAAAGATTTATTTCTTATGGGAAATTGCTCAAAAGCAATGTGCCCCAATTTTCACAAATAGGACATTTTCTTCTCACTGGACTTAAGTCCCTGAATTCACAGTCTGCATGGTAAACTCCAAAGGGGGCTTTCAGAAGCAAGCCCATAGAAAACAAAGTTTCCTTACACAGCCAGCCAGTCTTTATAGGAGAGAAATAACAATTCAAATACAAATCTCATAGGTAACGGCTGGCAGGGAAACACATTTCAAGTTCTGTCAAAGCAAATCATAGACTTCAGGGCAAAAAGAGATCACAATGAACATGAGATCTGATTTTCTGCATAACACAAGTCATTGGCTTTGCCAGAATTATTTTGTACTTCAACTGGAAAACATTTTTTTTGCTAAAGAAGTTATTTTTAAAAGAAAAAAAAATCTTTTTTTTTAATCTACAAATTGCTAGTGGTTCAAAAATCCAAGACAGCCCCTAGAGATTTGTCTTAAAGCTTCATTAACCTCTGCTAAACATTTATGTTTTAGTTGTCAACTGTTTTTTATTTCCATGTGCTACTTTGCCTGGTAGGCTGAGTCCATCATCATCAACATTTTATGCCTCACACAATTTAAACTTAAACATTTGAAGTGTCCAAGTCTTCTAGTCCTGGTTCTTCTCCCTCTTTAGTTTGTATGAGTGAGACCTGATTTCCAAGGCTTTCAGCATTTCATTTTGGAAGAGACATTTGGTTTGGTTTTGGGTTTTTGTTGTTTGTTTGGTATTTTTGTGTCAGGGAAGACAGCAGGCCTGCTTGCGGCCTAGCTCTCTTCACCCAAGACACAGGCCCTGACAATATTCTTCTGTTCCCATGAGACAGGAAAAGTTCCTCATGCTGAGAGGATCCTAATAATCACATTCTCCAAACACAGCGGCCTTGCTGATAGGGGTACAGGCTGCCCTAATCCAAGAAGCAGCAATGGGAAAGTATTTAGGAGTAACAGAACATGTTAGGAACCAACCATAACAAGAGGGTCAAAACAGCAGGTGTGTGGATGCTTTTAGGTATTAAAGGTAAACTAAGGCTGTTTAGCTATAAGATAGGTTTATCAGAGCTCGTTATAATTACTAATCAATCAATATGGTGTGAACAGTGTGTGTAACGAATTAGCAGTTTTTTAGCTTGCCACGTTTGCAGTAAGATAGATATATAATCTGTGTGATTTCACCTAATAAAATGGCTGGATGGATGGCTTCCTGGCTTCACCTACAATTCATATCGAATTGTGTAATGCTCCCTGCTAGACGCCACATTTTTGGGGGGTGGAGGGGTGACGGGTGGGTTGCCCCCCCACCCTTTAATACACTCAGAGTCCACCTTTGGGAGAGGTATTCAAGGCCAGGTTGGATGGGGCCCTGGGCAACCTTGTGTAGCTCCAGGCCTGAGGTTGGTGGCCCTGCCTGTGGCAGGGGGTTGGAGCTCTGTGACCCCTGGGGTCCCTTCCAGCCCAGACCAGGCAGTGATTCCATGATTCAGAACAGTCCCTTTGTAATCAACAGTCCCTTGTAATCAACACCCCCTTTCCAAAGATCTGCAAACATTCACAGGCCCCCAGAAAGAGGCAAAGAAATGGTGACCATGAACTATTCTTACAAGTGATTTTCTTGGAAGTGACAATACGACACTCTTCACCGAGTGGGCCTAGTCGATGTCAGTGATGCGAAGCCAGGCCTGACCCGTTCCCTGGGCCCGAGTTACTGAACACTCAAGCAAAACGCAGGGCTCTATAAAGGCAGAGCCCTCCACACCCAAATGCCTTTGTTTAACTCTCCACAACTGCCCTGCTCTTGCTGGCGAACAGAGGCCTAGAACCTCCTAAGCCACACCATCCACTTCGTGCTCCCATCACTGAACACCTCTTAAAGATCTTTTTCACTTTTGGCCTATTCAGGTTCCCCACGGCCATGGTTATATTCTCTATCAAAGCTCTTCCTTCTGCATCTGGGCTGTTCTGGGGTTCCTGCGACACCTTACCCAGGGGGGAAGCAGCAGGACTATGTCCATCTACAACTGGTTTTAGGGAACAGCTTAATTAGCTTGTGATAACCCTTACCAGCCTGACCAGTGCTAAGCTTCACCCCAGTGAGGAAAACCTGGCTCTGTCAAGCAAGGAAGATTCATAATCCTCTGATTCCACCTAAGGTTTTATCATTACCTATCCAAACAACGGAAGGTGCAAACACCAGATAACTGAACTTTGACTAAGCTGCAGCTTTAATAGAATTTACTAGAAAGGATTACAGCTACCCAGCTAGACCACTAAATAGAAATCATCCTTTTCTTGGACAGGTGTGAATTAGAAAGGAAGGTGACACAAATAGGTTTGTTCTAAAAGTTACCAAAGTGCTTCTGTCTTCCTGCAATGGGAGTAAAAACCCAATCCCCAGTCTGTTTCTAGGAAAGACAATATAGATGCACACTGCAAATAATTCCCTATATCCAATTAAACCTAGAGCAATAAAGACAGAGGCTTTAAAACCAAGCTATCCCCATCAAATAAACTCCCAGAGTGTAGTTACCAATCTCTCTTCCTAATTACAGGGCACCACTAAAGCAAAATAACGACTCTACTTAGATTGCACAAAGCTTAATCTGATCTCAGAAAGCTGAAGTCAGTATTAAGTAATGCCATCAAAAACATTTTTGAGACTTCAATCAATTTTCACTGCATCACAAAGTAATTACAAAGTAACTACAAACTACTCAATCACTTTGGGGAAAAAATAAAACCACACTAGCATAAAAAAAGACAATAAAATAAATCTGCGCTTTTATAAATTATAAGAATGGTCTTTCTAAGACACCCAAACCCAGTTTTAAACTCATGACTCAAGTTCTGGGTGTCATGGTGGATGAGAGACTCCCCCTGAGCCAGCAGTGTGCTGGTGCAGCTGGGAAGGGCGATGGGATCCTGGGCTCCATCAGCAGAGGGGTGGCAACAGGGACAGGGAGGGGATTGTCCCTCTCTGCTCTGCCCTGGGGAGGCCCCAGCTGGATCCTGTGTCCAGAGCTGGGGCCCCAGGACAAGAAAGATGTGGGGCTGTTGGAGAGGGGTCAGAGGAGCCACGGAGATGCTCAGAGGGCTGGAGCAGCTGCCCTCTGGAGAGAGGCTGAGGGAGCTGGGCTGGGTCAGCCTGGAGAAGAGAAGGCTGTGGGGGGACCTCATTGCAGCCTGCCAGTGCCTGAAGGGAGCAGAGGAACAGGAGGGGAATCAGCTTGTTCAAGGGCAGAGACTGGCAGGACAAGGGGGATGGAGTGAAGCTGGAGGAGGGAAGGGTTAGAGGAGATATTAGGGGGAAGTTCTTTGCAGAGAGAGTGGTGAGGGGCTGGAACAGGCTGCCCAGAGAGGGGGTGGGTGCCCCGTCCCTGGGGGTTTTTAAGGTTGGATGGGGCCCTGGGCAACCTTGTGTAGCTCCAGGCCTGAGGTTGGTGGCCCTGCCTGTGGCAGGGGGTTGGAGCTCTGTGATCCTTGGGGTCCCTTCCAACCCAGACCAGTGTGGGATGCAGTGATTCTGCTCCAGAGGTTTGAGTGAGAGCACAACTAAACACCACCAGCACAAGCTTTCCCCTGGACATTTCTCTTCAATTGTATGCACTCACAAGTTTCTCAAAGGCTGCTCCAATACAAACCTGCACATTGTGTGTGTATATACACACATTATGTATGTTTACATATATATATTTATACACACAAGACCAGGGCCAAACAGCATGGCCATCTATAAATTGACTAGGGGGCTGACAGCACTTTAGCTTCTGTCCTACCACCAGAGTCAAATGGGTCACCTGGGAAGTATCCCAGCACTGGAAATTTCATGTTTTAAGTGCTGTGCTGTAGTTTCATTTCTTCCAGCTTGGCTACCAAGGGAAGAAGAGCTGACTCTCCAGGGCATGATAGCTGTATACCTATGTACCAGCTCATGTAACCCAGATGAGAAGTTGAAATGCTGATCATTTCCATCAGCTGAAAAGCCAAGAGAATACCAATTTTCTTCAGCCTAGGTATTAATTTTGATAATTCAGAAATGTATAATTAAGATTCAACTATTTTTCATGCTTTTTCACCCTCTCCATCTTTTTTTTTTCCTCCTCTGCATTGAGAAGGAAGTTAATTAGACTACTAGGCTAATTAACTGTTTGGTTAGATGTAAAACCATAAATTCACTTTATTAAAGTGGAAGTTGGCAGAGCAAAAAAATTACCAGCCAAATCCAGTGATATTCTCATTCTAAACTCTTCAAAATCCACATGGTAAAATCTACTGGAAAGCATGCTTTATGTCCAAGACCAGGATTCTATCTTTTCAGCCAAGGTTTTTCTCTTCATTTTAAACTATATAGTAAAGTCAGAAATTGGAATTTTATTTCAGAACTTGGTCACAACTCTAAAAATTAAATTTACCAAATAGTCTCAAGAAGAAAAGGAAAAGGAAGAAAAGGAACCATTCAGGAAGGTGAGACATTCACTTTGAAATGTAATAAAGTCACAGTTTATACTGCAAATCAGCTACTTCGGTGAGCAATTAGTTGTTATTAAGACATATATATGAAGTGATCTGTAGGAGGCTCATGCAGGGATTTCTTTTGCTGCAGAGAAGCCCCATCCCTAAATCTCAGAAGGATGCTTTGAAAATGCATCCTCCTAAACATCTTGGAGTCTGCTTCTGATTTAACAAGACCCTAATTGCCTGATTATTGATAATCTCTTTGAAGTACAGTAATCATGATATTGCAGCAAATTTGCCATCTGCCTGTCTTGTTAACAACCCATCTATTTTCACCACAAGCTGTCTTACCAAATGAAAACACATATGGTTTCATTGCAGTGCGTGTCCTTAAAAGGGTTGCAAACACAGATGGCTTTGGAGAGGAACACAATGGGGTGACAGCTTGATTTTGCCTCTCCTCTGGAATTGTGGTGATCATCTGCCTCATATCAATGGGTCTCTGGCCTCCTCTTGTGGAGGACCAATGGGTCTCTGTCCTCCTCTTGTGGTGCCTGGGATGCCTATGGAGGTTGCCAAGTTTCCAGGCTTGGACCCCAAGAAGAGGGCTTTGTGGTTTCAACTATAATTCTCAAGGATTGCATATAAACAGCCAGAGTCCCCTTCTGTGTCAAGTGATTGACTTCAGAGGGTTAGACAGAATCCAGGCCGACCATCTACTTCAGACCAATGATACTAGATTTCTTCTGGTACCCAAGTTACACTCAGAAAAGCAATGATTTCCCAAGGATCACCATCTTTGGCATAGGAGCCACTGCTTGTCAAGAATTATTTCAATAGAAATGGCATATTTCCAGTTAATATCATCCCTAAATCCCAGCAGCTCCTCCAACTTAAAATGTTTTTGTTCTTCATGTCAAGGCTGGGATTTCTCTCTTAAGGTTTGATGTCTATACTATGCCCATCCATCTCAGAGTCCAGTAATTCCTGGACACAACTTGTCTCATTCTAAGGTAGGTATAAAAAATAAGCTCAGTTGTCACTGTCCTGATGTAAAAAATAGCTCCAGAAAATACCCTAGATAACTGACCCAGGTATTCCCAGCCCCAGTAAGACAAATTCTACCCCCAGTGCTTTGCTATTACTACCAAACTGATGTACCTTGCACATGCAGACAAGCTTTCAAAGAAATTAAGATAGAAGCCACAGGCTGGTGCTGAGCACCTAAAAACTCACAGAGCAGGTAGAGTAAGGAAAGAACTTGCCAACTATGCTCCATATGACCCTGAATGGGAAGGGCAAAACAAGAAAAGAAAGCAGAAGTGATTCACATCCAAAGAGGGAGGAAATGGGACACTCCACAAAGAATGGTTTCCCAGCAGGAGAGCAGAGCTGGGCCTGTGTATGCTGTTTGGGGCCATCACCAGTCTCCTCAAGATGGCATTGGGAGGGATAGAAGAGGGGGGAAGACTAGGGAGATGGGGGAGATGAGACTTTTAATAATTAATTATATAATTACTTCGTACCTCCATTTTCATTTGAGGTCTACCACAAAACTTACTGAGGTGGGATCTCTGCAAGACTCTCTAATTACTCTGTATTCCCTGCAGCTTTCCCCTTTCCCAAGAAGAATGCCTTTGGAAGGATTAATTCCACCACTGGCTTACTGTTCAGAGCTAGGTGGTTCTGAAATGTGTGTAAAGGAGATTAGCTGCTCTTGGGACTGAGCACTCTACTGGGAGACTCAGGGAGCTGCCCCCAATCTTGTGTGATGCACAGGAGCAAGGAAAAGAGATTAGGGGTTTATTCCAGTTTTATCTAAATGTCAGATAAAACCTGGTAAACTTAACAGCTCTGATGAAATCTGAGCTGCCAGGGAAGCAGGATGTAAAAGCAGAAACTGGTGGTCAGTGAGGTGAGCAGGCTTGTTATGGCCATCTGCAGAGCGTGAGCTAGATGACTGTCTAGGAGGAATTCCTCTATAAGCAGAACTTGACTTCAGGAAGAAAGATTATGCAAAGTCAAGCACCATGCCTATCATTCCAGTGTTTTCCAAAGCAGGCAAACCTGGGTGCAACAAGACACTGCAGCTGGGATGATGTTTTCATGTAAGTCCTAAGTATTCCCAGCTGAGAATCAGGCTATGCCCTTCCCAGATAAGATTCCTACCCTTGGAGCACTGTTCTCTAGGCTGGTTAAATCACCTCCACTACATGCCACCTATTTTTTTCCTTATCTGTAAACTCAAACTAAAAAGGCACCCTTGACCTTTAGAGCTCCAGCTGGATTCTTGCTCTACCACTAGCAAGAGGAATTTGGAGCTTATGACAAGAACATCAGGCCATATCAGGAGAGATTATCAGGTTGCCCAGAGAGGGGGTGAATGCCCCATCCCTGGGGGTGTTCAAGGCCAGGCTGGATGGGGCCCTGGGCAACTTTGTGTAGCTCCAGGCCTGGAGGTTGGTGGCCTTGCCAGTGGCAGGGGGTTGGAGCTCTGTGATCCTTGGGGTCCCTTCCAACTCAGATCAGGCTGGGATTCTATGATTCTGTTCTCTCAGAGAGAGTGGTGAGGGGCTGGAACAGGCTGCCCAGAGAGGGGGTGGGTGCCCCATCCCAAGGCCAGGTTGGATGGGGCCCTGAGCAACCTTGTGTAGCTCCAGACCTGGAGGCTGGTGGCCCTGCCTGTGGCAAGGGGTTGGAGGCTCTGTGATCCTTGGGGTCCCTTCCAACCCAGACCAGGCTGGGATTCTATGAGAACCCTTCCCAAAATTTGTACATTTTAGATCACACTTTGGAAACATCTGATTCTCTCTATTGCCTTTGTGGGAAGAGGGGGTACTCTATTTCATTTCTCTGGGTAGTACTAATTTGTAAGAGGCCCTCAGGCACTTGGAATCATTAAGTCATTTATCAAACATCACACAGAAACTTTTCACAGACCCACACTACAATCATATGACCAAAACCATCAGTGCTTCAGTCTCAGGACACTATTCTCCTTTCAACAAACCTCCTTCCTACCTCCTCAGTTTTCAGCTCGTCCATCTGGTACTTTCTACCAGCACTTATGGTAATAGGGGAAAATGAAGTTGTCAGGCTTGAAATGGACTTTCATTGTCTGAACAGATTTGGCAAAGCAGCTGTGCTGTTTGGAAAACTCTCATAAAGGTTTAACATAATTGCCTCTTTGAATAACAATTTCTCAAGCCCCAAACTGAATCTCCAGGATGATGTAGGCACAAATTGGGAAAGCACAATCTGCCAACAGCAACGCTTGCAAACTGGACTCAGGGGAGAGGTTTACACCAGATAAACTCCACACCCAGGACTGTTCCCTCACTCCCTCTTCCCTCCTCTGCCTTTTCACCCAGTCCCCAGGCTGAATATTAAACACTAGTCCAGCCGTCCCCTTCTGTCAGCTTCAAGCCTTTGCACAAATAGCCAGTGGATGGATGAATATACGTTACAGCCTGCAGCTTCAACTGGTCCTGAGGCTCCTTCTGCAGCTGGTAGCCTTCAAAACTAGGCTTCCTGCTCTTTATATGAAATGATCCACTCTGGATCAGACTTACACCACCAGCATATTGCACTGTTTAGCCTTCAGAGAGATATGTCAAGTAATTGCTGCCCTCTTAAATCATTGCTGAACACTTTAAACATAGAGGAGATTAGCTCACTCATGAGACATGGGGTTTAGAAAACGATGTGGAAAATGTCCATAATACAACCTGCCTTGTTAAACAGGCACAGTTCTTCAGGCAAGAGAATCCAAAGACCCTGATTCTTGGAAGAGACAGTACAGAGAATGTACCCCAGTGCTCCAAGGGAGTTACTTCTGCCCCAAGCCTGCAAATAACTGTGTGGGAAGAAGCCTGGCTTCTGTAGAGCTCTGTGTACCCAGGGCACATATCCAACACAGACTGCAGTGGGGATACCCTAGCCAGTTTTCCTTTTCTTTGCTCTAATTTTGTACCAGTTACAGTATAATGGCTTATTCTCAAATGTTCTCTATGGTCCTATTCAGTCTGGAAGCTGCACATTCCCAGAGCTCCAGCCTGGGCCTTGCTCCTTCTTGGAGCCTGCTCCCAATCCTTGAGGTATTTACATTAAAACTGTCCTCAGTTCATTCCTGCAACACCAAGTCTCCAGCATGATTGCACAGCGCACTTGAAATACAGAAACCAGTATGTCCAGACCTTCAAACACTCTCCGAGCTAAACACAGAATCACAAGGTTGGAAAAGACCTTTAAGATCATCAAAAGTCCAACCATTCCCATCCTGTGCTAAACCAGATTCCTGAGCACCTCATCTCCCCTTTTTTAAACACATGCAGAGTCAGTGACTCAGCCCCTGAGAAGAGGCTGAGCCCCAGCCTCCCACAACCTCCTTCCAGGGCGTTGGAGAGAGTGATAAGGTCTCTCCCGAGCCTCCTCTTCTCCAGGCTGAACACTCCCAGCTCCCTCAGCCATACCAATGGTCATCTGCAGCATGTCCTCCTCTCCTGGATGGTTGGTGCTTTGGTGCAGAGATCACAGGATCCCCAGGTTGGAAAAGACCTTTGAATATCATCAAGTCCAACCAATCCCATCCTGAGCTAAACCAGATCCCTGAGCACCTCATCTCCCCTCTGTTAAACACCCCCAGGGAAGGGGACTCAGCCCCTCCCTGGGCAGCCTGGGCCACAGCCCCACAACTCTGCCAGGGAAGAACTTTGCTCTCCCATCTGCTCTGACCCTGCCCTGGGGCAGCTTGAGCCCATTGCCCCTTGTCCCATCTCCTGTCCCAGGGCTGAAGAGACCATCACCCACCTCTCCACAACCTCCCTTCAGGTAGTTGTAGGTGGTGATAAGGTGATAAGGTCTCCCCTCAGCCTCCTCTTCTCCAAAACATGACCCAAGTGCTTTTCTCCCACCCCTAGGACTTGCTTAGTGTTGATTTAAAGAGCTGCAAAGAACTCATTTACAGTAAGGAGGAAAAAAATAAAGAAAATTAGGATGCTTTCAGCTCTTTCAAAGCCTCAAGAACAGCTGCATTCTTTAAATACCCCTTTCTAGCACCTTAGCCATTAGCTATTTAAACAGAGAGAAGCAGAAGAACTCTTGTAACCTGTCTCAGAGCTCAATCAATTGGTTTGTGTTTCTTGGCAATGTGAAAAGAAAAACTGAACAATACACTTCTTGAAGTTTCTCTTCTGGTCATCCCTCTATGTACTGTGCTAAATAAAAAAGGGAAAAAAAAAGAAAGAGATAGGGGAAAAAGAAAAGGTGTACACACAAGAGAAAGAGCCCAGGTGTTGTATTTTACTTTAGTGAGAAGGGAATAGCAGGGGACAGTTTGTGAATGTAATTAAATCAGCTAGCAAAAAACTGAAAATCAACATGAGTGAAAAGAATTGGAAACAGTGTTTTTTATATTTCATGGAAAGCTTGGTTTTTTCTTTGCAGCCCAAAGGCATTAATAGCAGAGATCTGTCTGCAGCAATCTGCAGCCTGAAGAGTCAGTAGTCTACAGCAAATACGTAACACCACCAAAGGAGGCTTTTAAATGATGAAAAGATGCCCCAAAGTCTCTGAACTCAGAGAAATTAAATCTTTGTAGTGCCCCAATACATCTCTACAACTCAGGGTAACATTGCCTAAAATAAATCTGTGCGTATGACTCACTAACTCCTCCCTGCTTACACTGAAGGGTTACCCATGGGCACACTGCAGAAACCTCATCTCCAGGGATAATCAGATATTCCAGGAGCAGGCAGCATAAACCCAGATTCAGAAGCAGACATTTGCTTTAATCCTGGGTTATTTCTTTGGCTGGTCAAGGATACAGCCCTAAGATTTCTGTAGCATTCTTACTAGGTGGTTATTGTGAAAATTTTCTTATATATGAGTCTGTACCATGAGAGTCTCCTGTCTATTTTAGGCAGTACATCTAATTGGCTTATTACCTGGTCAGAAATAATTATCCCACCAGTTAATGATCTTTTTTCTAATTAGAAACTTATTAAAGAAACAAGAAATCAGATTACAAGGATGTTTTTTAGCATTCTTGGCAAAAGACAGTCAGACACAGGCCATGCTGTGTTAGCTTGATCAGGCCACCCTTACTTAAGGTGCAGGAGCTCAGTTTCCTGTGTCCTTCCAGCCTCACAGCAGAGTGATGGTTTACCCCACATTATGGGAAGACTGACAATTGTTAGGAGACCTGCTGCTATGGTAGTAATCATAAAATCCCAGACTGGCCTGGGTTGGGAGGGACCCCAAGGATCACAGAGCTCCAACCCCTTGCCACAGGCAGGGCCACCAGCCTCCAGGTCTGGAGCTACACAAGGTTGCCCAGGGCCCCATCCAACCTGGCCTTGAACACCCCCAGGGATGGGGCCCCCACCCCTTCTCTGGGCAGTAATGATCTTGCTTGATTTTGGCTATGGAAAAGCTAGGAGGCTGGGTTAATCTAAGCTAGGAAGGTTTGCCACTTGGGAGAGAAAGGTCCAGAGGCCATTTCATCACACCCTAATAATCTAACATGAGGTTGAAAAAGAATGAAGAGGTTAGAATATGTTATGGGAAGGCATTATATAACTACTCTGAGCCTACAGGGAGGAGGACCCATGGCCATAGGCACACTGCTCTTGAGTACCCAGACCAAAGGTCCCTTCCTGCATCCCTGCCTGTTGGAGTCTGCTGTGAGATCAGCTGGAAAAGCAACTAGGCACCTGTCACTTTGTGAGGGGCAGTGTGGTGGCAATGTAGCATCCCATGACAATGCATCATGGGGATTATACAGCAATCAAACCCAAATACCTTGTACCTGATGTTGAGTGCACCCCCAACACAAGGGTAGTAAGGGAAGGCAGTGATTTCAGTTGGGAACTGTGGGTTTGGAGCTGCGGACACAGGGCAGATGAGCATCTTTTCAGGAACTCTACCTGAGCTGTCCCCAAGGGACCAAGGGGACTGGCTTGGTCATAGAATCATCATAGGATGGCCTGGGTTGGAAGGGACCCAAAGGATCAGAGAGTTCCAATACTCCTGTAACCCACTCAGATCCCACCCTGAAAAAAGGTCTGTGTGCCTCTGGAAACAGAGTGGTGTTCTTCCTCACTTCACAGCTCTAAATGGCTCTGCCTGTCCTGAAAGTTTGCTGGGTAGTCAGTCTCACACCTCTGATAGGGCAGGACCCAGGGAAGCTGTGAGCACCATCAGTGACTGCCAGACATTGCAGGGCTTCATTTAAAATGCAATTAACACACTCTGCAACTCTGTAGAGGAGAGAGAAAATGCAGCATTTATTTCTGCAGACCTGGTGAACGAGTAAGTTGTGAGGAGAAGCAAGTGCTGGTAGAAAAACTTCTTTTAACTAAATTTCCTACAGATGAAGGGGGAGAGAGAGACTAACAACACATAATTTTATGAAATCCTGTTCTTTGAAAGAGAAATAGTAAGGTTTCTTTGGGTACAGTAGGATTGATCCTTGGAGAAGGAAACAAAGTTTTTCTGGAAAAGGAGAGCACAGAAGGATGATAGGAAGAGTGTGTCAAGGCACAAGCCCCTCTTCCAGAGCCAAAATTAAAAAGGCAAGGCAACTTACTCTTTGCTATTGCAAACCTTAGCTACTCCCCTCATTAGAAGATGACTCCCAGATTTATCCTTTCTTTCCTTGGAGGAATAAGGAGAGGAAACTAAAACAACTGCACACAGGACAACACAAAATCACAGAATCACAGGGGTTGGAAGGGACATCAAGAGATCATCGGGTCCAACCCCCCTGCCAAAGCAGCTCCCCAGCTCATACTGCACAGATAGGTGTCCAGATGGGGCTGGAATCTCTCCAGAGAAGGAGACTCCACACCCCCTGGGCAGCCTGGCCCAGGGCTCCCTCACCCTCACTGGGGAAAAGTTCTTCCCCAGGTTGCTGTGGAACTTCCTGTGCTCCAACTTGCAGCCATTGCCCCTTGTCCTGTCCCCACAGACACTGAAAAGGGGCTGGCCATTCCCCTGCATCCCATCCTTCAGATATTGATAAACATTCATAAGGTCCCCCCTGAGTCTTCTTCTCTCCAGGCTGAACAGCCCCAGCTCTCTCAGCCTTTCCTCCCAGGGGAGATGCTCCAGGCCCTTCAGCATCTCCTCAGCCTCCTCTGGACTCTCTCCAGGAGATCCCTGGCTGTTTGATCCCAGGGAGCCCAGCACTGGACACAACACTCCAGCTGGGGCCTGACCAGGGCAGAGCAGAGGGGGAGGATCCCCTCCTGGGACCTGCTGCCCACACTCCTCCTGATGCCCCCAGGATCCCATTGTTTCTCTCAGCCCCAGGGCACACTGCTGGCTTATGGCCACCCTGTCACCCACCAGCACCCCCAGCTCCTTCTCCACACAGCTCCTCTCCAGCAGCTCCCCCCCAGCCTGTCCTGATTCCAGCAGTTATTCCTCCCCAGGGGCCAGACTCTCCACTGGCTTTTGTTGAATCTCATCTGGTCTCTCCCTGCCCAGCTCTCCAGCCTGGCCAGGTCTCTGGATGGCAGCACAGTGTCCTGCCTGTCAGCCACCCCTAGCAGCTCTGGATCATCAGGTACTTGCTGAGGGTGGGTGCTGTTCCCTCATCAAGGTGTCAATGAAGATATTGATCAGGACTGGATCCAACACTGAGCCCTGGGGACACCACCAGTCAAAGACTCCAACTGCCTCATCAGCTGCAAGGAGAACATTGGGCTATGTTCAGTCCTTTTACTGCATTATGACTTACACACAGGTCCCAGAAGACCCCAGTTCATTAAGTACCATCAAAGGAAAGAAGATTTGAGAAGAAAGCTCCTTCCCTGCTTCACATCGGCTCCTCCTTCACTCCCAGTTCTCTCCTTTTAACTCTTGAAAGCAGGCTCAAGCTTGTAGCATGGATAATATTTGCTTGGCCACACAGTCCCAAATAATGTCAGTGACAAATTAGAATTAATTCCATGGGGGACTTTCAAATGAGCTTCTAAGGAAGAGTTTATAGCACAGTTTTAACCAGTGGTTCTCATCCTCCTGAGACTGAATGCTGTGTGCTTCTTCAAATAGATAAAGGTCCCTCCTATGTTTGTAGGGAGCATGGCTGCCATTTGATCTGGAAGAGCCTCTGCTTTGAGCAGTGTGGGTATCATCAGGCTGGAGCCCCATGAAAATCAGCTTGAGAAGCACCACAGGAATTGGAAAAAAGAGGGGAAGAAAGAGGAAAGGGGACTTAAGCACAGAAAATGTGATGGAGGAAGCAAAAAGAAGCCAGAGAGGAAAAAGGAATAGTGAAAACCTTGGCTTTTGGAGGAGTGTTGAAGGGTCTGAATTCCAGCACCTGGTCCCAGGAAAGAGAGAGGCTGCTTCAAGTGACACAGCCCCCAGAGGCTTTGCCCTGACTTCTCACAGCAGAAGTCAGCTGTCCCAGAGCATCCTCAGGGCTGGCACAGCACAGCCTGCACTGAGATTCAGCAGCTACGTGAGCAGAGAGGGAGCCAAATAGCCCGGCAAGTAGATTAGGAAAACAAACAGGAGCTCATCCCTCCATGCTAACTCCCTTGCTGGAAGGGGAATGTGCTTGCTCATATTTGCCAGCAGAGCTGTCCTGGTGCCATCTCTGCCTGCAGTAAACGTTTATCCTTGTTTTGTAGAAGCTGAAAGACTCCTTAGCATGCCCTCACCCTGCATTAATGCAGGGTACATCTGATACCTAGCTCTGTTCATCCTGTGTACTCTCATTTTGGGTTATTCTTCATTTCCAGATCAGCAGCTTAAAACATCCCTTCTTGCAGGAACCCCACTCCCAAATCAAATGGATTAAGTATTACCAGTGAAAGAAGCAGGAATTTAAAGCTACACCAGCCTAGCCAGAGTCTGCAGCTGTACCCTCCCTAAAGCAAACAAGTCTCCCAAGAGCAACTCTGTCAGAAAGCTCTGGATTTTGAAGTCTTGTGGCATGGAAAACTCAAGAATGGATGGTTAAAATAAAAAAATAACAAAATTTAGCTGCAAGATTCACCTAAAGGAATTGCATACAGGGTGAAAGTCAAACCAAGAACTGTACAAACTGCATGAAATTACAGTATCCCAATGTTCTGCTAAAAGTTAATTCAAAGATAAAACTTGGAATCATTTGTACTGATTTTTCCTGTAACAAATGGAAAAAAACTAATGTGTTCTCATAAAATGATTTAAGTGAATCTCTATTTTCTAACAGAAAGACATCCTGTCAGAGTGTTTTCCAGGCACCACTGACAACAGTAATTAATGCAGTGTTGAAGAGGGGATCTTATGACTGAGCCATGTGTAGAATCCCAGCCTGGTCTGGGTTGGAAGGGACCCCAAGGATCACAGAGCTCCAACCCCCTGCCACAGGCAGGGACACCAACCTCAGGCCTGGAGCTACACAAGGTTGCCCAGGGCCCCATCCAACCTGGCCTTGAACACCCCCTAGGGATGGGGCACCTACCCCCTCTCTGGGCAGCCCCTTCCAGCCCCTCACCACTCTCTCTGGAAAAATCTTCCGCCTAATATCTCCCCTAACCCTTCACTCCTCCAGCTTCACTCCATCCCCCTTGTCCTGCCAGTCTCTGCCCTTTAACAAGCTGATTCCCCTCCTGTTCCTCTGCTCCCTTCAGGCACTGGCAGGCTGCCTGAATAAATGGTATAAATATCTAGAATAAAGAGGTGCAGTGTCTTTACATTACATTCCACTTCCATCGTGCTTCCAAACTCTCCGACAGTACATGGCCATGCTGTGACCACCACAAAATTATTTGTCTTTATTTTCTACTTCTGTGGCTCTTTCAGTGTGGCCCATCCATGGGGACAAGTAGAATTTTAACCTGCTGTAAGATCACAGCTGCAACAGTTCTGTCCTGCTGCCACCTAAAACATCACTCAACACTCAGCCCTTCAACCTGTTGTCAGTCCTTCACAGTGTGAGTGCTGCATCCTTGCAGGAGCAGCTGATGATTCCCAAGAAGGCTGAACTGTACATGTAGGAGTATTGTTGCTGGGCCATGAAGATGTTCAGAGGGCTGGAGCAGCTCCCCTCTGGAGAGAGGCTGAGGGAGCTGGGCTGGGTCAGCCTGGAGAAGAGAAGGCTGTGGGGGGACCTCATTGCAGCCTGCCAGTCCCTGAAGGGAGCAGAGGAACAGGAGGGGAATCAGCTTGTTCAAGGGCAGAGACTGGCAGGACAAGGGGGCTGGAGTGAAGCTGAAGGAAGGAAGGTTTAGGTTAGATATTAGGGGGAATATCTAAAATAGATATTAGGGAACATCTCTCATCCCTGGGGGTGTTCAAGGCCAGGTTGGATGGGGCCCTGGGCAACCTTCTGTAGCTCCAGGCCTGGAGGTTGGTGGCCCTGCCTGTGGCAGGGGGTTGGAGCTCTGTGATCCTTGAGGTCCCCTCCAGCCCAGCCCAGCCTATGATTCAAGTCATGGCAAGGAGTGTGCCAATCTTCTCACTGAATTTCAGCATACCATACTCTTGCATCTTTGCCTAGCTTTGGCATCTGTATCTATTAGGAATTTGCAATTCTAATTTGAATCAGCCACACTAATTGTGCTTTTTTTTTTTAATTGGCTGCACTATTGATTTTACAAGATATGTGATGCTCTTCCACCTGTGTGCAAGGCTCCTGCTGGGAGCTGCTAATGGAAAAAAACACCTCAATTAGCAAGAATTCCCTCTGAAATCCTTGAAAATCCAATATTGCTGATTAGTTTGTTAAAAAAAATCTTATTAAGAAATGCTTGGTAGCTTCCTTAGTAATATCAAGCAGCAGATCCTCATGCTGGGCTCCCTTGAAGACTAATCTCTCCCTCTCATTTTTCCTTCCCTGCCTTCAGCAAGGTTCAGAATTTGCAGCATGCAGGAATTAATTTCCCAGCCCCTCCCTAGTGAACCATGGAGGAGGAGAACTAGGCTTCCTTTTTTAGCCCCATGTGGGAAATGTAGCTGTGTAAAGAAATTAATGATGTTAATCCAGATTCAAGGAGAGTGGTGGAAAGTAACAGAAAAAAAGTCCCTTTTATCCCTTTAGTGCTTCATCAGGCAAATTAGCTGTATCCCTTGCTTATCCCTCTCCTACTTGAGTCTTGAAATCATATTAGTTCAGTTGAGCATCTTCTAGTGAAGGGAAAAGGTGTATTCTCCCTGCATCTTCTCTTGCCCATCACCTTGACTCAGGGGGTGGCAGAACCCTGAGATCATAGAATCGTAGAATGAATCATAGAATGGCAAGGGTTGGAAGGGACCCCAAGGATCACAGAGCTCCAACCCCCCTGCCACAGGCAGGGCCACTAACCTCCAGGCCTGGAGCTACACAAGGTTGCCCAGGGCCCCATCCAACACCATGGGGGTGTTATGACCAAAGTGCAGGACCTGGCACATGGCTTTGTTAAGCCTCATACAGTATCCAAAGACACATGAAATGTGGCGTCCAGCACAGAGCAACACGCAATTCAATATATGAATTTTAGGTGAAGCCAGGAAACCATGAAGCCATTTTATTAGGTGAAATCACACAGATTATATATCTTTCTTACTGCAAACGTGGCAAGCTAAACAACTGCTAATTGGTTACCCACACTGTTCACACCATATTGATTGGTTAGTAATTATAATGAGCTCTGATAAACCTCTTATAGCTAAACATCCTTAGTTTACCTTTAATACCTAAAAGCATCCACACACCTGCTGTTTTGACCCTCTTGTTATGGCTGGTTCCTAACATGTTCTGTTACTCCCAAATACCTTCCCATTGCTGCTTCTTGGTTTAGGGCAGCCTGTACCCCTATCAACAAGGCCGCTGTGTTTTGAGAATGTGATTATTAGGATCCTCTCAGCATGAGGAACTTTTCCTCTCTCATGGGAACAGAAGAATATTGTCAGGGCCTATGTCTTGGGTGAAGAGAGCTAGGCCGCGAGCAGGCCTGCTGTCTTTCCCGACAATGAAACACTGTCTCCTATCAGAAAGGTTATTCCTTAGTCTAAGAGAATTCCTCATTTCCTTAGCCAGGCAGTTTGGGTGAGACATGTTGATGAAGTTTCTCCAAACCTACATTTTATAGAAACAAAAGCCAGCCAGTTTTGGAAAGGACTCCCTGACCAGCTCTAAAGTTTACAAAATCCCTTGCCTGCTCCAACTGAGTTGTTTTGTTCATTTTGTTTTAAACACAATATAAATGAAAACAGCAAGTCAACAGCTGGTTAGTGAGACTGAACATAAATGAGCCTTCACTACCTCAGGGGAACCCAGAGGGTCTGGAAATGAGTGTGTGAATCATGGAATTCCAGACTGGTCTGGGTTGGAAGAGACCAAGGATCAGAGAGCTCCAACCCTGTTACAGTCACCCTAATAAAATAGCTTCACTTCTAGGTGATTTTGTTTTTAGTTTAGAATATGATTTTGATTTTAAAGGAGTTATAGCAGCTATGAGAACATACAGCATGTTAAGGCTCTTAGGGACAAGATGGTGTGTGACTTTATCACTATGGAAAATCTCTATGGACTCTGAATTAAAACAGTAGGTGCTGGTTATGGACCTGGAGTTAAAACAGTAAGTATATGAAGAGACTGGCTATGGTAATGAAACAGCAGCCAAAGATGAAGTGAGCTTGGGCAAGGATGGGGTTCACTCGTGGACACAGTGAGGAAGACTATGGACGACCACCAGAGGAACCCAAAGACCACCACAGGAACCCACTCAACATAACTACACATGCACAGAGGACATTTACATATGATAATTATTTCCAGGAAATAACATGAATATGCTAATCATTACCCTCCCCTCTTTGTATTTGAAACAATCAGCATAGTTACCCCAAGGAGTTTTATAGAATAAGAATATAAAGTGAAGCAATTCAAAGCCCCCTTTTGCCCAGGAGGGTTTGGAGTCTCCTTCTCTGGAGATATTCAAAACCCACCTGGATACCGACCTGTGCAGTACGAGCTGGGGAGCTGCTTTGGCAGGAGGTTAGACCCGATGGGCTCTGGAGGCCCCTTCCAACCTCTGTGATTCTGTGATTGTAAAGGTCAAGCTAAGAAGTGAGCATTGTTGTGCAATGATGTTCACTAAAAATTGTATAAATATGTTGTGCTTTGTACCTTTGGGTGAACATGGCTTTGGTGAAGCTATCCCCCATGTTCCCCAGCACTGGAATTAAAGTACCTGCTGATCTGCTCTGTGTAGAGAAGTTCTTCACGATTGTGACCACTAACAACCCCCTGTCACAGGCAGGGCCACCAGCCTCCAGGCCTGAAGCTACACAAGGTTGGCCAGGGCCCCATCCAACCTGGCCTTGAACACCCCGAGACACAGGGCACCCACCCCCTCTCTGGGCAGCCCCTTCCAGCCCCTCACCACTCTCTCTGCAAAGAACTTCCCCCCAATATCTTATCTAACCCTTCCCTCCTCCAGCTTCACTCCATCCCCCTTGTCCTGCCAGTCTCTGCCCTTGAACAAGCTGATTCCACTCCTGTTCCTCTGCTCCCTTCAGGGACTGAAAGAATCATCTTTTCTTAACTTTACCTTCAACCCTTTCTTGAGGGGTTATTTCTTCCTGGTGGAAGGAGGACACTGCCACCAGGCAGTTCAGAGCAGAACCCACCTTTTGGTCTTTCCCCATTCCCCCTCTTGAAAAGCACCAGCTCTGGCAGAAACTGTCCATGTGGTGGAGTAACTGCTCTGCAGAGGGCAGGTAGGAGCAGTGAGGAGGCTGTTTCCCTTCCTTACTCCACCTGAGCCAGGACCATCCAACCTTCTCATTCAGCACATGCTAATTTTGACATTTTCATAATGTCTGCTTGTCATCACCCACTCTTAATTTAACCTCTCTGTAGAAATGCCTCCTGCATTCCAACCAGTCAGGCTGGAGTTTAATTACCCAGCCAGGCAGCTGGACTGCGATGCAGTCTATCCAGCCAGTCTGTGGTTCATGGGTATAATTGCTGAAACACTTCATTTTACACACACACACACGAGCTACCGTCTCATTTAGCAACCACAGTCACTTGAAAATATTTTGCTAGCAAAACAAACTGCTGCTGAGTTCAAGCAAAGCTTTTTTTTCCCTGCCTTGAGTTTCTGGATCAGCCTGTTGACATGGAGAGGATGCTGCTGCAGGAGTCAGGGAGTTAATGGGGCCCAGAATCCCAGTTTTTCCCAGCCCCAGCTGATGCTGTGCCTCAGCACTGAGCACCACTAAGGCTCTCTTACTCCTTGACACAGCACAATTCTCAACTCCTCCTTTTGAAATGAGTGGGCACTTGTGCTGCTACAGTCTTTTTTTTCTTTAAATGCTGCAGAGTCTCCTTTGCTTCTCAAAAGCTTCAGCTGCCTTCGAACCCCGGGGGGCTCTGAGCACCCCAGAGCACAACCTGCCTTCCAACCCCCGGGTGCTCTGGGCACCCCATAACGAAGCAAACTTCCAACCCCCGTGTGCTCTGGGGCGCCCCAGAGCGCAACCCGCCTTCCAACCCCCGTGGGCTCTGGGGCGCCCCAGAGCGCAACCCGCCTTCCAACCCCCGTGGGCTCTGGGGCGCCCCAGAGCGCAACCCGCCTTCCAACCCCCGTGGGCTCTGGGGCGCCCCAGAGCGCAACCCGCCTTCCAACCCCCGTGGGCTCTGGGGCGCCCCAGAGCGCAACCCGCCTTCCAACCCCCGGGGGCTCTGGGGCGCCCCAGAGCGCAACCCGCCTTCCAACCCCCGGGGGCTCTGGGGCGCCCCAGAGCGCAACCCGCCTTCCAACCCCCGGGGGCTCTGGGGCGCCCCAGAGCGCAACCCGCCTTCCAACCCCCGGGGGCTCTGGGGCGCCCCAGAGCGCAACCCGCCTTCCAACCCCCGGGGGCTCTGGGGCGCCCCAGAGCGCAACCCGCCTTCCAACCCCCGGGGGCTCTGGGGCGCCCCAGAGCGCAACCCGCCTTCCAACCCCCGGGGGCTCTGGGGCGCCCCAGAGCGCAACCCGCCTTCCAACCCCCGGGGGCTCTGGGGCGCCCCAGAGCGCAACCCGCCTTCCAACCCCCGGGGGCTCTGGGGCGCCCCAGAGCGCAACCCGCCTTCCAACCCCCGGGGGCTCTGGGGCGCCCCAGAGCGCAACCCGCCTTCCAACCCCCGGGGGCTCTGGGGCGCCCCAGAGCGCAACCCGCCTTCCAACCCCCGGGGGCTCTGGGGCGCCCCAGAGCGCAACCCGCCTTCCAACCCCCGGGGGCTCTGGGGCGCCCCAGAGCGCAACCCGCCTTCCAACCCCAGGCTCTGGGCACCCCAGATCACAACAGCAGAGCTGGGCAGCCCAGGGATGCAGGCTGCTAAACAGGCAGGAGCACAGGGAAGCACAAACCACATGAGTGCTGCCAGAGCTCGGGTACCCAAGG
This sequence comes from Laterallus jamaicensis coturniculus, assembly GCA_022605575.1. Lineage (NCBI taxonomy): Eukaryota > Metazoa > Chordata > Aves > Gruiformes > Rallidae > Laterallus > Laterallus jamaicensis. The sequence goes on along the minus strand of JAKCOX010000030.1, from coordinate 4,710,038 downwards.
ACTTCAGCCAAATCAAACCCTTCCATGTGATGTGTTTGCCCTTTGCCACATTGGGGAATCCCCAAACCCCAGTACAAAGAAAACCAAACCCTATGCAAAAAATACCCTCAATCTCCCTAGTTTTACCCAGTGACACTTTAGCACAACAAGCATCTAGCTCTCACCAAAAGGCAGTAGGAGCCTAGCTCCAGTCTTTGTAAATACCACCACCCCAGACACCTACTTACATCTTTCTGGTGGACTGAATCCATTCATAATTCACTTTACAGCTAAAGCTGCCTAAACAGCAGACAGAACATTACAAGAAATAACCTTAGCACTGAGCTGAACACTGCAGGCTCAGTGCCTGTCTTGCAAGATCAACTTCCCATGCAAGAAGGGTGGAAGTCTTCAAGGGAAGAGCTAACAGGATAGCAGGATCATGTTCATCTTAATTAAAGCATCACAACCCAGACTGAAGACCTATTAAGTATTGAGTGAGACCCTTAGGACCTGGCCTTATCCCTGAGCAGGAGTTGGAACCACAGTCACTGCACAAGGCATGGAGAGAGCGTGTCAGAAAGATGCTTCAGAGTGTTAGGTGAAAGAAATAGGGAGATATACTGTACCCAAAACCAAATCATCAACTTACCCTTACACCAGGCTGTACATCCATCCCATCCCAGGCCACTCGTGCGGGACTCAGTACAACCAACTGCAGCAGAGTGAGACCAAGGCACCGGCCTCTCCATTAAAATAGCAGATTTCTGTATTATCATTGAAATGAGCCTCAATCAGCTGCTGCCAGGCCTTTGATCTGCTCTGCTGAACACCAGCCAGCGCCCTTAAGGCACATGGAGACTCCTGAGGACCTGCAGCTGAAAGGACTCACACCTCTGAGTGGCAGCTGCAGTGAGGAGGAGGAGGAAGAAAAGACAGTAAATGGGAAAATGCCATTCTCCTTCCTGACTTCCCACAGCTCTGCCAGGCAGCAGAGAGGAACTGAAAAGGGAATTAAGCTGTCTCCTGTCATAATCTTAACGTGCTCTTGCATAATAAGCTGGAGTGGCTATGTCTCTAACATTTAACTGCCTTTAATCCCCAAATTGGACTCCTTCCCTCTCGCTGCCAGGGATGAGAACACACCTTAGCAATGGATTTCTTAGGGCTGTAATTAGAAACATGTCTGCATTTCCAGGAGACTCCTTGAACCTGCAACTACCTCCAGAGAGAGCTTCAGACCTTTTTTAAGGACAGCAAGCCTTTTGCCACGCTAGGCTGCAAGTCAGAATCACAGAGTTGGAAGGGACCTCAAGAGATCATGGGGTCCAACCCCCCTACCAAAGCAGGGTCCCTAGGACAGGGCACACAGGTCGGTGTCCAGACGGGGCTGGAATCTCTCCAGAGAAGGAGACTCCACACCCCCTGGGCAGCCTGTCCCAGGGCTCCCTCACCCTCACTGGGGAAAAGTTCTTCCACATGTTGCTGTGGAACTTCCTGTGCTCCAACTTGCAGCCATTGCCCCTTGTACTGTCCCCACAGACACTGAAAAGGGGCTGGCCATTCCCCTGCATCCCATCCTTCAGATATTGATAGACATTAATAAGGTCCCCCCTGAGTCTTCTCTCCAGGCTGAACAGCCCCAGCTCTCTCAGCCTTTCCTCCCAGGGGAGATGCTCCAGGCCCTTCAGCATCTCCTCAGCCTCCTCTGGACTCTCTCCAGGAGATCCCTGGCTGTTTGATCCCAGGGAGCCCAGCACTGGACACAACAGTCCAGGTGGGGCCTGAGCAGGGCAGAGCAGAGGGGGAGGATCCCCTCCTGGGACCTGCTGCCCACACTCCTCCTGATGCCCCCAGGATCCCATTGTCTCTCTCAGCCCCAGGGCACACTGCTGGCTCATGGCCACCCTGTCACCCACCAGGTCCTTCTCCACAGAGAAGTCACACTGCTGTGTGAACCCATAAGTGTTTCCCATGGGAAAGGAATTCCTTTAATTCATTCCTGTTTAAATTAGAATTCTGATTTCCAGGGCCAGCGTCAGCCATGCTCTCTGTTACTGTATGAATTCTTGAAATCAAGACTAAATGTCTTTCCAAAAGCTCCATGGCCTAGAAGAGGAGAGCAACCGACTGGTGTTAGATGACCTCTGTGTGTAAAATGCTGGGGAACGTTGCTTTTGCAAACTGAAATGGGTTGTGGTGGGTTTTTTCTGCTGACTTGGGAAGTAGAGGAGTCAGGCTGCCTCATCAGAAAGGAGATTTAGGAATAGGAAGATAAAGGACAATTGTCAATCTGGATATGCAACAGCACATAAGATAAGGGGGAACAGTGTTAATGATTATAATTTGCATTATTGTAATGAGTTTTGCTGTTGGTTGTGTTAAAAGAATTATGGTAAAATCTCTCAAATGAGGGTTTAATCAGAAATTGAGGAATACACAGCTCTGCTAAAATATATAGATGAAACTTAGACCCATACATAGGACAGAGAAAATATATAAGTAGTTGAATTGTGACTCAGGGCATGGGGTGGGATGTAAGGAATTGTCTGGCTCAAGGATTCCACAAACAGGTTTTGGCAATATTCAATGAACCTGGGTTGAGCCTTGAATTCCTTCAACAAACAATATGCCCTGAGTCCCAATCAAGCCCCACTATTCAGCTGCCTGGCAGGGAGATAAAGGCAGGACTTGAGGGTCCCCATTTGGCTTCAATGGGCCCAGACAAAACAAAGATGCACAACAGTTAAGGGCTCTGGAAGATAAACAATAGTAACTTAGAAAGATACTGCATTTTGCTCAATAAGCTCATAAATATTAATTTTCTTCAGCAATGGGAAGCTGGAACCTGCCAGACATGCAGTGTGTGAAGAAGGAGCCTAGGTTGAGCCTGTAAACCTTGGAAATACCTAATCTATAGGTAAACAGGGGAGGGATTTTGGATGGGAATGGGGTATAAAAATGCTACAAACTCTGCCCACAGGTGTGCCTACTTCACTAGGTCACCCACTCTTGCAAGAAGGTTTAATAAATCACTGCTTCACTAGCGCATCTGCCATGAGTCCTTTCTTAGGACCTTTGGCATTTCTAACATGTATCATTCAGCATTACTGATCATTTCTGGCTTTAAAACATGTCATTCTCTAAAACTGACTCACTCCATGTGGGAAATATTGGAAATGTTGCTTTTGCAAACCAAAATGGGTTGTTGTAATTTTTGTACTGACTTGTAAAATGGAGAACTAAAAGGGAGTATTAAGTTTTGCTGTTATGGAAAAGAACCATTCTCTCCCATAAACGGTAGCTGGGGGAGACAAAGCTCAACCAACAGGTTTATCTAAAACCTGTTTAAGCTTTGACTTCCCTCAGCCCTAGGCCATGTCAGTTGCCGGGAAGAGTTAAGATAAGAAATGTTTGCCAGTAAGCGGTTGTCCTAGACAAAGAGATTCCTGCATTTTAATTTTCTTCACCTATGGAAAAGAAAATCTGCCAGACAAGCAATGAGTATTGTAAGGCGCCGTCGTTAATCCCGTGAAAATCCATAGTTAAACGGGGGAAGGAGGAAAACTTGAAGCCTACCACCATGATGCAACACTACCACCGTGATTGGGAGGAGTTTATGGAAATCATTTCCTAGAACTCATCTTAATCCGAAGCGGGACAAGTAATGGATAATGTACAAGAACATGGTATAAAAAGGTTGCGGGCTCTGACCAAAAGTGTGCCTACTTTTTGGGTCACCCGATCTTGCAAGACCGTATAATAAATTACTGCTTCACTAATGTTTCTACCTGGAGTCCTTGGTTTAGGACCTTTTGTCATTTCTAACACTCCACATCCCACAGTTAGGAAGTTCATAAAGAAAAGATGGGTTTTGCCCCAAGCACTCTACACCTTTATCTACTGAGATGTCTGCTTTCACCTGCATGTTTATAGGAGTGCTCAGTAAAATCCCTGGAGCCCTCAGTGGAGGAAATTTGTTCTGGAGAGAAATAATAGTGCTTGTAATTGTTTGGCAGAATCCTGGAAAACGTCTTGTTTCCATTTTCCTTGGCTTGTATTAAATTTTTAATGCAGGAGTGCCCACTGATATTCATTATTCATCTGCCCTTGAATTTTTAACCAACACGTGCTTGAGATTGTTTCAGAAATTCTGTATTTATAGAGAGCTGGGAGTGAACAGCTATTCAGCTGGGCTGGTAACTGCTGGCACACTTCAGGATCCATTTTCAGCAAAAAAATGGTGGCTGATTGTGATATATGTCCCTCTGGCTTAGCAGATGCTTTACCATAAGTTAAAGAAGCAGCTAAGTAAAAAAAAAAACTATCCCAGAGCATGAGCACTGGAAACCTGGGCCATGCAGAGCACCCAGCTCCCAGAAGGCAAAACCCAGTGCTTCAGCAGGCCATGGGCTGAAGATCCCTGGTCCTGCATCCATGGAGCAGCTCAGCTTTGCTCACCACACAGTCCAGTCACCAGGCAAAGGCTGGAGAGATTTGGGTTCTGTCCCTAATGCATCTCTGCACCTCTTGTACATGAAACCCTGCCAGAAAATACCCCTGATGCATCCAACAGCATTGGATACAGACCCAACCAACAGCATCCCTGCCCCTCCCAGGCCATGCTCATCCTCTGACCCCAAACTGGGCAGTGTGATATATGTCCATGTGATTGGTGTTAATATGGAATGATGTTGGGGTGCAGAATGCCAGACCCTTGTATGTCATGGGCCTGGGAGGGACAGTTTGAGATTTTGCATGGACTGAATGAAGGATGTTGAAGCAGCAACAAACTATATAAAGGATGTGCAAAACTTTGCCTAAAGGACCACAGTGTAGCACAGTGTGTGCATTGGGATACCTCAGGAGAAACAGCTTGTGTCTGGAAAGGAGGGAATCAAGAAGGGAAGAAGAAAAGGAAGGTGCCTGAGTCTGCAGAACCAGCTGATCATTGGCAAAACAGAAGCTAAAGCTCACCTACAGGATGTCTTCAAGGGGTCACCTGGCACCCCAGCATGTCAGTTTAAGATGCATATGGTTGTTATGTCTTGTGGGGGTTGCCTGGCACTCACAGAAGCACAGAATCAGAGGGGTTGGAAGGGACCCCCAGAGCCCATGGGGTCCAACCCCCTGCCAAAGCAGGGTCCCTAGGACAGGGCACACAGGTCGGTGTCCAGACAGGGCTGGAATCTCTCCAGAGAAGGAGACTCCACACCCCCTGGGCAGCCTGTCCCAGGGCTCCCTCACCCTCACTGGGGAAAAGTTCCTCCCCATGTTGCTGTGGAACTTCCTGTGCTCCAACTTGCAGCCATTGCCCCTTGTCCTGTCCCCACAGACACTGAAAAGGGGCTGGCCATTCCCCCTGCATCCCACCCTTCAGATATTGATCAACATTCATAAGGTCCCCCCTGAGTCTTCTTCTCTCCAGGCTGAACAGCCCCAGCTCTCTCAGCCTTTCCTCCCAGGGGAGATGCTCCCGGCCCTTCAGCATCTCCTCAGCCTCCTCTGGACTCTCTCCAGGAGATCCCTGGCTGTTTGATCCCAGGGAGCCCAGCACTGGACACAACACTCCAGCTGGGGCCTGAGCAGGGCAGAGCAGAGGGGAGTCTGTCAGTTTGAGCCGGTGGGCTGTGTTACCCCTGGAAGGTCTATACCCCAGAGGCTGGAACTGTTCAGGGTGCCTCTTGGTGGAGCGGAGCCTCCCGGCGCACCCGGTGCTGCCTGTGCCCCCAGCACCATTTGCTGTCTTTATTCCTTTCATAAATTGTTCAATTTGCTTATAATCCTGTTTGGGACCAAGTCATTTCTAGCACTGAGAACCATAATTGGGGAAAAAGTGTTGAATTGTTACAAACAAAAGGATGCCAGGAGACATCTGCTCAGTAAGCGTGAAATTCAGCTCTTAGAATCATGTGTCATGACTTCAATCGTAGCATCTCAGACTGGTCTGGGTTGGAAGGGACCCCAAGGGTCACAGAGCTCCAACCCCCCCTGCCACAGGCAGGGACACCAACCTCAGGTCTGGAGCTACACAAGGTTGCCCAGGGCCCCATCCAACCTGGCCTTGAACACCCCCAGACACGGGGCACCCACCCCCTCTCTGGGCAGCCTGTTCCAGCCCCTCACCACTCTCTCTTTAAAAAACTTCCCCCTAATATGTAAGTATCCCCTCTTCTGGAGATCTGTCTCAAGAGCTGTGTGATCTCCAACACTCACAGTGTGAAGCCTGTGCTACACAGGGCCCTGTGTTGACTCTCAGCATGATGAGGAATTTCACTTTCTAAGAGCCAAGTTACATGTTTCTTTGCAGACAATGTGTTTGAGGGTTTTTTTTTTCTCAGATATAGCTTATTTCTTCATTATTTTCCTCAGGAGTAATCCAAGTGCAAACTGCACCTTTCTTTAAAAGCCTTTGGAATTCAGCTTTATTTTCCTTTTTTCACTCTTTAAATAGTCTGCAGAGCAGTGTTCACATTTCAGTTGTGTTGACTTGATGTCTCTAGCACTCTTCACTTCTTAAATAAGAATCATGATGTTTAGAGCAGGGTGGGGGTTTTTTTCAGCCACAGCTCTTGGAATCAGGGAACTGTGAGAAGCTCAGTTTACACTTAGAAGGGTATTTGGAGTTTTGTATTGCAAAGGAGGTAGGAAAATATCACACAAATGTGCTGAGAAGGGCTGACAAGTGGAAAAGCAAACAGAAGAACTTCACATTTATTCTCTAAAGAAAATCTACACAACTTTCTCTCTGCCTCCCAACTTTTTCTTTTCAATTTATGGTATTGGTGGGAGAAGGAAAGAGAAAATCCATCTCTCCTGCTGAAGGCACCTAAGATAGCTGGGATTAATTTTCTTCTGGAGCTGCCTGCTGCCTTCCCCTGACCATGCAGAAAGGTTTTTAAGGATGGGATTGAACCTACAGAGCCTTGTGAGACCAGCCCAGGCAGAAGCTTTTCTGTAGTCACAGGGGATCTAGGAAATGGGGGTCAGGTGTCCAGCATCTCACCTGATGCAGACATGAATCACAGAATCACAAGGTTGGAAAGGACCTTTAAGATCATCAAGTCCAACCAATCCCATCCTAGGCTAAACCAGATCCCTGAGCACCTCATCTACCCTTTATTTAAACACATCCAGGGATAGAATTTGGGTGACAGAATTCTGCTCCCCAATGCAGTCTGCAGAGTGTGAATGAACACAACTGAATGAACAACCTGGGGGCACCTGTGCTGGGGCAGAGTGGTAGGATGGGCTACCTGCTGTAATGGATGGAGTGCTGGCACCCAGAGCTCGTGGTGACAGCTTGATCTCTAGGAGAGCAGAGCTATGGTAGGGATTAGGGGAAAGCTGACAGGTAATGCTGAGGATCTTTTCTTACCTCAGGCAAAAATACTGGATAAGATGATTTCTAATACTGCCATTTCACAGAGTCACAGACTCACAGGGGTGGGAAGGGGCTTCCAGAGCCCATGGGGTCCAACCCCCTGCCAAAGCAGGGTCCCTAGGACAGGGCACACAGGTCAGTGTCTAGATGGGGCTGGAATCTCTCCAGAGAAGGAGACTCCACACCCCCTGGGCAGCCTGTCCCAGGGCTCCCTCACCCTCACTGGGGAAAAGTTCTTCCCCAGGTTGCTGGGGAACTTCCTGTGCTCCAACTTGCAGCCATTGCCCCTTGTCCTGTCCCCACAGACACTGAAAAGGGGCTGGCCATTCCCCTGCATCCCATCCTTCAGATATTGATCAACATTGATTAGGTCCCCCCTGAGTCTTCTTCTCTCCAGGCTGAACAGCCCCAGCTCTCTCAGCCTTTCCTCACAGGGGAGATGCTCCAGGTCTTTCAGCATCTCCTCAGCCTCCTCTGGACTCTCTCCAGGAGATCCCTGGCTGTTTGATCCCAGGGAGCCCAGCACTGGACACAACACTCCAGCTGGGGCCTGAGCAGGGCAGAGCAGAGGGGGAGGATCCCCTCCTGGGACCTGCTGCCCACACTCCTCCTGATGCCCCCAGGATCCCATTGTCTCTCTCAGCCCCAGGGCACACTGCTGGCTCATGGACACCCTGTCACCCACCAGCACCCCCAGGTCCTTCTCCACACAGCTCCTCTCCAGCAGCTCCTGTCCTGATTCCAGCAGTTATTCCTCCCCAGGTGCCAGACTCTCCACTGGCTTTTGTTGAATCTCATCTGGTCTCTCCCTGCCCAGCTCTCCAGCCTGGCCAGGCACTCGTCTCATGCCTGTTGCTAGTTACCAAAAGAACCATCCTTCCTGTGCCTGGGCTTGGCTCCAGGGTGCTTTCAGTGAGGCACTGCTTTGCAGAGGCTCTCAACACCAGGCTGTTTGCAGAAGTTTCTGTACTGATCCATCCTTGTGAACACATGCAGTGTGCCAGGCTCAAGGATCAAAGCAAGAACTCTCTGGGTTATAAATTCTCTGCAGCAGCAAGGAGGGTTCTGCTCAGGGATGTACACTGAGGGATGGCCAGGCCAGGCACTGTCCCCTGGGCCTTCACTAAATAGCAGAAGGCTGTGAGTCCCCTACAAGCCTGATGATTTCAGCCCTGGCAAGGCTGCAGTCAAGTGGGAGAGAAAGGAGGGGGGTAAAATTGATCAATACCCACTTCATAACAACTCTGCTGCACTTCATTACCCCCTCATCAGGCACTGGTCTCCTCTCCCCAGGTCCACTCAATATCCCTCCATCTCCAAGGGGTTCTTGGCCAGGTCAGTGCTTTCCACTCACAGCTAATGCCCTGCTATACCATTGTTTAATGTCTCTTGAAGCAGTTTTGAGGCAGAATTGCTGCCAATAAAAAGCTGCCCAGGCCTCTCCATCCACCTGGTGTTTGTTCCCAGTGCTGGGGCTCACGTGGCCATGGGATGGGCAGAGGCTGGGAATGTGTGTCTGGGTACACTGGGGAACAGACATCCAGTCCCAGTGGTGGCACTGGACACTGTCAGTGCTGTCACAGATGCTTCTGGTAATGCTGGCTCCACAAGGCAGCGACTCACAAGCATGGCAGATCTCCCCAGGGTGATATTGGGGGTTACCACCACAGCAGCATGAGACCCCTCCTTATTTCAGCTCATCTACCAGGGCATAGCATGTAAGGCAGCAGGCTGGAGAAACAGGGTCCATCATGATCACCCCAGCTCTAATCATCAGCCTTGCAGACACTGGAACATCTTCACCACAGACCCACCAGTGCTTCCTCCTCCTTCCTACAGTACTGGGCTTAGTTTATATAGCACCTTGCACAGCAGGTACCATATTCACAACTGGTCTTTCTCAGTATGGTACAAGCCAATCACACCCCCCCCAGGCTCACTCCTTCCACATCCTTTTTCCAGCTTTTTCAGACTAATCCCAGCAGATCCTGGTTTCATCCCCCTCCTATCACAAACTTCCAGTCCCATTTTGACTGTAGCAACACTTAACAGAGAGTAGATATGTCCAGTGAGCATGGGTGACCTTCCCACACATTCCTGGCTTCTCCCAAGAAATATCAGGCAGGATTCTGTTGTCATGAACTCAGAGGTGACCCTTCCTAAAGGCCCAAATACTCAGACACAGATCCAAATGAAGAATTTATCCACAGAATCACCAGGTTGGAAAAGACCTTGAAGATCATCAAGTCCAACCATTCCCATCCTAAGCTAAACCAGATCCCTGAGCACCTCATCTCCCCTTTTATAAACACCCCCAGGGAAGGGGACTCAGCCCCTCCCTGGGCAGCCTGTGCCACAGCCCCACAACTCTGCCAGGGAAGAACTTTGCCCTCCCAGCTGCTCTGACCCTGCCCTGGGGCAGCTTGAGCCCATTGCCCCTTGTCCCATCTCCTGTCCCCTGGCTGAAGAGACCATCCCCCACCTCTCTGCACCCTCCTGGCAGGGCAGGGGAGGTGGGGAGAAGGGCTCCCCTCAGCCTCCTCTTCTCCAGGCTCAACACCCCCAGCTCCCCCAGCTGCTCCTCAAAGGATTTGCCCTCCAGCCCCTTCCCCAGCCTGGTTGCCCTTCTCTGGACTCACTCCAGGACCTCAATGTCCTTCTGATGCTGAGGAGCCCAGAACTGGACCCAGCACTCGAGGTGCAGCCTCCCCAGTGCCCAGTCCAGGGGCACAATCCCCTCCCCAGACCTACTGGCCACACTATTGCTGACACCAGCCAGGATGCCATTGGCCTTCCTGGCCCCCTGGGCTCACTGCTGGCTCATCTTCAGCCTGCAGCCACCCAACACCCCCAGGTCCTTCTCTGCCTGACAGCTCTCCAGCCAGTCTCCCCCAGCCTGTAGCTCTGCAGGGGGTTGTTCTGTCCCATGTGCAGCACTCTGCCCTTGGCCTTGTTAAACCTCATCCTGTTGGTCTCAGCCCATGGGCCCAGCCTGTTCAGATCCCTCTGAAGAGCCTCCCTCCCCTCAGGCAGATCAACACTTCCTCCCAGCTCAGTGTCATCTGCAAACTCACTGAGAGAACATTCAATCCCCTCATCCAGGTCATTGATAAAGATGTTGGACAGAACTGGACCCAAGACTGATCCAAGTCATACTAAAAATCAATGACAATTATGCATGTAAATGCTTTTCACAGTTGGTCATCCCTGGTGACAGCTCCTGAGAAATATTTGGTTTTTAATGAAAATGAATTATCCATAACCAGGGCAAGAAAAAGATGGATTGCTTCTCAAGTTTTCACTTTTCTTTTTTCGTGATTATTATTATTTCCCTGAGGTCAGAAACAGAAAGAAAGTTCTGAATAAGGAGAGCCTTTCCCAGAAAAAGTGATGGAGATTTAAGCTGTGTGAAGCACAGAGGAACTGTTCACATGGATTGTGAATCTCTGGGATCATAGAATCACAGAATCATAGAATAGTAGGGGTTGCAAGGGGCCTCGAGAGATCATCATGTCCAACCCCCCTGCCAAAGCAGCTCCCCAGCTCATACTGCACAGATAGGTGTCCAGATGGGGCTGGAATCTCTCCAGAGAAGGAGACTCCACACCCCCTGGGCAGCCTGTCCCAGGGCTCCCTCACCCTCACTGGGGAAAAGTTCTTCCCCAGGTTGCTGTGGAACTTCCTGTGCTCCAACTTGCAGCCATTGCCCCTTGTCCTGTCCCCACAGACACTGAAAAGGGGCTGGCCATTCCCCCTGCATCCCCTGCTTCAGATAATTATAGACTTTAATTAGGTCCCCCCTGAGTCTTCTCTTCTCAAGGCTGAAGTGTCCCAACTTATTCAGCCTTTCCTCCCAGGGGAGATGCTCCAGGCCCTTCAGCGTCTCCTCAGCCTCCTCTGGACTCTCTCCAGGAGATCCCTGGCTGTTTGATCCCAGGGAGCCCAGCACTGGACACAACACTCCAGGTGGGGCCTGAGCAGGGCAGAGCAGAGGGGGAGGATCCCCTCCTGTCACCTGCTGCCCACACTCCTCCTGATGCCCCCAGGATCCCATTGTCTCTCTCAGCCCCAGGGCACACTGCTGGCTCATGGCCACCCTGTCACCCACCAGCACCCCCAGCTCCTTCTCCACAGAGCTCTTCTCCAGCAGGTCACCCCCAGCCTGTCCTGATAGATGCAGTTGTTCTTTCCCAGGTGCAAGACTTTACAATTGCTTGAGAGAGTCTGGGATGTGACTCTCTCATTTCTGATGAGAATGAACCTGGTATTAAAACTGTGATCTGAAAGAATATGGTGTAAAAATGCTACATATATTTAGTAGGATAAACAGTATATATTTTAGATCAACATTTTGTTATGAGACTTTTTGATTTTAATGCTTTTGTTACAATAATACAAGGCACAGGGTTTGCACTGACCTGTCATCCACATGTGCCAGAGTATTTCAGAAGATATGTGATCCACAGTTCATTTTCTGTTGGGTTTCATAGAGTATTTTCTAGCATTGCCTAAACACTCTGTTTGAAGTTTCTTAATGGAAAAGTACTGTATGGAAAAAGTACTGTAGAGATATCAATGAAAGAAAAAGAAAAAAATGTGAGTAGACATCAAACATGACAAATCTGAAGTGTAGAACCAGACACATTCCCAAGCAGCTGAAGGCTGGGTACTGTAATGAAAAGCATTAGGAAATATCAATACCATTATCAGAAGAGCACAGAAGAGATAGAGAGCATCAGTTAACATGGAACAAATTTGTTCCAGAGACTATTCTGTGAGTTTAGTAACAACGACTTTTATTCCTATGAGTCTCTTGAATTTACTAGTAGAGCTACAGCCTTATTTTCTCAGACAGTCACTTTTATTGTCTCTTGAAACCTGGCTCTAAAATGGCTCCTTCTATTCACCTTGGAGATCACCATGGTTTGGAAATTCATTTGAAAAGCACAACCATTCCCATCTCCCTGCTTCTGAACCTGCATGTTCATCAAGACAGATTGTCTCCCCAGGCCTTAGGGAGCATAGAATCACAGACTCACAGGGGTTGGAAGGGGCCTCCAGAGCCCATGGGGTCCAACCCCCTGCCAAAGCAGGGTCCCTAGGACAGGGCACACAGGTCGGTGTCCAGACAGGGCTGGAATCTCTCCAGAGAAGGAGACTCCACACCCCCTGGGCAGCCTGTCCCAGGGCTCCCTCACTCTCACTGGGGAAAAGTTCTTCTCCATGTTGCTGGGGAACTTCCTGTGCTCCAACTTGCAGCCATTGCCCCTTGTCCTGTCCCCACAGACACTGAAAAGGGGCTGGCCATTCCCCCTGCATCCCATCCTTCAGATATTGATCAACATTCATAAGGTCCCCCCTGAGTCTTCTTCTCTCCAGGCTGAACAGCCCCAGCTCTCTCAGCCTTTCCTCACAGGGGAGATGCTCCCGGCCCGTCAGCATCTCCTCAGCCTCCTCTGGACTCTCTCCAGGAGATCCCTGGCTGTTTGATCCCAGGGAGCCCAGCACTGGACACAACACTGCAGGTGGGGCCTGAGCAGGGCAGAGCAGAGGGGGAGGATCCCCTCCTGTGTCCTGCTGCCCACACTCCTCCTGATGCCCCCAGGATCCCATTGTCTCTCTCAGCCCCAGGGCACACTGCTGGCTCATGGCCACCCTGTCACCCACCAGCACCCCCAGGTCCTTCTCCACACAGCTCCTCTCCAGCAGCTCCCCCCCAGCCTGTCCTGATTCCAGCAGTTATTCCTCCCCAGGGGCCAGACTCTCCACTGGCTTTTGTTGAATCTCATCTGGTCTCTGGCCAGGGCTCTGGATGGCAGCACAGTGTCCTGCCTGTCAGCCACCCCTCCCAGCTCTGGATCATCAGGTACTGGCTGAGGGTGGGTGCTGTTCCCTCATCAAGGTGTCAATGAAGATATTGAACAGGACTGGACCCAGCACTGAGCCCTGGGGACACCACTGGTCTCAGGCCTCCAGCCAGTCTCTGCTCCCCTGATCCCCACCCTCTGAGCTCAGTCCCACAGCCAGTTCCCAACCCATCTCACTGTCCTCTCATCCATCCCACGCTCTCTCAGCTTTGCTATCAGGGTGTCATGGCAGACAGGATCAAAGCCTTGCTGCAGTCAAGGTCGATGACACCCACTGCTCCCCCTCCATGCACCCAGCTGGTGATGAGATCATAGAAGGCTGTGAGATCATCCATGTGTTCAGCAGCAAGATGGGACTGCAGTGACACAGGAGACCCAAAGGAAGTGTTTTTCAACAGCTCACAACTACATCAAACACCAAGTGGTTTGCCTTGGACAAGCAACACTGACTTTCTTGATGCCCAAACTATATTAGAAGTGATAACTGAGTATCAAGATCTTTTTCAAAGCTGTTTGGGACCTTCAAAACCAGACAGAAAAATGGACACAAGAAAGATTTCTATCTTGGATTCATACTGATCTTTGAAGAGTTTGAACAGCTCCACAGCTGATAACAAGCATTTAAAGCTGGCTGGCAGGGAGAGTCTATGCTAAAGCTGTAAAAAATCTATTGCTTATGCCTCTTATATGTACTGATGTGTAAGAGTACTCTGTTCTTAATCATGCTGTTCTTTGAAACAGTCCAAACAAACATCAACTCATCCTTAATACATTATTTTCTGAGCTTGGCTAAATAAGCAAAAGATAAATCTGCTGGTAATGCAATTAAGTTATAATTATACAGAAATACATATGCAATTACTTCCCCATCCTCATTAAAGTTGAGTGAATGCTTAGGGGTTTAACTACCTTTTAACTACAGAGCAAAAGAAAGTTAATTAGATAGTTGGAAAATTTTACATTTTAACTTTTCCTGGCAGAAGTGTGACAATAACTGCCTTTGAAAAAAGCTGCTGCTTTAGTTCTTGGAGAGAAAAACACAGCTAAACAATTTTGTGCAAGGAAATTAAGGATGCAAGCGGAGTGTATTAATAAAAATTCAATTACACACTTATTGCATGTGCAATTCTCAACTAGATGCACTGTGGCAAGATTTTTGTCCTGAAAAGGCACCATGTTCCCCCCAGAAAATGTAGTTTAGGATGCTGTCTGATGAACTTTTGTTAATTAACAAAGACTTTGACAAAGGAGATGAAGTGTTGTTAAGAACAGGCCTGCTGAGTGTCAGGTGAAGAAAGATCCCTGAAGAACAGTAGCTTGAGTATGTGGAATTAAGTGCTTGCTGAGTTATATTTACCTATGCAGACCCAGGGGGCTTGCACTAGTGTCACATGGGATTTAGCATTGACCAACCCATTTGTCCAGGGAAGGGGTCCTGCTGCCAGGCATGTGGGAACGAGGATAAATTCTACCAACACCTCCAAATTACACCCTACAGTTATGATTTTCTCCTGATCTAAAGTTCTAAGTTGGGAAGTTTGGGGTGGCCATCCCCTGCAGATGGGTGGGGAATGATCAGGATGGTACATTGTGCTCCCAGTATGGGTATTACAGGAATTACATGGAATCCTCTTAAATCAACTGTTAGAACAGCAGGAGCTAACGGGCCTGCAGCAAAGGAGTTCGGCCTCTCAACTCAGTGCTGGTCTTTGGGACATCAATCTCCTGAGCTATACCCAAGGAAAATTAGCTCCAGTGACACCCAGCCTGAAGGCCCAGAAACACTGGACTCAGTGTGAGAGATCAGAGAATCATAGAATGGCATGGTTTGGAAGAGACCCCAAGGATCACAGAGCTCCAACCCCCTGCCACAGGCAGGGACACCAACCTCAGGCCTGGAGCTACACAAGGTTGCCCAGGGCCCCAGCCAACCTGGCCTTGAACACCCCCAGACACGGGGCACCCACCCCCTCTCTGGGCAGCCTGTTCCAGCCCCTCACCACCCTCCTTGGAAACAACTTCCCCCTAATCTCTCCTCTAAACCTTCCCTCCTCCAGCTTCACTCCATCCCCCTTGTCCTGCCAGTCTCTGCCCTTGAACAAGCTGATTCCCCTCCTGTTCCTCTGCTCCCTTCAGGCACTGGCAGGCTGCAATGAGGTCCCTCCACAGCCTTCTCTTCTCCAGGCTGACCCAGCCCAGCTCCCTCAGCCTCTCTCCAGAGGGGAGCTGCTCCAGCCCTCTGACCATCTCCGTGGCTCCTCTAACCCCTCTCCAACAGCCCCACATCTCTCTTGTCCTGAGGCCCCAGCTCTGGACACAGGATCCAGCTGGGGCCTCCCCAGGGCAGAGCAGAGAGGGACAATCCCCTCCCTGTCCCTGCTGCCACCCCTCTGCTGATGGAAGAATTCCTCTCACTTGCCAGGAGAGCCAGTTAAGACCTGCTAAAGACTGGCATGATGGACAGAGAGAGGAAGAAGACACTAATTTGAAGGACCTGACACAGCTGGTCACTGCAACCTTCCCCCAAGGGAGCGCTGTGGTGCACACCTCCTGGAGACAGGGTTTGTCACAGAACTCTCTTCCCCTCCAGCAGAACAATGCAGGGTTTTATTATTCTTTCTCCCCTCCCCAGCTGATGCAGTTACCTGATCAGCATGTCACACACAGAGACTAATTAAAAGCCTGGATACATTAAACTAGTTAGCATGCAGTCACTGTTGGTGTATGAGGGGTAACCCAGGCCTTACCTCTGGTTTAAGGCAAGGCCTACAGCACCGTGTCACCTCTGCTTTCTGCTGGTTACCTCACCATGCAGTGGTGAGGCCCAGCTCTCTCACAGAGCAAGCACTTCTCTGCTGCTCTCTCTTGCAAGCTGTTTTGCTCGCTGGTTGTGCAGCCTCAGCACTGCCAGAGCAGCAGCTTTCAGTGCACTTGACTTGCTTTCTGAGAAAACACATCCTTTGACACCTAAGGAACACCAATAGATTTGTACTGCTGCAAATGGGAGAAGTATCAGGCCCTTAGATTCTGTTCTTTCTCTCCTCCACTGTCAAGTTCTGTCATCACCCCAGCCAGCCTGCACCTTCAGCGTGTTCCCTTTGCCACATCCTTTACCAGAAGATAACTTCCAAGTAAATCCAGAGAGGCAAGAATAAAATCCCAGCTCTTTGGAGAGGCTCTTCTGGAAGGAGCAGGGAGTAAGCTGGGAGTTCCCTGTGTTAAGGGGATACCCTCTGTGCCTTGAACTGCTGACCATGTCTGCACACAGGCGTGAGCAGCAACCTGTCAAGCTGTTTTACTGGCATGACAGATTAGTCAGCTGAGCAGTCATATGTTCCCTTATGGCATTTGAAGTGTTGGTTTTTCTAGAACAAAGCAGCAGGCAACCTCTTTACTTCCCTCCTGCACTCCCACCACTATCCCTGTCTACCAGGCATCAGGCAGCCTGCTCCAGCAAGCCTGGCATCCATAAACAGCCTGCTGAGCAGTTCCAGGTTGGAGCAGGCTGTGGCTGTGATGGTGGTGGGGGACAGAAGGCTTCACAAGGGTACAGCATCCTTATCTCCTGTCCTCCACACTTCTAGGTTCTTGGGCTTCTTTATGCTGCCATTATTTCATGCTCCCCTTTATTTTTTTTCCTCACAATTTCAGCCTTTCAGGCTTTGGTCATTTCTACTGCCTGCCCAAAGCCAGAGTGACTTGTCCTTGCACCAGAACAGCCCAGCAGAGTGAAATTAGGCTTTTATTGGAGGCAAAGAGCCTAAGCCTGATTTGAGGGGATGTAGATGAGAGAAGCTAGTTCAGGAGATGTTTCTCTTGATTTTCTGTGGAAGTAGCTTAGATGTTATGATGGGTGATGGTAAAAGTCCTCATTGACAGGTATTTTCACTTGCATCTTCTATTACTGAAAGCTGCAATATCACCGTGCTTCTATTAAAGCAAGTGAAAGGAAACAGAATAAATATCTTACTGTAACTCTGATCTACTCTCTTATCTGCTGGGAAATGCTTACTGCCTTTCAGGAGGTTTCCTGAGGTCAGTTCAGAGGCCAAGAGCAAACCAGCTCTGGGCCACAGATGGATCATAGTCACATGCAGTGTTAAACCATCAGCCTTGCTACCAACTGAACTTCAATCGATTGCCAAAAGCCACCTCTTACTTGCCCTCCTACTTCTCTCTTGCAAGCAGACATTTATCAGCGGTCACTGGTAGCTGTGAGCTTCAGTGGCCCATGCTAAAATGCCTCACCCTGCTAAATGGTTTGGTTTTTTTCTAATAAAAGAGCAGTTTTCTGGGCTGCTGAAAGGGTTTCATCAACACTGACCACTTACTGGTGGCACTGAACTGGTACCAGTGCCTGGATATGTACAACTAAGCAGTTACAAGGACGGTCCCTGTGCACATTCATTGAGATCTCCAGGACAGAGACATTTATTCCTACATTATCTAGGTCCAGTAATGTAACCCTTTTATAGGAAGTCAAAGGATTTGGGTATACATCTTCACTCAAGCTGTTAACCACTCCATGCCCACACTCAAAAGTAGTGTTACCTGGTTATCCGCTTGTTAGCATGCTCAGCAACACTGAGGACAAATTCATCTAACAGCCTGTCTCCAATACAGGCATCTACAGCCCTGCCAAGAGTCAGCTGAGACTCCTGCTACAGCCAGTGTATAAGACAGCTTTCTCAAGTGAAGGGTCTAGGGTGATGAGGAGCAACTTTTTCGTCTCCTATGGCCATTAATGCTCTGCCTAAAACCAGAGGGACTTGTTTTCCAGAGCTCTCAATCCTGTGCTTAGAACTGGATGGGGATTGTGTGTCAAGATGGGTTTGCATTTCAGGAGAAAAGAGGTTGACAGAAGATGTGGCTTTGCTCCATTTTCAATGTTTCAACCCTTTTTTTGCAGGGGAAATGCTGAATTTTTCATTTATGGTTGGGGAAGTTAAAGGAAACCAATTTAGAGATCACAGAATCACAGAGTCACAGAGTTGTAGGGGTTGGAAGGGACCTCAAGAGATCATGGGGTCCAACCCCCCTGCCAAAGCAGCTCCCCAGCTCATACGGCACAGATAGGAACCAGATGGGGCTGGAATCTCTCCAGAGAAGGAGACTCCACACCCCCTGGGCAGCCTGTCCCAGGGCTCCCTCACCCTCACTGGGGAAAAGTTCTTCCCCAGGTTGCTGGGGAACTTCCTGTGCTCCAACTTGCAGCCATTGCCCCTTGTCCTGTCCCCACAGACACTGAAAAGGGGCTGGCCATTCCCCCTGCAGCCCATGCTTCAGATATTGATCAACATTCACAAGGTCCCCCCTGAGTCTTCTTCTCTCCAGGCTGAACAGCCCCAGCTCTCTCAGCCTTTCCTCCCAGGGGAGATGCTCCAGGCCCTTCAGCATCTCCTCAGCCTCCTCTGGACTCTCTCCAGGAGATCCCTGGCTGTTTGATCCCAGGGAGCCCAGCACTGGACACAACACTCCAGGTGGGGCCTGAGCAGGGCAGAGCAGAGGGGGAGGATCCCCTCCTGTCACCTGCTGCCCACACTCCTCCTGATGCCCCCAGGATCCCATTGTCTCTCTCAGCCCCAGGGCACACTGCTGCCTCATGGCCACCCTGTCATCCACCAGCACCCCCAGGTCCTTCTCCACACAGCTCCTCTCCAGCAGCTCCCCCCAGCCTGTCCTGATTCCAGCAGTTATTCCTCCCCAGGTGCCAGACTCTCCACTGGCTTTTGTTGAATCTCATCTGGTCTCTCCCTGCCCAGCTCTCCAGCCTGGCCAGGTCTCTGGATGGCAGCACAGTGTCCTGCCTGTCAGCAACTCCTCCCAGCTCTGGATCATCAGGTACTGGCTGAGGGTGGGTGCTGTTCCAAATTCAAGGTGTCAGTGAAGATCTTAAACAGGACTGGACCCAAGTTCAAGGCAGGAATGAGTAGGAATAAGGTGCAGAATATCAATTCTAGAGGGAAACCCAAACAATTGAACTGACTAGTATGGACAGTGTTCTGCATGGTAGTGTCAAAAAGGTCTTTTTAATGCAAGTCCTTTGACATTTTCCATTTACATGCCAAGTACAAACAAGGGAGAAAATATTGGTGCTTCCTGCAGCAGGAAAATTTCCAATTTGGTCTTTTCCTGTGTTGTACTTCTGCTCTGAGAGGCAGTGGGGATGCTGCTTTCCCTTGCAGATCGAACAAGGAATGAGATGCTTTGATCTTTCACATTCTAATGGATTCATTTGTTGCCTTCCTCTGAACTGCAGTGAATAACTTGAATTACAATTAGCATATCCCCTTGCAGAGTCAGCACCTGGCAAAGAACAATACTGGGAAAATAATGGGACCTTCTAGGTGAGACATTACAAAGAGAAGGAGCAGCTGGGTACTCATCACGCCTCAGAGTGATGTGGTGGAGGCATCATCACCACAAGGACTTGTGACAAGCAAGCTAACATGCTAGTGTGATTGAGCTCAGAGCTATTAAACCTCTGTTAGAAATGACAAAAGGTCCTAAACCAAGGACTCCAGGTAGAAACATTAGTGAAGCAGCAATTTATTATACGGTCTTGCAAGATCGGGTGACCCAAAAAGTAGGCACACTTTTGGTCAGAGCCCGCAACCTTTTTATACCATGTTCTTGTACATTATTCATTACTTGTCCCGCTTCGGATTAAGATGAGTTCTAGGAAATGATTTCCATAAACTCCTCCCAATCACGGTGGTAGTGTTGCATCATGGTGGTAGGCTTCAAGTTTTCCTCCTTCCCCCGTTTAACTATGGATTTTCACGGGATTAACGACGGCGCCTTACAATACTCATTGCATGTCTGGCAGATCTTCTTTTCCATGGGTGAAGAAAATTAAAATGCAGGAATCTCTTTGTCTAGGACAACCGCTTACTGGCAAACATTTCTTATCTTAACTCTTCCCGGCAACTGACATGGCCTAGGGCTGAGGGAAGTCAAAGCTTGAAACAGGTTTTAGATAAACCTGTTGGTTGAGCTTTGTCTCCCCCAGCTACCTTTTATGGGAGAGAATGGTTCTTTTCCATAACAGCAAAACTTAATACTCCCTTTTAGTTCTCCATTTTACAAGTCAGTACAAAAATTACAACAACCCATTTTGGTTTGCAAAAGCAACATTTCCAATATTTCCCACACCTCTGTATCACAACTCATGACTGATAAGCATTTCTCCTTCAGCCCGTCAGTTTGTCCATCTCCCTACTCATTGGGAATATAGTCACTTCTAGGTGTCTGCTGACATGAGCAATGCTGTGGAACTTACTCCATTTCTGGGACAGCTTGAGGAGGCTGACTGGGATTTCAGAAGACTGCTTGCCATTCAACATTCACTGCTCTCCTGGTTTCTCTCACTGCACAACCCCTGTAGCAGCTCTGGTTGCTGACTGTAAGACCAGCCATCATTTATCTCTCCTTCTGGCAGCCTGGAGCTGCAAGGAATGGAGTTAGTCCAGTGAATGATCCTGGCCTTGGATAGCAGAAGGAATGATAGAGAGACATGCTTGTCAACCAAGAGACAACACCCATTCTTCCCTCTGCTCTTAGTTCAGAGACTCTCCCTGGGAATCCTCCCACAGATCCTTGACACACAGTGATGGCTGCACAGACACACCATGGTTACCATGGGTTTGGGTACTGTCACCAGGAAACCTGGGCCAAGAACACACCCAGGCACAGAGCTACCACCAGACGGGATGCTCCAGCACCAGACTGGGACTTAAACATGCCAGAAGACCATGTGGCCTGGAGGAGGAGGAGGAGCTGTGTTCTCCTTTAGGTGTTTATGGTCTCCATAGGCCAGGGGTGGATGAAAAGGTCACAACTGAGGCAACTGCAGGATGTGCCTTTCCTGGAAATGCTTTGCTCCAGAGTTTTCCTTTCTTAATATACTCCATCTAAATCAGATTAAACAAACTAAATTTCATTTAAAATAGTATTTTCAAGCAAGGGGATGATGGGCTGACAGTGACCATAACATTCTTTTGCTGTGCTATTCCCCAATGAAACTGTGATGTGATTCCTGAGACAGCTCCCTCCACAAACACCCTCCATAAATCTCATTCAAAGCAGCTCTTGAACCTGAGAATGAGCTCTAAGAAGACCACACAAATCCCCTACACAAGCAGATGCTCCAGCACAGGGCTGAACCAGAAACTCTTCTTATTTTTTCTTAAAACAGACTGGTTTCAGCTTTAATTCTGGGTCCTGAATTCAGAAGTCACTAAATCAGACAAAGAAAATTAATTCTGTCATTATTTGGGAAGAGGATTTCACACATTTTTCTGTGAAAAAGCATTCAAAAAAGCTTCTTGCAAATGTTCAATCCAGTGTCCTGCAAGAGATGCATATGTGTGACTGCCTAATTATAATTAGAACCACAGAGTTTAAAAAAAACCAAACCTCTTCATTATAAGAAGATAATTGTCTATGTGAAGTTCCAGATCTTTCTATTAGCTCTGGCCTAAATGCTTTGATTTTCTCAAGAGGCATTGTACCCCAGAAGCTTTGTTTAAATGATGGGGGGCTGTTACAGCATTTTTAATACTTTTCACAGTGATTACATGTGAAAAAACCCCAACAGTTGTCAAGGTTTTAAACCTACAAAATAATAGTGTTACTGAGGGGTTCTTCTGGACTGTGAGGTGATGAGAGCTGTGGTTGGGAGTCCAAATTCCTTGTTTTCCTGTTGATGTGGGGCACCCAGTGTTTCCCCTAATAAACAGACTTGACTACAGCCCAGGGCACTTGAGATGGATTCAGTACATGTGGCCCTTGAGTGCTGGTCACACCTCTGAGTGCCCATGCCAAAGCAAGACTCCCAGAGCTTTGACAGGCTAAAGGACCTCATCAGAACCCAAACAAGCTCTTGTTCCTCCTTAATGGCTTTGTGGGATGCTTTACATGTGCATCTAGGAGCTCTAATCATCTAAATCCTATTTATTTAGCCTAGTACTTCAACATAACTGCTGTAAGGCAGTATTTTCCTTGAAGTAAATTCAACCCAAACTGGGAAACCAGACAATTCTCTACCCAGAAAAGGAGAGTAGGCCTGGTGTGTCCTGTCACTGCCACACAGAAAACCTTCAGTTTAAAGCAGCATTTATTTAACACAAAACTATGCCAAAGGCAGCCTGAAGATGTTCTGTCATATCTCATTTATGCTCTGATACCCCAGTGAAAAGGGAGAATTCCCTGTCAGCACAGCAGTCCTTCTCTTTTGAAAGCTAATCAAAAATCACCAGGGAATTGAAGTCATTGATGAATCATAGAATGGCATGGGTTGGGAGGGACCCCAAGGGTCACAGAGCTCCAAACCCCTGCCACAGGCAGGGCCACCAACCTCAGGCCTGGAGCTACACAAGGTTGCCCGGGGCCCCAGCCAACCTGGCCTGGAACACCCCCAAGGATGATGAAGGCTGTATGTGAAGCCTCCTTCTTTCTGACCCCATGGAAGATGCCTTTCTTTGGGCAGCAGAGCAACAATAGCAGAAATTGTTGGGGTTTGCTGCAGCTCTCAGTGCCTCTCCTGCCATGGGAAATGGCTAGCTTGCTAATTTGCTTTTATTTATCAGGCTGGGGGGACACTGGCTCATGAGTACAGACAGAGTAATGTCAGTTTATGGTTACACCTCCCCATCACATGCTTGCAGTTCTCTCAGGCATTGCTGGAGCTGTGTGGGGAGATACTTCTGAGCCTCCACTTCATTCCTCTTAATATTAAACCTATGATAAAGAGGAGAACATGAACTACAGGAGTTCAGCAACGCTTTGAGGAGGAGTCACCATCTTGAGCATGACTTAGCCATTCTCTAAGGACCAGCTGCCACATCCCTCCCAAATACCACATAAAGCTATTTTTCTTCTTATCCCTGAGGAAAGCTGAGGTGTCCTTGTGTCTAAATATGTCAACAGAAAGGAAGAGCTGCTTAGCTTCTGTCAACTTCATTGCCATAAGACCACCAGCCAGCATGTGGTTGAAAACTTGAGCATGGGACAACATGTGGCAACACAGATACTAAGCTGTGCTGGAATGATTGGGGCACCTGCAATCACCATTCCATGGAGCAGTTATGTTAATCACAGAATCACAGAGTTGTAGGGGTGGGAAGGGACCTTGAGAGATCATGGGGTCCAACCCCCTGCCAAAGCAGCTCCCCAGCTCATACTGCACAGATAGGCATCCAGACAAGTCCTGAGTATCTCCAGAGAAGGAGACTCCACACCCCCTGGGCAGCCTGTCCCAGGGCTCCCTCACCCTCACTGGGGAAAAGTTCTTCCCCAGGTTGCTGTGGAACTTCCTGTGCTCCAACCTGCAGCCATTGCCCCTTGTCCTGTCCCCACAGACACTGAAAAGGGGCTGGCCATTCCCCTGCATCCCATCCTTCAGATATTGATAAATATTCATAAGGTCCCCCCTGAGTCTTCTTCTCTCCAGGCTGAACAGCCCCAGCTCACTCAGCCTTTCCTCACAGGGGAGATGCTCCAGGCCCCTAATTATCTTCGTAGCCCTTCTCTGGACTCTCTCCAGGAGATCCCTGGCTGTTTGATCCCAGGGAGCCCAGCACTGGACACAACACTCCAGGTGGGGCCTGAGCAGGGCAGAGCAGAGGGGGAGGATCCCCTCCTGTCACCTGCTGCCCACACTCCTCCTGATGCCCCCAGGATCCCATTGTCTCTCTCAGCCCCAGGGCACACTGCTGGCTCATGGCCACCCTGTCACCCACCAGCACCCCCAGGTCCTTCTCCACACAGCTCCTCTCCAGCAGCTCCCCCCCAGCCTGTCCTGATTCCAGCAGTTATTCCTCCCCAGGGGCCAGACTCTCCACTGGCTTTTGTTGAATCTCATCTGGTCTCTCCCTGCCCAGCTCTCCAACCTGGCCAGGTCTCTGGATGGCAGCGCAGTGTCCTGCCTGTCAGCCACCCCTCCCAGCTCTGGATCATCAGCACTTGCTGAGGGTGGGTGTTGTTCCCTCATCAAGGTCATCAATGAAGACATTAATTACCTAGACTATATTTTATATTGAAAGGTATATAAAAGCTGATGTCTTCTCCATCAGGAACACATCTGTGTGACAACACAGATTCCTTCTGTGTCCTGAATCTTGCTGTTTGATGTGCTGAGAAAACATGTGTACATGCATTAAGCTGCCAGAAGTACTTGTTGGAAATGAGCAAGCAGAGTTAGTGTTTCAATAGCATATTTGTTGGCTGTCAGGGAAAGGAGTCCTTTGAGAGGCTTCAGGAACAAAGAATTTGAGAACCTGCTGACATTTTTAGGCTGAGAGAGGGGAGACTATTGAAGACAGGGCCTGAATAAACAGTCTAGATTTTTACTCGGATCTCTTTTTCCATGAAAATGCAACCAGATCTTTTCTTGTCACTGCACTGATTAATTAGCCTGCCTTTTTTATGTCAAAACTGAGACTCTTTCAAAACTGTTTTGCTGATAATTTGGACCCTTCGTTCCTTTGCAACGGTTAAGAACAGATGACAAAGATTAAGAGAAATATCCCAAAGCAATCTCTCCTATATTAGTTTCACAAGAGGAGACAGTGAGGAGATTTTAAGGCAAAAAAAGGATGCTTTGGCTCATTGTACATACCCATTACAATTTTCTGACACTGTATCAGGGTTTTGGAAAGGCTGCTTAGGAAAATTCATGGTGACCCTGAGTGTAAATTCAATTACTATGAATTAGAATGTGGACATTTGTCCCCTAAACTGTCTCCTCAGATGCTTGATCGCTGCCTGTGACCAGGAATGGACCAAATTGGTTTGAATACTCTTCTCTTGGCTTAGTCGTAGTTGTAACATCCTCAGTTCTCATCTCAATTCCTCATTTCTAATGGTGTCAAAATTAGGTTTGAGTGATGTCATGGCTAAAAAGGCCATCCAGAAATCCCACTAGACTGCAATCAAAACATCCTGATTACAGGCAGATTTATTCTGCATTAATTAGGATGTAGTGCAAACTAACTTCCTACTCACTGCTTCAGTCCTTTTTTAAAAAAACACATCATAACATAGAATCATAGACTGGTCTGGGTTGGAAGGGACCCCAAGGATCAGAAAGCTCCAACACCCCTGCCACAGGCAGGGCCACCAACCTCCAGGTCTGGAGCTACACAAGTTTGCCCAGAGCCCCATCCAACCTGGCCTTGAACACCCCCAGGGATGGGGCACCCACCCCCTCTCTGGGCAGCCTGTTCCAGCCCCTTACCGCTCTTTCTGGAAAAAACTTCCCCCTAATATCCAATCTAACCCTTCCCTCCTTTAGCTTTAAAACATTCCCCCTTGTCCTGCCAGTCTCTGCCCTTGAACAAGCTGATTCCCCTCCTGTTCCTCTGCTCCCTTCAGGCACTGGCAGGCTGCAATGAGGTCCCCCCACAGCCTTCTCTTCTCCAGGCTGACCCAGCCCAGCTCCCTCAGCCTCTCTCCAGAGGGGAGCTGCTCCAGCCCTCTGAGCATCTCCGTGGCTCCTCTGACCCCTCTCCAACAGCCCCACATCTTTCTTGTATTGGGGGCCCCAGATCTGGACACAGGACTCCAGGTGGGGGCGGGGGGAGCACTCCAGCATTAACAATGCATCAGTCATGCAGGAGTTCAAGGGCCATGTCAGAGTATGTCTCTGGTGGTGGTTATTAAAACAAGGGTAGCAGAACAACCACCATTGTTTTAATAAATGCAAGGGGCAGAGGCTTCAAGCTGAAAGAGGGCAGGTTTAGATTGGACATGAGGAAAGGCTGAGAGAGCTGGGGCTGTTCAGCCTGGAGAGAAGAAGACTCGGGGGGACCTAATCAATGTTTATCAATATCTGAAGGATGGGATGCAGGGGGAATGGCCAGCCCCTTTTCAGTGTCTGTGGGGACAGGACAAGGGGCAATGACTGCAAGTTGGAGCACAGGAAGTTCCACACCAACATGGGGAAGAACTTTTCCCCAGTGAGGGTGAGGGAGCCCTGGGACAGGCTGCCCAGGGGGTGTGGAGTCTCCTTCTCTGGAGAGATTCCAGCCCCATCTGGACACCGACCTGTGTGCCCTGTCCTAGGGACCCTGCTTTGGCAGGGGGTTGGAACCCTTGGGCTCTGGAGGCCCCTTCCAACCCCTATGATTCTATGATAAGGACGAAGTTCTTTATTTTGAGGGTGGTGAGGCCCTGGAACAGGCTGCCCAGAGAGGCTGTGGAAGCCCCATCCCTTGAGGTGTTCAAGGCCAGGTTGGATGGGTCTTTGGGCAACCTGGGCTAGTGAGAGGTGTCCCTGCCCATGGCAGGGGGTTGGAACCAGATAATATTT
Source organism: Laterallus jamaicensis coturniculus (assembly GCA_022605575.1). Taxonomy (NCBI): domain Eukaryota; kingdom Metazoa; phylum Chordata; class Aves; order Gruiformes; family Rallidae; genus Laterallus; species Laterallus jamaicensis. Next base: position 4,683,496 of record JAKCOX010000030.1, on the reverse strand, counting down.
GAGCTCCCTTCCAACCCAAACCAGTCTGTGATTCTATGATTATACATCTGAAGAACAGATCTGAAAAATCACCTAAAACTAAAGGGGAAGAAATTGGTTTTCAGTTTGATGAAATGACCCAAATGTCTCCATCAGAACTGCAGGTAACACCATTACAAATGGCTTTAAACCCTAGTACAACTGCCTACCCATTTGTTTCAGGTTTGCCCCAGTTTGTCATGCAAACCCCAAACACCATTAATAGCCATTTGGTCTGTCACACTATTTAACAATGTGGTAACAAGCACCAGCAAGTTATTAAAACAGTCTAACAGGGAAAACAAAACACTCTGGGTTTCCTCTGTCTTGGGAGCCTTACAGGTTGCACACTGCATAGCCTGGCTCTCTAAGTACCCAGTTATCTCATGGGGTCATAGTAATTGACTGTGGGGAGCTGTGTTCTCTCCCTCTCCCCTGCTATCCCACCCTCCCCATACCCATTTCTCCCAGTACCCATTTCTCTCCATTACCCATTTCTCCCCTTGCACAGTGACAGTGCCCATGGTAAAGACTGGCAGAGGGGTGTGTAGTAGGGCAAAAAGTCACTTCCAAGAGCACAGGGCTCTCCTCAAGCTTGTAGTCACCACAGCTGTGAGGTATGTGAGGGTATGAGGGGAGGAAATGTATGAACCACTGTTTGGATGTGGAGAGGAGACCTGATTTGGATTGGAAAACAGACCATTACTTTCCTAAAAAGCTCAAACAAAGCATCTTCATAGAATCACAGACTGGTCTGGGCTGGAAGGGACCCCAAGGATCACAGAGCTCCAACCCCCTGCCACAGGCAGGGACACCAACCTCAGGCCTGGAGCTACACAAGGTTGCCCAGGGCCCCATCCAACCTGGCCTTGAACACCCCCAGGGATGGGGCATCTTCTTTCTTTCTTTCATCTTCCCTTTTCTTTATTCTCTTTTTCTCTCCCCTTTTTCCAAGTCCAACAAGGTCCATTTTCATCCTGGAAGATTCTGGAAAGGACCTGCCCTATTACCACAAAGGTGCTTGACTTGTTTTTCTCCATGACAAGAAATTCACTCAAAGCATCATGAAGTTTCCTGGAAGAGACTTTGGGATAACAGATCTAAAGCCTAATCTCTACCTTAGGAACCAGCAACTTGCCTGTCACTCAGACCTGATACCTGCAGACTTAATACTGCTGAAGAGACCCCTGAACATTCCCCAGTCTTTCATGACAAGGCCTTTCAGTCTTCCAGAACCCATCTCTGCTCCATCCCATCTTCTGCCACAGGAAAGCCCATTCTGGGACAGTTTTCCTGAACTCTAAAGAGACAGATCTCAATGTGACACAGACAATGGATGATTTCAATCAAATTAAGACCATTTAAATATTCTGAGAGAGGCAGAAACACGTTAAAGTGTGTTTGCAGAGTACATGTTTGGGCCTGACATACATACAATCAGTGGCATTAGCTGGAGAATCACTTCCATTCCCTTTCTCCTACTGCAGTTCCTCCAAGCAGTAAACGTGGATCTATTGAAGTCATCCTTTCCATTTGACAACTGCTTCAAGACTCTGACTAATGTAATCAGATATATTCAGAGAGCTACAGAATGTAAAGGCACCACCATTCCAGCCAAGCCTGTGGATGTATTTCTGCAAATTATACAGCAAAACCAAGCAGTAAATCAGTGTCTGATTAGCTTGGGGACTTTGAGGAGGTTCTGATTTGAAAACTGATGATAAAGTCCCCCTCTGGAATGATAAATGGGCTAGCTTGTAAGGTCTTTGTTAGTTTTTTGGAGAGCAGACTGTCTTAACTATCCTCCCAAATCACAGCTGTCCCACAGCAGTGGTTAGGGGGTGGAAGATGTTGTCATGTGTTTTCACACCCAGGAGACATCTGGGCTGTCTTGTGCTGCTGCAAACGCTGCAGGCAGGGGCTAGGCAAGGCAGGAACTAAAGCAGCAACTGCCCTCTGTCCTACAAAGTCAGTATCTAACCCCACACTGCTCCTGGGGTCTGTGGATGTGCCCTTGCCTGTACTCCAACTTTGTCTCTAAACACATCAGGGCCCAGCATTCTGGTGTCTCAGACAGTCTGGGTCTCAGCTCAGGCTTCCCAGCCTCTCCTAGTTCCTGCCTGGTGCACCAACAGCAAACTCAGAGAATCATAGAATGGCATGGGTTGGAAGGGACCCCAAGGATCACAGAGCTCCAACCCCCGGCCACAGGCAGGGACACCAACCTCAGGTCTGGAGCTACACAAGGTTGCCCAAGGCCCCAGCCAACCTGGCCTTGAACACCCCCAGTGACGGGGCACCCATCCCCTCTCTGGGCAGCCCCTTCCAGCCCCTCACCACTCTCTCTGCAAAGAACTTCCCCCCAATATCTAATCTAATAGGACCTGACACCTTTGTTTTCTGTTTATCCAGCATCCAAACACACTGGGATGCTGCCCCAGCCCTGTAGCACTGCTATTAACAATAATGAAAGATGCAAATTACCCCTTGGAGTTCCCCAAAGTTAAAGCTTCCTTGCAGTCAGAGATCACCTCACCTACCCCAACTAAGAGATGATTCACCACTCTCCTTTCAAGATCACACACTGGTTCAGTTGCCAGTCACTGACATTTTACCCTATCGATATTTTCTGATGAATCCTCCCTGTTTTGGTGTCCATGGTGACAACTGCTTTTCTCCTGCAGCCAGAATGCCAGTGCCAGCGTGGGAGTGCTGATGAGATCCCTCTGACTTAGCAGTCACTCACACTTCCTAACAGGGGCTGATCTTCCCCTGTGCTCAGCACCTGGGGAACCGTGCAAGTTGAAGGGAAGCGAAGAGAAGGCACCCCCAGTGAGGGGGCTGATTCATTTAACGTGCCAAGTTCAGTGTTAACACTTCAGAGGACATTCAGCAGCCTCCAGCTTGCTTTGGGAAAGCAGAGGAGACAAACAGTATGTGTTCATTTTTACCTGCTGTCTGCTGTTAAATAGCTGATGGGAAGGAAGAGGGAGGGAGAAGACACCAAACATGAGTGTTCTGTGATGCCTGCTTTTGTTAATTGAACTGACAAAGTTTCCATTTAGCCTGCACTTTAATTAATGACAGTCGGTGAGTTAATATGACTTTGCAACTGGCTTTTCTGCATTTTATGGAGTTGTTTCTGTGCACCTCAGATGCTCACTGCTCAGAAAAACAAATCACACTTTGAAAATACTAACACCTCCTGCAATGGAAAAAAGTTATCATAGAGTCATAGAATCATAGAATGGCAAGGGTTGGAAGGGACCCCAAGGGTCACAGAGCTCCAACCCCCTGCCACAGGCAGGGACACCAACCTCAGGCCTGGAGCTACACAAGGTTGCCCAGGGCCCCATCCAACCTGGCCTTGAACACCCCCAGACACGGGGCACCCACCCCCTCTCTGGGCAGCCTGTTCCAGCCCATCACCACTCTCTCTGGAAAAAACTTCCCCCTAATATCCAATCTAAACCTTCCTTCCTTTAGCTTTAAACCATTCCCCCTTGTCCTGCCATTATCTGCCCTTTTAAAAAGCTGATTCCTCTCCTGTTCCTGGGCTCCCTTCAGGGACTGGCAGGCTGCAATGAGGTCCCCCCACAGTCTTCTCTTCTCCAGGCTGACCCAGCCCAGCTCCCTCAGCCTCTCTCCAGAGGGGAGCTGCTCCAGCCCTCTGAGCATCTCCATGGCTCCTCTGACCCCTCTCCAACAGCCCCACATCTCTCTTGTCCTGGGGCCCAGCTCTGGCCACAGGATCCAGCTGGGGTCTCCCCAGGGCAGAGCAGAGAGGGACAATCCCCTCCCTGTCCCTGCTGCCACCCCTCTGCTGATGGAGCCCAGGATCCCATCGCCCTTCCCAGCTGCACCAGCACACTGCTGCTCATGTTCAGTTTCTCATCCCCCATGACACCCAGGCCCTTCTCACAGGGCTGCTCCCCAGGAGCTCTTCTCCCAGTCTGTATCTGTGTCTGGGATTCTTGCAGCCCAAGTGCAACTCCTGACACAGTGTTGAACCTCATCAGGTTCCCCCAGACCCACCTTTCCAGCCTGGCAAGATCCCTTTGGATGGCTCCTGTCCTTCTGTTGTGTCACCCACACCACTCAGCTTGGTGTCATCTGCAAACTTGCTGAGGGTGCAAGTTCAAGAAGTGTTGATCAGAGTTGATCTGATCAACTCTGCAGCATCTCCGCCAGCCAGCCAGCTAGGGAACACATCAGCATCATTTCTAGCTGTGGAAGGCTCCATAACCAGAGTACCTCAGTGGTTTGTCAGGAATACATTAATGTTCAGATGGGTAAACTGAGGAAACCAGAAACTGAAATGAATTATTAAGGGCCCTGAAGGAGCATTTCCCAGCACTGTGCTGCTTCATAAGCCTCTTTTCCTGCTTAGCATTCTTAGCTGAGTTCTGCAATGCCAGGTATAGGGCAGCCATCACATATTAATAGAAGAGATTTAGGGCATGTCTGCCCTAAAGGCAGTGATTACAAACCACTGTGCTCTACATGTGCTCTATGAGATGGAGATATGACTCTAGCAAGTTGACTCTAGAAGGGGTGGTTGGTGGTCAAGTGAGGTCCTTCTCCCCCTCTGCTCTGCCCTGGTGAGACCCCACCTGGACTATTGTGTCCAGGTTCTGGGCCCTCAGCTCAAGAAGGACACAGAACTCCTTGAAAGAGCCCAGTGCAGGGACACCAAGGTGATGGAGGGAACATCTTCCTTATGAGGAGAGGCTGAGGGAGCTGGGCCTCTTTAGCCTGGAGAAGAGACTGAGGGGTGACCTTATTAATGTCTATAGATATGTAAAGGGTGAGAGTCAGGAGGATGCAGCCAGGCTCTGCTCAGGGATGGCAGCGACAGGACAAGGAGCAGTGAGTGCAGCTGGAGCAGAGGAAGCTCCATGGGAATATAAGGAGGAACTTTTTCCCTGTGAGGGTGACAGAGCCCTGGGACAGGCTGCCCAGAGAGGTTGGGGAGTCTCCTTCTCTGGAGACATTCATACCAGCCTGGATGTGTCCCTGTGGGATTTAGTCTGGGTGACCCAGCTCTGGCAGGGGGTTGGACTGGGTGATCTCTGGTGGTCCCTTCCATCTCCTAACACCCTGGGATTCTGTGAAATGCATGACCACTTGACAAAGACTTGTTAGAATGTCAGTCAATACTGACAGACAGTACATGAGCCAAACCCCAGTCACTCTCAGCTCACTGTGCAGCCATTCCTCCTGGATTCTCTCCAGAAGGGGTCAGAAAGCAGGCAGTTCCACACATAAAGCAATAATCTGCTACCTGCAACTGCCAGCAATATATAGGATGTCTGGAAAACATTGCTGCAAAGTGTTCAAGGAGAATAAAATACAGAGAGACACTTGTAAGAGCAGAGGCAAAGGGAGTAAATGGTTTCTTTTCTCTCTCTAACATGCTCTTCAAATGAATTTTGGATGAGAGGAATGAGTTTATGACTGCAACAGACAGCAGCCAGACCAGGACAAAACTCCAATGCTGAGGTTGGTACAATGTGTAGCTACCCATCTCCAGTGTCTGAACAGGGGTGCACACAGCGTGGGAAATGCACAGCCAGGATTGGAATGTTGGTACTGAGCTGCAGAGCTACAGCCTGGCTGGGCTCACAGAAGGGATGTGGTGATGGTTACACCTCCATTCACCCATCAAATAAATCTCCTGTTTTTGGAGGAAGCAACACTGACTTGGAAGAAATGAGAATGGCCCAAAATGCAGGGAGGGGAGGGAATAGCAAAGACAAGATCCATGAACCCATCCCCTGTAATCTTTAGTGAAGCAGGGTCCCTGCCTCCTGTTCTTGCTCTTCACTTTATAATACCTGATGTCATTTTCAAGTTGGTTTGATTTACCTGACTGTGTACAATACTTTACAGCCCTGTAAGTACTTTAATTCCAGAGCAAATAGTGTGAGGGCTATAATCACTCATCTGACTAGGTAATTATACTTACAGGAGATAAAACAAATTTTTATCACACAATCACAGGGGTTGGAAGGGACCCCCAGAGCCCATGGGGTCCAACCCCCTGCCAAAGCAGGGTCCCTAGGACAGGGCACACAGGTCGGTGTCCAGACGGGGCTGGAATCTCTCCAGAGAAGGAGACTCCACACCCCCTGGGCAGCCTGTCCCAGGGCTCCCTCACCCTCACTGGGGAAAAGTTCTTCCCCAGGTTGCTGTGGAACTTCCTGTGCTCCAACTTGCAGCCATTGCCCCTTGTCCTGTCCCCACAGACACTGAAAAGGGGCTGGCCATTCCCCTGCATCCCACCCTTCAGATATTGATGAACATTCATAGAATCATAGAATGGCATGGGTTGGAAGGGACCCCAAGGGTCACAGAGCTCCAACCCCCGGCCACAGGCAGGGACACCAACCTCTGGTCTGGAGCTACACAAGGTTGCCCAAGGCCCCAGCCAACCTGGCCTTGAACACCCCCAGTGACGGGGCACCCACCCCCTCTCTGGGCAGCCTGTTCCAGCCCCTCACCACTCTCTCTGGAAAAACTTCCCCCTAATATTCAATCTAAACCTTCCTTCCTTCAGCTTTAATCCATCCCCCTTGCCCTGCCATTATCTGCCCATTATCCCCTCCCTGTTTGTATGCTCCCTTCAGGCACTGGCAGGCTGCAATGAGGTCCCCCCACAGCCTTCTCTTCTCCAGGCTGACCCAGCCCAGCTCCCTCAGCCTCTCTCCAGAGGGGAGCTGCTCCAGCCCTCTGAGCATCTCCGTGGCTCCTCTGACCCCTCTCCAACAGTTCTACATCTTTCTTGTATTGGGGGCCCAGCTCTGGACACAGGACTCCGGATGGGGCCTCAAGAGGGCAGAGCAGAGAGGGACAATCCCCTCCCTGTCCCTGCTGCCACCCCTCTGCTGATGGATCCCAGGATCCCATTGGCCTTGCGAGCTGCAAGGGCACACTGCTGGCTCATGTTAAGTTTTTCATCCACTATGACACCCAGGTCCTTCTCAGCAGGGCTACTCTCAAGAAGCTCTTCTCCCAGTCTGTATCTATGTCTGGGATTTTGATAAACATTGATATTGATCAACATTGATTAGGTCCCCCCTGAGTCTTCTTCTCTCCAGGCTGAACAGCCCCAGCTCTCTCAGCCTTTCCTCACAGGGGAGGAAATATCAGGCCCAACACAAACAAAGCCTTTCCTTGGCTTCCAGATACTCATCCATTCCTGAACCAGGGACTTCAGGCAATCATTTCAGTCTTCAGAGAGCTAAACGAGGTAATCAATTAGCTCACTTCTGCCAGTTGCAGAGTCCTCATAGGCCCTGCTGTGATAACCAAGAGAGTGATGGTGCTACTGGAAATCTGAGACACCAGCGAGTTCCCAGGGTTTGGGTAGCACCAGGTACTGAACACAAAAGGAACAAATAGGAAAGCACGTGTGGAGCAGCATAAGAGAACATGGAAGGGTTTGTTATTAAAGGAAAGATAAGAAGGATGGCCAGAAATAATAACATTTTCAGGGGTAATTGATATTTGTTTCAATGTGGGATGAAAACAAGCTTTGAAAGGCCAATATTTCTCCTTTCCTGTGGAACAGGTGTGAAGGATGTAAATATTTTTGTTTCATTTCGAGTTTAAATAGGAAAGTTTCACACCAACATTTACATATCACAGTTTTGCTTCACATGATACATTCTCACAGTGACTATGCAACAGTCAGCAGCAGCAGCAACATTCAAGCTCTCTCAGAATCACAGAATCACAGAGTTGTAGGGGTTGGAAGGGACCTCGAGAGACCATGGAGTCCAACCCCCCTGCCAATGCAGGGTCCCTAGGACAGGGCACACAGGTCGGCGTCCAGACGGGGCTGGAATCTCTCCAGAGAAGGAGACTCCACACCCCCTGGGCAGCCTGTCCCAGGGCTCCCTCACCCTCACTGGGGAAAAGGTCTTCCCCAGGTTGCTGTGGAACTTCCTGTGCTCCAGTTTGCAGATATTGCCCCTTGTCCTGTCCCCACAGACACTGAAAAGGGGCTGGCCATTCCCCCTGCATCCCATCCTTCAGATATTGATCAACATTCATAAGGTCCCCCCTGAGTCTTCTTCTCTCCAGGCTGAACAGCCCCAGCTCTCTCAGCCTTTCCTCACAGGGGAGATGCTCCCGGCCCTTCAGCATCTCCTCAGCCTCCTCTGGACTCTCTCCAGGAGATCCCTGGCTGTTTGATCCCAGGGAGCCCAGCACTGGACACAACACTCCAGGTGGGGCCTGAGCAGGGCAGAGCAGAGGAGGAGGATCCCCTCCTGTCACCTGCTGCCCACACTCCTCCTGATGCCCCCAGGATCCCATTGTCTCTCTCAGCCCCAGGGCACACTGCTGCCTCATGGCCACCCTGTCACCCACCAGCACCCCCAGCTCCTTCTCCACAGAGCTCCTCTCCAGCAGCTCCCCCCCAGCCTGTCCTGATTCCAGCAGTTATTCCTCCCCAGGTGCCAGACTCTCCACTGGCTTTTGTTGAATCTCATCTGGTCTCTCCCTGCCCAGCTCTCCAGCCTGGCCAGGGCTCTGGATGGCAGCGCAGTGTCCTGCCTGTCAGCCACCCCTCCCAGCTCTGGATCATCAGCACTTGCTGAGGGTGGGTGCTGTTCCCTCATCAAGGTGTCAATGAAGATATTGAACAGGACTGGACCCAACACTGAGCCCTGGGGACACCACTGGTCACAGGCCTCCAGCCAGACTCTGCTCCACTGATCCCCACCCTCTGAGCTCGGTCCCACAGCCAGTTCCCAACCCACCTCCCTGTCCTCTCATCCATCCCATGCTCTCTCAGCTTTGCTATCAGGGTGTCATGGGTGATAGGATCAAAGCCTTGCTGCAGTCAAGGTAGATGACATCCACTGCTCTCCCTCCATCCACCCAGCCAGTGATGAGATCATAGAAGGCTATGAGACTGGTCAAGCACGATCTCCCCCTTGGTGAATCCATGCTGACTGCTCCTCATGACCTTCTTCTCTTCCAGTTGCTTGGAGATGGCATCCAGAACAAGCTGTTCCATAATTTTTCCAGGGACAGAAGTGAGGCTGACTGGCCTATAGTTGCTAGGATCCTCCTTCTTACCCTTTTTAAAGACTTTAACAGAGTATGAGTTGTTTTAGCAAAAGCCACCTAACTTCTCACAGTGAACCTGCAGCAAGGGGAAACCAAAAGGTATTTCATTATGCTGCAAACACTCAAAACCTGAGCATCCCCACCAAATGTTAGTTTGTTTATCATTTTAATGGAAATCGGTTGGAGGCATTTGAAAGGGAAAACTGAACCAAAACAACACAGCGTTTTCCATTAGAAATATCAGGCTCCTGGTGAGCTAAAATTGTCTCAGATTTCCAGTGCTTCCAGTGAACACAAAGCTGGGAGCTGTCAGTCTTCTAGAGATATGTAAGCACAGTGACACCTCAGCTCTTATCTATATCCATTATTGGCAATAGTTCACATACTCCAGGGGAGTCAGACCCCACACTCACGCCAGGTATCACAAATCATAGAATCCCAGCCTGGTCTGGGTTGGAAGGGACCCCAAGGGTCACAGAGCTCCAACCCCCTGCCACAGGCAGGGACACCAACCTCAGGCCTGGAGCTACACAAGGTTGCCCAGGGCCCCATCCAACCTGGCCTTGAACACCCCCAGACACGGGGCACCCACCCCCTCTCTGGGCAGCCTGTTCCAGCCCCTCACCACTCTCTCTGCAAAGAACTTCCCCCTAATATCTCATCTAACCCTTCCCTCCTCCAGCTTCACTCCATCCCCCTTGTCCTGCCAGTCTCTGCCCTTGAACAAGCTGATTCCCCTCCTGTTCCTCTGCTCCCTTCAGGCACTGGCAGGCTGCAATGAGGTCCCCCCACAGCCTTCTCTTCTCCAGGCTGAACAAGCCCAGCTCCCTCAAATCTCTGCTCCAATATGGAGTGGTTACTATTTAAGTTGAGTTTGAAATGTGGCATCTAAAAGTTCCCCCAAAGCCATGCTCTGTCCTCAACAGCAGCATTAGGAAGCCACAGAAAGCAATAAATAAGCATCGATGCCAGCCTGTCACATTCCACTATTACAACTAATTCAGTCCTTTGATGTTTATATTGTTGCTGAAATTAACTTAATGAGTGTTCACTTCACTACAGGCATAATCAAATATTAACAGCTGAATGGGATGAAACTCCCTGCCAGGGCTCACCATAAAGAAAGGAATGGGTCTGTAAGCAAGAAGGATCAGATGAACATCAGCGGGTGGGCAGAGATGACTAATGGAGGCAACGAGGAGTCTGCATCAACCCAAGCTGGTGGCAGCAGGAAAGCCTTACCCATGGGAAGATTTTTGCTGCTTATCCTCAGGCTGTAGCCCAGTGCAGCCCAGTGTCTTCCTTCCCTGAGTTGTTTCAAGGCAGCAGGAATGTTCCCAAGCAGATGACTAGAGAAATCCTAGGGGTTAGAAGAAGAGGCAGTGGAGTTTCTCCTCCACTCCCCTGGCTGCCCAGTGAGTCTGGTGCTCCCAGCAGAGAGAGATGACTGAGCAGAGACTGGCTGACTAAATCCTCATCCTTTTCCAGCAGAACACTGTGTTTGCCAGACCTGACACCCGTCTTTGCTACTCTTTCCAACTTGCCTTGCTGGTTTTCTGAGGTGCAGCTGCAGGCAAGGTGGGAACTTTCCCTTCACCTGGATTAATTCCTTTTCATTATTTTTAGGTACTGGAAATGAAATGTGATCTGTTGAAGGCTATGTGGTTTCATGCAGAAAAGAGAAAAACTAATTAAGTAAACCAAGGTGCATATCAACTCTTGCTGGAAGGACAGTGTGAGTGAAACAAACAGGACCACGTGCTGGCTGTGCAGGTTAAATAGCAGTGCTTGCTCTTGCATTACAGAAATACAACCACTTTAAACCCCTTTTGTTTCAGTCTGAGCATCCCTTCCTCCTATGGGAATGAAATAACTATAGTGTACCAGCATCCTTCTGTTTCTTAGTAACCACGGAGGCAGGCTAATGCATCTCATTTCTGTAATGTCCACGTTTCTACTCTGATTAGACAAAGACCACAGCTCTATTAGTAACTCAAACACACAGGCAGCATTTCATTTCCACAAGGATATTTTGTCTGGTCTTGTGACAATGGTGAACATGGAAGAACCTCTTTGCTCCTGGAGCAGTTTGTGACCTGACTGCACTTGTGAGCCTGTCCTAAAGCTGAAGGGATTGTCCAGGACTCAGTATTGTGCCCAACTGAGAATGGAAAGCCTTCCTGAATTACAAAACCACATCCTGAAACCCTTCAGGAACAGGGATGCAAAAACTGTGACACTGCTGAAAATCAGGGAATGGATGTCACAGCTGACATCCCTAAGCATCGAAAGAAGGTTTATCCACCAGGAACTGGGCAGGCACGACCTAACCAGCAGCACAGGCTTGGTCAGGGGCACGGTCCTTGCACATTTACCCATGGAGAATGTGGGAGAATCATAGAATCATAGACTGGTCTGGGTTGGAAGGGACTCCAAGGGTCACAGAGCTCCAACCCCCTGCCACAGGCAGGGACACCAACCTCAGGCCTGGAGCTACACAAGGTTGCCCAGGGCCCCATCCAACCTGGCCTTCAACACCCCCAGGGATGGGGCACCCACCCCCTCTCTGGGCAGCCTGTTCCAGCCCCTCACCACTCTCTCTGCAAAAAACTTCCCCACAATCTCTCCTCTCACCCTTCCCTCCTCCAGCTTCACTCCATCCCCCTTGTCCTGCCAGTCTCTGCCCTTGAACAAGCTGATTCCCCTCCTGTTCCTCTGCTCCCTTCAGGCACTGGCAGGCTGCAATGAGGTCCCCCCACAGCCTTCTCTTCTCCAGGCTGACCCAGCCCAGCTCCCTCAGCCTCTCTTTGTAGGGGAGAAGACAGAAGACTTCAAATCCCAAGTAAGCAAAGAAGCAAATCCCTGCTTAGACACCCAGCTCTCCCACTGAAAAGAATGACACACTCCAAGAGAATTGCTGGAAAAGATGATTTGGGAAGCTATCTGAGACTTGCACCTTTGTTTTCATCAAAACTGCCAGAGAAGCTTTAGAGAAGTTTCATTAAGAAGAGAAAAAGACCAACCCATCCTCTAGCAATGATCAGCCTGAGCACTGGAGTGCTCAGCTGGCGTGGGGGAGGCCTTGCTTTGAGGCCTTGCTTTGAGGCCTTGCTCAGGATGCACTGAGAAAATACAAACCATGGAGCATGGAGTGTTTTGAACCCTGTGCCATCCCTTCCCAGCTTCAATCCCCCCGTTCATGTAAAATATTAGTTCTATAGACATAGGAACCTTTCATCACATTGAGCAAAGACTTCTTCCCAGGGTAGGTTAATGAAAAGAAATGAGGCAAAGAAGTTTTTCATTTCAATTAACAGAGCTTTTTCTATGAAACACACAAGATCCAGGCTTTTTAGTTAATTTCTCTCTTTTCAGCTTACATTTGCCTTTGCATCCATCCCTGCACAGTCATCTATTTGATTGCTACAAAGACATCTCAATTTTATGATCCTTATAGAAAGATGAAACCTGTGGTGAATGGAGTCCTTTTATAAAACACAAGAGCCCCACAATTTTTACCCTGATTTTTCATGTCACAAGATCTTCAAGATAGCTGGATTTTTATCTGATTTTTCTCCCTTATACAAATACTAACAGAGGATTTAGAGATAACCTTCAGCTGCATTGCAAAATCTGAATTAGATGAGTGAATGAGTGCGTCTGTGTGTGTTTTCCTATTGATCTGTGGCCAGAAATTGATATTTCTGTGAGCAGCAAGAAAGGAGTAATTCAGAACTGAGAGATTCAGGTCAGACTTCATTTGGGCAGGTGAGAGAGCCCAGGCACTCAGATTCTCAAACAATCAGTTTTAAGGCCAGGACTTAACCTGACCTTAGGCAAAGGAGGCAGCTGCCTGCAGTGCCCACCCAGGACCCCATTCCTTGCTCTATTTATGCAAATGAAGTAGCAGCCCAATTTTCATACAGATTTAAGTGTTTCCTATCAGAACAGCGCACAGACATGCAGTTCTTGGATGTCACCAAAGCAAAGATGAGGTGCAAGGCATGGAGGTGTGATGTTTGAATCTTTGAGGAGCCTTTGGGTATACGGGGAGGGCAAGGCATGGGTCTGCCAGCTAATTAACATGTTAAATTATAACACATGATGCTGACTTCCTTGCATGGAAATCTTCTTGGTTTATAAAGATTAAAAGGCAAAAGAAAACCTTCTGCCAACAAATGAACTATTTCAACTAATACAAACTGCATCAGGTTCTGGGACATTGTGCCTTGGTGAGGAGGATGTCACACACATCATCAGTTTGGAATAACTGATGCAAAGAAATCAAGAAATCAAGGGCTGAGGCATGGCAACTGGCTGCTCCCCTAATTTTCAGAACTATTTTGGTCTTTGCACTGTTTGCAAACTACAAAACACAGAGGAGGTCAGAGAACAGCCTGACTGTCACCTCTCTTTCTATTTTTTTCTTATTATCCCAGGGTTTTTTTACCCTGAGAAGTTGTCATCACTGGCAGCTCTGGAGCCAGGAGCCTTTGAAGCAGATTAAAGCATCCTGCAAGAAGCCTTTTCCATGACAGTTGCCCAGGCAGGCCCAGCCAGTGTTATAGGATTAATTAACAGAGGTCCTTCCTTCCTGAAATGATCATCCTGAGCTCTCTGGAGAGTTAGTGAGGAGAAACAAGTATTTCAGCTTATTTTACCAGGGAATATTGAGAACCTGGGGAATTCACTCAGGACTAGGATGAGAGCACAGATTGCTAACCCAAAGGGGAGGGTTGCTGCAGGAGAATGGGCCAAATCCCAGGAAGAGCTGTAGCTCTGTACTAAGGAGTATGAAAAGCATGGGATAAGAGAAGGCTGAAATAGGTGTTAGGTGACCAGGTTTCACCTGGTCTGCATGGAATGGCTTCTGCCACAGGAAAAGTAGGTGGCAAGATAGTTGTTCCCATGGTACCATAGAAAATGAGGGATGAATAGTAAGATGGGCATGATACTTTCTAAAAGGTCAGTTATTGGTGGCCTGTAGCAATAAGAGGTTCCAGCAGAACACAGTAAAACCCCCAAATCTCTATTGTAATGTATCTCCTGTCAGTCAGAAAGGAGCCACAAACACACCTCCACTCCCTGGGGGTGTTCAAGGCCAGGTTGGATGGGGCAACCTTGTGTAGCTCCAGGCCTGGAGGTTGGTGGCCCTGGCTGTGGCCAGTGGCAATAGTTGATTAGCTTTTCCTGGGAAAGGCATGGATGACACTCAATCTGGTTATTTGCAGGCTTGTGTTTCAGTCCTGGCTTGTTCAGGATTCTCTCAGTCTGCTCATGGTCGAAGTTGGAGATACCAATGGCTTTTAACCAGGCTTTTACCAGACCAGCATGCACCAGCTCCTCCCTGGCTCTGTGATCCTTGGGCCAACCCATGCCATTCTATGATTCTATGATCTACATGCAGGTGCAGATAGAAGTCTCCTCAGAGCAAAGCTTTGGTTCAGGAGGAAGAGCCTTTGTCAAGAAGATGCCCACAGCAGGAGGTTTTGCCTGCAGGTATGCCCTGCTCTGAGTCCTCCCTTCAGCAGGGGGTTAGACTAGATGGATCTCCACAGTGGCCTTTCAACCTGAATATTTGATTTTAAGTTAATTGCAGGTAAAGAAACTGCAGATGGCACTCTAGCATATATCCTAAAGCTTCTGGGGTTTAGGACCACTAAAGCAGACAGCCCTGTACAGTCTTTTTTCTATTACTTCTTAACAAGATTTCATCCAGCAAGATCCCTCCAGACCATCCATGAAAGAAACTCAAGGCTGAGCCAAACTTCCCAGGCTATCAATCTAGAATTATGCAGCCACACCAAAACAAGCAATAACACAATTTAAAAGGGGGAAAAAAAGTATTTTAAATAAATTATTAGGTGAAATGCAAGTGGAATTGTACCCTCCCTTTCTGTGACATTAATGGGTATTGAAATGTATAGATTAACAATGCTGTATAACAGGTTGACATTACTATATTACCAATATTTGAAACAACCTCCTCTCCTTTTAGAAATTACTCAGTTCTCTGTGGAGTTACAGTAATAGAAATTTGGTCTAAGTGGAAAATAAGGCCCATTTTCTTTCAAACACAGTTCCTTGCATGTACTTTCATATCACCTTTGCCAAAGTGTGAGCGTGTAGAACAGGAGACCGTGTTGACTTCCCCAATTCCAGTTACAAGTGATGTTCAACTGGGGCTACATGCTATTCCCTTTCATAACAGCCTAGAATTGTGTGGTTATTTAAATCATTAAACATTCAAACATTTTTGCCAGGGGTCAGACCGCCTGCTTCAGATTCCTACCAGATGGAGATTGTTGCTAAGGTAACAGCCAACATCAGCTCCCTCTGTATCCTTCATGGTGTGTGTGTGAGTGTGTGTGTATCCATCCCCTCCAGAAGCATAGTCAGAGGTTTACTTCTTTCTGAGTGAGCTGTTTGCATGTATAGAGATACAGATGCCTGATGTGAGTTATCTATTTGCTGTTAAACTGTTGTGACAGGACATCAAATTCAAAAAGGTGTTGGATTTTGATCTTACTATTGCTAAAGTCTGGGGAAATTCAGTCATCAGGTTCAGAAGGACCAGATTCTAGGGATGTGTGCACCTAAACCATTAGTAGCAGAGCCAGATGAGCTGCTGACAAATGATGATGTGTGACCACAGACTTGGGCTCAGCCATTGCTCTATAACTGTGTGAGGCATTTCAATTAAATCCCACCCTGAGTCATCTGCAAGATATGTATTGACATCTCAGCTAGCCATGTTGGCTCCTTTTATAGCCAAAGGATAGATTAGTCATCCTCTCTTTTAAACATCTGAGGATGAGTTGTCTCTGTTGAAAAAGCAAAAAGTCTGGATGCCTTGGTTCAGCTGTTAACATCCCCTCTCTGGACACCTAAAGTGTGATGAAATGAATCTCACTGCTTAGACAGTCTGGACTGATATTTTTGGTCCAAATATGTCCTCAATGTTGATGTCTCCATCTGAACTACTTATCTGGTCTCCCTTGGCACTTAATGGAGAAAAATGGGCACCCACAGGACAATTCATCCCATTGCAAGGGACATGTGTAATCACAGGGTAGACAAAGCAGGCAAGAAATGCCTAGTGTTGTATAGGAAAGAGAGGGGAAAGCTAGGAGCCAAACCAGCTGCTGTTGGGTGTTCTTCTCCTGTCATCCATTATAGTTTGGAGGGCAAAATTAGTAAACTGGAGGAAGGGTTGGAGAAAGAAGGTTGGATTTCCAGAAAAACCTTGTGAGCAGTGGTACAAGCCACAAACATGGAGGTTAATGGCCAACCTGTAAGAGAACAGATGGGTTCCCCTCTGTTACAGCTGCTCCCAGACATTCAGGGACTCTTTCTACCTCTCTGGGTGATCAATCATTGAAGGTGATACAGAGAAACACTATGTATAGGCCTCTATCAACTCACTCTTCATTCTCTCCTGTTTTGGACTCCATCTGCAGGAGGAGCCAGTTGAAGACACAGAATGCTGGAGTTGGTTGTCCACTGGAGTTGGTTGTATCATTTTTTTCAGTGATGCTCCTGCCAGGGTGTGTTTCCTTGGGCAGTGAGAGATCAAATTGTTTTGCACAAAGAAGGGATTCTTCCAAAGTTTTTTAAGACTTCACTGGGAGGCAATCAGAGGGGCTGCTGCCAGCAAAGGCTGCTGGAAGTGGAAATGAAAATGTCAACAAGGTTTATGTAGTGGCACTTGGCCAGAGCTGGACTGAATTAACTCAGCCAGGATAACACTAAACACCATGTACTAATAGGCTCTCAGAGTATATTTCAGACAGATGAAAGCAATTGTCCCTTGACCTTATGCACCACAATTCACCTATAGCATTTACAATGGCCCAATAATATGTGTTTTGGATGAAGACTATTGTTACCTTGGCAAAACTATTTCACTCTATCCAGAGCTCTTTATAAACTCCACAGCACAGTGGACGTCACCTGATAAACCCTGGATGAAGTTTCTCTGTGCTGAAGACATCACACCCCATGTGGGCCACTAAACATCACTCAGCTCTTTCCACAGTCTCTGGAGGAAAATGAGACAAATTCTGCACCTCTGTCCCCTAAAGTCGAACTGCTGGACACAACAGAGAGGAAAGTCTTGTGTTGTTCCTCTGTTTGTGCAAATCCCTCACCTACCCTTCAAGACTTGAGGCCAGTAACATGTTTTGGCTGTGCAGTGTTTAATTGGCTGCTCACAGCTCGATGCCATAGAATCATAGAATGGCATGGGTTGGAAGGGACCCCAAGGGTCACAGAGCTCCAACCCCCTGCCACAGGCAGGGACACCAACCTCAGGCCTGGAGCTACACAAGGTTGCCCAGGGCCTCATCCAAGCTGGCCTTGAACACCCACAGACACGGGGCACCCACCCCCTCTCTGGGCAGCCCCTTCCAGCCCCTCACCACTCTCTCTGCACAGAACTTCCCCCCAATCTCTCCTCTCCCCCTTCCCTCCTCCAGCTTCACTCCAGCCCCCTTGTCCTGCCAGTCTCTGCCCTTTAACAGGCTGATTCCCCTCCTGTTCCTCTGCTCCCTTCAGGGACTGGCAGGCTGCAATGAGGTCCCCCCACAGCCTTCTCTTCTCCAGGCTGACCCAGCCCAGCTCCCTCAGCCTCTCTCCAGAGGGGAGCTGCTCCAGCCCTCTGAGCATCTCCGTGGCTCCTCTGACCCCTCTCCAACAGCCCCATATCTTTCTTGTCCTGGGGCCCCAGCTCTGGACACAGGATCCAGCTGGGGCCTCCCCAGGGCAGAGCAGAGAGGGACAATCCCCTCCCTGTCCCTGCTGCCACCCCTCTGCTGATGGAGCCCAGGATCCCATCACCCTTCCCAGCTGCACCAGCACACTGCTGGCTCATGTTCAGTTTCTCATCCACCAGAATCCCCAGGTCCTCAGCAGGGCATTTCGTTGTTCTCTAGGGATCTATCACCGATTTTCATGTCTTTCCTAGCAAGAAAAACCCACTGCAGGACCACTCAGGGGGATGCAAGGCAGAACCTCTGTGAAGCACACATGAACCCACGGCCTCCATTTATTTACCTCCTCTTGTGATGGTTGCTACATCAGCATTGTCTGTTGGAGCATGTGTATAGCTAATATTAACAGTGGATTTGCAGTGGTAAGGGGATGATACATTTTTACAGCTCAAAGACTTTAAGGAACTCCAGGAGACAGCCTGCAAGAAGTGCCTGTTTGAAAGAGATGTTCTGCTCATTGATCCTAATACCTCTCACATGTACAGATTGACAGTCAGCCTGCAACTCCTCTTCATCAGGAGACAAAGCATGAGCTCAAGCATCACTTTGACCAGGACAGAGGGTTGAATCCTTCTCAGCACAGTCACTCCCTGGACTTTTGCCCTCTACAGACACATTAAGATTTGGCAAATGTGGCCAACATGGACTGAGGCCAGTGAGAAAAACAGGACTGAAAGTCTATTACTGTGAGTGATTTCTGCAAGCCTGGCAGGTACCTGCTTTGCAACACAGTGCTGGGACAGTGCAGAAGGGTGGATGCTCTCAGGTACCACCCTGAATGAACAGGGAATTGCAGGAGACTCTTCTGGCTCATCACAGCAGCTTGTCAGAGATCAGAATCAGACCTACTGACTCAACTGCATGGAGACAGACTAACTGTTGTCTTCCAGCCTCTAGTAGCCAGCACAGCCCTGGGAGAGGGACCTCACTAGAAGTTGAGGGGGGTTGGAAGCAATGCCACAAAGGGAGACTTGAAGTTTGAAAGACCAGTCAAACAAAACCAGACCTATGGGTGCAGGTACAGGGGGCTTTGTGCTGCCTCCTATAGAATCCTGTCACAGCACACAATTCCTGTGTTTCCCACAAAGCCTCCTAAGTGCATCTATTGGTCTCTGTACCTTTTGGGGGTTTTCCTTGAAAAATATTACAGCATGCAAGTCTCTGTGAGAAAATAAACCCAGAGGGGTATAATGGCAGTTGGCATTTCTCTTCAGCTCCTGCTGGCCTTGGAACTGATTTCATGAAGGCAAAGTTAGGAATAAAATAAGAACTCAAATAATCAGGTATTCTGTAAGGCTCTTCAGTTGAATGGACCTATAGAGCTGACATATTCAAGAAGAAAATGAAAGATGAAATTGCCAAAATCTTACAAAAGCAGCCAAGGACAAACCTTGCCCAATTCAGGCATTAACATGGGTCTAGCAAAGGGCTCAGGGCTCATTTAATTTCTAGACCCAAGGAAATACAGGTTAGTGTAGCCAAACCTCTGTGAGAAAGGGTACATCAGAGATCTCACACCAATGCATTAACTGGGCAACTCATGCCAACAGAGCACCTTGAGATAGTTCTTGACTGTGGGAAAGACTCAGCATAGTGTGTATGTTGTGCATGGCTTTAGCATCACCCTCTGCAGCCCAGGCCCAGCTCTGAATGCACAGGAGATTTACCTTGTGCTAGGTAGACCTCAGGTATTCTGCAAGAATAAAGTCTGCTGAAATCCTTCAGAGCCCAGATGAGCCAACAAAGAAGTTCATAGAGGTTTGGCTCCTCTGACCCCTCTCCAACAGCCCCACATCTCTCTTGTCCTGGGGCCCAGCTCTGGCCACAGGATCCAGCTGGGGCCTCCCCAGGGCAGAGCAGAGAGGGACAATCCCCTCCCTGTCCCTGCTGCCACCCCTCTGCTGATGGAGCCCAAGATCCCATCACCCTTCCCAGCTGCACCAGCACACTGCTGGCTCATGGGGAATTTCTCATCCCCCATGACACCCAGGTCCTTCTCACAGGGCTGCTCCCCAGGAGCTCTTCTCCCAGGCTGTATCTATGGCTGGGATTCTTCCAGCCCAAGTGCCACCCCTGACACTTGGCAGTGTTGAACCTCATCAGGTTCCCCCAGATCCACCTTTTCAGCCTGGCAAGATCCCTCTGGATGGCTCCTGTCCTTCTGTTGTGTCACCCACACCACTCAGCTTGGTGTCATCTGAAGACACCAGAAGACCCCCTGAGTGTCACTGAGCATGCTTTATCTGGGAGGAGTTATTGTAAATGACTTCCTGGAGATAATTTGCATAACCCTGCCTTTTCTTAGAAATTCTAATGAGTATGTATAGTTAATCTGTATCAATATGAGGAATTTGGGTTTAATGGGCACACATTGGGAGGAGCAGTTGATCCCCTGTGTGCCCAGTGCTGCAATAAAAGATCCCTGCTTCATAGGCACCCAGGCTGGGGAGTTTGGATTCTGGCTTTCCAAGGCATCACCATGTAACACTTTTCATGGCTACATCTCCCAGAAAGTTAGGGAGGAACCTAGCACTTCTCTCCCTTTCACAGTTGGAGCACTTGAGGCATCAGCTCAAGCCATCCATCTTGGCACACAGCAGATCTGGGAACAGAAGCCACCTCAGTGGCTGCTCAGCCTGTCCTCCTTCATGCAGCAGCAGATGACAAACTCTCACAAACCAATTACTCAGCTGAAGGGAAGCCCAGAGAAAAACAACTTTCTGGGCAGATCTGGCAGGATGATCCAGACACATACTGGCTCAGTCTTCAAGCACGATGCAGGACTGTCACACAGCCATCACCCTGCAGTGGTCTGTGGCTGCATCGACACCAGCAGAGCAGTGAAGTTCCAGACTGGTGCCACTGGTGAAAGAGGCCACTACACTTTTACTCTCTACAGCATAGTGGGAATTGTTCCTTGAACTGGACAGGGGATTGTGATGAGAAAAACTCATTGGGAATGGTCCAAAACCAAAGTAGAGACCAGGTGTAAATCTCTCACTGGCTACACTTGGGTGCTTATGCCCAGAGTTGTTCCTTGACATTGCAGCTCAGTGGTTCAGATGTTGGCAGTGCCACAGAAAAGTACCAGAAAGCCCTCAAAGTGGGTGATCAGAGCAGGGGGCCTTCCTGCCAGCTTGTCCTTTTCATCAGCACCATGCAGATGATGAAGAGCAAGGGAATTTACAGCCCAGATTGATTTTGTATCCTCCTACCCAGGAGGAGT
This sequence comes from Laterallus jamaicensis coturniculus, assembly GCA_022605575.1. NCBI lineage: Eukaryota > Metazoa > Chordata > Aves > Gruiformes > Rallidae > Laterallus > Laterallus jamaicensis. The sequence continues at coordinate 4,662,400 of JAKCOX010000030.1, read as the reverse complement.
TTGTTACTCAGCTGGATTGACTTTTCCAACCACCTCCTTTTCCTGGCTTTTCTCTCCTGGGTGATGTCTCCCAGCACTGCTCATCTCAACTGGGGCATCTGCAGTTAATTACTGGAGTATTTGTTTGTTTGCTTTTGAGAGGCCAGGGAAGGTGAGAGGCTGGAGTTCACTGGCTTTGCAGTTGGTGCTGGCTCTGCCTGCTCTGCAGCTCCCACCCTGAGGGCAGTTCAAGGCTAAAGCACCAATTAAATTCTACTTAATCCCTCTAATATTAAGAGGGGGGGGAAATAGTAGCTTCACCCTTGCACCACGCACCACATAGAGGGGGTTTAACCCCATCCTTCACCATCCACAACCATCTATCAGTTTTGGCCTCCCACACTCACCTCCCATCTGCTATAGAAAACCCAGCTCCCTGTGTTGCTTGGCTGGACTAACCCTCCATGCCCCCCTGGTTAAGGAATGAAGATGCTGGAGCAACCACTCTGCCATGCTCATGGTTCAGGCTGAGCCCAGCCACACAAGAAGCCTCTCCTGCCCAGTGGGCAAGTCCTCCTACTACCAACTGCTGCCAATGTAGAACATCATTCCTTCTCCAGAAGAAGGAAAAGAACTCTGGGGCTCAGAATGGTGGGGATGGGGGGGAGGGAGAAGAGATACAAGTGATGACAAAGTGAACTGAGAGCTGGAGCTTGCACACAGGCTGTAGAGCACCTGCTTCCACCAGCAGCTGCAGACACATTATTGTATGTGCAGCATTTGAATTTCCATCATGGTGTGATCCTACATACAGCAATGCATCAAACAGATGCAAATGGATGCTGAAACAGGCAGAGAGCAGCCAAAACCAAGCCCCCATGTCTATGCAAAGACGTACAGACCCCTATGCATCTAAATAGTTATGCTTTATAATTGTAGTGGGTTGCTGATAGTGTTCTTAACCCTTCAGGATCCTTTCTATGAAGCCCAGACAATCAGGTAAGATGCTCCTCATGATATTCCAGCAGACGCTGAATCTGTGTAAGCTGGCAGTACATTTATGCAAGATTCATTATACTCAGACTGAGCCAAACATGCTTTTTATCCTACTGAAAAAATATTTGGGGAAAGATATTTTGTGCAGGAAATTCTGGAGGTTTAATGCATCTGAACACTGGCCCAGCTTTCACTTAGGTATTATTTACACACAAACATTTCATCAGCTGCCTCATTTATAAAATCTCAAGCTGCTTTCCTGGACAGAAATACAAGTTTTATATATTTGTAGAATGTTTTTTTCCCCATATACATTTGCATTTCCATCAAATGGCCTGTAAACTGCCCTGTGTTTTGCTCAGCCCACATGAAAGGACATTAACCCACCCCACGAGAGAAGCTGCACCAGCTTGTGTCCTCCCTGGAGAATTCCCCATAATCTGCATGAAACTGCTGAGACACAGGAAAGCTTTGACCTTCCTGAGGAGTTCTGGCAAGTCAGGCCCAGGCACTTGGCTCACTTGGAAAAAAACAGCCCTGGTTCTGTCAAAACACTGCCTTTCCCCTGCAGAGAGCAGTAATCATATTTCTCATCTGAATTTCCCCTAAACAGGAGTTATTACCCATACATTTGATTTGTGAGGCAATTAAGCAGGTTGGGATTCTCTCCTCATACTTTTCCCATTTTCAGGCTCGGCTGCTGACTCCAGCAGACACAGCTTATTTGTTCTTGCAGATAATGTCATTTACACTGCTAAAAAAAAATTATTTCTGAGCACATGGATTCAATGGCCCATAAGCTCTGATTGTATTTTCACAGATGCTTTTTTTTTTTTTTAAGGCCAGAAGGAAATATTCTCATCACTCCCCAGCCTGACCTCCAGCATGACATGGGACGTAAGAAATTCACCCCGTAATTTCTGTGCTGTGCCTTGTAATCTCTGCTTCAGCTGGAGCTGTGAGGAATACCCATCCTTCCCTTCATTTTTTGCAGGAAGAATCATAGACTGGTCTGGGTTGGAAGGGACCCCAAGGATCACAGAGCTCCAACCCCCTGCCACAGGCAGGGACACCAACCTCAGGCCTGGAGCTACACAAGGTTGCCCAGGGCCCCAGCCAACCTGGCCTTGAACACCCCCAGGGACGGGGCACCCACCCCCTCTCTGGGCAGCCCCTTCCAGCCCCTCACCACTCTCTCTGCAAAGAACTTCCCCATAATATCCAATCTAAACCTTCCCTCCTTTAGCTTTAAACCATTCCCCCTTGTCCTGCCAGTCTCTGCCCTTGAACAAGCTGATTTCCCTCCTGTTCCTCTGCTCCCTTCAGGCACTGGCAGGCTGCAATGAGGTCCCCCCACAGCCTTCTCTTCTCCAGGCTGACCCAGCCCAGCTCCCTCAGCCTCTCTCCAGAGGGGAGCTGCTCCAGCCCTCTGAGCATCTCCGTGGCTCCTCTGACCCCTCTCCAACAGCCCCACATATCTCTTGTCCTGGGGCCCAGCTCTGGACACAGGATCCAGATGGGGCCTCCCCAGGGCAGAGCAGAGAGGGACAATCCCCTCCCTGTCCCTGCTGCCACCCCTCTGTTGATGGTGCCCAGGATCCCATCGCCCTTCCCAGCTGCACCAGCACACTGCTGCTCATGTTCAGTTTCTCATCCCCCATGACACCCAGGCCCTTCTCACAGGGCTGCTCCCCAGGAGCTCTTCTCCCAGTCTGTATCTATGTCTGGGATTCTTCCAGCCCAAGTGCAACTCCTGACACTTCCCAGTGTTGAACCTCATCAGGTTCCCCCAGACCCACCTTTCCAGCCTGGCAAGATCCCTCTGGATGACTCCTGTCCTTCTGTTGTGTCACCCACACCACTCAGCTTGGTGTCACTTGGCATATACCATGTCACTAAGTAAGGTAATTCAGCCACTTTGATATTGAAAGAACTTGGCTGACATGTGAGTAAATTTACATCAGATCTATAACCTCAAACTTTCTTTCACTTATGCTGGTGCTTTTCTGTGATTGATGAAAATTCAGGTCATTTAATTATTATTTTTTTTCCTCCAGCATATTTGTTATTCTTGAAATTAGTAAGTTTGAGCTGGTTATAAAATAGTTGCATTTGCTTTGCAAGGAGTTGATGGCTTGTTCTGCTCCTTGTAACTGAAATGGTGCTCATGAAACCAAGCTCAACATTTTTCATTGCTCCCACTGGAACTATCCAAATCAATATGAAATGAGAAATTTTATGTAACAAGGATTTTTCTTCTGGGCTGACATTTTGATTTGGAATTGCCAACATTCCAACGTGTTTATTCTCACCTTTGAGAACAGGAGCAGGAGGAAGTTTACACCAAGAGAAGTTTCCTCCTCTGACCCAAGCCCAAGATGTGCTTATGGAGGGTTGGTGTTTCTTGCAAAAGATCACAGAATCACAAGGTTGGAAAAGACCTTTAAGATCATCAAGTCCAACCAGTCCCATCCTAAGCTAAACCAGATCCCTGAGCACCTCATCTCCCCTTTTTTAAACACCCCCAGGGAAGGGGACTCAGCCCCTCCCTGGGCAGCCTGGGCCACAGCCCCACAACTCTGCCAGGGAAGAACTTTGCCCCTCCATCTGCTCTGACCCTGCCCTGGGGCAGCTTGAGCCCATTGCCCCTTGTCCCATCTCCTGTCCCCTGGCTGAAGAGACCATCCCCCACCTCTCTGCACCCTCCTGGCAGGGCAGGGGAGGTGGGGAGAAGGGCTCCCCTCAGCCTCCTCTTCTCCAGGCTCAACACCCCCAGCTCCCTCAGCTGCTCCTCAGAGGATTTGCCCTCCAGCCCCTTCCCCAGCCTGGTTGCCCTTCTCTGGACTCGCTCCAGGACCTCAATGTCCTTCTGATGCTGAGGAGCCCAGAACTGGACCCAGCACTCCAGCTGCAGCCTCCCCAGTGCCCAGTCCAGGGGCACAATCCCCTCCCCAGACCTACTGGCCACACTATTGCTGACACAAGCCAGGATGCCATTGGCCTTCCTGGCCCCTGGGCTCACTGCTGGCTCATCTTCAGCCTGCAGCCACGCAACACCCCCAGGTCCTTCTCTGCCTGACAGCTCTCCAGCCAGTCTCCCCCAGCCTGTAGCTCTGCAGGGGGTTGTTCTGTCCCATGTGCAGCACTCTGCACTTGGCCTTGTTAAACCTCATCCTGTCTGTTGGTCTCAGCCCATGGGCCCAGCCTGCTCAGATCCCTCTGAAGAGCCTCCCTCCCCTCAGGCAGATCAACACTTCCTCCCAGCTCAGTGTCATCTGCAAACTCCCTGAGGGAACATTCAATCCCCTCATCCAGGTCATTGATAAAGATGTTGAACAGAACTGGACCCAGGACTGAGCCCTGGTGGGTGCTGGGTGTTTTACTTGAAGGTAAAAAGGTGCAGTGATTCAGAAGTCTGCAGATGGCAATATGCTAATGCACCCAGGCTTTAAGTTTGGTAGGATTATTTTCTTTACCTGCACAATTTTTTAATTACCCTGTAGCTATAATTACTGGAGTTAAAAATGGGATTTATAATGCATTTAAAAGGTCTTTTCCTTCCTTCTCACATCTGCCTAGACTCCTCAGGTGCTTGAATGGAAAAAATGTAAAAATCAAGACAACTTGGTACGTGTGTGCACTTAATGAAGCCAGTGCAGCCCCATGAGCTGTGCTGCAGGGTCTGGATCCATCGCATCTAAGCTGCAGAGCAACATGCAGTTAGAGAGCAGGATTCAGAGGAGCCAGGTTAAACACTGCCATACAAGGTACTTTATTGCTTTTACATGGATTCCAATTCATCTCAGCCAGCAAAGCTCTTGAGTCTGTATCAGAGGTGAACGAGGGAGCTTTTTAAATTAACAGCAGCTAAAGGACTGGAACTCAATGAGAGACTATATGACACAGCAAGGCAGAAAAGATCATAGAATCATAGAGTCATAGAATGGCCTGGGTTGGAAGGGACCCCAAGGATCACAGAGCTCCAACCCCCTGCCACAGGCAGGGACACCAACCTCAGGCCTGGAGCTACACAAGGTTGCCCAGGGCCCCATCCAACCTGGCCTTGAACACCCCCAGACACGGGGCACCCACCCCCTCTCTGGGCAGCTCCTTCCAGCCCCTCACCACTCTCTCTGCAAAGAACTTCCCCCCAATCTCTCCTCTCCCCCTTCCCTCCTCCAGCTTCACTCCAGCCCCCTTGTCCTGCCAGTCTCTGCCCTTTAACAAGCTGATTCCCCTCCTGTTCCTCTGCTCCTTTCAGGCACTGGCAGGCTGCAATGAGGTCCCCCCACAGCCTTCTCTGCTCCAGGCTGACCCAGCCCAGCTCCCTCAGCCTCTCTCCAGAGGGGAGCTGCTCCAGCCCTCTGAGCATCTCCGTGGCTCCTCTGACCCCCCTCCAACAGCCCCACATCTCTCTTGTCCTGGGGCCCAGCTCTGGACACAGGATCCAGTTGGGGCCTCCCCAGGGCAGAGCAGAGAGGGACAATCCCCTCCCTGTCCCTGCTGCCACCCCTCTGCTGATGGAGCCCAGGATCCCATCGCCCTTCCCAGCTGCACCAGCACACTGCTGCTCATGTTCAGTTTCTCATCCCCCATGACACCCAGGTCCTTCTCACAGGGCTGCTCTCCAGGAGCTCTTCTCCCAGTCTGTATCTGTGTCTGGGATTCTTCCAGCCCAAGTGCAACCCCTGACACTTCCCAGTGTTGAACCTCATCAGGTTCACCCGGGCCCATCTTTCTAGCTTGGCAAGATCCCTCTGGAAGATCACAGCCGTAATGCTGTATCTAGGATGCTGAGGCACCATCATGCAGCCAGCATCCCTCTCTTGCAAACAGATTGCATGGGATTGTTTGTCCTGGGTACTTCCCCCCACTCCCCATCTAGGTACTGTGAACTTCCAAATATTTTATCCCCAGTGTATTTATTTCAGCTTACCAGCTGTCTTGTGGGAATGCAGACATGCACACAAGGACACCAAGACTTGAGTCCACCTTGCTTTTAGCATAGACAGCTCCTGCAACCTTAAATATTTCCTCTGGTGTAGCATATTGCCCAGCATTGCCTCTTAAAGCAGTCACTATCCTGAAGACTGTAGGATCTCAAACATGCTACAGCATCAAGGCCAGGTTGGATGGGGCCCTGGGCAACCTTGTGCAGCTCCAGGCCTGGAGGTTGGTGTCCCTGCCTGTGGCAGGGGGTTGGAGCTCTGTGACCCTTGGGGTCCCTTCCAACCCAGACCAGTCTGTGATTTGACATGGCCAGTATCCTGCTGCCACATGCCAGTCAGACATCTGAACATGGCACAGTTGAGAGCCATGGGATGACTGATGCATCAGTCATCAGGGAGAGGGGCAGGGGTAAAAGGAACTTGAGATGGATTGTGTTGTTTTCAGATGCTTTGTACTGAGTGGGGATTTCTGAAAATAAAGATGAGGTTTGAAAAAGCTCACGTAGCCTTGCAGTGACCCAAAACCATCCAAGTTTTGCTGTACCAGTGACAAATCACAGAATCACAGGGGTTGGAAGGGAACTCCAGAGCTCATGGGGTCCAACCCCCTGCCAAAGCAGGGTCCCTAGGACAGGGCACACAGGTTGGTGTCCAGTGTAATAACTATAACCTTTCACAGCCAAACAAATGCCCCAGCCAAATGAAAAAAAAACCTTCCAGCACCCAGAATCAGTCCATTAGGAGCTGGAAGGGACCTTGAAAGCTCATCTAGTCCAACCCCCTGCCAGAGAAGGATCACCCAGACTAAATCCCACAGGAACACATCCAGGTGGGTTTGTATGTCTCCAGAGAAGGAGACTCCACAACATAGAATCACAGAGTCACAGGGGTTGGAAGGGGCCTCCAGAGCCCATGGGGTGCAACCCCCTTCCAAAGCAGGGTCCCTAGGACAGGGCACACAGGTCGGTGTCCAGACGGGGCTGGAATCTCTCCAGAGAAGATGACTCCACACCCCCTGGGCAGCCTGTCCCAGGGCTCTGTCCCTGTGAAACACAGGCAAGCTGGAAGAGGAAAACTGGTGCTATGGTCAAGTAGTTGCTAAGGAAGTCCCAACCCAGACAGATCTATGTGAAATACAAATTCTGTGGTGCTGTTCAACCCAAATTCTAAGTGTTCCTTTTGTAGCTGAGGTTCCCAAATCACCTGAGAAAGTTGCCTTCAGTACCTCTTCATGTTTCACTATCCAACTTCAAACAAGGTTGATGGACATTCCTTTGCACCCTGGGGTGGCATGTAGATCCCTAAACCTTACACTCACTAGGTGCAGACAGAGCCCTTGCCACTGGATTGAAAGCCAAGAACTTTTCAGACAACACACCAATGCCTCTGAGTGACTTGGAGAACTTTTTCAATGGTCATTGGTCTACAGTTTTTGGAGCAAATGGTGGAGATTTTTTACTGCTGCTGCAAAGGCAATTATAACACTGATGGGGCAGTTCTAGACTTCCTGGTGAAAACCATGCTAGCTGAAACTGGCAATTTCTTGGGAGCTAAATTCTAAAAAAGCATCTGAAGCCAGCTTCTAATTCTGCACAGATCCTGCTTTGGTGTTGATTATAATTCCCAGTCCTGCAGAGCAGGGTGTAATTATTATTTTCTCACATGTTGACAGAGGAATACAATATCAGAGATGGTGAATACATCAGAGAGAGTAAGGGGCCGGAACAGGCTGCCCAGAGAGGGGGTGGATGCCCCATCCCTGGGGGTGTTCAAGGCCAGGTTGGCTGGGGCCCTGGGCAACCTTGTGTAGCTCCAGGCCTGAGGTTGGTGGCCCTGCCTGTGGCAGGGGGTTGGAGCTCTGTGACCCTTGGGGTCCCTCCCAACCCATGCCATTCTATGATTCATCAATGACTTCAATTCCCTGGTGATTTTTGATTAGCTTTCAAAAGAGAAGGACTGCTGTGCTGACAGGGAATTCTCCCTTTTCATTGGGATATCAGAGCATAAATGAGATATGACAGAACATCTTCAGGCTGCCTTTGGCATAGTTTTGTGTTAAATAAATGCTGCTTTAAACTGAAGATTTTCTGTGTGGCAGTGACAGGACACACCAGGCCTACTCTCCTTTTCTGGGTAGAGAATTGTCTGGTTTCCCAGTTTGGGTTGAATTTACTTCAAGGAAAATACTGCCTTACAGCAGTTATGTTGAAGTACTAGGCTAAATAAATAGGATTTAGATGATTAGAGCTCCTAGGTGCACATGTAAAGCATCCCACAAAGCCATTAAGGAGGAACAAGAGCTTGTTTGGGTTCTGATGAGGTCCTTTAGCCTGTCAAAGCTCTGGGAGTCTTGCTTTGGCATGGGCATCTCAAGTGCCCTGGGCTGTAGTCAAGTCTGTTTATTAGGGGAAACACTGGGTGCCCCACATCTACAGGAAAACAGGGAATTCGGACTCTAAACCACACCTCTCATCACCTCACAGTCCAGAAAAAACCCTATTCTAAGAACAGCTCAGTGGTGGCAGAGCTGAGCCTCCAGCCCCCCAGTCTGTCTGGTGATGGGAGGACAGACTTCCCTGGGGCAGAGAGATTGCTCTCAGCCCAAATCAGCCCAGCACCTGCAGACCAAGTTCCAGCTAGAGATTTTATTAGAGAGGGAACATTGGATTTGCAGTGGTGTTTTTCAGCAGCTCTGACATTCCCTGTCTCTGTGGTGACTCAGATTTATCAGCCCTCTCTCCAGGGCCATGTTTATCAGCCAAGGTTTGAAGATGTTCACATTAGCAGTGTGAACACAGCACCTGCTCAGCGTGCAAAGGGAGCTGAAGGGATGGCAGGGGCCTCCAGCTCCATCCTCACCTGCCATTGCACGACCCTCAGCAAGCCCTCAAGGTTGGAGCTCTGTGATCCTTGGGGTCCCTTCCAAACCAGACCATTCTATGATCCCTATTTATCAGAAAAGAAACTCTTCAGTGCCAAGAGTGTGAGCCTATGGCCATGGTTGGAGAGTACTGGGATTCACAATGTTCAACCTCCATTCAAGATGATACTTCCAGGAAGCAACAGCAGGATGGTATGGATGGCTGTACGTGGTGAGACCTGAGACCCAGCAGATGGGTGCTGTAAAGAAGGGGAAATGAAGCTGAGGTCTTGAGAAATTGAGATGGACCCTGAAGAACCTGATTTAAAGTTTCTCAGAAAGACTGAAGAGAGGAATGGAAATAACAAAAGCCCCAACTTTGGCTTTCATTAAAAGTTTTTAGTTTCCTGACAGAACTTTTTGATGTGCTGCTGAAGTCTGTGGCCTTGAGGGTTTGTATTTGTCTGGAGAAGGTAAAGAATGAGGGAAATCAGGCACAGTCCATGAACATCTCTGCCTCATTAAAACTTTTTGTTGAAAACTACTCTGCTACAAGTAATGTCCCTTTGAAGTGCTTCTTAGAATCAGGTCTCCATCTAGTAAATCAAATTTGGGCAACAGGTTTGATCACCAGACCATCCAGAACCTGCATCCAGAGGATCAGCTGCATTAGTAGCACTAACTGGTGCTTCTGACAAGGTTTCCTGATTTCCCAATTAAATAATCCTCAGTGTCCCCAAAATTTTTAAACTGAAAATCAGGTGAGAAATGTGCAGCCCTGGCACAGCCCAACCAGAGCACTTGGATCACTGAGAGTAGTGATCAGCGGGAGCAGAGTCTGGCTGCAGGCCTGTGACCAGCAGTGACCTCAGGGCTCAGTGTTGGGTCCAGTCCTGTTCAATATCTTCATTGACACCTTGATGAGGGAACAGCACCCACCCTCAGCAAGTGCTGATGATCCAGAGCTGGGAGGGGTGGCTGACAGGCAGGACACTGTGCTGCCATCCAGAGACCTGGCCAGGCTGGAGAGCTGGGCAGGGAGAGACCAGATGAGATTCAACAAAAGCCAGTGGAGAGTCTGGCCCCTGGGGAGGAATAACTGCTGGAATCAGGACAGGCTGGGGGGGAGCTGCTGGAGAGGAGCTGTGTGGAGAAGGACCTGGGGGTGCTGGTGGGTGACAGGGTGGCCATGAGCCAGCAGTGTGCCCTGGGGCTGAGAGAGACAATGGGATCCTGGGGGCATCAGGAGGAGTGTGGGCAGCAGGTCACAGGAGGGGATCCTCCCCCTCTGCTCTGCCCTGCTCAGGCCCCAGCTGGAGTGTTGTGTCCAGTGCTGGGCTCCCTGGGATCAAACAGCCAGGGATCTCCTGGAGAGAGTCCAGAGAAGCGCTACAAAGATGCTGAAGGGCCTGGAGCATCTCACCTGTGAGGAAAGGCTGAGAGAGCTGGGGCTGTTCAGCCTGGAGAGAAGACGACTGAGGGGGGACCTTATGAATGTTGATCAATATCTGAAGGATGGGGTGCAGGGGGAATGGCCAGCCCCTTTTCAGTGTCTGTGGGGACAGGACAAGGGGCAATGGCTGCAAGTTGGAGCACAGGAAGTTCCACAGCACCATGGGGAAGAACTTTTCCCCAGTGAGGGTGAGGGAGCCCTGGGACAGGCTGCCCAGGGGGTGTGGAGTCTCCTTCCCTGGAGAGATTCCAGCCCCGTCTGGACACCTGTCTGTGCAGTTTGAGCTGGTGAGCTGATTTGGCAGGGGGTTGGACCCCATGATCTCTTGAGGTCCCTTCCAACCCCTACAACTCTGATTCTGTGATGCATTTCTTAACATGTCTGGCACAAAAGTCTGGATATTCCTAACTGAAAAGAGAGTTTAGGACTAGGATAGTCCTAACTAAAAAGCCTTTCTTATCTCTGGCTTTGAAAGAATCAAAGGATTTTCTCCCCAACCAAGTAAATTCACAAAATCCACTGATCTTTGCATTATTCAATGTTTTCCATCTTCAGATTGCAATCACTTATCTCTGCTGTTGTAACAAGCATTAAAGAGCTCTCAGCCAGTGGAGTGGAAAGCTGAACTACTAAGCTATGCATGAAGATAATTTATTGACCTAAAATATCTAACAAGGTGACCAGGTTTAGATTTCACTGATTTCTTCTTTTGCTTGCTACTTCAAAGAGAAAATTAAGACAAATTATTATTTGTAAAAAGAGTAAACTAGGTCATTGCAAATGTCATAGAGGAAGCATTAAAGCAAAATATCCACCATTAAGCTGCCAGAAGGAATTATTTAGGCTGACTTCAGCCTTAAGTGGAGTGTGCTTTCCTAGAATCACAGCCTGGTCTGGGTTGGAAGGGACCCCAAGGATCACAGAGCCCCAATCCCCTGCCACAGGCAGGGACACCAACCTCAGGCCTACACAAGGTTGCCCAGGGCCCCATCCAACCGGGCCAACTTTCCAACTGGACCTCTGGGAATTCATTTCTACATTTTCAGCCCTTTTACTCAATGTCATGTGTAGGATTGGGGAGGTTGGATAATTATACAGGTGGAAGTATTAATCTGCTCTGATTCACCCAAATGAAAAACCACCTAGGTCTGAGTGACCACCTCTGAAGTTTTCAGAGAGAAGGAAGCAGCCCTGAAGGACAAGAGATGCCTCTCTTGGGAAGTGGCTGTAGGGCAGGGAAGATGGATTGCCTTCTACAAGCATCTCACTCCTCTATTACTACAAAGCAAGCCCAGAATCCAACTAGGATTGGATGACTACTCCAGAGTTACATCTCTGCATCTAGATGAGTCTTGTACTCACCAAGAAAAGAAAGTCTGAGAGTAGGCAAGGCAAGATGAAAGCAGGAAGGCAGCAGCTCAACAGCATGGTCTTCTTCCCCCTCTACTCTGCCCTGGTCAGGCCCCTCCTGGAGTGTTGTGTCCAGTGCTGGGCTCTCTGGTTTAAGAAGGACAGGGATCTCCTGGAGAGAGTCCAGAGAAGGGCTACAAAGATGATGAAGGGCCTGGAGCATCTCCCCTGTGAGGAAAGGCCAAGAGAGCTGGGGCTGTTCAGCCTGGAGAGAAGAAGACTCAGGGGGGCCTAATCAATGTTTATCAATATCTGAAGGATGGGATGCAGGGGTAATGGCCAGCTCCTTTTCAGTGTCTGTGGGGACAGGACAAGGGGCAATGGCTGCAAGTTGGAGCACAGGAAGTTCCACAGCAACCTGGGGAAGAACTTTTCCCCAGTGAGGGTGAGGGAGCCCTGGGACAGGCTGCCCAGGGGGTGTGGAGTCTCCTTCTCTGGAGAGATTCCAGACCCATCTGGACACCTATCTGTGCAGTATGAGCTGGGAAGCTGCTTTGGCAGGGGGGTTGGACCCCATGATCTCTTGAGGTCCCTTCCAACCCCTACAACTCTGTGACTCTGTGATTCTAAAGCATCAGTGACTCAGATCGTGCAGAAGAGGAAAACACTGGCAAAGTGGGAACACTGGTATTTTTGAGTATTGCAAGCTGGTGTTACTTCTTTAAAGTGGTTTTTGGTTGGAATAAAAGTGATGCTTTCAACTCAGCAAACATGTTGAAGAGACAAAACCTGAACACCTATCAGCTTTGAAGTTCCCCCAGGCAGGAACAAGGTGGTGTAGGGAGATCTGCAGAAGGCAGAGCAGCAGACAAGCTCTAACAGGACTACACCAAGCATGGGCTAAGGAGGGCAGGGACCGTGTGGTGAAGCTGACAGACAAAACAACGCAGTGACAAGATTCCAGCTCTCAAGCAGTTTTGAAGTTGGTTGTTTTTCTTACCATTAGGAACTCTATATCTGTGTAAGCACAAGAGGTGAAGCCTGCATTCCTACCCTCCTGCCTCGTGGGTAGGTGATGTTAACACGTACTCTGCTTTTTGGATAACCATTAAATCTGTGCCAAAGCTGCTTGTTTTCTATCTTTTTTTTTTTTCAGCAAAGGTCCCTCCTAAAGCCCTGATGGATAGCTACATAGGAAGGACAGATCATAGAATCCCAGCCTGGTCTGCGTTGGAAGGGACCCCAAGGATCACAGAGCCCCAATCCCCTGCCACAGGCAGGGACACCAACCTCAGGCCTACACAAGGTTGCCCAGGGCCCCATCCAACCTGGCCTTGAACACTCCCAGACACGGGGCACCCACCCCCTCCCTGGGCAGCCTGTTCCAGCCCCTCACCACTCTCTCTGCAAAGAACTTCCCCCCAATCTCTCCTCTCACCCTTCCCTCCTCCAGCTTCACTCCATCCCCCTTGTCCTGCCAGTCTCTGCCCTTGAACAAGCTGATTCCCCTCCTGTTCCTCTGCTCCCTTCAGGCACTGGCAGGCTGCAATGAGGTCCCCCCACAGCCTTCTCTTCTCCAGGCTGACCCAGCCCAGCTCCCTCAGCCTCTCTCCAGAGGGGAGCTGCTCCAGCCCTCTGAGCATCTCCGTGGCTCCCCTGACCCCTCTCCAACAGCCTCACATCTCTCTTGTCCTGGGGCCCCAGCTGTCCTGTTGGGGTGCAGGTCTGTGGTGAAGCGATCTATCCCCTGTGCACCCAGCACTGGATAAACAGACCTTCTGTATCACTATGGGGAGTTGTGAGGTCAGTTTCCACACATCATTGCCACAGCACTCTCTTGGTGTGGTGACCGGCAGGGAGCAACACGCAATTCAATATGAACTGTAGGTGAAGCCATTTATGAGGTGAAATCCCCCAGATTCTATACCTTTTTTACTACCAACACGGCAAGCTAAAAACCTGCTAATTGGTTACCCACACTGTTCACACCATATTGATTGGTTAGTAACTATAACGAGTTCTGATAAACCTATCTTATAGCCAAACATCCTTAGTTTACCTTTAATGCCTAAAAGCATCCACACACCTGCTGTTTTAACCCTCTTGTTATGGCTGGTTCCTAACATGTTCTGTTACTCCCAAATACCTTCCCATAGCTGCTTCTTGGTTTAGGGCAGCCTGTACCCCTATCAACAAGGCCGCTGTGTTTTGAGAATGTGATTATTAGGATCCCCTCAGCATGAGGAACTTTTCCTTTCTCATGGGAACAGAAGAATATTGTCAGGGCCTAAATCTTGGGAGAAGAGAGCTAGGCCACGAGCAGGCCTGCTGCCTTCACCGACATCTTGGCAGTCACTGAAAGAGGCTGTGAAACCTGAAGTAGTAGTACTACTACTTCCTGTAGTAGTACTACTACTACTTCCTGTAGTACCAAGTTTCCTGCCACACTATCTTGGCATCAAGGTCTTCTCCTACCTCCTAGTTAAATTAGACCTTGATTTAACTGCTCTTCTATCGAAAGTCAGAGTTCCTGTTGTATTCACAAGGCACAAAGCAGCCTTCCATTCAGATGGTGTTATGGAGTAATGATCCTTGAAAATATTCTGCCTAAATTTCTTGATCTGTGGAGTTAAATGAATAATTGCATGAGGTTTCCATGAAAAATGGGGTAAAATTTCATCCTCCTAAAAATACAAATGAAATGGCTTCTAAAGGTATGTCGTTCCCTCAAGTATTTGAAATTTCTATTCTTCATCAGAATGAGGATTTGACTAGTACAGTCCTTAGATACACCTTCTACAAGGGTGTTTTTTCTGTTTCAATGGAATTTGCACTTGTAGGTCTGTCTGTCCCACTAGCCTTGCTCCCCTCAGCTCTACTTCCCTTCCAATACATCCTCTGGTGAGACCTCTTCTTCCCCTTTCAATCTACAGCTGATTGAGGAACCTTTGTCTGAGAACCAAAACCCTCCAATTGCAACTTTTTATTCATGAAAATAGAGACTAAACACCTTCAGGTGCCTGAATTGTCTTGACAAAGTCCTAGTCATAAAAACCTCTTGTGAGACTTGGGCCCTGATGGATTGGAAGCCATAAATCTTGCTGGGATTAGAGCCACAGTTCTCCACGCTCATCACCAAGTAATCACCAGCCATAAATACTTGTCTCCTTTTCTAAAAGAGCCTATTTGGAATGCTTCAGTGAGATCTGGGTTATTCTTCAGCTGTTTGGGTGCTTCTTACAAAAGACATTAGAGGCAATCTCAGAGAGAAAACAAGTCTCCTGGTGAAGCTTTCAAAGGAATCCCAACATTAACACGAGTACCATTCCTGAAGCCCCAAGGGAAGCAAGTGAGGAATGTTCTTCCTTACAAGATCCACCTTGTTTTCTAAACACTGCTTGGTTAGAAGTGGAGATCAGACTCTCAGAGGTTCATTAGTTTCAAACTAAGACACCCATACATCATAAGAAAAACAACCAACTGAATTGTGACCACAAGTAGAGTGATATTTAGATGTAGAGATGGAAAGGGGAGATGGTCTTCATAAGAAAGGAGAATCCAGCCCTAAATCAAGGCAATCACTTGGACAACTCAGCTGAGAAAAACATGGGAATTTTTGTTGCACTGTCAGCATGTTGCTTTGTTAAACGGCAAGGGAGAGCCTTTGTCAGGCCCTGGATATTAAGAGAGCCAATGGGATCCTTGGGGGCATCAAGAGGAGTGTGGCCAGCAGGTCACAGGAGGGGATCCTCCCCCTCTGCTCTGCCCTGGAGTGTTGTGTCCAGTGCTGGGCTCCCTGGGATCAAACAGCCAGGGATCTCCTGGAGAGAGTCCAGAGGAGGCTGAGGAGATGCTGAAGGGCCTGGAGCATCTCCCCTGTGAGGAAAGGCTGAGAGAGCTGGGGCTGTTCAGCCTGGAGAGAAGACTCAGGGGGGACCTTATGAATGTTGTCAATATCTGAAGGATGGGATGCAGGGGGAATGGCCAGCCCCTTTTCAGTGTCTGTGGGGACAGGACAAGGGGCAACGGCTGCAAGTTGGAGCACAGGGAGTTCCACAGCAACATGGGGAAGAACTTTTCCCCAGTGAGGGTGAGGGAGCCCTGGGACAGGCTGCCCAGGGGGTGTGGAGTCTCCTTCCCTGGAGAGATTCCAGACCCATCTGGATACCAACCTGTGCAATATGAGCTGGGGAGCCGCTTTGGTAGGGGGTTGGACCTGATGATCTCTTGAGGTCCCTTCCAACCTCCATGATATGCTTGGGTCTTTGATAAGTAATTCTGGGATCTCAGCTCTGGTAGACAGATGTCTGTATTGCAGACACAAGCATTGTTTTCTTGAAGACCATCAGTAAGAGCCTCACTGGAGACACCAAGAGTAAAGTCATGCTGGGTCCCAGCAGGTCAGGGATGGTACATGGCAGTAAGGTGAGGAGAGGCTCAGCAACCAGGGAACCACCATACCTTCACCACAAGGACACAGTTACAGGGAAGGAAACCATCCACCCTGAAAATTTCAAGTGTAATTTAATTGGAAACATTAATACCTCTAAACTCAACATTCTTCCAAATAGATAGACACCCCGAAAATAGCCATTACAAGGCTTTTCCTCCTACTCAGCAAGAAAAGGCACCAGGGATAATTTAATGGCTTGAGTCATCAGTTGTATATTGATGACAGAGGATGATGCCAAACCCTGAAGCTTGGCAAGGAGATGAAGAGCACATTATAGTTTCTATTACTCTTGCAAGACCAGAGTGTGAAAGCTCCTCACTACAGCATTAAAAAAGTTTCTTTTATCCCAAAACATCATCTCCAGCTGGCATATTCCCTTTATACTTGTTTTTAGGGACAGGAGAGCAATGCATATGCAACCTCCTGCTGCAAGTCACAAAGCAAACCCAATGATCCCTGAGCAACAGGCAGCTCATCCCTTATCCCTCTGCACCAAGGGACAGCAGATCTCCTTCCCATTCCCAAGGCTCAGGGCAAAGCCAGCCAGGACATGGCCCTACACCAAGCAACAGTTGTGTCCCCAGACCATGGGACTGTTGAGTAAGTAGTGGATTCTCTTGAACTTTCAGGTCATTCTTGGGTCTCAGTTTCAAGCTTCCCCCAGCAACCAAGCCAGGGGAAAACCCACTGTTGGGGGAAAAAAAGCTTCATTTCTCACTGAGTCACTAGAGCATTCTGGAAATCACCCATTGTCATAAGGCAATCAAACCATGAGAGCCAGCAAGGGGCAGATTGCTGCAAGACAAGAGAGATGTGGGGCTGTTGGAGAGGGGTCAGAGGAGCCACGGAGATGCTCAGAGGGCTGGAGCAGCTCCCCTCTGGAGAGAGGCTGAGGGAGCTGGGCTGGGTCAGCCTGGAGAAGAGAAGGCTGTGGGGGGACCTCATTGCAGCCTGCCAGTGCCTGAAGGGAGCAGAGGAACAGGAGGGGAATCAGCTTGTTCAAGGGCAGAGACTGGCAGGACAAGGGGGACGGAGTGAAGCTGGAGGAGGGAAGGGTTAGAGGAGAGATTGGGGGGAAGTTCTTTGCAGAGAGAGTGGTGAGGGGCTGGAACAGGCTGCCCAGAGAGGGGGTGGGTGCCCCGTGTCTGGGGGTGTTCAAGGCCAGGTTGGATGGGGCCCTGGGCAACCTTGTGTAGCTCCAGGCCTGAGGTTGGTGGCCCTGCCTGTGGCAGGGGGTTGGAAATCTCTGATCCTTGGGGTCCCATCCAACCCAGACCAGGCTGGGATTCTATGCTATTGCCTGGAACCCATCACTGGAGACTATTTTCAATGACCAGCATTTTTTCCCTGCATCAGAAGCAAGCCCCTCACCTAAGCCATATCAAACAGATATCAAATTAAGCCTTCATTAATAGATTATCACAAATTACCAAGCAGGTGATAACTGAGGAAGCATATTCTCTGCTGATAGCATATGTGGAGCTGTGTGGGACCCCAGCCATATTGAGAAGGAAGCAGATTTTCTCTCCAGATGGTAAGGTTTACTTATTGTAATTACAGATATGTCCCTGCACACCTGAACAGTCTCCACAAACACACTGAAACATCATCACTTTACAGGGTGGTGATTTGGAGTGAAGTTAATTTTGGTTTTAAAAAAATATATAATCATGATTTCAGGTCTTTTTGCTGGTTTTCTCCAAACAGCTTTTTGCTGGGAGCATGTTGTACAGGTCTCCTTGGCCACAGCATAAGGCATCTTTGGAATAAAAACTTACAGAAAGAGGCAAATCAGCTTTAAAATTAATCCTAGAGTTAATTAGGAGGGAGATAGAAGTATAAAGTTCCAAAGTGCCTTACTTCCTAATTAAAGAACAGCTCACTTCTCAGCCTCATGGTCCTGAAGCAGTAAAGACAGGGCCAGATATTTAGCAGTACAAGTCAATATATCCCCCATTGACTTTAGAAAGTCAATTTCTGCCTCCTCTACCCAACCTGACATAGTCAGAAATCAGTGATGAGACTCAGTGACTTCCATGGCACTTTGGGTCAGGCCAATAAAAATCACTTGTACTTACTAATTCTTACAGTGTTTGTCTGGTCATTAGGAGATTGTCCCCCCTTCACCTTCCCACTTCCCTGTTCCAAGTCCACACAGGCAAATTCAACTTTTTTCTCAGCTGTTTAAAGGAATATTCTTCATTTTAATTCACCCCACTGTTTGATTAGATGAACCATTCTAAAGTCTTATTTCTCTGGCAAATGACTGTTTCACTCAGTTCCCAGGAAAAGCTTAAAGTTTGCTGGAAAAAAACCCCATCATCTCAGGCTGCATGGTATTGGAGATGCACAGAGAAGAAGGAATTGCCTTCCCTGTCCAAAAAGATGCTTGAGATGTCACAGCAGATTATTTTTTGTCCTCTCTATATGAAACAGTAAGTAAACCTTGAAATATTAAAGGTGTTGTGAATCCAGTCAACTCAAACATTTTCCAGTACAGGGTGCCTCAGGCTGGTATTTCAAACTGTGTGAAATGTATGTTTTGCATAAATTAGTGGCTGTGAGTTTAAATTGATGGGATTTGTTGGGTTTGGTTTTTTTCAAATCAGAACAATGATGACTTCATTACATCCCTAAAGGTGCTGCTCCAGTTGTATTTTCCAGAGGTGGAGACAAGCAGAATTCATCAGCCACAGTCCCCAACCACTCCGACAGCTCTGAAGAAACAAAAAGCCAATAGCCAGAGTGTATCCAAATGAGACAGAAATAAAGGATTTCTGTTATAGAATAGAATCATAGAATTGTAGGGGTTGGAAGGGACCTCCAGAGCTCATGGGGCCCAACCCCCCTGCCAAAGCAGCTCCCCAGCTCATACTGCACAGACAGGGGTCCAGATGGGGCTGGAATCTCTCCAGAGAAGGAAACTCCACACCCCCTGGGCAGCCTGTCCCAGGGCTCCCTCACCCTCACTGGGAAACGTTCTTCCCCAGGTTGCTGTGGAACTTCCTGTGCTCCAACTTGCAGCCATTGCCCCTTGTCCTGTCCCCACAGACACTGAAAAGGGGCTGGCCACTCCCCTGCATCAGATAACAATAGACTTAAATTAGGTCCCCCCTCAGTTTTCTCAAGGCTGAAGAGTCCCAACTTACTCAGCCTTTCCTCACAGGGGAGATGCTCCAGGCCCCTAATCATCTTTGTAGCCCTTCTCTGGACTCTCTCCAGGAGATCCCTGGCTGTTTGATCCCAGGGAGCCCAGCACTGGACACAACACTCCAGCTGGGGCCTGACCAGGGCAGAGCAGAGGGGGAGGATCCCCTCCTGTGACCTGCTGCCCACACTCCTCCTGATGCCCCCAGGATCCCATCGTCTCTCTCAGCCCCAGGGCACACTGCTGGCTCATGGCCACCCTGTCACCCACCAGCACCCCCTGGTCCTTCTCCACACAGCTCCTCTCCAGCAGCTCCCCCCCAGCCTGTCCTGATTCCAGCAGTTATTCCTCCCCAGGGGCCAGACTCTCCACTGGCTTTTGTTGAATCTCCTCTGGTCTCTCCCTGCCCAGCTCTCCAGCCTGGCCAGGTCTCTGGATGGCAGCACAGTGTCCTGCCTGTCAGCCACCCCTCCCAGCTCTGGATCATCAGCAAACCCAATGCATGCCCAGACCCCTGTGCATGTCAATGCCAGGCATTGCTTTGTGAGGACTTGAAATCCAGCAGCAGTTTTTATTGACTAAACATATGCCAGAAAATCATTTCACAAACATCAATGGGCTTGAGAGAGAGAATGAAAAAATCATCCAGGGAAAGAGCCAAACAAGCTCAACTTATTTCTCCTCCCAGAGTTAACAAGTGTTTAAAGGATTTTAGTCACCATTGCCGGTGTTAATGTGCAGTGTGCTGGAATGCAGAGATGCCTTCCCTGTGCAGCCCTTTTACAGTTATGGCACCTTTTCAGGAATCATGGGGGTGGGTAGGGGCCTCCAGAGCCCATGGGGTCCAACCCCCTGCCAAAGCAGGGTCCCTAGGACAGGGCACACAGGTCGGTGTCCAGACGGGGCTGGAATCTCTCCAGAGAAGGAGACTCCACACCCCCTGGGCAGCCTGTCCCAGGCCTCTGTCCCTGTGAAACACAGGCAAGCTGAAGAGGAAAACTGGTGCTATGGTCAAGTAATTGCTAAAGAAATCCCAACCCAGACAGATCTATGTGAAATACAAGTTCTGTGGCGTTGTTCAACCCAATTTCTAAGTGTTCCTTTTTAACTGAGGTTCCCAAATCACCTTCTGAGAAAGCTGCCTCACCCTCACTGGGGAAAAGTCCCCACAGACACTGAAAAGGGGCTGGCCATTCCCCTGCATCCCATCCTTCAGATATTGATAAACATTGATTAGGTCCCCCCTGAGTCTTCTTCTCTCCAGGCTGAACAGCCCCAGCTCACTCAGCCTTTCCTCACAGGGGAGATGCTCCAGGCCCTTCAGCATCTCCTCAGCCTCCTCTGGACTCTCTCCAGGAGATCCCTGGCTTTTTTAAACCAGGGAGCCCAGGTGAATTAAATACTTGGTCAGAAGGAGGCCAAGTAAGAACTCAAAACTGGTTTCATGTGTGAAGCAGTTACAGTGCAAAACAAAGTGGGGCTGCAGAAACAGCTGACATGAAGCATTTTGACTTAAAAGGAACTTGGCAAAGATTCCATTTCAGAATTAAAAGGAGTTTTCTGAGAAGCATTTTAGAAGTGAAATATAATTTCAAACCCAGATTGAGGTGCCCTTGGTGTCTAAGTATGTGAACCAAATCCTTCCCTCTTCGTTTCTAGTTGAAAGTGATTAAAGCAAAAAAGTCTCATCATGGGTGAAGAGAAATTCAATTTCATCAAGAATGTTGATTTTCATGTTTTCTTGTCTGCTCTGGATGGGGAAAAATATTTGATTTAGTAAAAAACTAAAGAGAAGCTCTTTTGACACCCAGCAAGGCTCCTGAGTGCAACATGTTTATGCTCTGTAGTTAGTCATTTAGGGTTTTACCTTTTTTAGGGACAGTTCCACTTTAAGCATCTAGTCCTGGCATCCCAGACCAAAGGTAGCTTGACTCTAATGAGGTTTTAAAAACGTGGCTCTTATGCTTCACTAAGGCAGAAAACTGAATTATTAGGGTCATGTACAGTGCAGTTCATTATCCATCCCTGCCCTGCTGTGGCCTTCATGATGCTAAAGAGTGATGGCAAAAATAGATTGGCCTTGTGACAAATTTAAAATAATAATGGTGTTGCTGAATTTAGGGCTGATGACATTTTCCACCTGAGCCTGGAATGATTGGAAAGCAGCACTGTTAGCCATGGCCCACAAACAGAGCAAGCATGAGATCATCTGATTCTAGAAGAAATATGAATTTTCCAAACTGTCACCAGCTATGTTTGTCTACAGGCAAATTATTTACTGTCTCTGACTTCAGCTAAAGCATTCCAAGGAGGTTGGGAATTATCTAACCTCAAAGATGCTTCTAGTCCAAAGCCTCATCTCTGACCCTGGCACACTCTTGTTCAGAAGACCATAAACCCAGTAGTATGAACATCAGGGGGGTTTTAACCATCCCTTTCATTTTCAGAAGTCACCCTTTGTCTTACAGTCTGACCAAAGCAGAGCATCCTGTTTGCTGAGGCTACACCACATATCACAGAGTTGTAGAGTCTGGAAGGGACGTCGAGAGCTCATGGGATCCAACCCCCCTGCCAAAGCACGTCCCCAGCTCATACTGCACAGATAGGTGTCCAGATGAGACTTGAATCTCTCCAGAGAAGGAAACTCCACACCCCCTGGGCAGCCTGTCCCAGGGCTCCCTCACCCTCACTGGGGAAAAGTTCTTCCCCATGGTGCTGTGGAACTTCCTGTGCTCCAACTTGCAGCCATTGCCCCTTGTCCTGTCTTCATTGACCAAAGAAAAGGGGCTGGCTGATTCCCCCTGCATCCCCTGCTTCAGATAATTATAGACATTAATGAGGTCCCCCCTGAGTCTTCTCTTCTCAAGGCTGAAGAGTCCCAACTTACTCAGCCTATCCTCATAGGGGAGATGCTCCAGGCCCCTAATCATCTTTGCAGCCCTTCTCTGGACTCTCTCCAGGAGATCCCTGTCCTTTTTAAACCAGGGAGCCCAGCACTGGACACAACACTCCAGGTGGGGCCTGAGCAGGGCAGAGCAGAGGGGGAGGATCCCCTCCTGGGACCTGCTGCCCACACTCCTCCTGATGCCCCCAGGATCCCACTGTCTCTCTCAGCCCCAGGGCACACTGCTGCCTCATGGCCACCCTGTCACCCAACAGCACCCCCAGCTCCTTCTCCACAGAGCTCCTCTCCAGCAGCTCACCCACAGCCTGTCCTGATTCCAGCAGTTATTCCTCCCCAGGTGCCAGACTCTCCACTGGCTTTTGTTGAATCTCCTCTGGTCTCTCCCTGCCCAGCTCTCCAGCCTGGCCAGGTCTCTGGATGGCAGCGCAGTGTCCTGCCTGTCAGCCACCCCTCCCAGCTTAGTATCATGTGTATTTGCAGACCCATAAAGGAGATATAGTCACAATTAGGAGCTCTATGGGCTCTTAAAAGTGTTGGCTAGCTACTGGATAGGAAAGGCGTGGAGGCACTCAGGGTAGTGGTTTGTTGATTTTGAGCTAGTGAAGATACATAGACTAGAGAAACACAAGGATGGCAACTTCATCTCTTGAACCCAGTGGAAACACCACGATGTAATGGTTCCTGGCAGTCCTCAAATCATTGCACTGACTGTGGAGATCCAAATATTTCTACTACTGCCCCTAAGAGCAAAACTCCTGCCATCAGGAAGGATGTCTTTGTGTAATCGAGGTTTTCTTAGGAAGCTTCTCAGTTTGGGTAGCTGGGGGAAAGGACTGTACTTCACACCCACAGCTTCAAGCTTACTAGCTTACTAGAAAGCTTCAAGCTTACTAGAACTGGAGCGTTCTTTTATTCTGGTTTATGTCTAAAAGGCAGAAAACACACCTGAATCAGTATTCTTCCCAAACATTTTCATGACTCTTAAGTAGGGTGTTGGGGGTTTTAACCTTGGAGTCACAGAACTGTGGAAACTTCTTCCAAACCCAGCTGCCAACTGCAGCTTGATCTAAGGGAGCCTGGAGGGTGTTTAACAGTGGGCAAAGATGGAAAAGCCATTGTCTGTAAATACCAGCTGGACCTACCAGGTATAAGACCTGCCCCCTCTATGCACCATCCTCATCTCCCTCCCCCTTTAGCAATGAAGCTCCCTGGGTGGTTTTGGAGGTGAACTCCCCTCCATGCAGCTGGGGTTGGTGGGGAACACTGAGCATCTCTCTCTGGAATTCCCAGCTCTCAGCCTGGCTGAGTGACTGCTTTGATTCCCATTCCTGGGTGTGCTGTGCATCACATTCTTCTGGTAAAGCACAGTTTAAAATGCTTAGAGGTGGAGACCGGGGTGGGGGGGGGGGGGGGGGGGGGGAGGGAGTGTGCTCTCTCACCAAGGGAAACGGAGCCCTGGAAAGGCTGTAGTCATACACCTTGAGGCCTGGTGATGGCTATCAGTGCAGGAAAGGGTGGGGTGAGCTGCAGGGAAAAAACCCTAAGAAGTAACAGTGGAATATGAGAAAACTCACAAACTAGATGGAAGCAGGACACCTGCTTCCCAAATGCAACATCAGATGGGACAAAGAATACCCCCCTGAGACCTTTCTAAGACAGTGGCAACTCTTTGATCCACAGAACCACCAGGTTGGAAAAGACCTTTAAGATCATCAAGTCCAACCATTCCCATCCTAAGCTAAACCAGATCCCTGAGCACCTCATCTCCCCTTTTTTAAACACCCCCAGGGAAGGTGACTCAGCCCCTCCCTGGACAGCCTGTGCCACAGCCCCACAACTCTGCCAGGGAAGAACTTTTCCCTCCCATCTGCTCTGACCCTGCCCTGGGGCAGCTTGAGCCCATTGCCCCTTGTCCCATCTCCTGCCCCCTGGCTGAAGAGACCATCCCCCACCTCTCTGCACCCTGCACAGACATCCTGTGTGCCCAGGATGGAGGATTCTCCATGAGGATGGGGCAGATCTTGGAGACCTAATAAGCCTGGAATCTGTCACTAGACCCAGCAGCAACAGAACATTTCTTGGCCCTAAACCACCCAGCTCAGATGCACAGCAGAGACTGGCACACTTCACACAGCCTGAGCTCCCTCCTGCCCACAACATACCACATGGACACTATGCAAGGTAAAACATGACCTAGAGCACGTTGCATGGATGAAAAGCCTTGAGCTCTACCTACCTCCTCTGCAGTCAGTGCTCTTCTGTGGTCTGCTCTCTCTCTCCCATGCAGACCTGCCTTGCCCATCCTCTCAGTCAGCAGAGCTCACACTCCTCTATCTCCCTGAACTTATAATGGATTAAACTGACATCAGAATTGCACCATCTCCCCCAGCCTGTGCTGCATGCTGGAGTCTCACACACAGCTGGGCTCCTTTTCACCAGGCAGAGCATTTGGGGGTTATTTGCTTGGGGAAGGGAACCAGGCAATTAAACCCATCTGAAACTGTTAAAGAAAACTGCAGCAAGTTGAATGCAGCTGTAGAAGTGTTAATGAGAGAAAAGCAACTGCTCCTCCCACCTCAGCTGTGGGACAGGGCTTTTGCATCACTTTCAGCATTTAACTTCTTGGCAGCTGTTTTGGACTGAATCAAAACCCACCCTTCTTCCATGTGATTACAGGACCCTTTCCTGGGGTTTCTATGGAAACCCAGCTGCTTTTAAAAATATCTGCTCCTCCTTCCAGTGGAAGGGACTCAAACAGCTTATTTCCTTCTGACTGCTGTCCCCCCTTTGGATGGGCTCTTTGCTCAGTGACCCAACAGATCAAGGGCTCTGGCTTAGCAGATGCTTTGCCATAAGTTAAAGAAGCAGCTAAGTAAAAAAAACAACTATCCCAGAGCATGAGCACTGGAAACCTGGGCCATGCAGAGCACCCAGCTCCCAGAAGGCAAAACCCAGGAGCCACTCCAGTGCTTGAGCAGGCCATGGGCTGAAGATCCTTGGTCCTGCATCCATGGAGCAGCTCAGCTTTGCTCACCACACAGTCCAGTCACCAGGCAAAGGCTGGAGAGATTTGGGTTCTGTCCCTAATGCATCTTTGCACCTCTTGTACGTGAAACCCTGCCAGAAAATACCCCTGATGCATCCAACAGCATTGGATACAGACCCAACCAACAACATCCCTGCCCCTCCCAGGCCATGCTCATCCTCTGACCCCAAACTGGGCAGTGTGATATATGTCCATGTGATTGGTGTTAATATGGAATGATGTTGGGGGTGCAGAATGCCAGACCCTTGTATGTCATGGGCCTGGGAGGGACAGTTTGAGATTTTGCATGGACTGAATGAAGGATGTTGAAGCAGCAACAAACTATATAAAGGATGTGCAAAGCTTTGCCTAAAGGACCACAGTGTAGCACATTGTGATGAGCAGAAACTGACTTCACAGCTCCCACAGGTCTGTTCATCCAGCACTGGGTGCAGGGGGATCGATGGCTCCACCACAGACCTGCCCCCCAACAGGACAGTTCTTCTTCGTTCTATACAGCTCAATGACACTTATTCATTAGGTTACCTCATGCACCTGTACATATCCATAACCTGTCCTGCTTTGTATTAAAATGAGTCCCAAGAAGTCATTGCCATAAACTCCTCCCAACTGGGCACTGCCTCATGGTCCTCAGGGGGTCTCAGTGATGAAGGCTCCAAGTCTTCCTCAGGTAGAACTTTCCACCTCCTTCCCCTGGCCCATGAGGAGTTGTGATTGTTCCAGGTGCCACAATTATAATTGGGATGTTTTCTTCTTCTCAGCCCTGGGTCTGCTTTAAATCATCTCAAGAACATTATTCACTCAGAACTAACTAGGAGTTGTTCAAGTAGGTCAGAGCTGTGCCAGGTCATCTTCTGCTATAACCACTATGGCACTTCAAATCAGCCTGTTAGTAAGCCCCCCTGAACAAGCAGAAGCCCCCCAATGGCATTTTGTTAGCAAGCACCCTTTAACCCTCTGCAAGCATTTTATTAGCAAGCAGCCTTTAACCCCTTGCAAGCATCTTGATAGAAAGCCCAGTATCAATTGTGTGCAGTCTGATACCTCAGGAGAAACAGCTTATCTCTGAAAAGGAGGTGATCAAGAAGAAGGGAAGAAGAAGGTGCCTGAGTCTGCAGAACCAGCTGCGTGATCGCTAGCAAAACAGAAGCTAAAGCTCACCTACAGGATGTCTTGTGGGGGTCGCTTGGCACCCCAGCATGTCAGTTTAAGATGTATATGGTTGTTATGTCTTGTGGGGGTTGCCTGGCACTCACAGAATCACAGGGGTTGGAAGGGCCTCCAGAGCCCATGGGGTCCAACCCCCTGCCAAAGCAGGGTCCCTAGGACAGGGCACACAGGTCGGTGTCCAGACGGGGCTGGAATCTCTCCAGAGAAGGAGACTCCACACCCCCTGGGCAGCCTGTCCCAGGGCTCCCTCACCCTCACTGGGGAAAAGTTCTTCCCCAGGTTGCTGTGGAACTCCCTGTGCTCCAACTTGCAGCCATTGCCCCTTGTCCTGTCCCCACAGACACTGAAAAGGGGCTGGCCATTCCCCCTGCATCCCATCCTTCAGATATTGATCAACATTGATTAGGTCCCCCCTGAGTCTTCTTCTCTCCAGGCTGAACAGCCCCAGCTCTCTCAGCCTTTCCTCCCAGGGGAGATGCTCCAGGCCCTTCAGCATCTCCTCAGCCTCCTCTGGACTCTCTCCAGGAGATCCCTGGCTGTTTGATCCCAGGGAGCCCAGCACTGGACACAACACTCCAGGTGGGGCCTGAGCAGGGCAGAGCAGAGGGGAGTCTGTCAGTTTGAGCCGGTGGGCTGTGTTACCCCTGGAAGGTCTATACCCCAGGGGCTGGAACTGTTCAGGGTGCCTCTTGGTGGAGCGGAGCCTCCCGGCGCACCCGGTGCTGCCTGTGCCCCCAGCACTTTTTGCTGCCTTTATTCCTTTCATAAATTGTTCAATTTGCTTAAAATCCTGTTTGGGACCAAGTAATTTCTAACAGGAAGGCACCCCCTTTAAGCCCCCTGGCTTCCCAACACTCATTCCTTGTGACAGGCATCGCTGCCTGCCCATGTTTGCCATAACAACCGTTTCCAGGCAGTTGTGCATCCTGGAAGCACAAGTCCCAGTGCTTTAAATCAGTCTAAACAGTTCCACAGACAAAACATCTTGTCAGCATCTACACAATCTCTCCTGATTGAGCCAGTGATGGATGTGACACATCAAAAACACAGCGCTGATACTTTTTCTCTGCCTGCTAAAGCTCTATCAGAGGGGCTGGGGAAGCATCTTAGGGATGGGTAGGGCAGGGGACCCTCACTTTTCTGACACACAAAGCAACATTCAGAAGATATCCTGTGATTACTAGCTTGCATTAAAGCCCAAACTGTTACTTATCCTCCCATATTCTCATGCAGCCCTCACAGTTGCTCTAAATAGCACCGTAGATGATTTAGAGAGGGCTGCAGTGCTTGGCAGGGGTTGGGGACGGTGTGTTTTGCAGGTGTTTGCATTGTGTTTTGCCTAATATTTGCTCTGTCTGGCTCTCCAGATTTCTGGGGCAGGGTGGGAAAAGAAGAACCTTGAGACAAGAAGATCCCTAGGGATGACCATCAGGTTCTGCATCCTTTAGAGGTTAGGACATCCAGGCACAGAAGCTGTTGCAATGAGGAACTGGCTCAGAAAACCCATCTCAGCACTGCAGAGACTCAGTGAGCTGCTTGCAGGGAGCCAAGGGGTGAGCTGCTCTCAGGCTTAAGGGTCAGCAGGGAATTTGGCATGGTGCAAGGGTTTTGTGGGCAAGGAGTATGCTATCCCTACCCCTCTCACCTGCTGATAGCTCAGCATGCTCATGCATTTGTAGGTGCCTGTGTGTATATGTATGTCTGTGTTCCTCCAGGCAGGTACTGAGCTCTCTGCCCCTCCAGAAGCCCTGCTCTAACCAAGCAGGCTAGTTATCCACCAAATAATGAGATTTTGCTTTAAAGAAAGATTGAAATGAAAGAACATGAGTACCTTTCATTTACTGGCTGGCTTTTCAGCCTTTTCAGTCACACTTGCAACCTTTCCTCTGCAGCTCAGAGCCCTGAGACATGCTTTGTAATGACACCACGTCTCAAGTTCAGATTTCATTGGGAGAGCTGAAGCTTTAAGGAAAAACATGAAGTTTTGCACGATTCATAATCAAATCACTAGAGCTGGCAACCATGTAATCCAAAGGGTACATTCCCAGCCCTTTTCCCTGGCCAAGGCAGCTGTCAAGCTGATAACTCACTGCCAGAGCCAAAGTTTGTCCAGATTATTTAGCAAATACACACAAGTACTTCAGGAGAGAATCCACAAACAAAGTCACTAATCCAAAAAAGCTGAATTCAAAAGGATGACTCTGAGTTTGCTACTCCTGGCATGCTCAGAGCATAGAGATAGGAGTAGTTGTGGCAGGAGGATTAGACACAATTTGTGCTTTTAGTGGTGTGATGGAAACTCTATTGGGACTGCAAGAAAAGCCACAGCTGAGGGGTTTTATAGTACATGACTTTCACCTGATGCTTTCCCCTGAGTCTTTCACCCTCCCTGCCAGCCCCTTGTACCACAGGAACACTGCATATACCCCAATGGGGGAGGAAAATAAAAGCTATTTGCATAATGGGACAAGGTGCTGTTTTAAATAAGTGCTGATGAGCTGAGTAACAAGGGAGCCCAGGGCTGAAGTGCAGTACCTGTTGCACAGCCCATTATATCATGGAATCATAGACTGGCCTGGGTTGGAAGGGACCCCAAGGGTCACAGAGCTCCAACCCCCTGCCACAGGCAGGGACACCAACCTCAGGCCTAGGGCTACACAAGGTTGCCCAGGGCTCCATCCAACCTGGCCTTGGACACCCCCAGACACGGGGCACCTACCCCCTCTCTGGGCAGCCTGTAATATACCTTGCTTGAATAGGTCATGAATAGGCACCTCCCCAAAGCATGCCTGCATTTTCTCATGAAAGAGAATGCAATTCCTGTTAATCCCACCATGTTTCTAGATTGCTCTCTCCCATCTGGCTGAAGGGGAAGGAGGGGACTGCCACTTCTCTCTCCAGACACCCTGGGGATGGGGTTTATTTCCCAGCAAAGACACCTCGCAGCAAGACATCCCTGTGATGCACCAAGGGAGCATCCCAGCTGACTCTGGGATGGCAGGTGAGCGTCCCCATGGTCTGTGGGCAGTCCCTCTGCTCCTGCCTGCTTTTCTAAATCTTTGGAACCACCCCAGGCAGTGTGTTCAGGGTGGAAAATCCTGCTTCAGCCTGTTAATACAGCCCTGAGCCTTCCTGCCATAGCTCTCAGCTCTTGGTGAGGTTACTCAAGGCTTCTTACTAGGATTAATAAAAGTGGAAAACCAACATTTTTTGCTACTAACTTGCTAAAAGCTGGTGAAGGAACTACATGGAATGATACCCAAGGAGAGGGACCCCAAAGCATTTGTGTATGACCAGGCTGGGGTGTTTGCATCCTTAGGACCAAGAGCAGAAGTAGTTTGGCCTGACCCTCTGACAGTGGTTTATTTGCTGACTCCTGTCAACCATCTTCACTCCACAGCAGGACAGGGGAGGGGAAGGGTAATGGCCAGCACTCCCACTGCCTCAGTCTCCTTCTCCTGCCAAGGGTCAAACAAACTCCCAAGGAGAGACAAAGACTCACTGAAGGGAAGTAAAAAGCAGTGTAATTCCTTTGATAACATGTTTTCCCAATTAAAAGAATGCCAAGTCATCAAACCCAAGCTTTTATACATCACAAGGACTGTGTCTGGTGCACAGGAGAGGATCTCTGTTAGATTGAAGCAAGCAATATCTTTCTAACTATATAAACAAGAAACAAATCCTTTCCTCCTTTGGAAGGAGAGTGACTTTTTACGTAGCCTAAGCAAATGATTACATCAAAGATGTAATGATGGCACTTACAATCCCAATCTGGCCAGCTCCAGAGCTCACAAATCCATACACAAGATCAGCTGTCCCCGCAACACTAGGACCAGGATCAGTCTTTTCTGCCACACTGCTCCAAACTTCTCAGACAAGGAGGTTTTGCACCTGATTCCTCTTTCTGCAAGGAACTCTGAGCAGGGGATGCTTCTGCCCCAGCTCTGAGAGCTCATTCAGCATGCAGTCCAAGGGGGAAAGCCCTTATCTCCAGTGAGCATCATCCCCTAAGGATCCAGATGGAAAATCAATAGGAGTGCAGAGATTTTTCTGGCTCTGAAGTGTTAAGGAGATAGGAGGCCATCATGCATGATTAGATATGCTGATTATCTGCTGATTTTTAGCAGAGGGATTCCCTTAGCAGCTGCCTCTAGTTCCCCCATCGTTCATCTGTCCTTCTCTGCCTCTGCTGGCATCATCTTTGGGTCAGTATCAGGTGTGGTTCCCTGTTTTCACACATCCCTGAGCTCTGGGATCTTGCACAGAGGTCTGCTTGAGTTTTAGGAGAGAGCAATGGAGCACAGAGGAGGGGTGGGTACTCCGGAAAAGGACCCATTTTGCTTTCCCTTCTGGGATGCCACCTCTTACTGCAAATCTTGCACCCATGTCAGAATTGAACAGTGAAGGCAAACTGAACTGGCCCATCAGGACTCCTGATCCTTGCTATTGGGGGTGCTCAGCCAAGTCTCACCCTACTGCAGTTTAAGCTGCTCCCTGGACTTAGCATTTAGTATTTCCTTGACTCCCATTGCCTCATGGGCTGCCAGTTCTGGCCATGATGAAGCAAACCAAGGGTCCCCTTGCAGGACAGAATGCTTGCCTTCTGGTGACCAAAGCAATGGCAATCATTGACAACAGCATGGATATGCACAGCTGGTTGATGCAAGTAGTCCTCTGCTTCCTAAATGGAAGCTATTAGCATATGTGCGTGTTCATTTGCATACATAAACACTACCTCAACACAGGCTCTGAACCCAGCTGGATGCAGCTGCTGTTCAAAGGGGACATTTTTGGTTTCTACAAGTTGAGTGGGATGCATGGAACACTATGATCCACACCTAGAAATATTGCAGTCAGATTTTCAAGTGCTTATCATGCCTCCAACCAGGAAAAGCTCCAAGGTCTTCCAGAGGAGGAAAGCATCTCCTCTACTGGTTTAGTGTTGCTCATTATCTTTTAAGCCTTTGTCTCATCCTGAGACAGTTCCTGATTCCACACGATCTTCAGGGAACAGGGATATTGAGTGCTCTGAATAGGAAAAGATGGAATTACTAAAATTATATACCTTAACAGCTAAGAGCAACATGATTTCAGTTGTCTTTAAGCTTAATAAATTCCCTCTCAACATGCTGGGAACACTGGAAAGAGTATGGTCTCAAGTGATTTGACAGAGCCATCCACATGAGCCTCCCAGCTGGGCCCTCCCCTTGGCTGTGTCCTGGGCCTGTGGTACAGCTCACAGCTTGTCTGAACTCCCCTTGTCTCCATCCTCCTGTGGCACAAGGCTGGTAGCAGTTAATCAATCCCCAGCCTTATTTTGGCTTCTCTGCTTTGGCTGCAAGCTGTTGGGCCAGAGGCTGCCATGGTCCAGAGAGGGGGTGGGTGCCCCGTGTCTGGGGTGTTCAAGGCCAGGTTGGATGGGGCCCTGGGCAACCTTGTGTAGCTCCAGGCCTGAGGCTGGTGTCCCTGCCTGTAGCAGGGTGGTTGGAGCTCTGTGATCTTTGGGGTCCCTCCCAACCCAGACCAGTCTGGGATTCTAAGTTCTGCTGTTCAATGGGGCTTCTGACCATTTCCATGCAAATATCAGGGAATCTATAATTAAATCTGCAATCCTTCCTAACAGTGGCTCATAAAGGCTGTTTGGTGTCCCCATCACTTTCATTGCAGTGCTTAGCACTGGATAAAAGCAGGGAGTAGAGCAGAGAGCAAAGCATTTCACACTTTGATTTCTGCTGCAGTCCATCTACTCTTAAATATCAGTCTGAGTAGGTACAACCTGAGCACAGCACTACAACGCTTTTGTCTTTATGATGTTTACAGCTGTAAACCAGCCAAGTATGACATGCAATTTCCCTAAAGAGCTTCAACACTTACAAGCCTAGTCACATCCACACGAGCCTCAGCTCTCTGCAGAATAAGGCAATTTCTACCACAGCCCAAAGCCACAGCCCAGCACTGACCTCTGGAAGAAGCAAAAGACTCATTGCAGGAGGGAAAGAAAATGCACGACTTCAGCTGAGCTGTAATCCTGGCTCTGGTTTTTTTAGGCTTAAAGGAATTGAATATTTTAATATTTATTTTATTCTTTTAGTATTCTGGAAAAGGCAGAAGAGAGCTGTGTGGCTCTGGGTACTTAGGAAATTAGACAGTAGAGGTCCCTAATTCAGTAGCCATCTCCCTTCCCACTGTAAAACAGTGGCACCACGAAAGAGAAACAGGCTCTGCCCAGCAGTTTAGGACAGAGGGAAGCTCTGAGAGGATAGTTACAGGGACCCACAATGATTATCTTATATAGTGGCAGCAGGGACAGGGAGGGGATTGTCCCTCTCTGCTCTGCCCTGGGGAGGCCCCAACTGGATCCTGTGTCCAGAGCTGGGCCCCAGGACAAGAGAGATGTGGGGCTGTTGGAGAGGGGTCAGAGGAGCCACGGAGATGCTCAGAGGGCTGGAGCAGCTCCCCTCTGGAGAGAGGCTGAGGGAGCTGGGCTGGGTCAGCCTGGAGAAGAGAAGGCTGTGGGGGGACCTCATTGCAGCCTGCCAGTCCCTGAAGGGAGCAGGGGAACAGGAGGGGAATCAGCTTGTTCAAGGGCAGAGACTGGCAGGACAACGGGGCTGGAGTGAAGCTGGAGGAGGGAAGGGTGAGAGGAGAGATTGGGGGGAAGTTCTTTGCAGAGAGAGTGGTGAGGGGCTGGAACAGGCTGCCCAGAGAGGGGGTGGGTGCCCCGTGTCTGGGGGTGTTCAAGGCCAGGTTGGATGGGGCCCTGGGCAACCTTGTGTAGCTCCAGGCCTGAGGTTGGTGGCCCTGCCTGTGGCAGGGGGTTGGAGCTCTGTGATCCTCGGGGTCCCTTCCAACCCAGCCCAGTCTCTGATTCCATGATTCTATGATTCTGCTCCAGAGGTCTCAGTGAGAGCACAACTAAACCCCACCACCACAGGACCAGGCTGTGATTCTATGATATCCAGCCCTAGAAAAAATTGAAGTTGCCCCTTAAGAAAGACCTTAGCTGAAAGCATCTATAGCTGGAATCATGGATGGAAGAAAGAGCAGAGAAATCAGAGCTTGCAGCTGAAACCCAAAGCCCCAGGAGAAAAAAAGGTCCTGCCAGCACCCTCCTGCCAACCCAGAGCCCCCCCAAACTCCATCAACTGCCTCAAAGGAATGAAATGAGTCTAATATGCCCTGGGAGCATGGGTATGCCTCAGTGGGGAAATATTGAAAGAAGAGTAGGAAAGACTAAGAGGTCTCATTAGCAGTTTAATTACATAAAGGAAGTCCCTAGGATTGCTAAAAGAACTTTTGCCTACTGAATAGCTTTTCTTTTCAATTATGGGGGAAATATCTACCTGCTCAGATAAGGCACCAGTGGGATGCTCATTAACCTAGATGTATTTGCTTTGTTGGACTTTGCTGATAATTAAAGTCTTTCCTTTTGCTTCCCTTGGGAATGAAAGGCTCTTCCTTCCTCTGCATAGCTCTGTCATGAATAATCCTTGAGGCAACAGACTTCTCTAAGAGACAGTACCTGTGACCCACAAATTGCAGTTCTGTGGAGGAGCCTAAGCTGGGACGTGACCTAGGCAGTGCTCCTGAAGCTGAGTGGGGATGAGAGCCCAGAGGCTTCCCTAGCTTGTGTTAGCAGGGACTTTAGGATGTCTGTCCTGGCTCTAGATGCTCTGCACAAAGAGATGGCATCCTCCTGCTAAGGGACACTGGGAAGGAGCTGCAGAGCACTGGTTGGTTTAAGAGGGCTGGAAGGGCTGCAGCCCTTGGTGGAGGAGGTCCTGATCAGCTGAAGGGCTGGAGCAGGTCCCTCCAGCACCCCCACTTTGCACACAGGCATGGCTGGGCTGTCAGAGCCACATGCATGGGGCTGTAGCTCCCTGGGCCAAGTGCCCAGCCCAGCTGAGCCTTCCCCAGCCTCCACAGCCGTGGGGCAAGGTGTAAGGGCTCCTTCCTTGCTGCACCCCCTTCCTGCCATCAAGGGGGTGCAATCAGTGTCCTGCTAGAGAAACATGGTCCTTGGGGAGAGAAAACACACCCAATTCCTTCTCCACTTTCTCAAAACACATGGAAGTCTGTTCTTTTTTCCCCTTTCCTGGCTTTTCCAGGTCTAATGCTTATTTGTACTGACAGCTATTAGCCAAAACCTCTAGCAGAGCCCACCCTCCCCAAGACAGCCTGAAAGGCTGCCAAAGAAAACAGCTAGGGTTTTGCTCTGGGAGCATTAGTGGGCTCCTGCAGTGTGGAGTAGGCAGCAAGCAGGGAGCTTGAGTGTTCCCTGTGTCCTTTAAACCTCAAATCACAGAATCACAGGGGTTGGAAGGGGCCTCCAGAGCCCATGGGGTCCAACCCCCTGCCAAAGCAGGGTCCTAGGACAGGGCACACAGGTCGGTGTCCAGACAGGGCTGGAATCTCTCCAGAGAAGGAGACTCCACACCCCCTGGGCAGCCTGTCCCAGGGCTCCCTCACCCTCACTGGGGAAAAGTTCTTCCCCATGTTGCTGTGGAACTTCCTGTGCTCCAACTTGCAGCCATTGCCCCTTGTCCTGTCCCCACAGACACTGAAAAGGGGCAGGCCATTTCCCCTGCATCCCATCCTTCAGATATTGATCAACATTCATAAGGTCCCCCCTGAGTCTTCTTCTCTCCAGGCTGAACAGCCCCAGCTCTCTCAGCCTTTCCTCCCAGGGGAGATGCTCCAGGCCCTTCAGCATCTCCTCAGCCTCCTCTGGACTCTCTCCAGGAGAT
Organism: Laterallus jamaicensis coturniculus; assembly: GCA_022605575.1. Lineage (NCBI taxonomy): Eukaryota > Metazoa > Chordata > Aves > Gruiformes > Rallidae > Laterallus > Laterallus jamaicensis. The sequence continues at coordinate 4,627,344 of JAKCOX010000030.1, read as the reverse complement.
CCCTGGCTGTTTGATCCCAGGGAGCCCAGCACTGGACACAACACTCCAGGAGGGGCCTGAGCAGGGCAGAGCAGAGGGGGAGGATCCCCTCCTGTCACCTGCTGCCCACACTCCTCCTGATGCCCCCAGGATCCCATTGTCTCTCTCAGCCCCAGGGCACACTGCTGGCTCATGGCCACCCTGTCACACACCAGCACCCCCAGGTCCTTCTCCACACAGCTCCTCTCCAGCAGCTCACCCCCAGCCTGTCCTGATTCCAGCAGTTATCCCTCCCCAGGGGCCAGACTCTCCACTGGCTTTTGTTGAATCTCATCTGGTCTCTCCCTGCCCAGCTCTCCAGCCTGGCCAGGTCTCTGGATGGCAGCGCAGTGTCCTGCCTGTCAGCCACCCCTCCCAGCTCTGGATCATCAGCACTTGCTGAGGGTGGGTGCTGTTCCCTTATCAAGGTCAATGAAGATATTGAACAGGACTGGACCCAACACTGAGCCCTGGGGAACAAATGATGGAGAAAGAAATAATTCAACACAGTCTCCAGGAGAAGACGACTCCTGCTGCCTTCCAAAGCAAACAGCCCTTACCCACATTCAAACACCCACATGGGGGTCACTGACACCCCCCAAATTGAAACGCTTTCAGGGCAGTGCCTGTGCAGCCACCAGTTCAGTGCCCTCTGAGTTAAAAACCCTTCCTGCTGCACTCAGGGTCTGCTAAGACACAGCCCCTGGGTATGGGTGAGCTGGCTGTGGTGTTACACCACACTGACAGCTGCAGCCTGGCAGTAGCTCAGCACCTCCCTGCAAATGAAGGGTGGCTGCATCGCTCCTGCAATGATTAATGAAGCTTTTCCTGATATTCTTCTTTCTTTTTTTTCCCCCCCCTATAATGACGGGAGTGCTGCCCCATAAATTCAGCCTAAAGCCTCTGGGGTCTGGTTACCCCAGCTGTGGAGTGGGGGGTGTCAGCACTCTGCTGCCAAGGGGAAGGGGTGCTGGTGGGGTTAAATCTATTACAGGCTGCAGATGGTTTAGGGGGTGAGTCGAGGAGGGGCCCAGCAGCAATCTCATCTGCATCCCTGGAGGCACCTGCCTATGCTGGCTTTCTGGTAAGCACTTTAAGGACTATATTCTCTAAGCACTTCTTTACCTGGCAGCCCCCTCAGACCAAGATGACTGAGCAAATTCATCAAAGACCAGAATCCAGTAACTCTGAGGTACCAGGGTTTACATTTCCTCGACCCATTGCTCATCAGTGACTCCACACCAGGGAGGCCAGTGCTGCCTTTGCCTGCTCTCTTGCTGCAATGAGAGAGGGGGATCGTGCCCAGAGAGATTTCCTATGTGTTTGCCAAAGCTGCTGCTTTCCAGCTCAAGGGCTGATGCTGAGAAAGGCACTTTGAGCACAAAGTTAGCTAGGTGGCTTCAGTGCCAAACTTGTGACTTAGACGCAAGATTAATCCTTCCCTCCCCAATCTTTTCATGTTAAGGAGGAAAAGAAATGCTCTGTCAATGGCCAATAAATGATTCCAGAGATGAGCTTTCCACTGGAGGGAAGCAGAAAAGTACAGTAGCCTGGGTTTTCACTGTCAACCCTTTAACTCCCTCGAGGCTGGACTGCTCAGCAGCTCTCAGAGGCATCACTTGCTTACAGGCAGAGTAGCTCAGCCCCTCCTGGTCACAGATGTCATCTAGGTGATGGCACAGACCCCTTGGCAGGGCAGAGCAGCTCCCATTAACCTCCAAAGGTGGTAACATGTCCCTCAGTTGATAAAACAAGCTGCCTCTAGCTGATGAGCACCTTCAGCCAGATGCAGAGACCTGGCTCTGAGCACTGCAGAAAGCCTCGCTCATGTGTGATGTGTGTTATCACATAGGTGTGCCTGTTTTCATCCTCATGGGGTGTGCAGAGGGCTGGGTGCTTGTGCAGGACCTGTGCTCCATCTGTGTGTTTGGCTGAAATTGTGTGTAAAAGGTACCTGGAGGTTTTTGCACAGGTACCTACTGCCGCAGCCTCTGCAGTGCAGTGGGTTAACCCTTCCCCTCCTCCTCCTCCTCTGGCTCTTCAGGAGCAAAAGACTCTTCTGGCCTGGATTTTAACCCATTTCTCACATAGAGCTGGGGGAAAGGCTAGCAGGCATGCACACACCCCTGCTTCTCTGAGCTTTGCTTGAGCCTGTGCCTTGGGCTGAACCAGGGGAGACAAAGAGCAATGAGAAATTTGTTGATGTAGGGAAAAAACCCTGTCTCTGCCCTCTCCTGATGACACTCAGTGCTGGTGAAACCTATAGGCATGTACCTATATGTACAGTAAGTGAGGGTTTGCTCAGCTGCCTGTAAATGCCAGGACAGGCACTGCTGCAGGGGAAGGAGCAAGCCCCAGGCTGAGCAGCCTCTGGGGCAACTTCTCTGCTTTTCCTTCCCCCCATCAGGGTGTGGGGTTGGAAGCTCAGCCTCCTTGCTGCCTGCTAGAAATGACTTGGTCCCAAACAGGATTTTAAGCAAATTGAACAATTTATGAAAGGAATAAAGGCAGCAAACAGTGCTGGGGGCACAGGCAGCACCGGGTGCGCCGGGAGGCTCCGCTCCACCAAGAGGCACCCTGAACAGTTCCAGCCCCTGGGGTATAGACCTTCCAGGGGTAACACAGCCCACCGGCTCAAACTGACCTGCTGCAGTGCTGCCAGGCGACCCCCACAAGACATAACAACCATACACATCTTAAACGGACATGCTGGGGTGCCAGGCAACCCCCACAAGACCCCTGTAGCTTTTGTTTTGCTAACCATCAGGCAGCTGGTTCTGCAGACTCAGGCACCTTCCTCTTGTTCTTCCCTTCTTTCCTTGATTCCCTCCTTTCCAGACACAAGCTGTTTCTCCTGAGGTATCCCAATGCACACTGCTACACACTGCTACACTGTGGTCCTTTAGGCAAAGCTTTGCACATCCTTTATATAGTTTGTTGCTGCTTCAACATCCTTCATTCAGTCCATGCAAAATCTCAAACTGTCCCTCCCAGGCCCATGACATACAAGGGTCTGGCATTCTGCACCCCCAACATTGCAGCGACCAGCAGAGAGCAACACACAATTTGATATGAATTTTAGGTGAAGCCATTTATTGGGTGAAATCCCACGGATTCTAGACCTTTCTTACTACAAATGTATGGATTGGTTAGTAACTATAGCAAGTTCTGATAAACTTATCTTATAGCCAAACATCCTTAGTTTACCTTTAATGCCTAAAAGCATCCACACACCTGCTGGTTTGAACCTCTTGTTATGGCTGGTTCCTAACATGTTCTGTTACTCCCAAATACCTTCCCATAACTGCTTCTTGGTTTAGGGCAGCCTGTACCCCTATCAACAAGGCTGCTCTGTTTTGAGAATGTGATTATTAGGATCCTCTCAGCATGAGGAACCTTTCCTGTCTCATGGGAACAGAAGAACATTGTCAGGGCCTAAATCTTGGGAGAAGAGAGCTAGGCCGCGAGCAGGCCTGCTGTCTGCCCCGACACAACATTATTCCGTATTACCACCAATCAGATGGACATATATCACACTGCCCTCCCAGCACTGCCAGAGCACTGAGTCCAGCACTGTCCAGTGTCCAGCTAGGGAATGCTCCTCAGCCTTCTACTCCTTCTCTGCTGTGCCTCTCTGGGAGATGACTCTCTGAGGGCATCTCTGAGCCATCAGCTCGGACCAGGCAGCTCCATATACCCACATCTGCACTGATCCCAGCTTCTGGGTCATGGTGTTTCTCAGCCACCTGCTATTTCTGAAGAGTTGTGATGTCAAAATCCCCAGGAATTCAGGAGAACTCAGACTTGCCCAGAGAGGGGGTGGGTGCCCCGTGTCTGGGGGTGTTCAAGGCCAGGTTGGATGGGGCCCTGGGCAACCTTGTGTAGCTCCAGGCCTGAGGTTGGTGGCCCTGCCTGTGACAGGGGGTTGGAGCTCTGTGACCCTTGGGGTCCCTTCCAACCCAGACCAGGCTGGGATTCTATGATTCAAAAGCTGTGAAAAAGTGATCCCCAGGTAGGGATGAACTGAGAGCGATGGGGCATGTCTACACAAGTTATAAACTACTCCTTGCCTACAAGGATGTTTTGCATGTATCTTGCTGTGGTCCCACGTGCTGACCTCAGTCTTGTGTAGCTCCTCCCTGTCACTCTCCATCTCTTGACACAGTGCCCTCAGAGCAGAGACAAGGGAGCATCTGCAATTCCTCTGCACTGCCACATCCTTCTAAGCCTTGGAGTGGTTTTCAGTGAAAGAGGGGGAAGAGGCACAGGCAGAGTGGGGTGAAACATCCTCCCCCAGCTATTTCAAAACAAGGTTTAGTTGAAGGCACTTACCAGACACCTGTTACCAAGTCCCTCAGTCTCTCATACAAAAATGGGACAGCAGGGCTCCTAGGATTCACAAGGTCACCCAGGCAATCTCCTCCCCAGGAGGCTCAGCTCTCCCCACAGCCACTTCAGATGTCTGTCTAACACACTGTTAAAAACCTGAGCTGACAGAGACTCCACTTCCCAGGCAACGTATCACAGGGTTTCATTTTCCTTTCCATTAGAAAGCTTTTCTTAACATCTAACCTAAATCTCTCTTCCTACAACTTAAACCCATTATTTCTCATGTTATCCCCCATGGACAAGGAGAACTCTTTATTGCCTTCCTCTTCATGGTCCTCTCTCAGGCACCTGAAGGTTATATTTCTTTACAACATCTATGGAAAATAGAGCATTACTATTATCTCTAGCAAACAGATGGGAGAAAAGTGGAAGGATGGGGCATTTACTGCTTAACTTTAGATACCCAGAAGTTCAGAGTCCAAGCTAATTTTGTGAGCTTGCTGTTGTAGCAAGCACAGACTTCTCCATCCCTTAATCCCACCACTTCAGTGCTGGTACCTTTAGCTTACATCACAGAAACTTTTGTTGTAGGATGGAATGAGGGGAATGCAGGGTGCTGCTTCCCAAAACTTGTCTCAATCTCTGTAACCCCAAAGCACCCATCACCACTCATGAGAGTAGAGAAAGGGGGCTGCTGAGGGGTGCAGGCACAGCAGCATTGTGGCAGCAAGTGCATCTGGGAGAGACATCCTTAGGTTAAACATCAATTTTGAGGCAGGTCTCAGGGAAAAAAATGCTATTTTCAAGTTTATTTATAAAGCTGTTTTTCATGTGCAAAGCACCTATTAGTTGCTCCCTCCTTTTGATTACTTTTTAACACGAAGTTTCTGTTTTGTTTGAATTTTGGCAGGAGCATAAGACTGGAACAAGTAGGAGGTAAAGCTCAGTTAGTTTGGAGGAAGGGAGATATAATCATTTTTCCAGGGTTTGTGGGGTTGTTTTTTTTTTAAATTAGTTTGATACTAATAAGTGTTGTAAATCCCAGCTGCTAATTGAAGAAAAAAAAAAGAGAACATAAACATTTCAATCTTTTTAGTGTTTGTGTCAATCTGGCACTTTGAGGGGGGAAAAAAAAACCACCCCAAGCTTTGATTATTTTTCATTTGAAATGATGTTTTCTTTCAAAACTTCCTCCTGTTGGACTTTTGGTTAACAAAAAACCACTCAAGAAATGTCAGAATGGTGAGAGATGTATTCAGTTCATTTCTAAACCTTTTTGAAAATGACTTTTTCAATTTGTTAATACTTTGGAGGTCAAGGGGTTTTATCCCCTGCCCCCTCTTCCTCTAGAATCATCAGCCCACCAGCCAATTCCTTCTCTACTCTAGTAAAAGGCAGGTGAGGGTTGAAAGAGAATTGAATCCCCTGGCAGAGAGGGGAGCTGGGGCTAGGCAGGACTGAGTGGCTGCCTGAGCATGCAGAGTGCTGCTGTGTTTTGCTTAATAAAACCTTCCAGCCCTATCTCTGAACAATCCCAGCATTGACCAGTTGCTCTTCACTGCACCTGAATAAAGTAAAACCAAACCCAAATGAATAAAGGAGAGAGGGAAAAAAAGGGAGAAGGGGCAGGGGTAAAAGGAACTTGAGATGGATTGTGTTGTTTTCAGATGCTTTGTACTGAGTGGGGATTTCTGAAAATAAAGATGAGGTTTGAAAAAGCTCACTTAGCCTTGCAGTGACCCAAAACCATCCAAGTTTTGCTGTACCACTGACAAATCACAGAATCACAGGGGTTGGAAGGGAACTCCAGAGCTCATGGGGTCCAAACCCCCTGCCAAAGCAGGGTCCCTAGGACAGGGCACACAGGTCGGTGTCCAGTTTAATAACTATAACATTTTACAGCCAAAAAAATAAATAAAACTTCCAGCACCCAGAATCAGCCCATTAGGAGCTGGAAGGGACCTTGAAAGCTCATCTAGTCCAACCTCCTGCCAAAGAAGGATAGCCCAGACTAAATCCCACAGAAACACATCCAGGTGGGTTTGAATGTCTCCAGAGAAGGAGACTCCACAACATAGAATCATAGAATCACAGAATTGTAGGGGTTGGAAGGGGCCTCCAGAGCCCATGGGGTCCAACCCCCTGCGAAAGCAGGGTCCCTAGGACAGGGCACACAGGTCGGTGTCCAGACGGGGCTGGAATCTCTCCAGAGAAGGAGACTCCACACCCCCTGGGCAGCCTGGCCCAGGGCTCCCTCACCCTCACCGGGGAAAAGTTCTTCCCCAGGTTGCTGTGGAACTTCCTGTGCTCCAACTTGCAGCCATTGCCCCTTGTCCTGTCCCCACAGACACTGAAAAGGGGCTGGCCATTCCCCCTGCATCCCATCCTTCAGATATTGATCAACATTGATTAGGTCCCCCCTGAGTCTTCTTCTCTCCAGACTGAACAGCCTCAGCTCACCCAACCTTTCCTCACAGAGGAGATGTTCCAAGAATGGAATATTTGTAGCTTTAAACTTAATTTCTACAGTCTTTCCTCCACCACCACCACCACAGTGCAGTTTAGCCTCAAATCCCAGCAACACAGACAACAATCAATAGGGAACACTCTGAGCCAGCTCTGCTAGTGAACTGGGGGACCTTGGCCACTGAAAGCTGTGCAGGATGACAGCTCCTGAGCCCTAAAAGTTCCTATGGTTCTCACTGTTGGCATATCACAGAATCACAAGGTTGGAAAGGACCTTATGACATGATAATCTCTGAAATCTGGCACTGCTCTCTTTGCCAATGCAATGGCAATATGGTCTTGTCTGAGAGTGGTGATGTATCCCTCTCCCAGAGCCCTGCCAGGGCTGCCCATCCCATGTTGGCTCTGGGATGCTATGGCCATGCATTTGTTGGGACTGTAGGATGTTAACAATTGCCTCCATCTGCTGATGGGACCCTCTGCCTCCTTCCATATCTCCTGCCTGTTGCACACAAAGCTTTGCAGTGCTTCAAGTACCAAATAAATCTGATTCAGCAGGGCAGCTTGCAAAACCACTTAAGGAGCCCTCATTACCCCACTGACCTGCTTCCCTGGGAAGTTTGTGGGATCAGGGTAGTGTGTTCCAGTAACTGAATGGCAGCTCAGCACGCCACCAGGCATAACAATTTGTGGTGGCATCTCCTGACTGCTCTACCTGTGGATACTGTGGAACCAGGACCTGGAAGAGTTTATGGCTGTCTTTGGCTCACTTCCCAGACCCAGTCCAGCTAACACAGAGAGCACTGCCATGGCATCATCTTTGATATGAATCCTATGTAATTACTAAAAAAATTGGGAAGTAAAGCAGAACAGGATCTTTCTATTCCTGAGCCAGACACAGAGTACTCACTTGATGCCTCCCTTTCTCGGGGAGCATGAAATCTCTGCAGCTCTTCTAGCAAGTGTAGTCTACGGTTTGCATCCATGTGAATCATAAAATCCCAAACTGGTCTGGGTTGGAAGGGACCCCAAGGGTCACAGAGCTCCAACCTCTTCCCACAGGCAGGGACACCAACCTCCAGGCCTGGAGCTACACAACGTTGCCCAGGGCCCCATCCAACCTGGCCTTGAACACCCCCAGGGATGGGGCACACACCCCCAGGGATGGGGCACTCACCCTCTCTCTGGGCAGCCTGTTCCAGCCCCTCAACACTCTCCCTGCAAAGAACTTCCCCCCAATCTCTCCTCTAACCCTTCCCTCTCCAGCTTCACTCCATCCCCCTTGTCCTGCCAGTCTCTGCCCTTGAACAAGCTGTTTCCCCTCCTGTTCCTCTGCTCCCTTCAGGCACTGGCAGGCTGCAATGAGGTCCCCCCACAGCCTTCTCTTCTCCAGGCTGACCCAGCCCAGCTCCCTCAGCCTCTCTCCAGAGGGGAGCTGCTCCAGCCCTCTGAGCATCTCCGTGGCTCCTCTGACCCCTCTCCAACAGCCCCACATCTCTCTTGTCCTGGGGCCCCAGCTCTGGACACAGGATCCAGCTGGGGTCTCCCCAGGGCAGAGCAGAGAGGGACAATCCCCTCCCTGTCCCTGCTGCCACCCCTCTGCTGATGGAGCCCAGGATCCCATCGCCCTTCCCAGCTGCACCAGCACACTGCTGCTCATGGGGAGTTTCTCATCCACCAGAATCCTCAAGTCCTTCTCACAGGGCTGCTCTCAAGAAGCTCTTCTCCCAGGCTGTATCTGTGTCAGGGATTCTTCTGTTCCCAGTGCCACCCCTGACACTTTCCAGTGTTGAACCTCATCAGGTTCCCCCAGACCCACCTTTCCAGCCTGGCAAGATCCCTCCTCATAGCTCCTGTCCTTCTGTTGTGTCACCCACACCACTCAGCTTGGTGTCACCCCAAACTTGCTGAGGCTGCACTCAGCCCCATCCCCCATGTCATTGATAAAGATGTTAAAGAGCCTCAGTCCCCAGACAGACCCCTGGGGGACACCGCTTGTCACCAGCCTCCACCTGGACACAGACCCATTGACACCACCCTTTGGTTATGGTCTGTTAACCAGTTTCTTACACACTTGATGGTGCACCCATCAAACCCACATCTCTCCAGTTTAGAGATAAGGATGTGATGGGGACTGTGTCAAAGTTCATGATGCTCCAAAGTAGCTAATGCTGCTCATTGATTCTGTCATCAGCGCCAGTTGGTCCTGTACATCCAACCACATGAGAGATTTTCCCACAAAACTTCAGATGTCCCAAATCCCCAGGCTCTGATCCTTCCTGCAAGCCAACTGTGAAAGAAACATTTCTATTTTTAGCTTTGAGGTGTTGGCAAGTAATGCAGTTTATGGATCTGCATTACAAACAGGCAGGTAATTGCACAGCCCCCAGTCCTGGGCCTTTGTTTCACTCTGCCTGTACCAAGGTTTGCAAACCTCAGTGCTCAATCCAGTGCCCTAATCACCTGTCAGCCACTCTCCAAATGCAAATTAGATGGAACAATAGGTAAATGTTTCCATGAGAAAAAGCTTTGTCAGTCCCTCATGCACTATGTAGGCTGTGTGCTGCAATGTCTGTGTTTAAAGTCTGGAGTGCTTATTCTATCCATTTTCTCCTTTCTCAACTGCTGAATTTTATTTCCAAACAGGGGGAAAAGTCTTTTCTCAAGGTCAGGGAGAGGTTATGGTTTCAGATGTTTGCAGTGCATAGCTCCAGGCGAGGTTAAAATTCCCTTAATGATTGTAGCCTGTCTTGACCGGGATTCATTTCTTCTGCTATCTTTATCTTATACCTTCCTGAATCCTGTTAGAGCTGTGATGCTACTAACATGGCACGACACCAAGGACAGAAGATACTTTTCTCCCCCACTGCTTTAAAAAACCCCTCCACAAACCTACCACAGAATCATAGAGTCATAGAATGGCAGGAGTTGGAAGGGACCTCTTAGTCTTTCCTACTCTTCTTTCGATATTTCCCCACTGAGGCATACCCATGCTCCCAGGGCATATTAGACTCATTTCATTCCTTTGAGGCAGTTGATGGAGTTTGGGGGGGCTCTGGGTTGGCAGGAGGGTGCTGGCAGGACCTTTTTTCCTCCTGGGGCTTTGGGTTTCAGCTGCAAGCTCTGATTTCTCTGCTCTTTATTCCATCCATGATTCCAGCTATAGATGCTTTCAGCTAAGGGCTTTCTTAAGGGGCAACTTCAATTTTTTCTAGGGCTGGATATCATAGAATCACAGCCTGGTCCTGTGGTGGTGGGGTTTAGTTGTGCTCTCACTGAGACCTCTGGAGCAGAATCATAGAATCATGGAATCAGAGACTGGTCTGGGTTGGAAGGGACCCCAAGGGTCACAGAGCTCCAACCCCCCCTGCCACAGGCAGGGACACCAACCTCAGGCCTGGAGCTACACAAGGTTGCCCAGGGCCCCATCCAACCTGGCCTTGAACACCTCCAGGGACGGAGCACCCACCCCCTCTCTGGGCAGCCTGTTCCAACCCCTCACCACTCTCTCTGCAAAGAACTTCCCCCCAATCTCTCCTCTCACCTCTCCCTCCTCCAGCTTCACTCCATCCCCCTTGTCCTGCCAGTCTCTGCCCTTGAACAAGCTGATTCCCCTCCTGTTCCTCTGCTCCCTTCAGGCACTGGCAGGCTGCAATGAGGTCCCCCCACAGCCTTCTCTTCTCAAGCTGACCCAGCCCAGCTCCCTCAGCCTCTCTCCAGAGGGGAGCTGCTCCAGCCCTCTGAGCATCTCCGTGGCTCCTCTGACCCCTCTCCAACAGCCCCACATCTCTCTTGTCCTGGGGCCCAGCTCTGGACACAGGATCCAGCTGGGGCCTCCCCAGGGCAGAGCAGAGAGGGACAATCACAATAGTGGTTTGTTGTCTCTTTGTCCTCCTCCCTCTGCTTTCTCGTGGCTTCTAGGTGTGGAAAATACTGGGGAATGTTGCTTTTCCAAGCTGAAATGGGTTGTGGTATTTTTCTATGCTGACTGAGTAAGTGGAAGACTCAAGCTGCCTCATCAGAAATCCTTTGTAGGGGATTTAGGCATAGGAAGATAAAGGACATTTGTCAATACATGTGGAAAATGCTGAGCAATGTTGCTTTTGCAAACTGAAATGGGTTGTCATGTTTTTATGCTGACTTGGGAAGTGGAGGACTAAGAGGCAGTACTGTTAATGTAGTTTTGAAGTTAGTTGTGTTATGGCAAAATCCCTGTGATCTATGTCCCTCTGATTGGTGTTAATATGGAATGATGTTGGGAGTGCAGAATGCCAGACCCTTGTATGTCATGGGCCTGGGAGGGACAGTTTGAGATTTTGCATGGACTGAATGAAGGATGTTGAAGCAGGAACAAACTATATAAAGGATGTGCAAAGCTTTGCCTAAAGGACCACAGTGTAGCAGTGTGTAGCAGTGTGCATTGGGATACCTCAGGAGAAACAGCTTGTGTCTGGAAAGAAAGTGACCAACAGAGGTGCCCTGAACCCGCAGAACCAGCTGCCCGACCATTAGCAAGACAAAAGCTGCAGGATGTCTTGAGGGGGTTGCCTGGCACCCCAGCATGTCCGTTTGAAATGTGTATGGTTGTTATGTCTTGTGGGGGTCGCCTGGCAGCACTGCAGTCTGTCAGTTTGAGCCGGTGGGCTGTGTGTTACCCCTGGAAGGTCTATACCCCAGGGGCTGGAACTGCCAAAGCAGGGTCCCTAGGACAGGGTACACAGGTCGGTGTCCAGACGGGGCTGGAATCTCTCCAGAGAAGGAGACTCCACACCCCCTGGGCAGCCTGTCCCAGGGCTCCCTCACCCTCACTGGGGAAAAGTTCCTCCCCATGTTGCTGTGGAACTTCCTGTGCTCCAACTTGCAGCCATTGCCCCTTGTCCTGTCCCCACAGACACTGAAAAGGGGCTGGCTGATTCCCCCTGCATCCCATCCTTCAGATATTGATAAACATTCATAAGGTCCCCCCTGAGTCTTCTTCTCTCCAGGCTGAACAGCCCCAGCTCACTCAGCCTTTCCTCCCAGGGGAGATGCTCCAGGCCCTTCATCATCTTCGTAGCCCTTCTCTGGACTCTTTATTCTAGAGGAAACCGGGGCTGCTTTCTGTGTATTGGAAAAGGTGATTCCTTTGCACTGGTCACTACATCTCACCTGTGTCACCTTTCAAGCTATAACCCTCCAAAATGGGGCAAAAGCACCACACCACCTTTTTTTGTGAGGTGAAGACCCAAAGATTTGACTATGTTCAGCAATTAAATGCCTGTGGCATTGTGCTGTGGGGTGATTACCTGTAAACAGGGAGCAAACACATTGAGCCTGCCTCTATGATGCCTACAGCTCCAACCCAACCTCCATCTCCCCTCACAAACTGCTTTGACTGCAGAGCCACAGTCTGTCCAGTTGGTGAAATGCCTTTGGAAAGATGCTGTGCACTAATAAATAATGATGAGTGATGATCCTATCTGGGGGCTAGCAGGGGGGAAGAGCTACAATTCAATGAGCAGGTGCCATTTTGCATCCCCAGAACAAAGTACATGAAACAGCCTACAACTGAATTAACCTCTATGGGAAGGCCAGGGCCTCTTGTGGGACAACCAGGGGCACATTTTGGCTTCTGTCTAAATTTAAGGCTTTGACTGAAGAAACCCTGTCTCTACTCTCATGCTTTAACAGGGGCAGATGACCCTATATTTGCAAGGACAGAATATAGCACAGATAAATTGCTCCTATATTAGCAAAGGCCTTGAGGCAAACTCACTGGATAATAGGCTGTCATGGCTGTTCAGTGCATAGGAAAGCTGTCAGGGCCCTACTTGAGGTCCTTAAGTGCTGTCACCTCTGCATCTGTGTTTGCTGCCATCTATCAGCTGAGCTCCCACCCAACATAGAGTCATTAAGGTTGGAAAAGACCTCTAATATGGACAAGTCCAACTATCAAACCCAACACTACCATGCCCACTAAACTATGTCCCAAAGTACCATGTCTACATGTATTTTGAACCCCTCCAGGGATGGTGACTCCACCACTTCCCTGAGCAGCCTGGTCCAATGCTTGACAACAGCATGGAGCTGCCCCAGACAGAAATGACTTGGGAGCACTGCTGAGAGCACTCCAGGCAGGCTCTTGCTGCTCCTGCAGCAATGCTGAATGCTTCATTCATCTGTTGGGATTACTCTTTTCCTGGACTTTGGGTTCCTTCCAAACTGTGGTGAGCACTGGGGCATCCATCTAACATGTTTCTTTGGTAGCAGTCACAGTTTTCACAAGCTTTGCTGGGGTACAGGCACAGAGTTGCAAGTGACTGAAATGCTTAAGGGGTCTCCTAACTTTCCAAGACAATGCTTCCCCCTTCCCACCACCTTTGCCTTTCACCAGTTCATCTCAGCAGCAACCAGCCTGTGTGCAAAGGAACTACTGGGTCAATGATAATCCATTTATGGGTAATCACTACCAGGAAAACAGGCATTTTTCTCACTGGTCTTGTGCTGCTATGGCTGAAGATTTACTGGTGCTGCCAGGGCAGTGTATTCTGGGTATAGGAGGAATAGGCAACAGGGACCTAAGGCAGGCCAAGGTAAATCCATTTCTTTTATGATTTCTTCATGTGACCAGAATTTCTCTGTGTACATGTGCACTGATATTCTTCCATCCCTAACTGAAATGCTTTGCCATGGTGTGCTTTTGCCCCTATCCTGGCTCAATCACAGGTTTCCTTTATCATAGAATCATAGAATGGTAAGGGTTGGAAGGGACCCCAAGGATCACAGAGCTCCAACCCCCTGCCACAGGCAGGGACACCAACCTCAGGCCTGGAGCTACACAACATTGCCCAGGGCCCCATCCAACCTGGCCTTGAACACCCCCAGGGATGGATGGGGCACCCACCCCCTCTCTTGGCAGCCTGTTCCAGCCCCTCACCACTCTTTCTGTAAAAAACTTCCCCCTAATATCCAATCTAAACCTTCCCTCCTCCAGCTTCACTCCATCCCCCTTGTCCTGCCAGGCTCTGCCCTTGAACAAGCTGATTCCCCTCCTGTTCCCCTGCTCCCTTCAGGCACTGGCAGGCTGCAATGAGGTCCCCCCACAGCCTTCTCTTCTCCAGGCTGACCCAGCCCAGCTCCCTCAGCCTCTCTCCAGAGGGGAGCTGCTCCAGCCCTCTGAGCATCTCCATGGCTCCTCTGACCCCTCTCCAACAGCCCCACATCTTTCTTGTCCTGGGGCCCAGCTCTGGACACAGGATCCAGCTGGGGCCTCCCCAGGGCAGAGCAGAGAGGGACAATCCCCTCCCTGTCCCTGCTGCCACCCCTCTGCTGATGGAGCCCAGGATCCCATTGGCCTTGCGAGCTGCAAGAGCCACTGCTGCTCATGGGGAGTTTCTCATCCACTGTGACCCCCAGGTCCTTCTCACAGGGCTGCTCTCAAGAAGCTCTTTTCCCAGTCTGTATCTATGGCTGGGATTCTTCCGGCCCAAGTGCAAGACCTGACACTTGGCAGTGTTGAACCTCATCAGGTTCAATAGGTTCAATAGGTTCTTTGAAGAGTATGATGCAATTTCTGAATTCAGTGTTAGTTGTCACAACGATATTGGTAATACTATGGTGTTCTGTATCTCAATTGTTACATAGCTACCATTACCTCAGGTGCTGAATATTATCCCACTCCTGTAGTAGAGGAGGGAATTTATACCTAGACCTGTGCTATCCTATCAATTTACAATGTATACATAGCCTGCCCTTCAGTTACTAGCGCTCTGCATCCTCTAGTAAATGCAGCAAGTCAATAAAAAACACCAGCAAATCAAAGTACCTGACTTCCCTACATGATGCAGCTATGTTGTGCCCCAAAATAAAAGCAGAAAGTAGCCATGTTAATCATAGAATTAATCATAGAATTGTAGGGGTTGGAAGGGACCTCGAGAGATCATCGGGTCCAACCCCCTGCCAAAGCAGCTCCCCAGGACATATCACTCAGATAGGCATCCAGACTGGTCTTGAATCTCTCCAGAGAAGGAGACTCCACACCCCCTGGGCAGCCTGTCCCAGGGCTCCCTCACCCTCACTGGGCAAAAGTCCTTCCCCATGTTGCTGTGGAACTCCCTGTGCTCCAACTTGCAGCCATTGCCCCTTGTCCTGTCCCCACAGACACTGAGAAGGGGCTGGCCATTCCCCCTGCATCCCATCCTTCAGATATTGATAAACATTCATAAGGTCCCCCCTGAGTCTTCTTCTCTCCAGGCTGAACAGCCCCAGCTCTCTCAGCCTTTCCTCCCAGGGGAGATGCTCCAGGCCCTTCAGCATCTCCTCAGCCTCCTCTGGACTCTCTCCAGGAGATCGCTGGCTGTTTGATCCCAGGGAGCCCAGCACTGGACACAACACTCCAGGTGGGGCCTGAGCAGGGCAGAGCAGAGGGGGAGGATCCCCTCCTGTGACCTGCTGCCCACACTCCTCCTGATGCCCCCAGGATCCCATTGTCTCTCTCAGCCCCCAGGGCACACTGCTGGCTCATGGCCACCCTGTCACCCACCAGCACCCCCAGGTCCTTCTCCACAGAGCTCCTCTCCAGCAGCTCCCCCCCAGCCTGTCCTGATTCCAGCAGTTATTCCTCCCCAGGGGCCAGACTCTCCACTGGCTTTTGTTGAATCTCATCTGGTTTCTCCCTGCCCAGCTCTCCAGCCTGGCCAGGTCTCTGGATGGCAGTGCAGTGTCCTGCCTGTCGGCCACCCCTCCCAGCTTAATCTTATCTTCTCTGGAACTCTGTACAATATCTCTAACACTTTTTCTCCCACAAGGAAAAAAAAACCCAAACCCTATTAATAGATTCCCTGTTCTTTGACACACACTTCAGCTCCTTGTGACCTGCTGAGAGTAAAAGCAAAACTATAACCAGCTCCTGCTGGGGCAGTGACACCAGTACCACCAACAAGGGAGTGTGAGGATGTAGGTGAAGAGCAGAGCAAGTGTCAATCCTTTTTGAGATGGGCTGGTACGCAATGTCTGTAGGAGCTGTCGTACCTAAATTCCCAGGGTGAGGGAGAAGACTGTAGCTGCACAGCAAAATAGCTGTATTATGACCTGTTAACTGCAGGACAGCATCCAAATGATGTCAAGACAATGATATTAGGTAGTTACATGCCAGTATCAGGAATGGAGAATGCATGAGGACACAGGAAGAGCCAAAGACGCCAATAAATCCTGCTGAAGCAGCATTAGCAGTTGCAGAGCCTGGGGCTGATGGGCTGGTTAGATTTTAAAGAAAATCATGGAGTTTGGGCAACACAGACCACAGCCTGGTACCTGACTGTGTCTAACTGTCCTCAGTACAAGTGAGACTTGTGTCTCAGATACTGATGGTCATCTGCAGCATGTCCTCCTCTCCTGGATGGTTGGTGCTTTGGTGCAGAGATCACAGGATCCCCAGGTTGGAAAAGACCATTAAGATCATCAAGTCCAACCAATCCCATCCTGAGCTAAACCAGATCCCTGAGCACCTCATCTCCCCTCTGTTAAACACCCCCAGGGAAGGTGACTCAGCCCCTCCCTGGGCAGCCTGTGCCACAGCCCCACAACTCTGCCAGGGGAGAACTTTTCCCTCCCATCTGCTCTGACCCTGCCCTGGGGCAGCTTGAGCCCATTGCCCCTTGTCCCATCTCCTGTCCCCTCGCTGAAGAGACCAGCACCCACCTCTCCACAACCTCCCTTCAGGTAGGTGGAGGTGGGGAGAAGGGCTCCCCTCAGCCTCCTCTTCTCCAGGCTCAACACCCCCAGCTCCCTCAGCTGCTCCTCAGAGGATTTGCCCTCCAGCCCCTTCCCCAGCCTGGCTGCCCTTCTCTGGACTCGCTCCAGGACCTCAATGTCCTTCTGATGCTGAGGAGCCCAGAACTGGACCCAGCACTCAAGCTGCAGCCTCCCCAGTGCCCAGTCCAGGGGCACAATCACTTCCCTAGAGAACAGTGAACCTAAACAAGACACACACACACACACAAATGTGTTCTCTGAACCTTCTCCACAGGACATGGTGACCAAGGGTACAAAGAAGGAATGAATATCTAACCCTTAGACCCATACAGAGATGGAAGAAACAGCCCCATTTGTGAAAAAGTAAATTGGGAAATAATTAAACACTGCAGAGGGGAAAATTACAGTAGTAGCCAGGAAGGAAATCTTCTCTTAATCATCCTGTATTAGTCCAGTGAATCGGAAAATCGTGGCAAGTCTGCCAGAGAATATACTGCCCAAAGCTCCTATCAACTACTGAGCTACATAATATTTAGCTGCTTGGACAGGAAAAGGCATTGCTTCCCATAAAGCATGTCTCCTAGAGAATTACAATCTCTTATTTGTCATGCCAATGTGGGTGTGGGGGGGGAGAGGTTTGGAAATAAATGCTACAAACCCTCTCTGTTGCAAGTAGGGAGTTAGTTTATCTCCTCAACCCAGAACATAAACCCCTCAGTTGCAGGTGGAAACAAGGGTTATTTACAGTGTGTCTTTTTGATGAAAGCCTCTTAGAAAGGGTGAGGAAGGTGTTTCTTCTTCATCACAAGTCCAACCCTTGCCTTGCATGGATGTGAGGGGAATAAAAAGTGTGAGATCCTTGAAGGGAAAGGAAAAATGGTGTTCTCCTATGAGGTGTCTTCCCAGGGCCATGCTGACAAATGTGCAGTGCTTTTCATTACAGTGGCACTGAACCCTCCAAGAATGCACTCAGGAAAATGAATTCCTCCATGGCTTTAAAGCCACAGTGGTCCCTGTGGATGAGAAGCCACCAGCAGTACAGGAGAGGAGGTTTCCTGGTGCACTGATATCTACCAGCCCCCTTCATCTATGCCGGTGTATCCATCTTAGCCAGGTGCTTCTCTCTGCCTTGTTGGTTGTACACCCCCTTGGTAGCCCCTAACCAGGAGCTTCTTCTCTCTTTCATACTTTCCCCACTGATAAAGAGAAATCATCCCTTGGGGAACAGGGAGGGTTATGGTCCACTGATTAAGAAATCAGTGTTCACATTAATTCTTTTTTAATAATGACCATGAAGATTGAGAGTTTCCCTTGGGGAACCTCTCAAGGTGAGGATCATAGAATCATCACAGAGTCACAGGGGTTGGAAGGGGCCTCCAGAGCCCATGGGGTCCAACCCCCTGCCAAAGCAGAGTCCCTAGGACAGGGTACACAGGTCGGTGTCCAGATGGGGCTGGAATCTCTCCAGAGAAGGAGACTCCACACCCCCTGGGCAGCCTGTCCCAGGGCTCCCTCACCCTCACTGGAGAAAAGTTCTTCCCCATGGTGCTGTGGAACTTCCTGTGCTCCAACTTGCTGCCATTGCCCCTTGTCCTGTCCCCACAGACACTGAAAAGGGGCTGGCCATTCCCCTGCATCCCATCCTTCAGATATGGATAAACATTCATAAGGTCCCCCCTGAGTCTTCTTCTCTCCAGGCTGAACAGCCCCAGCTCTCTCAGCCTTTCCTCACAGGGGAGATGCTCCAGGCCCTTCAGCATCTTTGTAGCTCTTAATCTTGGAAACCAAGCTCTTCCTTGAAGCAGTCTCAGACCTGCTGGCCCAAAAACTGCTTCTCAGGCTGGCTTGCCTTCTTTCACAAATGCTTCTCACTGGGGAAGCCAAAAGCAGAGGCTGGATTTTCTAACACCTCATTGCATGTTACCACCAGATGAACCTGACTGTGAGAACTGGTCTGTGGGCAGGATGAACAGTGGTGGTGTAGAAGGAAAAGGAAGCTTTTGGCAATTGCTCCTGACTTTGTGGGTGTTTTTGCTTGGGCTTTCTGCCCAGGCACCTTCAAGAGCATTCACAGTTCCTCCTTGCACCGTGTGTGTGATGGCACTGACAACTGCTTCCCCACTCACTGAAGCATGAGAGGTCCCAGGTGCTAAAAGGCTCCTTGTCACCTCTCCATAGCACCTTCCATCCAGGAACATGCTCGCCTGGGCTGTATGCACATGCAGCCAGGGTTAGGATCTGTTCAGCCGAAAGCTCTGCAGAACTCTGCACTGTGGAGAAAGGAGTCATTTCCTGCCCAGGGATCTGACCTGAAAGAGCATCAAGCTCACACACATCTGTGGATGGGAAAGCAATTCACTGTGTCTTTGCATCTATGAGCTGGGAAACTTGGTGCTATATCTCATGGCAAGTTACTCCTTAAAACTAGCTGAAGCAGACTCAAAACAAGGTAGGGTTTTTTCATTTTTTAATATAAGATTGCAAGAGAGAAGCTATTTGATATTTAACTGTGCAAGAGCTAAAACAATGTCTTTAGCAAGACTTAGCTGGCTCCTCTCATGAGAGCATCTTGGCTCCCAAAAAATAGGTCTAAAACTCTTTCCTAGAAAACACCTGCTTTTAAAGAACACCTCCAGAAATGCTGTTGCTAACTGTAAAGACCCCAGCTCTGAGGATGGTGAGGGATGTGTAAGGGCACCTGGTGAAAGAGTGGGGCTTGGGGAATGCCCACAAAGGTGTATCCCTGGGCAGTCTGTCATGAGGATTTCCCCCACCATATTGCTGGTAATAAGCAGCAATAAATTGTAGCAGGAGAACTTGGAGATGTGCAATCATTTCATCACAAGACTTAAGCTCCTTACTGCTCCCAGGCCATGGCACAGCTGTGGCTGCTGCTGCTCTCCAGGAAACTGCTCTGCAGCCTCATGCTGGGTGTTCAGAGCTGCTTAGGGTGAATTAAAAGTGGGGGGGAAATGCAGGATGCACAGCCCTCTGGGCAAGGGAGGGGATGAGAATCATAGAATCACAGAATCACATAATCACAGGGGTGGGAAGGGCCTCCAGAGCTCATGGGGTCCAACCCCCTGCCAAAGCAGGGTCCCTAGGACAGGGCACACAGGTCGGTGTCCAGACGGGGCTGGAATCTCTCCAGAGAAGGAGACTTCACACCCCCTGGGCAGCCTGTCCCAGGGCTCCCTCACCCTCACTGGGGAAAAGTTCTTCCCCAGGTTGCTGGGGAACTTCCTATGCTCTGACTTGCAGCCATTGCCCCTTGTCCTGTCCCCACAGACACTGAAAAGGGGCTGGCCATTCCCCCTGCATCCCATCCTTCAGATATTGATCAACATTCATAAGGTCCCCCCTGAGTCTTCTTCTCTCCAGGCTAAACAGCCCCAGCTCTCTCAGCCTTTCCTCACAGGGGAGATGTTCCAGGCCCTTCAGCATCTCCATAGCCCTTCTCTGGACTCTCTCCAGGAGATCCCTGTCCTTCTTACACCAAAATTTCACAGCCAAATGTCAACTTGATTCAGTGACATCCACTTCAGGACAAAAGTCTAAGTGAATCACTTGGGCTTTCTTCTTTAGTTTCAGAAATGCTGAAGCATTTTATCTCAGGTAGGATAGCTCCAACTCATCCCCTTAATCCCTGTTATGTTTAACATCCTGCTGTACTCCAATACTGATGACATTTTACAACAACAAACCCACCTAATTGATACTAAATATCCACTTAAGAATACACAGGCATAGGAACCTGTTTAATATCATATTTAATATAAACTCTTTATACCATATGAAGCCTCATATAACACAGTATAAAACCCTAGCATGCTATAAAATAGATTCATATTTTATGGTACTAAAGAAGTAAAATGCAAACAAGCCTGCATCACTGCTGCCTTCATGTTGCTCTGATTTTTGCTCTGATTTATTCTCCATGCATCACAGAGCTAAACAACATGAACTGGTCCTGCATACTTTGTGAAGCAGGTTTGCCTGGGCTCGTGTCCAGCAAGCCAGGAACCCATCACAAAGCAGCAGCATTTCCAAGGGAAGCCATCAGGAAAGGCTCTGAAATGAACCTACCCCAGCTGGAAGATCTCAGAGGCCATGTTTCCAATGCCTGTCTAGACACATACAGGGAGAGCTGCTGCCTGGCTCAGCAGAGCTGGCTCAAATCAAGCTGGTGAGGGCACCCAGGGCAAACCCTGCCCAGGGAAGATGTGCTCTCTGGGGTTGTGGGTCTGCATCCCACGCCTGGCTGATCTTACAAATCATGCTGGCTTCTCCCACCTGGGGATGGGAAGGGAGCACAGCTCTGTCTTCATGTCCTACAGTCTCAGCTCAGTGGAGAAAAGAGGGATTGGGGTTTAAACTGGCTGTTAAGAGCATCTCTCTGAACAAGAAAACTTCATCCAGTGGGGATGGATGCACAGAGCAGAGCCATAAATAATGCACAGATCCCTCATATGGAGTTTGCTTCAGCCTGGCACTCCTCACACAGTCAGCAAATATTATTTTTCTATTCTCTTTTGTGTTTCTGTTGAGTGGTGGGTGGCTCTGGGCAAAGTGAAAGGCTTTTACATCTTCCTCCTCCTCCTCCTCCTCCTCTCCGTTCCTGTTCAGTGCCTTCCCAAAAAGCCTGCACACCCCAGCACTGCCAGTGAGGGGTGTCAGATCAGCAGCCCTGCCAAGCTCCCCTGAAGGGTTGGTGGGTGCAGCTGGGTTTGGGAAACAGATTGGCTTCATGTGTTAAACTCAGCAGAGGCTTTGGAGCACCCAGCAAACGGGGTGAGCTGTGACTGGGGCTGCCTCCTCCCAGGAAAATGAAGCAGAAGGGTTTGGCTGCTGGGGAATGACAGGAGATAAAATGTGAATTCCTCTCCAGGCTAATGGAAATGCTTCCCTGGAAACAGGTTTGAAGCTCCCTGGGACTGCTAAAGGGGGATCCAAAGCTCACAGCTGCTGAGCAGGTGCCTGGAGCTGTGAGTCACTGGTGTTGCCTCTCTGATTCCCAAAATGCTAACAAGCTGTTAAGAACCCTAAACTGCTAATTATGTGTCTGAGAACTGAGAGTCCAGGATGCCTTCCTGCCATTAAAATAGTCCAGGCTGAACTGCTAGTATGCTATCAAAAAAAAAATCTGGAGTTATTTCAGGAGACCCTGAAGTCTGAGTGGTTATAGGTAGGGCTTTTGAGCCCCCAAATCTGCTAAAAAGCCTCTCAGGACATTTGCTTCCCCAAGTCCATTTCTTTAGAAGCAACTTGAGAATTTGATTTGAACCTCCACTCCCATGTCTCTCTTGCACTGTCCTCATCTCTGCTTGAGCCCATCCCTTTGGATGGGATTTGTGACCCCTGGGCTGGATGCAGTGTTTCTCCTGTGTTCCAGCCACTGTCTGAATCACATGGATGCAGTAAATGGAGAGCAGCTCGATGAAAGGCTCCTGTATGGAGTGGTGTCACAGTGACACGTATTTATTTCTTCTGCAGAGCATCCTGAGGTGACTTCAGTTCTGCAGAGTCTGACCTACTTTAAATCCAGGCTGATTTTGTCTGAGCAGCAGCTGCATTTGAGGGCAAAGAGACAGAAGTAAAAGCTTCTGAAGTCTGAATCCAGTTTCCTGGTCAGAGGCTTGTGCCCCCAGCAGGATTCAGAGATGCTCAACATTGGCATCTGCTCTTCTGCCAGCTCCTTGGCTTTCCTGACACATCCTTCCCAAAGCACATGCTGTAGCCTTGGCTTTCACAGCAAAGAAGGAAGGGAAGCAGCCTCTATTAGTCATTGCATCATTTGCACAGCCATCAAATGGGAGAAGTAATTAACTCAAACATGTTTATCTACAGTAATTATGAATTTGCATTGCTCTCTCTCTCTCAACAAAGTGGATTGGGCTCCCAACACTCTCTGAAGTATTCACATAGCCTATGCATTCCCTTTTTCACATGAGCTCTGAATCTTTAGAAGAACCACATTCAGTCCTGGCTCTGTCTATAACACAGAATCACAGAGCTGTAGGGGTTGGAAGGGACCTTGAGAGATCATCGGGTCCAACCCCCTGCCAAAGCAGCTCCCCAGCTCATACTGCACAGATAGGTGTCCAGATGGGGCTGGAATCTCTCCAGAGGAGACTTCACACCCCCTGGGCAGCCTGTCCCAGGGCTCCCTCACCCTCACTGGGGAAAAGTTCCTCCCCATGTTGCTGTGGAACTTCCTGTGCTCCAACGTGCAGCCATTGCCCCTTGTCCTGTCCCCACAGACACTGAAAAGGGGCTGGCTGATTCCCCCTGCATCCCCTGCTTCAGATAATTATAGATATTAATTAGGTCCCCCCTTAGTCTTCTCTTCTCAAGGCTGAAGAGTCCAAACTTACTCAGCCTTTCCTCACAGGGGAGATGCTCCAGGCCCCTAATCAACTTTGTCGCCCTCCTCTGGACTCTCTCCAGGAGATCCCTGTCCTTCTTAAACCAGGGAGCCCAGCACTGGACACAACACTCCAGGTGGGGCCTGAGCAGGGCAGAGCAGAGGGGGAGGATCCCCTCCTGGGACCTGCTGCCCACACTCCTCCTGATGCCCCCAGGATCCCATTGTCTCTCTCAGCCCCAGGGCACACTGCTGGCTCATGGCCACCCTGTCACCCACCAGCACCCCCAGCTCCTTCTCCACACAGCTCCTCTCCAGCAGCTCCCCCCCAGCCTGTCCTGATTCCAGCAGTTATTCCTCCCCAGGGGCCAGACTCTCCACTGGCTTTTGTTGAATCTCATCTGGTCTCTCCCTGCCCAGCTCTCCAGCCTGGCCAGGTCTCTGGATGGCAGCGCAGTGTCCTGCCTGTCAGCCACCCCTCCCAGCTCTGGAGCATCAGCACTTGCTGAGGGTGGGTGCTGTTCCCTCATCAAGGTGTCAATGAAGATATTGAACAGGACTGGACCCAGCACTGAGCCCTGGGGACACCACTGGTCACAGGCCTCCAGTCAGACTCTGCTGCTCGAATCTCAACCCTCTGGGCTCGGTTTGACAACCAATTCTCAACCCACCTCACTGTCCTCTCATCTATCCTTTCTGTCTCCCAGTACCCTCCTGTAGATCTGGGGCTCCTGGGATGTTTCTCAAAGGCCATTCATCACCAAGCCATCACTAGACCCCAGGTTGTTTCTGTTCTCCATCTGGGCCATGGGAATAACAACCCAGATAACAGAACAGTGGGAACAGAAGATGGTGAGGTGCTTCAGTGAGACTGTGTTGGGATTTTAAGGGAATTTCAGGGGGGCTACGATTCTCCCTGGGATTTTCCACTGTGTTGGCAAGAAGTCCTCAATCAGCACAGCAGCTAGGGCTTGTCTTGCAAGACTCCCATTCACAGAGCCCCCCTCCCACCGTCTCACACCGCAGGCGGCGTGTGTCACATAATATATTCTTGATTTGTTTCTGAGCTTGGTTCCTCACCTCAGATTGTGTTGGAGGCTGCTGGGATGTGGGCTGGCTCTGTGCACCACGCAGGCTCCCTGGAAAATGCTCCAGTGAGCAAATGTTCATTAAAAACCAGCAAATGTGAATCCTAACTGACTGTGCAAAGGTACTGGTGAATTGACAGCATATGCACCCAGTCAGAGCAAATGGTCTGGAACACAACAGTGAGATGGAAAACTCTGTCACATCCCAGTCTGACACGTATCTCAGGGGTGATGCTGAGCTGCTGGCTTGGGCAGAGCCTTCACCCTTCTGTCCTGCTGCACTCTGACCAGCACAAACCTTTTCCTGCTGACCAGGAGAAGTGATTTGTAAGTCCAAGGGAGCTCCAGCAAAGCCACCCCCAGACATTCAAACAGCTTCTTTGTACCAAGCAACCAGTACAGATTTACTTTTTAGTCTTTCTCCTTACAGGTTGCCTTGACTAGGCAGAGAATCCCTTCCCTAGCTGCAGGAACAGCTGAGATCTAGCTGGCCTGTTCTGTAGTTTTCCTTTCCATCAGGGCAATCCCTCTGGAGATGGGTCACAGGTGAATCTAGCAAAGCACCAAAGGGTTTCAATAACACAAAGTGGTGTTAGCAAGGGCATCACTGTCCTCACCTGGAGTGGAGCTTCTGAGCATAGAATTTAGGATTGAAAGAGACGGAATAAGCTCAGAGTGAAAACATAGAATCATAGAGTCACAGGGGTTGGAAGGGGCCTCCAGAGCCCATGGGGTCCAACCCCCTGCCAAAGCAGGGTCCCTAGGACAGGGCACACAGGTCGGTGTCCAGATGGGGCTGGAATCTCTCCAGAGAAGGAGACTCCACACCCCCTGGGCAGCCTGTCCCAGGGCTCCCTCACCCTCACTGGGGAAAAGTTCTTCTCCACGTTGCTGTGGAACCTCCTATGCTCTAACTTGCAGCCATTGCCCCTTGTCCTGTCCCCACAGACACTGAAAAGGGGCTGGCCATTCCCCCTGCAGCCCATCCTTCAGATATTGATAAACACTCATAAGGTCCCCCCTGAGTCGTCTTCTCTCCAGGCTGAACAGCCCCAGCTCTCTCAGCCTTTCCTCACAGGGGATGCTCCAGGCCCTTCAGCATCTCCTCAGCCTCCTCTGGACTCTCTCCAGGAGATCCCTGGCTGTTTGATCCCAGGGAGCCCAGCACTGGACACAACACTCCAGGTGGGGCCTGACCAGGGCAGAGCAGAGGGGGAGGATCCCCTCCTGTCACCTGCTGCCCACACTCCTCCTGATGCCCCCAGGATCCCATTGTCTCTCTCAGCCCCAGGGCATACTGCTGGCTCATGGCCACCCTGTCACCCACCAGCACCCCCAGGTCCTTCTCCACAGAGCTCCTCCCCAGCAGGTCATCCCCCAAAAAATCCCAGTGCTGGCACTAAAATCAAGAAGAAAGGAGGTTGAAGTGCACGTTCAGCACAAAGCCAGGATGCTAGTCCCAGATTTGTTAGCTAATATACCCTAAATCAACAGAAAGTAAGTCTTAATTAGTCCACATCTGGACCCTGGTTTGCCTTAAAGACATCCCCACATCACTTGCTGCCAGACCTCATGCTCGCTCACCCACTCCCTTCCAGCATCACACCACAGTGCATCTTCCAAGGGAGCTGATTTGCAATATCAGCCTGGAACACAACCCCACAGGGCATGTGTGACAGGGCTCCACGTTTGCCTGTGAATATTTCCACACAGCTCTGATTAATAGCAACAACAATCACTTTTTAGCCACGGGAGGGGAAACTTTGTTGGGCAGAGGGAGTATTTCTCCAACTGCTACACCACAGCCTCATCTCTCTAGGAAACCTGAGGGCAAACTTCCAGCTTTCTTTCCTCCCCTACAGCATCTTCCAGCACGTGTGGTGGCTCTGTGGGAGAGCCATGCTTTGTAATGAACACACAGAGCATTTGCTCTCCCTTATTTATGGGATAATAGACCAGGTGCTCTGTTTCATGAGATGATAAACAGAGCTCCCAGGTGGATGAAATGGAGACCAAGTCACTCATTTCAGCAGAGGGAGTGTATTATTGTCTTTTCAAATAAGCTTTCCATCTCTCAGTTGTATTATGAGCACTGGAAAGCTCTGGTCAGAATCAATCCAGCTGATGCTTTCTCCTCTTTTACTCCCTTGCTGCTCAGAGACCCCTTAAATCAGAGAGAAGGTTACATTCTTTTTAAGCAACAGAGAAGACAGACCATCTTTCTGATCTATTTTTGCACAACACCTAATACAACTGCATTCCAGGGGCTCACAGATGCTATATCAATACAGATGATAAACAAACATCCCACATCTGGTGCCTTGATTGCAGCCAGGCTGGCTGTTAGTGAAACCCCCAGCATGTTCTTACCAGCCCTTGAAGATGCCATTGAATTACACTCATGGATACCCTCAACTTGGCATTAGCAAGTCTGAGAGACACTCAGACCAGAGATTGGCAGTTCAGGTGTCCTGTGCCCATCTTTTGGGTAGTAAGCAAGTATCACTGGTCAGGGAAGCTACTTCTGCATCCATGTGGGATCTTCCCAAAGCACTGGACAGGGTTCCCAACCCAAAGGACTTGCTTCCTGATGGACTAAATCTTAATATCTCCATCCAGGCATAGACAGAGTCTGAGTTAATCAACTGTCCAGATCTGACCAGCTATAAATTAAAATCTTCCCATGACTAATCAATAAACACAGAATTCACACTAAGTGTCTCCAACAAATGAGGTGAAAGAGCTTTCCAGGACATGACTATGTTTTTCCAGGTTTCCTAGACATCCCACCACTTCACTGAACCCAGATTGGATGTGCCTAACACCCATGATCCAGGAGTAAATCAAGTCCATTTCTTCAGTCAAGGAAAATTTTGGTGTGCATCAAACTGGAGAGGTCCTTGAACACAACCTCCTGTTACTGGCAACCATATCACATAATCCCATCCACAAGGGATGATCCTGTTTTAAAACCTGCTAGGCTTTTTATCCCCATTATTCCTACTGAGCAGTTGCTTCAGGATTTCATTCCTTCAAGCATTCAAAAAAAAAAAGCCTTCTAACTTCCAGTGTAAAGTTATCTATGACCAATTTATACCATTTCCTCCAAAGCCAGCATCATCATTTAGCTGAAATATCTCCACTTCCCTCTCAGTGCTTATCCCCTTGACATATTTTCTACAGAGTAATCGCAGCCCTTCATGCAGCCTGTGCATTGCTGGCTTAAACAAGCTAAATTCTCCTAATCTTCCCTCCTAGAACAGGTGCCTCCTTTCCTTAATCCTCCTCATGGTCTCTGTACCTGCTCCAGTTTTAGTTCAGCTGCTTTTGAATGTGTGAGACCAACCCTTCTCCCTGCACTAGCATTTCACAGAATCACAGGGGTTGGAAGGGGCCTCCAGAGCCCATGGGGTCCAACCCCCTGCCAAAGCAGGGTCCCTAGGACAGGGCACACAGGTCGGTGTCCAGATAGGTCTTGAATCTCTCCAGAGAAGGAGACTCCACACGCCCTGGGCAGCCTGTCCCAGGGCTCCCTCACCCTCACTGGGCAAAAGTCCTTCCCCATGTTGCTGTGGAACTTCCTGTGCTCCAACTTGCAGCCATTGCCCCTTGTCCTGTCCCCACAGACACTGAGAAGGGGCTGGCCATTCCCCCTGCATCCCATCCTTCAGAAATTGATCAACATTCATAAGGTCCCCCCTGAGCAGCATCTCCTCAGCCTCCTCTGGACTCTCTCCAGGAGATCCCTGGCTGTTTGATCCCAGCACTGGACACAACACTCCAGGTGGGGCCTGAGCAGGGCAGAGCAGAGGGGGAGGATCCCCTCCTGTCACCTGCTGCCCACACTCCTCCTGATGCCCCCAGGATCCCATTGTCTCTCTCAGCCCCAGGGCACACTGCTGGCTCATGGCCACTCTGTCACCCACCAGCACCCCCAGGTCCTTCTCTGCAGAGCTCCTCCCCAGCAGCTCACCCCTAGCTTGTCCTGATTCCAGCAGTTATTCCTTCCCAAATAATTCACTGGGAATGAGATTGCCTCCAGGGAAGCCAGTTTCAATGCTCCCAGTTTCAATGACACAACTCCTTTTGATACTGATGGGATGCATAGTGATGTATACATTTAACCCATATACTCACCCTACTAAGTGTAGGACCTCACAGCTAAATTGGCTAAAATCCCACTGGCTCTCTTTGCCCCTGGGGCACACTGCTGGCTCATGGCATCCATGAGAAGAGGCACCTGTAGGCTCAGGGGCAGGTGATGGTTTCATGGAGGCAGGTCTGGTGATACCAGGTGGCAATAGCAGCTCCCTGCTATCAGCTCCAAAACACTGTTGTAGACATAATGCCACAACCCAACAGAAACCTCCTCTCCAGAGCTGAGCCTGAGCCCCTCCACATGGCTCGTGCAGAGGAATCTGGTTTTTGAAGATGAAACCTTTTACATTGCACTCTGAGATCTTAAATATTATTGTTCCTTCTTGAGTGTGGGTTAAGGGAGGAAGATAGTGGCACTCCTCTCTTTGGCTCTTTTGCAGCTCTCATAACAGAATATAAAAACAATAATGAGCCACTCTACCACTTTAAGCAGTCAGGTAATGATGAATGAGACCCACTGAAACACTCCTGTCTTTGCCAAGGGCACTCTGGATTATGCTTGAACCTGTTTTGACCTTAGCACTTAACCTTTCTTTTCCACAAAGTTGCCACTGCATGGCAACAACCATGATGGAGCTCAAAATAACAAGGCAAAGGGATGGTTCCCTGAGAGGAAAGGAAGATTTGCCTCACAGTTGGGGCTGGGTTTTTAAGAAGTGCAATTTATCTACATCAGAATTTTAAAGAAACAGGAAGATAATTCTGTGTTACTTGTACAGGAGGGAGGAAAGCTATGGAAGGGATTACAGCATGGGAGTATTTTAATGACAGTCTGGCATGAAAAATATGGGGAAGGAGTAGAGCTAAGTGTTATTTTCAGCAATGGAGGCTCAGACAAATGTCCCTCAC
Source organism: Laterallus jamaicensis coturniculus (assembly GCA_022605575.1). NCBI lineage: Eukaryota > Metazoa > Chordata > Aves > Gruiformes > Rallidae > Laterallus > Laterallus jamaicensis. Next base: position 4,598,340 of record JAKCOX010000030.1, on the reverse strand, counting down.
ACCTTTTTTTGGAGTCAAGATCACACAGACAGCAGAGCAGGCAGTTGGCCTCAGGGGTGGGAGGATAACCTCATCACCTGCTTGTGCTTTTCCACAGCCATCCCACTGTAGGAAGTGACACAGTTTGTGGAGACCCCCAAATGAACCAGCATTGAAGGGAAGAGCCCAGGCTCCCGAAGGTGCATTGATGTGACACTGTGCTTGGGAACCCATTCCTGCCTCCCTGGAGAGTGTGGTAACTTGAGCAAAAGCTTGATGCTGGCAACTGCTGTGCTGTGTGTTGCTTTTCCCACATGGAGCAGAGGAACACAGGTTTCCTCTTCATCCTTGGACTCAGCAAAAGACCTGCACGTTCCTTTCACCAGGAGAAGCTCTCCCAGCTCACAGCCACCAGCACACTCTTCACATCCAGTGCAAGTTGTCCAACAGCACATCTGAGAGCTCCCTGGTGACTGCAAGAAATGAGCTGAACATTCCCTAGGAACCATGGTGGTCCCTAGGGAATATCCTCCCCTGCAGCCCTTTGCCTACCTACTACAGGGACACCAGCCCAGGAACGACTCCAAACAGCAGGCTCCGCTTTCCCCACCATCCCTTCCTCTCCCAGTTTGCACTGGGTAGATAGAAAAACCCAGCTGGGAGTTACTGGAAACTGTCTTTCAACTCAGGAGCAAGATGGAAAAACCTCCTCTGCAGGACTGCCCAGATGGATGCCTCAGGAACGTGGGTTTCCCCACAATCTGCAAGCATCATGTGCATGGAACAGGCTTGGTGCATCGCTGCTGTAAGGAGTGATAAAAACCCATTGCACAATCATAGAATGGTTTTGGTTGGAAAAGACCTTCAAGATCATGGAGTCCAACCATCTACCCAGCCATGTCACCAAGCACAATATCTGTTCTTCATTTAAACACCTCCAGGAATGGTGACTCGACCCCCTCCCTGGGCAGCCTGTTCCAATGCCTGACAACCCTTCCAGTAAAGAAATTTTCCCTAATATCCAACCTAAACTTTCCCTGACACAGCTTCAGACCACTTCCCCCTGTCCTGTCATGTGGCGTCCAGCAGAGAGCAACACGCAATTCGATATGAATTTTAGGTGAAGCCATTTTATTAGGTGAAATCCCACAGATTCTAGACCTTTCTTACTGCAAACGTGGCAAGCTAAACAACTGCTAATTGGTTACACACACTGTTCACACCATACTGATTGGTTAGTAATTATAACGAGTTCTGATAAACCTATCTTATAGCTAAACGTCCTTAGTTTACCTTTAATGCCTAAAAGCATCCACACACCTGCTGGTTTGAACCTCTTGTTATGGCTGGTTCCTAACATGTTCTGTTACTCCCAAATACCTTCCCATAGCTGCTTCTTGGTTTAGGGCAGCCTGTACCCCTATCAACAAGGCTGCTGTGTTTTGAGAATGTGATTATTAGGATCCTCTCAGCATGAGGAACTTTTCCTGTCTCATGGGAACAGAAGAATATTGTCAGGGCCTAAATCTTGGGAGAAGAGAGCTAGGCCGCGAGCAGGCCTGCTGTCTGCCCCGACACTGTCACTAGCTACCGGGGGTGACCAGTCATCTCCATCACTGAATCATCTCCATCCTTAACAACCCAGTGACACAGGAACCAACATCTTGACTGGAAACCATCATACTGATGATGTGGCCTGAGGAGAACCCCTGCTTACACACCCAATAGCTGGAAAACTCATGGCTGGATGTGCCTGGATAGAAAACAAACTGTTCCAAGTGGGACCACAAAAAAAAACAGGGAGATGGAGCTGCTTGGGCATACATAGAGGAGGGGTAGACCAAAGCAAAGCAGCTGCATGCTATTCTCTGGGTTTATTGTGTTTAATGAAGGGGTGTGTGTGTATTTTTTGAAAGACAAGTGCAATTAGGAGAATATACCCGACTTCCACATTTACATCTCCTCCTGATAGCAAAAAGCACAGAAGGAATACACAAGAAGCTAAAAGGGCTGACAACAACAGTGTTAACAATTCCCTTCCACCTTTTCCCCAGCTCCTGAGATTACTTTGCAAATGGGGACCATGTACCTGCTTTGCAACAAAACAAGTGCACAGCACAATTGCCTGTCCCTGGTGACTAAATTGTCCTTGCTTGATCTCTAGAAATAGTTTGCCACCTGCATTTACCTGTGGTGGCTGTGCTGTGCTTTAACCCCCTGCCAGGGGTAGCATTATAGATTGTTTGGAAACATGGGAGGAAAATATTCTGTAATTAATTGTGCCAGCAAACAGCCAACAGCACATGGAATGGAGGAGTAATCTTAGGCTTAGAAATACCTTGCCACATTTAACAGCATTCCAAAGTGGAAGGGAGGCAGACGTTTTACTTGGGGATGCTGTTTAGCCTGCAGGCACATGCAGAAGCTGTCTGGGGGTTACAGAGCTGGGAGTAGCTCTGGATGTGCAGGTACACCATGTACCTGACTTGCAAATATAGTAAGCAAGGCTATCAAAAATGGGCTTTTTGAGTAGAAAAACCTGTTTGGTTTTAATTCCTTCCAAATGTGACGATTGGATATTGCCTCTGCACAGAATCACAACTCACGTCACTCTCTGAGGCAGGCTACACCAAATCACCTCCCTTATTTCATTTTTAATCAATTGTTAAAATAAATGTTTAATAATAAATATAAACCAGGAAGGCAGTCTGTGCCCCAAGGAGCTGACAATTTCATCATCAATCGAAACACAGGCTGTACCAACTGTACTGAAGCACAGTTGTGGTCAGCTCCTGCATCCCAAGTCCTGCAGTGTACATTCACAGCTCCTGCTGCCAGGAATTAGGCAGGCTCAGAGCTAGCTGTTTGGAGGGGAAAAGCTGTAGCTCATGGAATTAAGTTGGGGTGGATCCTGGTGAGACAAAGCAGTGTGACCGCATGTGGGTCTTGGTGTCTTCTCTTAGTCCCCCCCTCAGGGTGGCCACACTCACATTCTCTTTTTGATGAATAACATACAGAGAGAGGTCAAGTGCTTGGGGGAGGGTGTGCAGGGCAGTCTCCTGTTCACAGGAGTGAGCAGAAGGCACAGCAGGAGCAAGGCTGGAGGGCTCCATCCAGGAGTCCCACCTCTACTGGCCAGCCATGAGCCACACAAGTGTGAAAGAACTCACCCCAGGATGGTTGGGGACTATTCAGAGTGTCAGAGCTGAGCAAGAGAAGGTGTTAAAATGGTTTAAGCTCCTATTTTTCCCACCCTTTCCCAGGCTTTGGATGGAAGAATCAGATCCACACCATTTGCCTGGGTGTGTCTTAGCTTAGAACCAAAAGGATGTCTCCACTCTCCCAGTTCCTCTTCCACTCTCCCACTGTCTGAGAGGTGGGGTGTGGGCATTTACTGCATAAACCACCTAGCACCACGAGGCCCTGATGTCCCCCCCACCAAATCCTCTCCATCTATGTAACCCATAGTGTATATACAGCACTACTGCAAAACCATACCTCAACAACCAACCAGCGTGAGCCTCCCTGACTTTCTGGAAAGCACAGTGGTTTTTTAACCAGCAGCAGGAATCTGCAGTGACCACCCAGCAGGTCAGTTCCTGTGTATATAGGTAGACAGGCGTGTGTCTATAGGAGTAGATACTGCACCTGATGGAAAGTTCTTGAGCTCTGGGTGATTTTTTTTCCCATTACTTAATTCAGAACTAGCTGAAAATCAGAACATCCATTTAATGATGTTCAGTTACCCACATGTTCAGCAGAGTAAAACCTCTTCAGCAAATGCAAGGGAGAAACTAAAGGGGAAGGAATGAAAGCTTGGCATAATCTGTGAAAAAGCAAATCTACTGTAAACCAAGCTGCTCTTGGGACATAAAAAATAATACAGCTTGTTTCCTAAGGATGAGGTTATTTTGCCTTTTTTTTTGTCCCTAAGGATCCCCACCAGGCTAAAGCAGAATAAGCCAGGAGCTGCTTCCATCCTCATCCATGTACCTACCTTCACACACACACAGATCTACCTCTGGGTTGTTTCTCCATGTCCCAGGGGTAGCACAGCCCTATGTAGACTGATTATTTTCTCCGTTGTGCTGCCTGTACTGTCAGAAAAGTGTAAGCTCTCTTGTAATTGCCAGGCTGGTTTTGGAGAAAGTGGGGCACATATGCTTGTTGGACAGCTGGTTGCTGTCACACAAAATGTATAATATCATCATTGACCCTGTTTGGCCTCAGTGGACTTGAGTTTGGGTCTCTCCCAGCTGTCAGTTTTCCCAAAACTTGTATAAACCAAATGTTTTTGGAGGCTTCTCCTGCTCTTTTAAATAGAGGCAAAATTGCTGAAACATTCTATTATCAGGAAATAAGGTTAAAACTGAACCATTTCCAGGAACCTCAGAGGATGGTCTATCAGAAAGCAGCTTGCTCTGAAACCTGCCCTTTGAAATGAAAGACTTTTGAATGCAAGTTGTGAAATCCCCCTATTCAGGGAAAACCAGACATGAATATGTGACCCAGGCTTCACCCTTACCAGCATCAGATAATACCAGATTCTGCCTCTGCCATGTAAAATAGAGTCTGTGGTGCACCTGCCCTACAAGTTGAAGGAGTAGATACTGCACCTGGGTGATTTTTTTTTTTCCCATTACTTAATTCAGAACTAGCTGAAAATCAGAACATCCATTTAATGAGACATCCCAGGGTTTCAAGATTTTATTTTGCTCTGAGATTTTTTTTTTTAATTAATTTCATGGAAACTAGAAATGCTTTAAGACAAAAAGCTTTCATTTTTCTCACGGGAAATCTCATCCCCAGTCAGTGTAACTTTACAAAAGCAATTTCTTGCCTTCAGAAAGCATGTTCTGATGGAAAGTTTTCAATGGAAATGTTCAGACCAATTCCAGGCTCATCAATCTGTTTCAAACCCCCATATTTGCTTCTGATTTGACTTTTTTTTTTCTTTAAGCCAACATCAAGGTCTCTGCCTCCTCGTGCCATAAACAGTTTTCTCCCATTTCTGTCTCACCTTCCCCCTTCCTCTGTTGCTCTCCCCTCATCCCTTTTCCTGCCTCATTTAATTGCCACTTCACACCCTGCACAGCACCCCAAGATAATGACCAAGAACGAGGACCTGGGAGCTCAACCTGACGTGACATACCAACAGAAGCAAAGATGGAACACAAGTTTCTGAACACCAACATACCCAGCAGAGAGTTTCCCAAAACTTTAGAGTCCAACAGTCACTATAGGAGGTATCAGGCATGAAAACCACAGAAAATTCCTTTCCCTCTTGATGCAGTAATGCAGATGTACAGAGACATCATCCCAGGACTGATGTCTAAGGGTCTTTATGCACTATCAAGTGATAATGAGAAGGTAATAATTTTTCCAGGTATAGAGGCAACTGTGGGGGGTAACATGACCTCCTGTTCATTATTACTGGTGTTCAATAGAAACAGGAATGGTTTATCAGCCTGAGACTCACTTTTTCCCACAGCCCATCCTTAGCAGCTGCCTATACCATTGCACCTTCACATTCACAGCATCTCTCCTCTGTCATTTGTGTCCCTGGAATTACATGCACCCTACAAGGAACTCCTTGCAGTTGGTGTGGAGTAGCACACAGCACTCATATTAATTCAACTGCAATCCGTTGTCATTGCCTTGACAGAAACAAATTCATTTGTTATTCATGTGGATGTCAGATGTATTTCAGGAGATGCTCCATCATAATTTAGCATTAGTTAATGGCCACTTAGAGTGTTCCTGGAGCATCTGTCGAAGGGATGGTGGCTGTAGGATTCATTTCCAAGGTGGAGTACATAAAAAGCAGTTCAACCAACAAGTATGAAGCTTAATATCTGGCATAGCAGCTCCTTCTCTTAATGATGGCATGATATCCAGAGTCTCTCTAGCCACGACACTCAGAAAAACTGGTTCAATTTTTTTACATAAAGATTATTTTAAATGGGAATATTGCTGGAGAATCTAACACAGCAGCAGTTTTCAGAAAACCTTTTGGGAAAACACTCTGTTTCTCTTCATTAAAAAAAGGGAAGGATGCCCAACCATTAAATGCTTCAACAAAAACTGTTAATACATCAGGACTGTGCTGTAACCACCCATCACCTCCCTGGCAAAACAGTTGACACTGTGTTATGTTCTGGGAGATACAATCCAAACACTGTGTGTAGAGAAAAATGGGAGTATGATGGAGTGAAACTGCAGTTCCCAGCAAACTTCACTGTAACATTTCTGGTTCACATTATCAGAAGAAAAAAAGAAAATACCAGGAAACTTGATGGCAAAACTTCTGTTCTAATCCAAGGCCCATCACCCACCCCACCCCCTCCCCCCCAGAATAAATCATCACTTTCCAGATGGCTTAGAGTCCTCCCATCTCCCAAAACGTAATGCTATCACACATTTGAGGTCAAGTCAAAGCATCTCTCATACCCTTATTCAGCTCTCACGAGTTTCTCCATCACTGGAGAACTGCTGATGAGTTAACAGCGCTACTGACGCAACCGTTTCGTGGCTGGTAGGCAAAGAGGGATCACACATGCTGCTCTTCCCAAAGCATAGCAGGTGGTGGTGGAAGAAATGCAGAGGCTCTAATGGATATCTCTATAGATACCATCCATTTTAGTGCCAGGAAGCAGCAGTGTGTGATGCTGAAAATTTAGCTAATTAAGGGTTAAGCTTATGTTAATTCCTCCCAATGGTCAATAATTCTCCACTGCAATTGATTTCATCCTTTTTTGTCCTACCTATGACATACTGCAGTGATGTTTTCTTGCCTGCCATTAAGCAATCCCACATGACAGTTCAACTCACCTCACCACCGTACCAGGGCTTCAGCTCACCATTTTCTACTTGAACTAGGGGAAGTAAGTCAGTCACCCATCAGGTGGCAGACATTTGAAGCCCTAAATTGTCCTGCTCACAGTACATGCAGTTAAGTCACCAGGGAACACTTGCCTGGCTTTATTTATTCCCTTGGCCTGAGATTAATTTCCCTCAAACGTTCAGGTGAACAAACAGGTTGAATGGCTGTTATGGGATTTGGCCCTGTAAAGTGAAGGCCTTGCAGGCCTTCATGACTTGGAGGACTGCATGAGATTGTATTTTCAGAAAGCTTGGAAAGGACAAAGATGAAACATGAAATGAGGAAATGTCTAAATGGGTTATTTGGACTTTCTTTCTCCAGTAACATCAAAGTCTTTAAAAAGGCAAACACATTTTTAATGCTTTCACTTCCAGACCCATCTTTATATTACATTCATTTAGGTATCAGCCTTCAACACTGTTGAAACAGCACCATGCAGATTCTGATTTTTAAAGCTGTTTGTTGCAGTTTTGCGTGGCTGGGTTTGAATGGAGAAGGGGGGCTGCCAAGATGGCTTCTGTAAGCAGCAGCCAGAAGCTCTCTGCAGGCCCTAGAGAGTAAACATCATCCAATTCAAGGCCAGAGTTGCTGCTGACCAAAGCTGAGCCAGTTGGTGATGGTCACAGCGCCTCTGGGAATCATATTTAGAAGAAAAAAACCCACAGGCAGCTGCATTTTGCCACCAGGGAAGGGAGTGAGAAGATATAAGGAGCTGTGCAGACACCAAGGCTGTTGAGGGGGTGAAGGAGGCACCCCAGGTGCTGGAGAGAAAGGCCATGGAGAAGACCATGGTAGAGCCAGTGTCTCCCCGCAGCCCATGGATAAGGACGGGGAGCAGAGACCATCTACAGCCTGTGAAGAGATTGATCCACGCCTCAGTAGGGTTGCTGGGGGACTTGTGACTCTGTGGGGGACCAGGCTAGAGCAGTCTGGGCCCGAAGGTCAGCACCCCATGGAACGAGACGTGCTGAGGCACGTGGTGAGATGACTCCCCGATAGAGGACTCATGCTGGAGAAGTTTGTGGAGGACTGTCTCCCATGGGTGGGGCCCCATGGTGCCAAAGGGAAAGTGTGTGTGTGTGTGTGTGTGTGTGTGTGTGATGCCCCCCCTTCCAGCTAAGGAGGAAAATAACTCAGGAGGAACAGACCGAAAACCCCCATTCCCCATTCCCTGCCCCTCCCCGTGCTGCAATGGGGGGGAAGGGGGGAGTAAAACTGTGATGATGTTTAAGTCTGCTAAGAAGGGAGGGGTGAGGGGAAGGTGCTTTAAGACCCAGCCACACAACTCATTACCCAACTCTGGTTCACCGGGTATGTAGCAGTAGTGTAATAAATTACTTTTCTTTAATCCATGTTGACTCTGTTTTGCCTATGACAGTAAATGCTTACCTCAAATCTGAAGCCTCTCAATATCTATTTTATCCCCTTTTTGGATGTAAAGGAGAGTGATAGAGCGGCTTTGGTGGGTATTTGTTCTCTAGACAGGGCCAAACCACCACACAGTTAAACATCCCACTAAAATTTTTGCCCTCAACTTGTTGAGTTTGGTTTTGGGTTTTTGGTTTTCTTTTCAAATGTGGAAGAATTTAGAGAAACCAATAGTTCTAAAGACAAACTTAGTTCCCCAACAAACTCACACCAGAGGTGAAATCTGAGCCACCTTTGGATGAACTGAAAGGGAAGCCCAGAAGCCCACCACTGAGGCAGAGCTGGAATTACCTTCTTGTACATCAAACTGATCTGAAGAAGTATCTGATTTTCTCTTCCAGTTCCATTCTCTGAGAAAATCACAGCACAGAACTGCTCAGGAGCAGACACCTAAGCAACTTATATCACATGTGAAAGAGGCCCGGTGGCCCAGGTTCCCCTGACTCCTCTCTTGAAATCTATCCAAGTGCAGATCAAACTGCCTTTCATCTATCTCACCCTGAGCAAATATATGTGCATTTTCTGTTACTGTTCACTTCTTCACTTCACGCTCCCTGACTTAACACACAAGCTAAATCCTTTCTTCAACAGCAACAACAAATGATCAAAACAATTCAGCTTTTCTTCAAATAATGGAATGTGCTTCAGTTGTAAATATTCATGGCTGGTTGGAAACTGTTTCTTGATGGGCCCTGAGCATACTAATGTCAATCTGTTTAAATCACTCATAGCATCTTTTACCTTCAAGGGGCATTTTTGGTTTTCTGGTGACAGTCTCATAGATAAAACTCTGGCAGATGGAGGTCAGACATGTCCACCTCATCTAGCTTATTTTTCATCTTAGATGGTTGAGCTTGTGATCCCTAAGAGGTTTCATCACTCTATTCTCAGGCCTGGAAATCCCCACAAGCATTGAGAAGACCCTTCAGGTTTTGCTCACCGCTCAGTACACGGAATACATTTAAGGCTTTTTTTCCCCTTAACCTCTCAGCAGACTCAGCTATTTTCTATATCTTTTGAGACACAAATGCAGTTGTGGCAGCAACACATCTATATAGCACCCTGCTCAAGTCCACCTTATCACAATACCTGGATGATACATTGCCTTTTATTGTCCGCACCCTGACCACACATCATCCCCCCCCAACAGTCAATTGACACGTAGCTCTGCTGCACCAGGCAAGTGGTCTCTGGCTGGCACTCCAGGTGGAAATTCCTTTAACAAATGCTTTAGTGAAGGTGGGACTCAAAGATGCCAGGCTCTGCCAGAGAAGATGGAGATGCCTCAGACAACCTCGCTGTCCCTGCTGTGCTCCTTGAGAGCTCCAAGGTGCATTTTCTCAGTCACAGGGAGCTGAATGATGGATTTGAGTTGTTGTTGGTTTTTTTGTTTCCAGGGAATCTCCATTGTCTCCTTCTAAAGCAAACAGAGATGGTTCCAGGAGATGGAAAAGGTCAGTGGCTTGCTCAGAGAAACAGTGATGGGTTCATTATGGAATCTGAGCTGTGAGTGCTTCTGATGCTCAGTGCAGTTGTTGGCATCCACGTATTTTAGGCCATTTTTTTTTTCCTTAGGTAAGTAATGCAAACTCAAACTTCTATGTAGGGCTCACAGAGGGGGAGGTAACCATCATCCACAACTGGCTGTCATTCCTCAGGCTTGGATTGAAGACTGAGAGTGAACTGAGGGTGAAAAAAATAAGACTCCGAAAACCCAGCAAAAGGCGCAAAGACCCAGCAGGGATTTATTTTATTCTTTGCCTTCCATTACAGAATCATAAAATAATACAAGTTGGAAGGCACCTCAAGAGGCCACACAGACCAACACTGAAGTTTGACCTCTTTTCTCCTGTAAACAAGTGAGAACTCTGCTTGTTTCCCTGTATGACTGACGGGTTTGGTTTGTGCCCACTTCCTTCCATGGGAATCAAGGAAACTGAACTGTCGTGGTCAGGACCTTGCAAGGAATGTTTAGAGCAAACCTGCAGAGTAGTTTCCAGCTGTCACATCATGTTTTTTACACATGGCATCGCTCCAGTTGGTCAGATAGGCACAAAGATTCCACTTTAGTTCTCAGTGTCTCTCTGGGACAAAGGCCTCTTCCCACCATTTTGCATGTAGAAGAGCTGAGGTGCACGAAGCCAGACTCAGAGGTATTTCCACTGGAAGGAAAATCTTCCTGCAATTCCCAGAAAAATATTGATACAGCCTTGCAGCCTTCAAAAATCTCCTCCAGCCTTGCAGCCTTCAAAAATCTCCTCCATCCTTGCAGCTCTAATGACATCCCTCTTGCTCAGCATTTCTCCCTCATCTCAAGGGCAGCATTTGCATTTCGCTTCAGCTCCAGATGCTGTTTTGAGTGCAAATCCCTGGTGCAGACTAAGGGACAGAGGAGCTCTTACTTGGCCTCCTGATGAATAATTGTGATAAATGGGAATCACTTAGAAGAGAAGAGCGGTTCTTGCTCTCCCTCAGAGGAAGCAGCCAGGTGCACAGCGTAGGCTGAGGCCTTGAGCAAGGGGAGGCTGAGCCCACATCTGGCTCTTAGGCACAGAAATGCTTTGTCTTTCCTCCCCCAGGGCTCCCCCTGTGCCTCATCTCTCTTTGAACCCCCCAGCCCTCTGATCTCCAGCTGTCTCTGATACTTTGGCTGTGCTCATTTCCGAGATAGCTCAAATCTTCAGATTATTTCCCATCTCAAACCCCTAATGAGGAAGGGAAACGTGCTTGGTCAAGAAACAGCTCAAACCAGAAAACAACACAGACATTTTAAATGAAAATTAGGGAAGAGTTTATCACTGTCCTGCTCAGATCTTGAGGCAAAGCAGCATCTCAGACATGGATCACCCACGTCCCAAGCGGGTGACCTACAGGCACACTTCTAAACTTTCTGTTGTATCAGAGTTGTTTCATCCAGTGTGGATACTTTCAGTACTAAAGGATTTAAGATAGGGTTTGCCATGAAAAGACCCCACTCAAGTTCTACAGCCTCCTCTTCATTAGATTTTAGCTCCATTCAAGTCACCATTCAAGACCCAGCAAGCTTTTTCTAACAAACACATGTTCATCCCAGCTGTTCATCCTCGCATTAAGCTTTCTGGTGAATTTCAAAACATTAGCTTATCATTTTGTAATAAATAAAGCAAACACAAGCCCCATCAGCCACAAACCCCAGTACCACCACTCTCATTTGATAGCTAAATGCTTGAGGGACAAAGGAACTTAGTCCAGGAAAATACCAGGTAGAATGAGGGGTCTGCATTTCTCACAAGCATGGTTTGCACATCAGCAAGATACATGACCCAGAGGCAATCCACCTCATTTTAGACACCCAACTAAGACATCTCTAACAGCAACATGACAACCTTGTCCTCCTTCCTCTTCCTACCCCCACGCACCAAAACTCAACATGACCCAAAGGCAATCCACCTCATTTTAGACACCCAGCCAAGACACCTACAACAGCAACACAGTAACCTTGTCCTCCTTCCTCTTCCTACCCCCACACACCAAAACTCAACACCATGTGGAAACTCAAGGTGGTATAACATGGACTGGGAAGGCGTCTTAGTGGAACCCGTGCCAACAGCTATCACAGAACCACAGATCTCATGATGGCATCTCAGATTCTGGGGCAAACTTGGGGAGGTCAGACTCTTCCAGAACAATAATTAAACAGAAAGAAGTAATGGCTTCTTTTCCATATCAAGCACTTACCGTTCTGGTAACACTTTTCTTGAGGAAAGTTGTATAATAGGAGGTGAGAATGGACTAATCAGTCTAAAATAGCCAAACCCATCACTAAATGGAGACACTTAGAAAGAATGGGAGAAAAACGTGTACAGAGAAAGATAGATTGACAGAAACTTGTGCCTCAAAAGAGCAATATTCACATGAGATGCTCTCCATTCTGTGGACACTGTCTGTCAGTGGGAATGCCTATTGAAAACAAATGAGTTGTCCCCTTCAATTGTCATGGTCACTTAAAATACATAGACATCTGGCAAACAAAGGCAGAGCAGGCACAAGGTAAGTTACCAAGTCACCTCTAACAAGTGCTGGACACACAAGGAACACACACCACACATTGGATTTAGCAAAGAACTTGAGTGAAAAACACTCTCCCACACCAGAACACACACCCACAGCCACTGTCCAGGTATGTCTGTCAGCACTTGGCTGCTGGGGCTGATTCTTTTTAGCCAGGTAGGACTGAGGTAGCCCCTTTCCATCAGCTGTGGATACAGCCCACAGTATCTAGACCCTGTCAGTCATTCCACCTTTGCTCAGGGTTTTCATAGACTTTTCTGTTGCCCCACACATCTCCTGCATGACTCCCCTGCTATGGCTCAGTTCATCCCACTCTGGAACAGCAAACGACCACAAACCACAACACCAGGCCCAGGAAAAAGGCTTTGCTCCAACATATCCACAGAGACACCCCAAAAAAAAATCACAGCAGTCTATCTAGTGCTGACAAGCCACAGCTTTACCACACTCAGCAGCAGCAGGATGGGAAGACCTTAATGTCATGTTGAGCAGCATGAGCCCAGATTCTCCAGAAAAATGCCATCTGTGAGGTCATTTTCAGCAGAGACCTCCTGGGAGGAGCAACACACAGAAAGAGGAGGGGGTTTCCTCAGCTGCTGCTGCTATCAGGCTTCCCTCCTCCAAATATTCCAAGGGAATGGGTTTGCTAGAGCATATCCTACCTATTTTCTATTCTTCCTTGCTTTGCCTACAGCAGAGGTCTGCATTAGCTTATCTACTGCTCAGTGCACTGCGATGCCAGCACAGGGATCAGCACATACTCTGCTAAAACCTTGCTGTTCCCTTTGGATGAACCTCTTCAGAAAAGCTTTGGGGTCTCACTCTCCTGGGCAGACCATAATATGGGGGCACTGTTGTCTGAGAGGCATTAGACATTATCCTGGGGAGAAGGAACAGAGAGTGTCAGGAAAGCAGAGCTCAAATCCTGGTCATAGAGCAGTGATGGGGAATTAAAACAGGGAGCTGGAGGGGGGTAAAGTCACGTTTTCACCGTGCTGCCATTCCAGCTCCTGCTTTGCCATGTGCATAGGCAGGGTGTGCTTTATTGGGGGGCGGAGGGAGGGCAAACTGTACACAACACCCCTCCCCACAGGCATCAAAAAGGGCTGGCTGACCAGCTGGCAGCTCAGTGCTAACTTCTTTAAGCAGAGCTTCACTGCAGAGCTCACTGCTTCAGTGCAGCCCCTTAATGCAAACACTCCTGCTCCCAGAGCCATGGATTTGGGGAGGACAGAAAAAGAGCTGGAGTTCTTTGCCATGATGACGTCTTACAAAAACCTGCTGTGGGATTTACACCCTCTGCTTCCTGACAGGAAATAAATCAGGCTTCAGGGGTGATGCTTCTCCTCTTTTCCAACTCAGTGCTGCAGCGGAATGGCTGGGCTGTCACAGAGCCTGGATGGGGGTTGCAACAGGTCTTTGATGATTAAATGTAAAATTCATCCAGGACATGAGGTTCTGATTCAGCCCAGGGGCAGTTCAAAGACCTTTACAGCATGGCCCCTTGTGGAATGACTGACTCAGCTTTCAAACAGACACTTTTTGCTGCCTTTTATCTCTGAGGGATAAAGTCTGGAAGGAAAATGGGGCTGTTGAGTCCCTTTTGAGTACAGCTCCCTGGCTTCCCATAACCTGAGGGACCACCTGTGGGACTGACACCCCTGCCTGTTAGAAAGGCACAGAGGTAACGAGGGGAAAATGTTTTATTCTGGGTCATCTAGGAGCTGCTTTGCAGACTGGACTGATGTATTACACTGCCCTGTTTCTGACGAATCTCTACAGTACTCTGACAAGCACTGCCAGTCTGTAGCATCCAACTTGTTTCTAGCTGGCTCTAACCTGTTTTAGCAGAGCAAGGATTTATTTGGCAGACAGGGAATGCTTACTCTTTCTGGAAACTACTGCAATCCCCCATAAAAAATAAAAAAATCATTGTTTCAGAAGCAGCTACCTTGAAAAACTAAATGGCCAGGGAGATGACACCCCATCTTGTCCCAGGGACGCTGTCAAGAGCTCCTGTCCTACCACCCTTGCTGTGGTTAGGTCCTCACTCCCCAACTCTCCTGTTACCTGAACTTTTGCAGGTGTACCCCCTTTCTATCCCATTCTCCAATCTTGGTCACACGTGGCTCTTCCTTAGCAAGCTCTTCTCCTAGTGACTTTCTTGATACAACTCACACAGCACAACGTGTGCCCAGGGAGCTGAACCAGCAGAGCAGATTGCACATCCAGTTTGACATGGGAAAGGCATCAGGGCTATGCACAGGCAATAACTGAGGCATAAAACCATCCATTCCTGCTCAGACATTTATAGACAGCACAGTCCATGTGACGGCAACAACTTTGCGGCGCGAATCAGTCGGACTCATTTACCACGAGATCCAAAACCAGCAGAGGCACAAAATAATTCCCTTCTAAGCCCAGACAAAAGTCCAGCTGACAAACCAGACCACTGTGAAGCCTGTGATAGCACCTGCCCAGCTGCAGGACAGTGAGGAGTGAGCAGAACAAGCAGCATCACTCCCACAGAACCAACCATCCGAAAACCGCAGCGTTACTGACTCCAGGATTACCGACCCCCTCAACCAGCTGAATCCGTGTGAAGGGACTGGCCAGCACAGCCAGAGTACAACTTAGCCCAGACCTGAGCTTGCACGTTCACATCTCTGCCAAGACACAACTGGAACCGCCAGCTTTAGGGGGAGCAGACCCAGCTGCAGTCCCTTGCCCAGCTCAGCACCCTCACCTGCCCCAGCTGCACACCGGGGGCATCACTTCTTCCAGGCAAGCAACTTCTTATTTTTATTTCACACTGACAAACTACCCAGGACAGCCTGCACTGCCTCCAGGGTGTCATCCAGAACCTGTAAACCAAGCAGTGCCTGCTTCCTTCCACATCCTCGGGCTGCCCAGCTCGCTCCACATCCCACCAGCCTAAGAGCAGACTGGGCTCAGAGCAGAACCCTTCTTTTCCTCTCCTTCTCTTTTTCCACCCTTCTCTCTAACACAGCACCAGGAAAGGACACAGCTGCTGCCCACACTGTGCATGCAGCAAACTAGGATTTATGAGCCGTGACTGGCAGGAACAAGCAGAACAATTTCCCCCTCCAAGATTTCAGCAAGGCTACAGACACCTGGGGAAATACAGCTAGGAGACAGACATCACCCAGACCAACCCCCAACACCTGCTGGCCTCTTTCCAGCTTCTCCACTTTCTGCAGCCAGCTAACATTCATAGCAGCCATAGCAAGAGACCACCAGGACCCTCTGATGGGTCTGACCACCAAGACCCCATCCGATGGGTCTGACATCAACCAGTTGCCTGGGAGCCCTGAGCCTTCTGCAGGACAGAGGCTGGATCTGCTGCAAACCCTTTAGAGGGCTGAGCCATGTCACTCCCCAAACTCCAGCAAAGAAAACTTCAACTCAACAGGCTGCCTCCTCCACCACGCTGGAGACCAGCAGACATCACTCATCACACTGTGCCCACAGAGGTTGGCCAGTGACCTCTGGTGTTGACCTAGTCTTGCAACACCACCACCGCGTGCACACCCAGAGAAGAGAAGAGACAAGCAGAGTGTCTGCTCATACTCACAGTTTTGAAGTCCTCATGGCTGCACTCCTGCCCTTTGAATTTGCAGTACAGCATCATGTCCTTCAGGTCATGTCCAACCCGCCCCAGGAACTCCTGCATGTTGAAAACTTTTGGTTTATACTGCTTAAAGTTGGCCTTTTCTTGGAGGATGGCTAAGACAGCTGGGTCAGCCAGGTGAGGGTTTGGGATCTGCAGGTTGACATCAAGCAGAGACAGGAGCTCCCCAGCATGGTACAGGTCGTTGGTGGTGAGACGGGAGAAGCGAAACTCGTTGAGGTTACAGATGGTGACAGCAGGGAAGACCAGGCTGTTTGCAACAACCTCATCCACTTTGGTCACATGCTGGTAGGAGAAGTAGAAAGCCACCCTGTCTGAGCTCTCAACCAGAAGGAGACCCAGCGAGCCCACGAAGGCCAAAGTCCAGAGCAGGCGACGGATGGTCACTGGTCCATAGACAAAGACGTAGCGGATCCCATGGAGTGTGGAGTTGTTGGCAAAAATCTGGATGCTGGAAGGCTGCAGGCTGCCCAGGCTGCCCTCACTGGTGCTGTCCTTCCTATCCATGAGGGACAGCTAGCTGAATCCTGGCACCGTTTTTTGGGTCAGTCTGTAGCTGAAACTGAGATCTGGATCCCTCCCCTCCCCTTCTGAAAGTAATTAAACCCTTTTAGAGGCAGGAGAGAGGAGAGCCTCTGGCCAGCTGCTGCGAGTTTATCCTGTGGGCTCAGCAGGAGGTTCGTAGGGGTAAATATTTATATCAAATCCATTCAAACTCTCGCTCCCGATTTCCTCGGTGCGATAAGAAGGGCTGGTTTTATTTAGGGAGACACCAAGGTGATGTGGAAGAGCTGTGGGTGGGCAGCGAAAGCTGAGCCAATGGCAATAAAGTCCTCCCCCTACACACACACACACACACACACATCTACACACACACACGCCGACGGGAGATGAGCTGAAGCGCAAGCTTAGAGCCAGTCAAGGCAGCTCGCACCTTGTTAACCAGTGTGTAAAGCCCAAGGATGCTGCTGCTTCCCAGAGCTTGCAGAACACCGGGGCTTTCAGACCCACCGAGGGATGCTCCCCCTGGTCCAGGAAGGCAAGCTGCTGGATTCAGGCATCGCTATTCCTCCCCACCCCCTCCATTTTGGGCAGGGCTCTAGGAGATACCACCCCCTTTAAAAAAAAACCCACCCCTACCCTGTGCTGCCGGTGTTCTTTCCAAGGGTTTCGCTGAGGGAAAGGTGGGTTGATAATTCAGCGAGTGGAGTACGAGGGGGAAAGGGGAAGGAAAAGGCTAAAAAAAAAGGGGGTGGAGGTGTGGGAGGGAGTTGCTGCTCGGCTCTGTGCACACACTGAGCAGGGAAGGGGCAGGATGCTTCTCCTCTGCCGTGCAGCAGCCCGGAGGAGAGATTCAGAGAGGGCAGGGCTCGGTGGGGGGAGGCAGGGGGAGGAAAAGGGGCTGCAGCATCTCTCGTCTCTTCTCTCTGTCAGAGCATCCCTCCCTCGGCAGCGTGTAGCGCTCAGCGCCCTGAGTCCCGCACCGCCCCGCAGCCCCGGGGAGGGCAGGGAGAGGGGGCTGCCATCGGACACCCCCTGCTCCTTCTGGGGGTAAAGGGGAGGTCTGCAGCGGCGGTGCCTCGGAAGGCTCTGGGGGGGCTCTGCCGAGCGGCTCCTGGAGCCCCCCCAGGCTCAACGCAGCGAGTCTCGGGAAGACTCTGCCGACAGCATCCCCAGATGTTTGCTTGCCGCTGGCAGGCAGCTGTGATGGATGTTTGGGGAGGATGCGCCCAGATGTGCGTTCAGCCGGGAGGTTCGGAAGGAGAAGAGGGGGTGGGAAACAGAATGGGAAAGGTTTCCTCCCCAAGAGAGACTGCCAACCCTGTCCCGCTGCCCCCACGCATCGCAGCAGCCTTGGTGCACGCTGCAGGAGGTGGGGATGGGGAGAGGGGGGGGCTGAGCTCAGAGATGAAGGGTGCTGAGGTGTGAGAAGGGTCTGGGGGAACTCCCCTCCCTGTTGGCTCCGTGCACAGCAGTGATTTCCCTGCTTTTGTTCGGAGCCAGAATTAATCAACAGCTTCAGTCTCAGCACAGCACCCAGCACTGCAGCAGGGGAGGGTCCCAGGCACCACGGCAGCACCCAGGGGACTCTCCCAGTTTGGATGAGGTGGGAGCAGAGGGTCAAAGCACAGACAGAGCCTGGCACAGCCTGGGGCAATGCCTGGTGTCTCAGCCACCCAGGAAACTCAAATATCATCCATGACAAAATGAGCCCAGGTTTTTAAATTCACAAGCCCAATGCTGCTGTGGTGGGAGCAGACCCTGAAAGGGCCTTTGCACCTCTCATCCTTGGGCCCCTCCTGCTCTTCACCTCCACTGGCAGACCCCTGAGGCCTTCCCTCCCCCCCAGCCATGAGCCACCCTGCCCTGCCCCTGCTGACTTTCACCCAGGCAGAAGATAGCCTCAGCTCCCTCCAGAGCCACATTTGGCCCTGGCAGCTAAAGGCCAGTGCAGCTGTGACATCCCCCACCATAGGTTATCCCACAGGAGCATCTCTCACCCTGAGCTACTCATCCCAGCTGCTATATGGCAACACAGAGCTACTCTCTGCATGTTGCACCAGGGAAACTGAGGCAAAGAGAGGACAAAGGACTCTGAGCAGTCTCCTGGAAAGCTGCAATACAGGCAGGAGCTGAATTTCCCTGTAGGTCTTCTCAGAGCACCAGGTTGCTGCCCTAAAGCTGAACCCACCTTCCATAGTGAGGCTCCAGGACTGTGCTGAGACCATGGCTTGTCCTCAGGGACAGGTGGGGTGCAGACACAGCAGAAGCTGCCACCAGAGGCTGGTTTCCTCTTTGGACAACCCTGGATCAGCCCTGAAATGCATAAAATGATCCAACCTTCCACATCTCTGCTGGTGACTGAAAGCCAGGCTCTCAGTACAAGCCTGTTTGTGGGTAAACAGAGCTGTGTCCCTTCTTCATTAAGCAGAAATTCAGCCAAGGTGGGGCCTTACAAACCTCCTGCATCTTGTCATGCCCTTTCCAGGAGGGATGGAGAAGCCAGTGCTGAGCAGACCCAAGCAACTTGTGAACCAGAATTAAATCAGCTGAGGGCAGCGTGGCCACATTCCTGGGCTGCAGACCTCACTGCCTTTGTGCTCACCATCTCCCCACAGCCAGGGACAAGACCACTCCCCTCTCTAAAAATTTCCTGACAGGAACAGGTCCCTTTCCCACCCATGACCAACCCATCTGCAAATCCCCCTCCTCATCCCCCTGTCTGCATTACTTGGCCTGGTGCATTGGTGCTTTCCTTCCTTCACCAGGCACTCTGCCTTTGCAGTCCTGTGTTCTGTAATTCACACCATACACCATCTGCTGCCTTTTATTATTTAACTGTGTAGAGCACTTTGCCTGCAGGCTGGAGGCAAAAGCACTGTGCCCAGCAGTGCTGCCTGGCACCAGCACTGCCTCCTCACACTCTGCTCCCCTGCTCGTGGGGCTGGGGACAAACCAGGGAGACAAATGCTCTCTGGTGAGGGCCTGTGTGCTCAGGTTGTGCCCAAGAGTTGGTTGACATCAGCCAGGGTGTGCTGAGAGCCAAGGAAAGCAGCTCTGAGGGATGTGCTATGGGGTGACACCAGCAAGGAGGGGGGACGTGGGTTGTAATGCTAAGGGGCATTGGCACCTCTCCCCACCCATGTAAAGAGCCTCTCCATGGGTGGATGTGCATGGAAAGGACAAAGCAGCCTGGCTGGTCCCATAAAAGCCCCTGAGATGGCAGAGCTCAGGTAAAGAGACCTGCACTCCCCTTTTGGAGACATCCAAGGAATGACAGTGCATCCCTGGGGGGTGGAGTAGCTGTTTTGGGAGCTCACAGCCCAACCTCAGCCCCTGAATAGCCCTCACATATACCTCCCTGCTTCAAGCCTCCTTCAGAAAGAAGCACAGAGGAGCCAGGCAGGACCAGAAGATATATCCCTCAGGAAAACCCCTTCCCCCTTTCCGCCCCCCACCCGGGGATGTGGTGGAGCAGGAGGGCACCGGGCCCAGGGTGGCCAAGGGACACGGGGAGCAGCCTGGAGCCCTCCCGTTTAGCAGCCTGCGCTGCCCCCTTGTGTCTCTGCTGCACTGCTCAGGGTGAGGGACACCCCATACCAGCCCCAAAACACGCGGGAAACGGGGTTATTCGGGGAGGGGGAGTGATGGAGAGGGGTTCCCCTCACTTGTGTGAGCCCCTCTGGTGCCTCAGCCCCACCTGAGCCCTCCCAGAAGCACATCCCAGGAGGAGGGTTTGCGCTGGGGAAAGTCCCGACTGGTCTCTCAGGCAGAGAAACGGGTGGTTTTACAAAGGAGAGGTGATGGTTGGGTCCTAGGGTGGTTCAGCACGTGGTACCCACTGCCCCTGGCCAGGGTCTTCTCCCTAGCACCCAACATTGCTGTGCTCGCTGCAAATGTGTTGTTTCTGGAATAGGCTGCCCAGGGGGTGTGGAGTCTCCTTCTCCGGAGAGATTCCAGACCCATCTGGACACCGACCTGTGCAGTATGAGCTGGGGAGTTGTTTTGGCAGGGGGTTGGACCCCAGGAGCTCTTGGGGTCCCTTCCAACCCCTACAACTCTCTGATTCTCTCTGGGCCTGATTAGGAAAAGGAAAAATCATAGAATCATAGAATCCCAGCCTGGGCTGGGTTGGAAGGGACCCCAAGGATCACAGAGCTCCAAACCCCTGCCACAGGCAGGGACACCAACCTCAGGCCTGGAGCTACACAAGGTTGCCCAGGGCCCCATCCAACCTGGCCTTGAACACCCCCAGACACGGGGCACCCACCCCCTTTCTGGGCAGCCTGTTCCAGCCCCTCACCACTCTCCCTGCAAAGAACTTCCCTCCAATCTCTCCTCTCACCCTTCCCTCCTCCAGCTTCACTCCATCCCCCTTGTCCTGCCAGTCTCTGCCCTTGAACAAGCTGATTCCCCTCCTGTTCCTCTGCTCCCTTCAGGCACTGGCAGGCTGCAATGAGCACCAGAAGAATGTCCCCATCCATGTCCCACTCTGCTCTCTGTTTCACAGCACACAGCCTTCCCTGAACCTCCATGGGCTGTGCAAAAAACCAGCACAGGCACAGGAGGGGAAGCCAGGGAGCACTTGGCCCATGATGCTAACTGGGAAAAGAAGAACTTTGCTCAATATGGTCATGGGTCCTCTAAGTTTCCCTCCATTTCTCAGCCTTTCCCCAACCATCCTGTCACCTAACTGCTTCTTGCCAGATTTCCTCAAGCTGTTGGGGACCCAGAGCTCCACTTAGCAGAGAGAGAGCTTGGCTACCTAAGTGAATCCACCTTTCCAAATGGGAACATAATGTTGAACATTGATGTTTCCCTTGGAATGAAATCTGATCTCTTCCAAAATACCTTTGGCTTCATTAAATGGCTTTTTAATATATAGAGAAAATGGAAATTTTGATTGGATTGCAATGTATTTAATATTATGCTTGGGTTTATAATGGGGTCTAAAATGAAAGCAATTAAAGCAATTAAAGCAGAAAAGAGTCTCCTTGAAAGGAAACCAAAAACATTCTGATGGCTGGGTGTTGGGAAACACCTTCTGAAGGAAGGTGTTAGTAAGCAATAAAATGCTCCATCTTAATCCCCACCACCACCCCCAGAAAAAAAAGAGAATGAGGAATAAAACAGATCAACAGAGTTGAATCAGCATCTTCTGGTGGAAGAACTATTTCTGAGGGGAAGGTTTGTCCCCCAGCTGTGCCTGGCATCTCCTAGCAGCAGAGAGGATGCTCTGGGATGCCTTCCTCCTCCTTCTCTACCTCTTCCTCCTCTGACTGCAGAGAGATTATAGCGTGTTAATAGGCTATGGAGATGCTCAGAGGGCTGGAGCAGCTCCCCTCTGGAGAGAGGCTGAGGGAGCTGGGCTGGGTCAGCCTGGAGAAGAGAAGGCTGTGGGGGGACCTCATTGCAGCCTGCCAGTGCCTGAAGGGAGCAGAGGAACAGGAGGGGAATCAGCTTGTTCAAGGGCAGAGACTGGCAGGACAAGGGGGATGGAGTGAAGCTGGAGGAAGGGTTAAATTAGATATTATTAGAAGATTTTTCCAGAGAGAGTGGTGAGGGGCTGGAACAGGCTGCCCAGAGAGGGGGTGGGTGCCCCGTGTCTGGGGGTGTTCAAGGCCAGGTTGGATGGGGCCCTGGGCAACCTTGTGTAGCTCCAGGCCTGAGGTTGGTGTCCCTGCCTGTGGCAGGGGGTTGGAGCTCTGTGACCCTTGGGTCCCTTCCAACCCATACCAGTCTGGGATTCTATGATTCTATGAACAGCTCAGTGGTGGCAGAGCTGAGCCTCCAACCCCCCAGTCTGGCTGGTGATGGGAGGACAGACTTCCCTGGGGCAGAGAGATTGCTCTCAGCCCAAATCAGCCCAGCACCTGCAGACCAAGTTCCAGCTAGAGATTTTATTAGAGAGGGAACATTGGATTTGCAGTGGTGTTTTTCAGCAGCTCTGACATTCCCTGTCTCTGTGGTGACTCAGATTTATCAGCCCTCTCTCCAGGGCCATGTTTATCAGCCAAGGTTTGAAGATGTTCACATTAGCAGTGTGAACACAGCACCTGCTCAGCGTGCAAAGGGAGCTGAAGGGATGGCAGGGGCCTCCAGCTCCATCCTCACCTGCCATTGCACGACCCTCAGTGAGCCATAGGTAGGGGTTTTATTTTTCATTCTATTCAAAATTAAAGTAACAGTGTTTCTGTCTCCATCTTGGGCTAAGAGATTTGGGGGGGAGAAATGCAATAGCAGAATGCCATTTCCCTTTGGCACCTCCCCATTTAAATAGTCCTTGAAATCACACTTGTTCTCCATTAAGCTTTACACGATTTTATTTTGATTTATAAGAGTTAGTTCTGCCTGATACTCTTGTTCCTCATGAAAGTCTATGAAAGCACTTTGAATTACTCATGAATAATTCATGAATAAGTTTAGGACCCATTCCAGGCCCTTGTTTCTGGATAATACCAGACATTTGTTCTTGTCAGCCAGGAAAATTCACCAAAATATATATATATTTTTAATTCTTTTGCTCCCCCCCCCCCAAAAAAAATGTCTTCATCAGCTTTTCTTTCTTTTTAACTTCTCCTTCAGTGCCAGTGAAACTCCTAACTGAAATTCTCCCAAGAAGTCAGTTTTCATGGGATTCCAATTCTTGGAATAATTAAGGGAAAGAATATTACAAATTAAGAAATCATCCTTTCGTTGCTATGGCAACCCTGATTGTCCTTCCTCAAGTGGCTGAACTGAGAAAACAAGGAGAAAAAAAAACCACCCCAATCTACAAGATAATTGCTATCCTGCTGCTGAAAGAGCATCTCTGGGAGGTGAGATGGAACAGATGCTCCTTGGTGTTCTCCAGGGGGAACTTCTCTGTGCTGTTTCAGGGGGGTTGGAGCTCTGTGATCCTTGGGGTCCCTTCTAACCCATGCCATTCTATGATTCTATGGCACAAAGCATTTCTTTCAGCCCTCAGGAGCAAGGGGTAAAATCCTGGTGGCAGGTACCAGGCTCAGGAGCTGAGCTGCCCTCTGGGCTCCCCAGGTTGGGTTAACTCAATTCCCAATGACTTGAGGGAGTGGAGACACCCAGCACATGGGAACATCACCATGTTTGGGGTGTCCCTGATGAGGATGTCCCCCATTAGGACATTATCCCATGCTGATGGAGCATTTGCTTAGGGAGGTGCTGTGGATATGAAGCTCAAATCCTCCTGGGCACAATTAATGGGTCAGGCAAAGAGGGATTTACCCTGCTGATGAGTTCCAGCCAGAAGAGAAGAGAAGATGCTGGTACCCTCATGGAAAAGCTTATCCTTAGGAGATTTCCAGCCTGAAAGCAGGCTAGTTTGAGCAGAGTGAGGGATTCAGCCCTGCTCCTGGCACACCACAGTCCCAAGCAGCTTTCAAATCCATCTGTAGCCCCCTCCAAGTGCCACGAGGACACAGCAGGGTTCCCAGACCTGATTGATTTTCCAAAGCTAACAGGTAGGAAACTTTGATTTGCATTGATATCAAGAGCAAATCCCAGTTTGGATTAATTACAGTGCAATAAGAAGACAGCTGGGGGGGATGATTGTAGTCACAGAGCTGTGCTCCTCACCGCTCCATCACAGCGGGATGCACTCCCACCCACTTCCCCCCCCAGTGCTGGCTCACCCCAGGCTGTGACACCAGCAGTGCTGATGGTGCAGCAGGGCTCAGTCCCAATCCATGCCCAGATGGGAGCTGAGCCAACGTTATGGGACAGGTTGTGTTCAGCCTCTGCCCTTCCAGCTGTCTCTGGAGCTTGGGTTAAGTTAGCTGGTGATGTGCTGGAGGACAAGTGGGAACCAGAGCCTGCACCAGCCCTGGGGTGTTTCTTTTAATCCAGTTTCAACTCCATTTGGCTAAAATTGTTTAATTCTATTTCCATAAATCACTGAGGGTCTCCTCAGTGGGATTTCGGGGGGCTGCAGCTGGTATCACTTGACTTCAAGCTGCCCTGTAAAGCCTCTTAGAGACTATGCTTTTTGGGGATGGGTCCACGTCAAGGCTGTGTGGTTAGACCTTTCCTTAGGGAAGTCTGAGCCTGGGATAAGGAAGGGGCAAAGTCTGCTGGAGGGCAGCTGAGGTGCATGGTGGGTGGAAGCACAGCATCTCATTTGTTTGTGCTCCTGGATGTGCTGAATGGGCCTATTCCTTTGCCCTCCTTTGGGACATGGGATGGGTTAGTTAATGTTGATTTGATGGTCTGAGAAGCAGCAGGGACAGGAACTGAGTCAGATTATGGTATTTACTCTTCAGTAAGATGATATCCACTCCAGAGAGGAGCTGTCCCTGCACTGCTAGAACAAGCCTCATCTTAAATCCTTGCCCTTCCTGAAGAATACATGGAATTTCTCTATTCCTTTTGGATATAAGTTAAGTCAGTGCAAAGTGGCACAGCAATGACTGAACAGAGCTTTTCCTTTGCAGACTGGAGCAGCACAGGCATTGCTGCTCTGTGGAGCTGGCCAAACTGGATAGATCTCTTCAGATTGTCTAAGATGTGACAGAAAAGGGTCTTACCATGAGCCCTTTGCTCCTGTGGGGAGACATCACAGGTTCCCTGAGATGGTACCTGAGATGCCAGGGGAGAAGAAAGACCCAAAAGAGCTGAAGGAGAGGTTTGCCTGCCCCCCTTTCAGTGGGGATAAAATGCAGGCTGGCCTGTCTTTTCAAATACCATGTGTTCAGAGTTACAAAAGCTATCTTTACAAATGGAAACCCAAAGGAGAAGGACTCAAGCCCCAAATTGAAATGCTCTGTAACCTCAGCAGTTCACTCTTCTTACTTGATTTTCAGGCTGCCCAAAGAAGTGGAAAAAACCCCCCTCTCTTTGGCTTCAGTTATTAATAACTCCACTTGTGAAACCAGGACTTCATGACCCAGCAGTAAAAGGCTTCATGAGTTTAGTCTCACCTGACCAGCAGCACCCTCACTGTGATGAGCCCATCACTGACATTACATATTGATTATGTGCCACCATGATCACTCCATGTGCTCATCCAGACAGGATCATCCCTCTCTGCTCACCCAGACCTCAGGACCTGCAGGCAGGGAAGCAGGGCTGAAGAAGCTGATCTCCTGCCAGCACCTGAAGATCCTCTGCTCCTCTCCCCACCTTATTTTGCTTTGCAAAAGGAAAGGCAGAGCCTTAAGTGTATGCAGGCATGAAGACTTGCCCTGCAAGCACATCCTTGCTCATTCCCATCTGCAAATGCATCACCAGCTCTCCACCCTGCTGTCTTTGCTGGTCTGCTGGCTGTAGGATAGAAAGTTTGTTCCAGGGGATGATGGAAGTATCAGTTTTCCCTGATTTAACAGCATCAGAGAGGGGAAAAAACCCCAAGTGCTGAACAGTGTCTGTCTGTGGGTGTGAGCTTTGCTGGCCTGACTGGTGATGCAGGCTGTTACCCAGTTTGTAGAGACATGAGTGACTCACTGCTCTCACTTGGCAGAGCATTTAAGATGAATTATCTGATCAGTGGAAAAGCATTTTCAGGTCAGCCAGAGCTATTTGTAGTGAAGCTGGTGAGTGATATCTGGATGGGGGGGGAGGGGGAATAAAAAGCTGCCAGCAGAATGGAATGACAAAAGGTAAAGCTTGTGTAAGGACAACAAAAAGCACAAATGGAAACAAAACACTGGGGGAGAGGGGGATGTTTGTGTTTTGAAGCAAAAAAATATAACAAATTAGATCAGCTTTAACAGAATAGAAGATGATGAATATCCCCTTTCCCCCTCAACCTCTCCTTCTAGCTGTGTCTCAGCAAGAGGAACCTTTCTGGGTTAGGGTTTTATGGAGAGAGAAAACAAATGTGTATGTGGGTTTCTGCAATACAAATACCCACACTTAGGGAGTCCATCACTTGATTTACAGGCAAAGGAGACCCAGGCTGCACAGGAAGGCAAAGGCACAGCCCAATTACCTACCCCCTGCCTTGTCTCTGCTGGGCTGAATTACAGCAGAGCTGTGCCTTAGGAGGTGGGTCTCAGAGTCCTTTTCCTACAAGACCCTGTTGTGGTGGCTTGTAACATCACAACCTGCAAGCTGGCAGGTTGAGGAAAATCCAGGTGCCTTATTAGTGTTGCTGAGAGTGCTTTCTGCTTCACCAGAGGCAAAGGAGGCCAATTCCCCACTTTCCTTTGGGAAGGGAAGAGAGATGGCTCTGTAGGCAACCTGATTTAGAGTTTTAATAACAGCAAGTGAGGAGCAGAGCCCCATCTCTGCTTTCTGGGTTATTCATGCTTTAATCCAGCAACAAATAAAGTTTTAATGGAAGAACAAAGCTCATTTCTCTGCCATGGCTGTGAGTTTGGCCAGGCAGGGTGTGATGGGAGGTTTGCTGCTAGCCTAAAACAAGGGACCCAGATCCTGTAAGTTGGTCAGGGTGGTGGGGAAGCAGCTCCCCAGGGCATCCTGGCATCCTGGCTTGTGTCAGAAATAGTGTGGCCAGCAGCTCCCCAGGGCAGATGGGAAGCAAATCCCTACCCAGCTAAAAATTGGCCATTACTCCTCTTTGCTTGGAAGCCAGATGTGACAGCAGTTGTCACCAGAGCAGCAGCTCAAGCTGTTAGGATGGAAGAGCATTTCAAGGCTCTTTGCCAAAGTGGCCAGCAAAACCAGCACCCAGTGCTCAGTGAAGGCCAGGAGGAGCAGAGCTGAGGCCAGTGAGTGGGCAGGATCTCCACCTCAGCAGCTGTAGCTGACCTGGAGAGACAGAGGCATCACAGGAGGCTGAAAGCATCTCCCATCATGGCATCAGTCCAAGCCTTCAGAGACCCACTCCTGCAAATATCAGTTCTGCTGTGGCACCCACAGAGAAAGCCCATCCCCAGGAGCCTGGTGAAGAAGGAGCTGTAAATAAGACAAGTCTGCAACTTGCAAATGCCCTCAACAGAAAGCTGTGACTTGGTTGAGTGGATCTTGTCCAAACCTGCTTTGATTCCTCCTCCCTGGGAAACTGCTGGTGGCCTTGAGACAGATGCAGGGCTGGCACCCATTAATCAAAACCAGGACAAAGGAATGCAACCCATCTCCTCCCAGAGCTGGAGGTGTCAGAGTCAGCCAGTTGTTCACTGGGTACTCATCATTTACAGCCCTTGGGGACTCTGAGGTTTAACAAGGCCAAGTGCAGACTGCTGCACATGGGACACAACAACCCCCTGCAGAGCTACTGGCTGGGGGAGACTGGCTGGAGAGCTGTCAGGCAGAGAAGGACCTGGGGGTGTTGGGTGACTGCAGGCTGAAGATGAGCCAGCAGTGAGCCCAGGGGGCCAGGAAGGCCAATGGCATCCTGGCTTGTGTCAGCAATAGTGTGGCCAGTAGGTCTGGGGAGGGGATTGTGCCCCTGGACTGGGCACTGGGGAGGCTGCAGCTCGAGTGCTGGGTCCAGTTCTGGGCTCCTCAGCATCAGAAGGACATTGAGGTCCTGGAGCGAGTCCAGAGAAGGGCAACCAGGCTGGGGAAGGGGCTGGAGGGTAAATCCTAAATACCAGAGTTGCAGCACCATGGAGCTGCCCTCCTGTGCAAAGTCAGCCAGAAATGATGATGTGCTGAAGATGACTTCTGCTGGGGCCTGTGCCTGTGTCAGACAGTCACAGAATCCCAGAATCACAGGGTTGGAAGAGACCTTTAAGATCATCCAGTCCAACCATTCCCATCCTGTGCTAAACCAGATCCCTGAGCACCTCATCTCCCCTTTTTTAAACACCCCCAGGGAAGGTGACTCAGCCCCTCCCTGGGCAGCCTGGGCCACAGCCCCACAACTCTGCCAGGGAAGAACTTTGCCCGCCCATCTGCTCTGACCCTGCCCTGGGGCAGCTTGAGCCCATTGCCCCTTGTCCCATCTCCTGTCCCCTGGCTGAAGAGACCATCCCCCACCTCTCTGCACCCTCCTGGCAGGGCAGGGGAGGTGGGGAGAAGGTCTCCCCTCAGCCTCCTCTTCTCCAGGCTCAACACCCCCAGCTCCCTCAGCTGCTCCTCAGAGAATTTGCCCTCCAGTGAAATGTGGTGATTTCTCATTGCAGCACAGTCTGCCACAACACATTGTTGGGAGAACTGGAGGTAAAAAAGAGAATTTGAAGGCCTCTAAAAGTAAATAGAAACATTTTTTTAATTGAATGAAACTTTCTATTTCACTTACCATTTCATTTTTAAGGTGAGTAATAGTTTTACTTATAATTTGTTTAGTTTGCCATTTAGGACACAATGATGCAGTTCAAGCAAAAGCAAAGCAGCAATTCCTGAGCCCAGACCATAAATAAATGAATATTTTAGTGTTTTCATATGATTATTTTCCACTGCACATTCAGCAGGAGGAAACTTTAGTTCCATTTGCAGAGAAAGGGTGACTGCAGTCCCCACAGAGAGATCTGAAGTCTCTCAAGCTGTTCATGCCCACTCCTTTCCCAGGCCAGTTCTTCCCAAGTTTTGAGAATAGATGGCTTCTAATTACAGCTGCCAGAAACTAATACTTTTTCACTGAAGCTGTGGGAATTTGTTGCATTTTTCATGAAATCAGCTCTGGCTGGAATAATGTCCCTTTTTTTTCCTCACTGAATGGAAACTTCTCCTTGACTGTGAGCAAACAGCAGGGATGGAGAGAGAGAGAGCTGAAACCAACACTGCAAACAGGCTCAGGGCACTCTGCCCCAGGATTCACTCCCCCAAAGTACCTCAGCCCATCACTACCCCATGCTCAGGTGGTGACCATGAGTGGGGTGCCATGGGATCATAGAATCATAGAATCACAGCCTGGTCTGGGTTAGAAGGGACCCCAAGGAGCACAGAGCTCCAACCCCCTGCCACAGGCAGGGACACCAACCTCAGGCCTGGAGCTACACAAGGTTGCCCAGGGCCCCATCCAACCTGGCCTTGAACACCCCCAGGGACGGGGCACCCACCCCCTCTCTGGGCAGCCCCTTCCAGCCCCTCACCACTCTCTCTGCACAGAACTTCCCCCCAGTCTCTCCTCTCACCCTTCCCTCCTCCAGCTTCACTCCATCCCCCTTGTCCTGCCAGTCTCTGCCCTTGAACAAGCTGATTCCCCTCCTGTTCCTCTGCTCCCTTCAGGCACTGGCAGGCTGCAATGAGGTTCCCCCACAGCCTTCTCTTCTCCAGGCTGACCTAGCCCAGCTCCCTCAGCCTCTCTCCAGAGGGGAGCTGCTCCAGCCCTCTGAGCATCTCCGTGGCCCTTTGTGAGATGGGGAGGAACAGGGCACATAAAACAGTTTTAGATTCCAGTTTACCAGACAGTTCTCCCCAAACTGAGACTGGGGGTCTCTCTGTCTTCTTATTTGGGAAAAGCATCTTCTACCTGAAACCAGTGTTCACTGAATCACAGACTCACAGGGGTTGGAAGGGGCCTCCAGAGCCCATGGGGTCCAACCCCCTGCCAAAGCAGGGTCCCTAGGACAGGGCACACAGGTCGGTGTCCAGACGGAGCTGGAATCTCTCCAGAGAAGGAGACTCCACACCCCCTGGGCAGCCTGTCCCAGGGCTCTGTTGGAGGAGAATCACAGAGCAAACAACAATATAAACCTACCTAAGCTGTGGGTGAGTAACAGTCACTTTGCTCCCCCTTTACCCAGTGCTGGGGGAAGTGCCAGCACTCTGGGTGGACTAGCAGTTCCACCAGCTTAGCCTGTAGCCCCTGAAGGCATCAGATCTGAAGATCCTTAGTTAAAGTTGTGACACAAGCACTCACATGCTGAGACACTTCTCAGAACAGGAAAAGCCATCCTGGCTCCAAGGAACCTCTCCCTTTGCACCTTCCAGCTTTGTTTGCTAGATTGATCCCGCAGTGGGGCTCTGGGATGTGCAGAGACCTCCTGCACCACCACGCCAATGTTGCACCTTTTTGTAGCAATTCTTGTGAAAAATGAGGCAGTTTGTAGAAATCTGGAGAGCTTGTGAGAGTAAATAGGTAGGGTACAAAGTATCAAAGGAGGGGGCTTGTCCAGGTGGAAGGTTCTGGCTCAGTGTACCTCTCTCCTACTCTCTTGAGAAATGCCCACACCCTTGACTGACTTGGCGTGTGGTTCAGACCCAAGCCTCCCAGGAGATGATGATACAAGTACACCTCAGCAAGTGCTGATGATCCAGAGCTGGGAGGGGTGGCTGACAGGCAGGACACTGAGCTGCCATCCAGAGCCCTGGCCAGGCTGGAGAGCTGGGCAGGGAGAGACCAGATGGGATTCAACAAAAGCCAGTGGAGAGTCTGGCACCTGGGGAGGAATAACTGCTGGAATCAGGACAGGCTGGGGGGGAGCTGCTGGAGAGGAGCTGTGAGGAGAAGGACCTGGGGGTGCTGGTGGGTGACAGGGTGGCCATGAGCCAGCAGTGTGCCCTGGGGCTGAGAGAGACAATGGGATCCTGGGGGCATCAGGAGGAGTGTGGGCAGCAGGTCACAGGAGGGGATCCTCCCCCTCTGCTCTGCCCTGCTCAGGCCCCACCTGGAGTGTTGTGTCCAGTGCTGGGCTCCCTGGGATCAAACAGCCGGGGATCTCCTGGAGAGAGTCCAGAGGAGGCTGAGGAGATGATGAAGGGCCTGGAGCATCTCCCCTGTGAGGATAGGCTGAGTAAGTTGGGACTCTTCAGCCTTGAGAAGAGAAGACTAAGGGGGGACCTAATTAAAGTCTATAATTATCTGAAGCAGGGGATGCAGGGGGAAATGGCCAGCCCCTTTTCAGTGTCTGTGGGGACAGGACAAGGGGCAATATCTGCAAACTGGAGCACAGGGAGTTCCACAGCAACCTGGGGAAGAACTTTTCCCCAGTGAGGGTGAGGGAGCCCTGGGACAGGCTGCCCAGGGGGTGTGGAGTCTCCTTCTCTGGAGAGATTCCAGCCCCGTCTGGACACCGACCTGTCCTAGGGACCCTGCTTTGGCAGGGGGTTGGACCCCATGGGCTCTGGGGGTCCCTTCCAACCCCTACAATTCTGTGATTCTGTGATTCTATGATTTTCCTCTTCCCTCACCCTTGCTCACAGCTGTCCTCCCTGCCTAGGTCCTGCAGACAGAGACTGGGTCAACTTCATAATCCAGAAAATGCCCCTCCTCTCAGAGCCACCAGTGTGGTCCCTCTGCAGATTGCCTTTTAGAGACAATGAATCCAGCAGCAAGTGTTCCTGCCATCATGGCTGTAGGAGTCATGCCCACCTTGAGAACACTGGCAATGGTTAAGAAGAATAAACAGCTCTGTGCAGTGGCTCATTTAATATGCACCAATTATTCCACCAGCTCCAACATTCAAGAGCAATCACAGAATAAAATCCAAAGGGAAAACATGAAGTTCCAGTGTGCTGCACTAGATGGTAGTGCCTGCAAAGGAAAAATCCTGGAGTCTCTCTCTCTGGGATGCTCAGCACTGGGCAGCATGTCAGAACAAACCTCGCTAGTCAGGACTTCAGCTGCTCCTCAAAAGACCAGCACCTGCCTTCAGAAACGGGAAACACCCAGCAATAGCTGCCGAACAAAAGGTGTGAGCACTAAAAGGTGTTCTTGGTCTGGAACCTTCCCATGTAGCCCACAAGCAGCCCCACTGACCCTGGGGCTCAGGGCTTTCCTTTCCAAGGGAACAAACCTAACATTGCCCTCTGTGTCATTGCTTGGCTCTACCTCCATTCAATTAAAAACATGCCAAACGTCCAGCAATAGCTCCCAAACCACAGGAGCCAGGACTGAAAGACATAGCTGGCCTGAAACCTCCCCATGTAGCTCACAAACAGCCCCATTGCCCCTGGGGCTCAGGGCTTTCCTAGCCAAGGGATCTGTCCTAATTATTCCTTATATCACTTTTAAGCTATTATTATTTTATAATACAATAATATACACTATAATAATTTATATTACAACAAAAATATTAATATAATAATATATAGCAAACTAATAATTATAATAATTATGATATAATAATTTATATTGTTATTATGATTATTCCTAAATACTCCTTATATCACTTTTAAGCTCCACCAGCACCCAGCAAGGAGAATGAGAACAAGAGGGAGAGAGAAAGAGGGAGCAGGAGATAAGAGAGAAGAGGAAAGGTAAAGGAAAGCCAAGTTAACCACAGCAGTGTGGGAAGGAGATGGGGCTGGGGCAGAACCTCCCAGGATGCGAGAAGGGAACACAGGGCACTCAGAGCCAGGCAATGAAGAGGCAGAGGGAAGGGGCAGGGGGAACAGTATCTTTTCTGGGAGCAGCTGGGGGTATGCAGAAAACCACTCCAAACTGGGAACAGACCCAAGCCCTGTGCTCAAGCAATCCATGCTGCCCAGCAGCCATGTCTGCAGGGATCACCCACACAGGGTGCCCAGGGAGGCGGGGGAGGCCCCAGCCATCCCTGGCAGGGTTCAAAGCCGGGTTGGATGTGACTATTGGTACACAGAAACTGACTTCACAGCTCACAGAGTTACACAGAAGGTCTGTTTATCCAGCACTGGGTGCAGGGGGATCAATGGCTCCACCACAGACCTGCCCCCCAACAGGACAGTTCTTCTTCATTCTATACAGCTCAATGACTCTTATTCATTAGGTTACCTCATGCACCTGTACATATCCATAACCTGTCCTGCTTTGTATTAAAATGAGTCCCAAGAAGTCATTGCCATAAACTCCTCCCAACTGGGCACTGCCTCATGGTCCTCAGGGGGTCTCAGTGATGAAGGCTCCAAGTCTTCCTCGGGTTGAACTTTCCACCTCCTTCCCCTGGCCCATAAGGAGTTGTGATTGTTCCAGGTGCCACAATTATAATTGGGATGTTTTCTTCTTCTCAGCCCTGGGTCTGCTTTAAATCATCTCAAGAACATTATTCACTCAGAACTAACTAGTTGTTCAAGTAGGTCAGAGCTGTGCCAGGTCATCTTCTGCTATAACCACTGTGGGACTTCAAATCAGCCTGTTAGTAAGCCCCCCTGAACAAGCAGAAGCCCCCCAATGGCATTTTGGTAGCAAGCACCCTTGGAGAAGGACCTGGGGGTGCTGGTGGGTGACAGGGTGGCCATGAGGCAGCAGTGTGCCCTGGGGCTGAGAGAGACAATGGGATCCTGGGGGCATCAGGAGGAGTGTGGGCAGCAGGTGACAGGAGGGGATCCTCCCCCTCTGCTCTGCCCTGGGACAGGCCCCAGCTGGAGTGTTGTGTCCAGTGCTGGGCTCCCTGGGATCAAACAGCCAGGGATCTCCTGGAGAGAGTCCAGAGGAGGCTGAGGAGATGCTGAAGGGCCTGGAGCATCTCCCCTGTGAGGACAGGCTGAGAGAGCTGGGGCTGTTCAGCCTGGAGAGAAGAAGACTCAGGGGGACCTTATGAATGTTGATCAATATCTGAAGGATGGGATGCAGGGGAAATGGCCAGCCCCTTTTCAGTGTCTGTGGGGACAGGACAAGGGGCAATGGCTGCAAGTTGGAGCACAGGGAGTTCCACAGCAACCTGGGGAAGAACTTCCTGATGAGGGAGCCCTGGGACAGGCTGCCCAGGGGGTGTGGAGTCTCCTTCTCTGGAGAGATTCCAGCCCCATCTGGACACCGACCTGTGTGCCCTGTCCCTGCTTTGGCAGGGGGTTGGACCCCATGGGCTCGGGAGGCCCCTTCCAACCCCTGTGAGTCTGTGATTCTGTGATTCTATGATGTGCAGAGCCTGGGAGATTCCAACCTGCTGCCTCCTATGTGGCCCATAACAGGGGGGGACAATGCCATGCTTGGCCTACCCACCATCCCTTAGCTGGACCACAGGACATGAGGAGAGCATCCTGCTGAGATCTCCCTACAACAGCAACTCCAGAGCCTTCTTTTTCCTACTTCAGTGTGCAGTGTTGTGTTAGATGCATTAAGCCTCCAGGAAATACTTCTCATCTTGTTTTTAACACAACAACCTTGGGTTCTGTCCAGGCCAAGGGAGCAGTCAGGGCTGCCTCCTTCTTCTGATCAATTGCAGGGTTGTCATCACAATTTCTGTGCTGGTTTTGTGGGCTGGAATAACAATAAACATGATGAACAGAAACTCACTGACACCTCTGGGCCTTGAATCAGGATCAAGAAATATTGGTAGCTTCTTCTTGTGGGACTAGCTAACCTTTAACCACAGCACCCAGTTCATACTGTGCTCTATGAAGACCATCTCTCCTTGAACAACCTTTGCAAACCACCACTTGAGATGGCCACAGTTCCAG
Organism: Laterallus jamaicensis coturniculus; assembly: GCA_022605575.1. NCBI lineage: Eukaryota > Metazoa > Chordata > Aves > Gruiformes > Rallidae > Laterallus > Laterallus jamaicensis. The sequence continues at coordinate 4,563,667 of JAKCOX010000030.1, read as the reverse complement.
TGTGCTGTACACAGAGAGCAGTGAAAACATGGATATGCTTGGGAAGACCTGATAGCCACACAGTGAAATGGATCTTCATGTAAAAAGTGATTTTATTTTATGGTTTTTCCAGAGTTCCTACTAAAACTCTCCCATTGCTGAAGGGAAAAAGAATTACAAATAAAAAAAACCACAAAGGAAAGCTTAGACATCAGGAGCAAAGCATGCCTTTCACAGTGTGGCTGCCACCTGGCCTTGCAAACCTGACCACAGACCTAGCATTCCAGCCTTGCAATGACAGAGAAACCTGGATTGCTTAAAGAGCACCAAGAAGGAAATGTTATGAGGACAAGAGAGCCATAGATATCTTTCTGTTGAGGAGTGCCCTGCTAGTGATAAGCACCCTGTGTGCTGAGCTACCCAACGTTGTGTTTTACAGACTAGGAGAGTTCCCATTACACTGGCTCACTACCAACTGGGAAACCCCACATCTTTCATGGGCTGGGATGGGCATGAGAAGAACTGAATAGGAACATGATTATTCTGAATTGTTCAACCCCTGGAAATCTAAGGAAGTCAGAGTCTAGTTCTGACTGTTCCTTGCTTATCTGTCCAGAGCTGGGGCCCAACACAAGAAAGATGTGGGGCTGTTGGAGAGGGGTCAGAGGAGCCATGGAGATGCTCAGAGGGCTGGAGCAGCTCCCCTCTGGAGAGAGGCTGAGGGAGCTGGGCTGGGTCAGCCTGGAGAAGAGAAGGCTGTGGGGGGACCTCATTGCAGCCTGCCAGTGCCTGAAGGGAGCAGAGGAACAGGAGGGGAATCAGCTTGTTCAAGGGCAGAGACTGGCAGGACAAGGGGGCTGGAGTGAAGCTGGAGGAGGGAAGGGTTAGAGGAGAGATTGGGGGGAAGTTCTTTGCAGAGAGAGTGGTGAGGGGCTGGAACAGGCTGCCCAGAGAGGGGGTGGGTGCCCCATGTCTGGGGGTGTTCAAGGCCAGGTTGGATGGGGCCCTGGGCAACCTTGTGTAGCTCCAGGCCTGAGGTTGGTGTCCCTGCCTGTGGCAGGGGTTGGAGCTCTGTGATCCTTGGGGTCCCTTCCAACCCAGACCAGTCTATGATTCTATGATTCTACAGACCTAAAGCAGTGAGTGGTGATCCATGTGAGCCACCAGATTGGTTCCTGGTTGTAACTCTGGACAGGATAAATGATCCTTGTGTGTATGAGAGCTTGTGTGAGTCAGATGATACAAATGGCATCACAAACTGCTTCCTTTATCTGAATGACAGTGAATAAGACTCAGGGGGCACAGGACTGGCATGTCACAACAGCTGAGAGAGGAGGATGCATGCTGCTAGGCTGCATGGGAAGGACACCTTCCAACAGGGTCACTGAGAGAACTGCTCTACCACCAAGCAGCATCACAGGCTCTTCCTGTGTTCTGCTGGATCAGGAACAGTCCAAGGTGTGAGCTGCACAGAATGGTGTTTCATCTGGGTTTGGTTTTACACCCTTTTGGGCTTGACCTCTCAACATTTCACTCTGCAATGAAGGATCTGGTCCTCACTCTGTGAAAAAGCAACCACACATATGGAAGACAATGAAGATTTGCAAGGAGCATGCTGAGAAACATCACCAGGGCAGCAATCTCTTTGGCACAACCCTCTAACCTTGCTGCCCCTCAGAGTCCTGTCGTTCTACCAACGCTGGATGTGCAGAGAACAATGACACAACAAGGATTGTTCTTCCTGAAAGCAGCCAAACCAAATCATGACTTTACTGCAAGACACCTCTTTTCAGGTCAGCAGTCTTGGATGCAGTTTGTCAGCAACAGCTCCCATTTCTTCTGCTCTCAAGAGAGGTGATGATCAGAGTTCATTTTTTCCAAGCTTTCCTGGGAAATGATCTTCCAGGCACGTGTTCAGAGGGTTCTTCTGTCACTCAAGATCATCAGTGGACTGAGTCAAAGCCTCAGCATTTATCTGGAAGGCTTTCAGCTGCATCCTGTCATCACTGTCTTCATCATCAGACATGGGGCTTATTTCTTGAATTTCCAAGAGGTCTCCAGTACTGCAAGTCTTCTCTGTCTTACCAGAACTCATTCTCAGGGGTCTTCTTGGAAGATCTTCCTTCCTCAAGCTAATCTTCTGGAGTTTAAAAGGGAGCTTGTTCTTCTCTCCTGCAGTATCCATACAGTCAAGCAGATGAACCTGTTCTTTTCTGGTTGTGTTGTGGTCAACGGGACTACTCAAAAGAGATGATAGAGCCAGGTTTTCCTCTTGCTCTTTCACACTGTAAGGAGGAGTGGGGACTTCAAATGTTGCATGAAACTGAGAATAGTCAACACGGAAAAAGCCATCTTCTAGAGACATGACTGGGAGGAACCTGTGACCCCAAAGAACTTCATCTTCTGTATAGGAGGTCCTAGCTTGACACGTCATTCCTACACAGAGACAAGAGCATGACACTCTGCTGTAAGCAAGTAGACCAGAATATGGAACAAAAAGCCCAACCAAATGAAAACAAAACTGCCAAAACCAAAGCAAGCAAACAAAACCCCTGAAAACCAAACCAAATCAAACCAACCAAGGCAAGGCTGACAGATAGAAATCAACTGTAGCCTGGAAGCTAACAAATGTATAGGTTATAAAATGGAGTGATTGTCCCTAGTCAGGCTACCAACAGTCAGTGGAGGATCTCTGATTGAATGAGTAGGGTTTTGTGCAAATATTGGATTAAATATTGCAGACTCACACCAAGCATACTTACACCTTGGGACCCCAAGGGTCACAGAGCTCCAACCCCCTGCCACAGGCAGGGACACCAACCTCAGGCCTGGAGCTACACAGGGTTGCCCAGGGCCCCAGCCAACCTGGCCTTGAACATCCCCAGACACGGGGCACCCACCCCCTCTCTGGGCAGCCCCTTCCAGCCCCTCACCACTCTCTCTGCAAAGAACTTCCCCACAAACTCTCCTCTAACCCTTCCCTCCTCCAGCTTCACTCCAGCCCCCTTGTCCTGCCAGTCTCTGCCCTTGAACAAGCTGATTCCCCTCCTGTTCCTCTGCTCCCTTCAGGTACTGGCAGGCTGCAATGAGGTCCCCCCACAGCCTTCTCTTCTCCAGGCTGACCCAGCCCAGCTCCCTCAGCCTCTCTCCAGAGGGGAGCTGCTCCAGCCCTCTGAGCATCTCCGTGGCTCCTCTGACCCCTCTCCAACAGCCCCACATATCTCTTGTCCTGGGGCCCAGCTCTGGACACAGGATCCAGCTGGGGCCTCCCCAGGGCAGAGCAGAGAGGGACAATCCCCTCCCTGTCCCTGCTGCCACCCCTCTGCTGATGGAAGATTTGCCAATAACTGCTTGTTGTGATAATCTTTGTGTCTCTGCAGTCTGTATCTGTACTATAAAACTGGATTTGTGTTCAATTTAACACCAGAGGGGCTGAAAGTGATTCTGCAGCACTGGCAATTTGTACAAATTCCATGTACCTTCAGAGTGATGGTCCTTAAAACAGGGGTGAGTCTCTTTTTGGGAGTACTGGAAACTTTGGGCATGAGTAATGCAGAGCCCTGTGGGGAAGGGAGATCTGTTGGCTGGTAAAGGCCACTGAAGCTCTTTAGCCTACAGCAGGATATTTTGGAGTATCCAGGATTTAGCATCCTTTCAGGCTTAACAGCTGCCTCATTCAACATACCAGGACTGAAAATGAAGACTGAAACAAAGAGCATGAGTATCTTACCTGTAGTCTCAACGATTCCTTCAAGGATGACCACTATTTCAAATTGCTCACTTCTCAGAGATCTTTGTGAGAGGCAAAAAAAGGGGCTCTTGGAATTAATTTCGTGGCAGATGGTTAATGGGGAAACTAAAAACAGCTGGTCAGCTCCAGTTCCAAATCCAACATCCAGTTCACACTGGTCTAGTGGCAGAAATTCTCCCTCCGGCGTCTGGCGGGACTGAAGATGAAAAGATGGGTTAGTAATCCCCCTGTGACACAAACCTGCCTCCTTCCTACACTGCCCTATACATATTGGGTCTGTGGTCTTCATAACAGAGACATAAGGAATGCTAAATACTATAAAGCTACTATATATATGTTTTATATGTTATATATATATGCAGCGCTACAGGCTGGGGGAGACTGGCTGGAGAGCTGTCAGGCAGAGAAGGACCTGGGGGTGTTGGGTGACTGCAGGCTGAAGATGAGGGATCTGAGCAGGCTGGGCCCATGGGCTGAGACCAACAGGATGAGGTGTAACAAGGCCAAGGGCAGAGTGCTGCACATGGGACAGAACAACCCCCTGCAGAGCTACAGGCTGGGGGAGACTGGCTGGAGAGCTGTCAGGAAGAGAAGGACCTGGGGGTGTTGGGTGACTGCAGGCTGAAGATGAGCCAGCAGTGAGCCCAGGGGGCCAGGAAGGCCAATGGCATCCTGGCTTGTGTCAGCCCCAGTGTGGCCAGTAGGTCTGGGGAGGGGATTGTGCCCCTGGACTGGGCACTGGGGAGCCAGGGGACAGGAGATGGGACAAGGGTCAGCCTGGAGAAGAGAAGGCTCCTCAGAGGATTTGCCCTCCAGCCCCTTCCCCAGCCTGGTTGCCCTTCTCTGGACTCGCTCCAGGACCTCAATGTCTTTCTGATGCTGAGGAGCCCAGAACTGGACCCAGAACTCGAGGTGCAGCCTCCCCAGTGCCCAGTCCAGGGGCACAATCCCCTCCCCAAACCTACTGGCCACACTATTGCTGACACAAGCCAGGATGCCATTGGCCTTCCTGGCCACCTGGGCTCACTGCTGGCTCATCTTCAGCCTGCAGTCACCCAACACCCCCAGGTCCTTCTCTTCCTGACAGCTCTCCAGCCAGTCTCCCCCAGCCTGTAGCTCTGCAGGGGGTTGTTCTGTCCCATGTGCAGCACTCTGCCCTTGGCCTTGTTACACCTCATCCTGTTGGTCTCAGCCCATGGGCCCAGCCTGCTCAGATCCCTCTGAAGAGCCTCCCACCCTCAGGCAGATCAACACTTCCTCCCAGCTCAGTGTCATCTCCTGGTTTTATTCATGTCATCTGACATGTCCAGTATAAATACTGATATTACAGCTTCCCCCCACCCCAGAGTGTCCCCCCCAATTTTCTTTGTGTTCATAGTATAATGAAAACTTACCTCAGCTGACTGCTTTAATGGAAATTGCCCATTAAAATCTGAAGCTTTGCAGAGCCCATTTAAAATCCTTTCTGCTTACTGCTTGATTAGAAAGCACTTAACTCTTTAAGAAGCCAACTACTGATTATAATGATTCTGTAGTTATTAAATAGTTTGAACAGTGTCACATTGGTATTGACAAATGTATTGGTTCTGTTGCTTGGAAACCCCCATCCATTAGTGCTGAGAGCTAAAATCTAGCAGCTTTACTGCTGACTTAGATCTGATTGGTATTCTTCTAAGAAAGTTTGTGTCTTCAAAAATAAATAAATCCCTAAGAAACTACTGTACCTTCAGACTGGCTGTCTGCTTCACCTGAATATCCTGAATTTTTAGTTTCCCACTATTTACCAGTGATTATATAACCAGTTGGGTAGCTGGTAGAGTACAGCTCCTTATTAAATATTTAATTATGCATATATTAAATATATTAAATATTAACTATTAAATTAAATATATTAACTATTAAATTAAATATATTATGTACACAATTACTGAATGCTATCTGTCTGGTTTTCTGTGGAGGAAAAGATAAAAAAATAGAAATCCTCTGTAAATAACCAAATTCTCCCTTACACAAGACTGAGTTTCTCCCCTACTGATACAGACAGGGTAAATATCAGTTGATGGGTTGTTAAAGCATGCTCACACGGTGTGTTTTGTAAGGTAAAAGACAATGGTGTAAGATACAAGCAATCAAAACTACTGCATAGGGATTGTGGGGCTCTGCTACAGCAAAGGTGTAATCAAACTACTGCAAAAACATGCCCTCTTCTCCCCAGGGACCCTGCAGAACCAAGCTGCAGGCTACGCCAGCGCGGTTGTTGCCTGGCTACTGCTCTTCCAGCGAGCACGCAAATGGGTTGGCAAGGAATGATCTTTGCTCCAGGTAACAAGGCTGGATGTGAGCTGAACAAAGCAACATCTCAACTTCAGATTTTCATAGGATCATAAAATCCTGGAACTGTCTTGGTTGGAAGGGACCGTGAGAGTATCAAGTCCAACCATCACCCCAACCTGCCACCCACCTCTAAGCCATGTCCCTCAGCACCACATCCAACCAGCTTTTCAATCCCTCTGGGATGGAGACTCCACCACCTCCCTGGGCAGTTCCAAGGCCTGACAGCCCTCTCTGGGAAGAAGGTTTCCCAATGTCCAACCTAACCCTCCCCTGGCACAACCTGACACCATTTCCTCTTGTCCCATCACTTGTCACTGGGGAGAACAGGTCAGCCCTCACCTCTCCACACCCTGCTTCCAGGGAGATGCAGAGCGATTAGGTGTTCCCCCAGCCTCTCCTCCAGGCCAAACAACCCCAGGTCCCTCAGCCACTCATGACATTTCTTCCCCAGTCCCCTCACCAACCCCATCACCCTTCTCTGGACACACTCCAGCTCCTCCAGGTCTGTTCTGTAGCGAGGGGCCCAAACCTGGACGCAGCCGCTCAAGGTGAGGCCTCACCAGCACTAAGGGGGCAAAGACTTCCCCAGCCCTGCTCACCACACTGCCCGTACTCCAGGCCAGGATGCCCTGGGCCTTCCTGGCCACTGAGGCACACTGCTGGCTCGTGCCCAGCCACTGTCCACCAACACCCCCAGGCCCCTCTCTGCCAGGCAGCTCTCCAGCTGCTCTTACCCAAACCTTCCCAGAGTTTTATCAGATACAATTATGGAGAGTGTTTCAGCAAGTGTAAAGTCTGGCACCTGGGGAGGCACAGCATCATGTATCAGGACAGGCTTGGGGTGACCTGCTGGAGAGGAGCTGTGTGGAGAAGGACCTGGGGGTGCTGGTGGGTGACAGGGTGGCCATGAGCCAGCAGTGTGCCCTGGGGCTGAGAGAGACAATGGGATCCTGGGGGCATCAGGAGGAGTGTGGGCAGCAGGTCACAGGAGGGGATCCTCCCCCTCTGCTCTGCCCTGCTCAGGCCCCACCTGGAGTGTTGTGTCCAGTGCTGGGCTCCCTGGGATCAAACAGCCAGGGATCTCCTGGAGAGAGTCCAGAGGAGGCTGAGGAGATGCTGAAGGGCCTGGAGCATCTCCCCTGTGAGGAAAGGCTGAGAGAGCTGGGACTGTTCAGCCTGGAGAGAAGAAGACTCAGGGGGGACCTTATGAATGTCTATCAATATCTGAAGGATGGGATGCAGGGGGAATGGCCAGCCCCTTTTCAGTGTCTGTGGGGACAGGACAAGGGGCAATGGCTGCAAGTTGGAGCACAGGAAGTTCCACAGCAACCTGGGGTAGAACTTTTCCCCAGTGAGGGTGAGGGAGCCCTGGGACAGGCTGCCCAGGGGGTGTGGAGTCTCCTTCTCTGGAGAGATTCCAGCCCCGTCTGGACACCGACCTGTGTGCCCTGTCCTAGGGACCCTGCTTTGGCAGGGGGTTGGACCTGATGAGCTCTCAAGGTCCCTACCAACCCCTACAACTCTGTGATCCTGTGATCTACAAACCATGTTTCTCTGTGGAAGAGTAACAGGATAATAGTAAAGGAGTCCAGCAAGGACAATTAAAGGTGAGAGATCTGGGAGAAAGCTTTAGTTTGAGGCATCTGTTGTCTGATGTATGCCAAGCATGGAGAATTTTTAAAAGAAATTTATTTGTTAAATAGAAATTAGCCTGAATTAAGATAGCTTAATAGCTACACCTAACATGTCAAGGCTCCTTGCCAGTGACCTTTGTTGCAGATATAGAGCATTAGTCAAAGGATCACAGAACAGGGCAGAGGACTCTGCAGTGCCAGCAGTAAGTTTGGAAGGCACACTTGTGATCCCTTACTTTTTATCACCTTCCTAAGACAGAGCCAAATAAATTCCACAGATTAATACATGCTTGAACAAGGGCACACAACCACAGGGAGCTTGTTCTGCCCTGATAGAAGAATGCATAGAGGGGGATCTAATAGCAACCTTCCAAAACCTAAGAGGAAAGTAAGTGAGAAGATGGAGCCAGGCTCTTCACAGCATTGCATAGCAGGAGAAACAACAGCACCGAGCTGTTCCAATAGAAGTTCAGATAGGATTAAAGAAAAACTTTTCCATTGTGAGGCCAGTTAAGCAGTGGAAGAGCTTCCCCTGTGCAGTCTTTGTCTTAGAAGTTTCCATAAACCAAACAGGAAAGAGCCCAGAGCAACTTGGTTTGACCTCCTAGCTCATCATGCTTTGAGCAGAACACTGGACTAAAGACCTCCTGAGATCCCTTCCAATCTGAATGATTCTGGGGCCCCAATACAAGAAAGATGTAGAACTGTTGGAGAGGGGTCAGAGGAGCCACGGAGATGCTCAGAGGGCTGGAGCAGCTCCCCTCTGGAGAGAGGCTGAGGGAGCTGGGCTGGGTCAGCCTGGAGAAGAGAAGGCTGTGGGGGGACCTCATTGCAGCCTGCCAGTGCCTGAAGGGAGCAGAGGAACAGGAGGGGAATCAGCTTGTTCAAGGGCAGAGACTGGCAGGACAAGGGGGCTGGAGTGAAGCTGGAGGAGGGAAGGGTTAGAGGAGAGACTGGGGGGAAGTTCTGTGCAGAGAGTGGTGAGGGGCTGGAACAGGCTGCCCAGAGAGGGGGTGGGTGCCCCGTCCCTGGGGGTGTTCAAGGCCAGGTTGGACGGGGCCCTGGGCAACCTTGTGTTGCTCCAGGCCTGGAGGTTGGTGTCCCTGCCTGTGGCAGGGGGGTTGGAGCTCTGTGATCCTTGGGGTCCCTTCCAACCCATGCCATTCTATGATTCTAAGATTCCATGATATTAAAACCCACATCATTTGCACTTTCTGCACGTGCCCTGCACATCGAGTTGAATTCACAATATAACAGGTCTCCCTCCTTATTTGCCATGCCTGTCAGCTGCCATCTGTGAACTTGCTGTTACAATTTTTTGTTTGCTTTCATTTTCTTCAAAGCTGTTAATTAGGGCAGCTCAAAGAAGAGTTGCCCATGGGTCATAACCCAAAGCATTCTGGCTCTGTGGCTACTGTGCTTCATAAATCTGTGTTTAAAACTATTGCCTAGGACAATAGTTTGTTGAAAACAGGCTACCATGGTTTTATATTGGTGGATGAGAAACTCCCCATGAGCCAGCAGTGTGCTGGTGCAGCTGGGAAGGGCGATGGGATCCTGGGCTCCATCAGCAGAGGGGTGGCAGCAGGGACAGGGAGGGGATTGTCCCTCTCTGCTCTGCCCTGGGGAGGCCCCAGCTGGATCCTGTGTCCAGAGCTGGGGCCCAGGACAAGAGAGATGTGGGGCTGTTGGAGAGGGGTCAGAGGAGCCACGGAGATGCTCAGAGGGCTGGAGCAGCTGCCCTCTGGAGAGAGGCTGAGGGAGCTGGGCTGGGTCAGCCTGGAGAAGACTCAGGGGGGATCTTATTAATGTTTATCAATATCTGAAGGATGGGATGCAGGGGAAATGGCCAGCCCCTTTTCAGTGTCTGTGGGGACAGGACAAGGGGCAATGGCTGCAAGTTGGAGCACAGGGAGTTCCACAGCAACCTGGGGAAGAACTTTTCCCCAGTGAGGGTGAGGGAGCCCTGGGACAGGCTGCCCAGGGGGTGTGGAGTCTCCTTCTCTGGAGAGATTCCAGCCCCGTCTGGACACCGACCTGTGTGCCGTGTCCTAGGGACCCTGCTTTGGCAGGGGGTTGGACCCCATGGGCTCTGGAGGCCCCTTCCAACCCCTGTGAGTCTGTGATTACACCATGCTGTTGGGCAGCCCCCTGGACCAAAAGAAAAGCCAGAACAGCATGATGACAACCTTCTAACCTACTAAATGTCCTAGGGAATATATCATCACTTCAGTACATGCCATTCAGACACTTAGATTGCTGTACTTTCTTTACAAATGTAAATCCTTGGTTCACTACTAACTTCACTACAACCATATGTTCACTACTAAAGGTGGCTCCTATCTCAAGTGTGGTAAGTTGTATTTCTTCCTCATTCTTTGAGTGTTAAAGCAATTTGAGGTTAAAGCAATTGTAGCTATCTAATCGGGTGCAGGAGAAGCACAGCAGGATCAGCTGTCAGCAGCACTGCACAAAGCACAGTGGAAAGGGCACGTCACAAAAAGGCAGAACTTGCTAAAGATAAATGGCAAGTGAATTCTGGCATATTCACCCCACGTTTACAGGGCACAGGAAGCTGCTTCAAAGCAGATGATGGAAATGGACATAGAATCATAGAATCACAGCCTGGTCTGGGTTGGAAGGGACCCCAAGGATCACAGAGCTCCAACCCCCTGCCACAGGCAGGGACACCAACCTCAGGCCTGGAGCTACACAAAGTTGCCCAGGGCCCCATCCAACCTGGCCTTGAACACCCCCAGGGATGGGACATGCTGCCCTGTGTGTCAGAAGGCTGTGACTGGTAGAACCACAGACTCACAGGCTGGTTTGGGTGAGAAGGGAATTGAGACTCTTCTCAGGGATGGCAGCGATAGGACAAGGGGCAGTGGGTGCAGCTGGAGCAGAGGAGGTTCCATGTGAATATAGGGAGAAACTTTTTCCCTGTGAGGGTGACAGAGCCCTGGGACAGGCTGCCCAGAGAGATTGGGGAGCTCCTTTCTCTGGAGACATTCAAACCCACCTGGATATGTTCCTGTGGAATTCAGTCTGGATGATCCTGCTTTGGCAGGGGGTTGGACTAGATGATTTTTGAGGCCCCTTCCAATTCCTAATGTTCTGTGATTCTGTGACCTCAAAGACCATCTAGTTCCAACCTCCTGCCATGGACAGAGACACCCTCCACCAACCCAGGCTGCCCAAAGCCCCATCCATCCCAGCCTTCAACCCTGTGTCTGGTTCCAGGGGCACCTCAATGAACTGATGAGGATTTACAGAAAGACATGGGAACTGCTACCATGCCTTACAGTGAGGATGGAGGAGACAGCTGGTACACAAACATTCACTTTTAAACTTTCCTCTGTGTGCAGCTTACATTTGCCAGAGGTCCCAAAGCAGCTGGTCATGGGCATGATGATCATTCAAAAGAAATCAATATGACTTGCTGATTCATTGTATAGCCTATGAAACAGCTATCATAAGATGAATTGGTCAAGCAAGTCTATCAAATGGCCATGTGTTTCCTGCCCTAATCATCTGCATACCAGCTTTGTGTAGCAACAGAATTATCAGCAGAAAGGGAGACAGTTAGTGGCTTATTTCAAAACAAGGTTATAAGACACTGGCAGTGTAAAAGCAGGACTGTGACACTGCTCTGATTCCACCTTGAGTTGCATTCCAGTTTGCATGATGGACAGAGTTCAATACTTTGTAGGAGGCTTTCTACTATTTTTTAATAGTTAGGGATCAACAAAAATCCTCATTTAGGTGGCTTTCTGCTTCCTACAAAAACCACTCCACTGTAACTCCTGACAGCTTGTTCCCATATATGTGTGTGTGTGTATATATATATATATATCTCCAACCTCCTTTTGAATCGTAGCAGATTCTCCATCTTAAATGGTATTCTGGGATGAGAGAAATGAGCAGCTCGTTCAAGCATGCTGTGGAGAGACAACAGCCTCCTGCACCTACCACTGTCCCACCCTCTGCTGTAGGGTGCTTGTTTCTGCAGGTGATTAAAAGGGCCAAAGAGCCACTCCACAGGGAGGATTACCAGAGAAAAGACAGAACGTTTATGGCATTCAGATCACAGAATCACAGAATCTTAGGGGTTGGAAGGGACCTCAAGAGATCATCGGGTCCAACCCCCCTGCCAAAGCAGCTCCCTATCTCATATTATATAGATAGGTGTCCAGACGAGACTTGAATCTCTCCAGAGAAGGAGACTCCATCACCTCCCTGGGCAGCCTGTCCCAGGGCTCCCTCACCCTCACTGGGCAAAAGTTCTTCCCCAGGTTGCTGTGGAACTTCCTGTGCTCCAACTTGCAGCCGTTGCCCCTTGTCCTGTCCCCACAGACACTGAAAAGGGGCTGGCCATTCCCCCTGCATCCCATCCTTCAGATATTGATAAACATTCAGAAGGTCCCCCCTGAGTCTTCTTCTCTCCAGGCTGAACAGCCCCAGCTCTCTCAGCCTTTCCTCACAGGGGAGATGCTCCAGGCCCTTCAGCATCTCCTCAGCCTCCTCTGGACTCTCTCCAGGAGATCCCTGGCTGTTTGATCCCAGGGAGCCCAGCACTGGACACAACACTCCAGGTGGGGCCTGAGCAGGGCAGAGCAGAGGGGGAGGATCCCCTCCTGGGACCTGCTGCCCACACTCCTCCTGATGCCCCCAGGATCCCATTGTCTCTCTCAGCCCCAGGGCACACTGCTGGCTCATGGCCACCCTGTCACCCACCAGCACCCCCAGGTCCTTCTCCACACAGCTCCTCTCCAGCAGCTCCCCCCCAGCCTGTCCTGATTCCAGCAGTTATTCCTCCCCAGGGGCCAGACTCTCCACTGGCTTTTGTTGACTCTCATCTGGTCTCTCCCTGCCCAGCTCTCCAGCCTGGCCAGGTCTCTGGATGGCAGCGCAGTGTCCTGCCTGTCAGCCACCCCTCCCAGCTCTGGATCAGCAGCACTTGCTGAGGGTGGGTGCTGTTCCCTCATCAAGGTGTCAATGAAGATATTGAACAGGACCGGACCCAACACTGAGCCCTGGGGAACACCACTGGTCACAGGCCTCCATGCAGATTCTACTCCACTGATCACGACCCTCTGAGCCCGGTCTGACAACCAGTTCACAATGTGATAATCTGAAATCACTGTCATTGCTGTGACCCAGCTTCTGATGCTCCCCACAAAGCAAGCTCCACAAAGCAAGCTCCCATGGCAAGCCACAGCTGCTGTGAGCTGCTGTGTTGCTCCATCTCTGCACGCTGCACACATGTCTTCCTTCCACTCTACTCCAGCCCGATGTCTCTTCCATACTTCCATGCTTGCCAAACTCTGCTGTCTCCTGATGTATTATTTTCATGGTTACTGTCTCCTTTGAACTGCAGCTTTCCCACTCCCTGAATTACACTAACCACAGTCAGTGATTAAGAGCTACTGGTGACAACCAAAGGGCCTTTCTGCTACAGCACCTGGACAGCCCCTCTGAAACGTTGGCAGGCTGCTGGCTGGAACCATGACTGCAAGATAAAGCTCCCTGAGTTTCCCCAAGGGGAAGAGGAGGTCAAGGTTGATCTTTATCCTAATGTAATGTCACCACAAAGCAGGTATAATTAATTTCTTCTTCCCAGCCACCACCTGCTAAGGGGCATGCCTTAGCATCCCTCCCTGGAGCTACCCAGTATTCTGATACATCCATCCTTCCTGACCAAACTGGCTTCCAGCCAGCCTCACAAATCCACTGGGATGCCCCTGGGTGTTCTCTGATTAGGCTGTCTTTTGTCCTACACCTGCTTGGCTCTTTCATGGCTCCCAGTATGGGTAGCCACAATGTTTTTTTACTGAAGCCCTTCATGCCCCTTGAGCCACATTCTCTCACCCATGTGCCAAGGGAGCCCTTCATACCCCCTGAGCCACATCATCCTCTCACCCATGTGCCAAGGGAGCCCTTCATACCCCCTGAGCAACATCCTCTGACCCATGTGAGCCCTTCATCCCCCCTGAGCCACATCATCCTCTGACCCATGTGCCAAGGGAGCCCTTCATACCCCAAGCTACATCCTCTGACCCATGTGAGCCCTTCATCCCCCCTGAGCCACATCATCCTCTGACCCATGTGAGCCCTTCATCCCCCCTGAGCCACATCATCCTCTGACCCATGTGCCAAGGGAGCCCTTCATACCCCGAGCTACATCCTCTCACCCATGTGAGCCCTTCATACCCCCTGAACCACATCCTCTTGCCAAGGGACAGGGCAGCAGCAGCCAGCATTGGTGTTGCACAGTGGAAGCCCCATACTACCCACACAACAGGCTCCTCCTTGCCCACACCCAACTTGCCCACCACACCACCAGCACCCCATCCCACGCGCTGGCACACCCAGCCTCACCTTGATCAGCTTGCAGCGGATCTGGGCAGACACCATGTGGCTGTTGCGGAGGTTGCCGACGCGGAACATGAGGCAGAGCTTGCCATCCCGCTGGGAGATGACGGCGGCACGGCTAAACATGAGGGTCTCAGCTCTCTTCTTGGGCTGGGACATCTTGATGAACATGCAGCCGATGAGGAACGCATCAACGATGGAGCCCAGCAGGGACTGGAAGAGGAAAAGCACGATGCCCTCGGGGCAGCGCTCTGTAATGTAGCGGTGCCCGTAGCCGATGGTGGCCTCAGTCTCGATGAAGAAGAGGAAGGCGGAGGGGAAGTTGTACACGTTGGCCACACACGGGCTGTAGGTGTTGTCGCGTGCCCGGTGCAGGTCACCTCGCAGGTACGCGATGCCCCACCACATGGAGGCCATGACCAGCCACGCCACCGTGTAGGTCAGCAGGAAGATGAGCAGGTTCCAGCGCCACTTGAGGTCCACCAGCGTGGTGAAGAGGTCGGAGAGGTAGCGGCTGCTCTCGCCGCCCAGATTCCCGTGCTGCACGTTGCAGCGCCCGTTCTTGTCCACGAAGCGCTGCCGCTCTCTGCGGGGGCTGCTGCCCGCCGGGCCCACCGCCTGGTACTCGTCCCTTGGCTTCCTGCGCACGGCAGACATGCCGCCGGTCGCCGAGCCCCTCCGCGGCCGCGGAGAGGATGCGGCGGAGCCTTGGCGGGGCGGGGGGACGGCACGTTGCCGCCTGCGCGCAGCTGCAGCCGAGTGCGGTGCCGGTCCCCGGGGAACGGGGAGGGAGTGTCGGCTGCCGGCAGCGCGGGGGGAAGGTCGGGCAGAGCAGCAGCGGCGGAGAGACCGCGGTGGGACCGCACCGAGCGGAACCGGGGCGCGGGGCGGAGCGCAGCTCGGCGGGGCCCGGGGCGGGGGCAGAGCGGCGGGCGGCTCACGGAGCCCCGCGGGGCTGAGCGGCGCGGAGCCGGCGGCCTTCTGCTCCCAGCCGTTCCGCGCTCGGAAACCTTGGGGCCGGGGCGAGTGTTCACGAGGGTGCGCGCAACCCGGGAGCGGGGCCGGGGCCGCCGGGGGGGGAGTCACACCGCGGCAGCGCTGCGGGTTGCTAAAGGACACGGGGAGAGCGGGCGGCTCTGCAACAAAGGAATGCGAGATCCAGCGGTGTCTGAGAGCAAACCCAAACCCTCCAGCTGCCCCGCAGCACCGGGGGATGCCGTGTGCGGGCTGGGATGCGGTCAGGGGACAGCAGCGCAGGTTGGAATCGCCTGTTCCCCAGGGCTCGGTGTTGGGTCCGGTCCTGTTCAATATCTTCACTGACACCTTGATGAGGGAACAGCACCCACCCTCAGCAAGTGCTGATGCTCCAGAGCTGGGAGGGGTGGCTGACAGGCAGGACACTGTGCTGCCATCCAGAGACCTGGCCAGGCTGGAGAGCTGGGCAGGGAGAGACCAGGTGAGATTCAACAAAAGCCAGTGGAGAGTCTGGCACCTGGGGAGGAATAACTGCTGGAATCAGGACAGGCTGGGGGGGAGCTGCTGGAGAGGAGCTGTGTGGAGAAGGACCTGGGGGTGCTGGTGGGTGACAGGGTGGCCATGAGCCAGCAGTGTGCCCTGGGGCTGAGAGAGACAATGGGATCCTGGGGGCATCAGGAGGAGTGTGGGCAGCAGGTCACAGGAGGGGATCCTCCCCCTCTGCTCTGCCCTGCTCAGGCCCCACCTGGAGTGTTGTGTCCAGTGCTGGGCTCCCTGGGATCAAACAGCCAGGGATCTCCTGGAGAGAGTCCAGAGAAGGGCGACAAAGTTGATTAGGGGTCTGGAACATCTCCCCTATGAGGAAAGGCTGAGTGAGCTGGGGCTGTTCCGCCTGGAGAAAAGAAGACTCAGGGGGGACCTAATTAGTGTTTATAAATATCTTAGACATGGGTTGCAGGGGGAATGGCCAGCCCCTTTTCAGTGTCTGTGGGGACAGGACAAGGGGCAATGGCTGCAAGTTGGAGCACAGGAAGTTCCACAGCACCATGGGGAAGAACTTTTCCCCAATGAGGGTGAGGGAGCCCTGGGACAGGCTGCCCAGGGGGTGTGGAGTCTCCTTCTCTGGAGAGATTCCAGCCCCATCTGGACACCTATCTGTGCAGTATGAGCTGGGGAGCTGCTTTGGCAGGGGGGTTTGACCCAATGATCTCTTGAGGTCCCTTCCAACCCCTAAGATTCTGTGATTCTGTGTAACCTCATGGTGCTGAAAGCTGCTTTGTGGGGCTCTGCACGTCCCAGGATGTCCCTTCCTTCTCTTCATTCTTTTTTATCAGCTTTATTTTTCTCCTGTAAAATAATAAGTGACAGTTGCTTCCATTTAAAAAAAGAAAAAACCCCAAAAGGCCAAGGATACAAGGAGAAGTGATGTGTTTGGGTTTTATCCCTCCTGGGAACCACAGCAGGCTGGCAAAGTGCTGTTAGTTTGTCTTTGTAATGATTAACTTTGATTTGAAAAAAACCCCAGCTGATGCCATGTGCCTTCAGGAATATTGCTGCCATTGTATCTGCAAAAGCACAGCGAGTCAATCCTTCAACAACCTGCAGTGAACAACCACCTGTAAACAAGGAGAACACAGTTGGTGACTATTTGTGTGGCTGTGACTGAAGAAACCATAAGCATTTTGACAAATAAAAATAGAAATTCATTTACCAGCTATCAGAGCAGCCTGATAGAATCATAGAATTGTAGGAGTTGGAAGGGGCCTCAAGAGATCATCGGGTCCAACCCCCTGCCAAAGCAGGTCCCCAGGACATATCACTCAGATAGGCGTCCAGACGGGGCTGGAATCTCTCCAGAGAAGGAGACTCCACACCCCCTGGGCAGCCTGTCCCAGGGCTCCCTCACCCTCACTGGGGAAAAGTTCTTCCCCATGGTGCTGTGGAACTTCCTGTGCTCCAACTTGCAGCCATTGCCCCTTGTCCTGTCCCCACAGACACTGAAAAGGGGCTGGCTGATTCCCCCTGCATCCCCTGCTTCAGATAATTATAGACTTTAATTAGGCCCCCCCCTTAGTCTTCTCAAGGCTGAAGAGTCCCAACTTACTCAGCCTTTCCTCACAGGGGAGATGCTCCAGGCCCCTAATCATCTTCATAGCCCTTCTCTGGACTCTCTCCAGGAGATCCCTGGCTGTTTGATCCCAGGGAGCCCAGCACTGGACACAACACTCCAGGTGGGGCCTGAGCAGGGCAGAGCAGAGGGGGAGGATCCCCTCCTGTGACCTGCTGCCCACACTCCTCCTGATGCCCCCAGGATCCCATTGTCTCTCTCAGCCCCCAGGGCACACTGCTGGCTCATGGCCACCCTGTCATCTACCAGGACCCCCAGGTCCTTCTCCACTGATAACAAGTTTCCACGTGCTTTTCCCATTATTTGGACAAATTTTAGAAATTTCCCTGTGCCTTTACAATCCCAGCAGTGATTGCTGCAGATGGAAGCACTGCTGTTGGTTAGAAAATGTTATTTTCTTTAATGCCACATTCAGGTAAACCTTTGGAGAATACTGGGGAGCACTTCTACTTTGCCTTTAATTAATGCCATATGTCACTATAATGAGGTACTGCTAATGAATAGCTTCAGGGAAATTAGTATTTAATTATACATTACATTCTATAAGGATAAACTTAGCATGAATGTTTAGTAAATACATTGATAAATAGCTTGGTTATTCTTTCCAAAGTAATGTTGTGTGCTGTAGACTAGCTTTGATATGCATACTTATTTTAAAAGGATGTTTTACTCTTAAGAGCTTCACTGACCAAAGTAGCTATCCTCCTATGTTATTCCTTAGTATTGCATCTGGTAAGTGGCCAATAGATTGTCCTATCCCTACTGCTGAGGGCTTTTAAGGATTGAAAAGCTAGACACTTAAACCTCATCTGTTCTTAACCTCCATCTCCCAAGTAATATTTATTTCTAGAAAAAAAACCCTAAAATGCTACCTCTCTAGAGCCTCACAGCTCTGCCATAGCACTGTGGTTGGTAAAGACACTCTCTTTTGGTCTCCCCACTGGGTAAAAGTTCTACTTCCTCAAACACAGCTGTCTTTACCTTTAAGGCTTCTTGTGCATGCCCAGCCAGCTGTCCTGCAGAACCTGAGAATCACAGGATCTCCTGAGTTGGGACCCATACAGATCATCGTGTCCAACTCCAGGCTCCACACAGCCCAGCCCAGTCAGAGCTGCACTGAGGGCATTGTCCAGATGCTTCTTGCCCTCAGCCCAGCTCAGGGCTGTGACCACCTTCCTGGGCAGCCTGTTCCAGTGCCAGACCCCTCTCTCAGTACAGAACCTCTTCCTGACACCCAGCCTAAACCTCCCCTGTCTCAGCTTCACTCTGTTCCTTCAGGTTCTGTCCCTGGTCCTCTAAAGAGAGGAGATCAGCACCTGCCCTTTCACTCCCTCTCGTCAGGAAGCCACAGACCGCCATGGTATCTCCCCTCAGCCTCCTCTTCTCCTGGCTGAACAAACTGAGGGACTTCAGCCTCTCCTCCTAAGACTTCCCCTTCAGATCCTTCACCATCTTCATTGCCCTTCTCTGGACACTCTCCAATATTTTTATGTCCCTCTTGTCCTGTGGCACCCAAAACTGCACCCAGAACTCAAGGTGAGGCCGTCCCAGCACAGTGTGGAGTGGGACAATCCCTTCTGGCTCGCCATGGCGTCCTTGATACCCCCCAGGATACAGTTGGCCCTCCTGGCTGCCTGGGCACATGGCTGGCTCATGGGTAACCAACTGGCTGTCGACCAAGACCCCCAAATTCCTCTCAGCACAGCTGGCCTCCAGTGCCTCATCCCCCAGGCTGGGTGTGCAGCCAGGATGCCCCTTCCCAGGTGCAGAATCCAGCACTATACCATCACCCTGTGAGCTTCTGCTCCCTTGATGTGATGCCTGGCCACAAAATGCCCACCAGCACACGATTTGCCCCGAGTATTGTTGTGCATGCTGCAATGCCACGTTGCCCCTTTTAAAGACATCCAGAAAGCCACTGTAGCGTTCCCCTCCAGCCTACCAATGCCACAGCATCCCTGGCAGCTATTGGAACCACAGAATCACAGGACCCCTGGGTTGGAAAAGACTTTTGAGATCCGAAGATCCAAAGCTGAGTGCAACCATACCTGTCTGCTACTACCCCAGATCCCTGAGCACCTCATCTCCCCATCTGCTGAACACATCCAGGGTCGGTGACTCAGCCCCTCCCTGGGCAGCCTGTTCCAGCACCTGAGAACCCTTTTGGGGCAGAACTTTTCCCTCCCATCTGCTCTGACCCTGCCCTGGGGCAGCTTGAGCCCATTGCCCCTTGTCCCATCTCCTGTCCCCTGGCTGAAGAGACCATCCCCCACCTCTCTGCACCCTCCTGACAGGGCAGGGGAGGTGGGGAGAAGGTCTCCCTTCAGCCTCCTCTTCTCCAGGCTCAACACCCCCAGCTCCCTCAGCTGCTCCTCAGAGGATTTGCCCTCCAGCCCCTTCCCCAGCCTGGTTGCCCTTCTCTGCACTCGCTCCAGGGCCTCAATGTCCTTCTGATGGTGAGGAGCCCAGAACTGGACCCAGCACTCGAGCTGCAGCCTCCCCAGTGCCCAGTGCAGGGGCACAATCACTTCCCTAGAGAACAGTGAACCTCAACAAGCCTCACACACACACACACACACGTGTTCTCCCCTTCCCCAGCCTGGCTGCCCTTCTCTGGCAGCGCTCACCACTGTCCCCAGGGGTGGCTGACTGAAGGGGCTCCGGAGGCCGGGGGCGCAGGGCCGGGCCCAGCTCCGCACGGCGGCCCGGGGGCCTCCTGACTTCCCCCGGCGGCGCCTGGGGCCCTTCACCGCAAAGCCGCGTCCGGCGCCGCCACCTCGGGGCGAAACCCCGGGTCGGCGCTCGCAGGCGCTGCCGCCCCCTCCCGCGCTGCCGCCCCCTCCCGCGCTGCCGCCCCCTCCCGCGCTGCCGCCCCCTCCCGCGCTGCCGTTTGGCGCCGAAGGGCCCCGGGCGCACGGCGAGCCGGGCGGGCTGGGGGTGGGAGCGAGAGGAGGCGCGTAGCACAGCTGTGAGGGCGCATGTGCGAGCGCGCAGCGAGCCCCAGCGATACGAGGGCCGGGGAGTCGCTCCGCGGCCTGCCGGGGCAGCCAGCCCGCCCCGCACGGGCCCGCACTCGCACCCGCAGGTAACGGGGTCCGGCGGCAGCACCGCTTCCGACGCGCGGCGCGGCTCCGTGCGCGCATCGCCGGCCAGGGCGGCGCCGCTGCGGGGCGGGGCTGGGCCGGGCCGGGCAGAGCTCTGAGGCCGCTCTCGAGGCGCGGGCTCCGGCGCGGCGCCAGCCCGGGGCTCTGCTGGGGTTTGCCCGGCGAGCTGTGAGCGGGGCCGGGCCCTGAAAAGCCCCGCGGGGCCCTCCGGAGGGATGGATGGGGCCGCAGAGGCGCCTGCGGGGCCCGGCCTGGGAGCGGGTGAACCAGGACCGGGACGGAGCGTCTCATTGCCGGCGTGCGGCGGGGCCGGTGCGGGGCGTAACCCCGCTCCGCGGCGGGGCCTTGAGGAGGGTCGGCCTCGCCGCCGGCAGAGGCGTTGGTGCCCGAGCTCGGCGGAGCTGAGGAAAAGTTCTCCCCGGGGCTGGGAGAGTCCCGCCCGGCCGCGCCGGGGGAGCGGGGCCCGGCCGCGCCGGGGGAGCGGGGCTCGCCGTGCGCCGCCTCTCGGGGTCCCGCCAAGCGCAGAGCAGCGGCCCCAGGGCGGGCCCGGGGGCTCTGGGACAAAGAGCCCGGGCAGGGATCGATGTGCGGTTTTCTCTGCGCTTCGGCCGTCAGAGCGCTTGTTTTCCTGGCGCTGAGCGAGGCGGGGTGGTGCCCAGCCAGGGGCTCGTTGGGTCAGAGTTGGGCGCTGCTCGTCTGCAGAAGCAAACCGGGGTGAAGCTCTCAGCTGCCGGGTGTGAGTGTCGTGATGATGCGTTTTCTGACCCGATCGCTGAGGGGATCTGGAAAGACACTAAAACACAACAGCTTTCCAAAAGGAGGTCCTGGGCCTGGTCAGCCTGGAGAAGAGAAGGCTGTGGGGGGACCTCACTGCAGCCTGCCAGTGCCTGAAGGGAGCAGAGGAACAGGAGGGGAATCAGCTTGTTCAAGGGCAGAGACTGGCAGGACAAGGGGGATGGAGTGAAGCTGGAGGAGGGGAGGGTTAGAGGAGAGATTGGGGGGAAGTTCTTTGCAGAGAGAGTGGTGAGGGGCTGGAACAGGCTGCCCAGAGAGGGGGTGGGTGCCCCGTGTCTGGGGGTGTTCCAGGCCAGGTTGGATGGGTCCCTGGTCAACCTTGTGTAGCTCCAGGCCTGAGGTTGGTGTCCCTGCCTGTGGCAGGGGGTTGGAGCTCTGTGACCCTTGGGGTCCCTTCCAACCCAGACCATTCCATGATTCTTCTACTTCTCTAACCAACGTGCCCAAATCACAGAAGGTTTATGCTGTGTTAGGCTGTGAACCTCACCAGGTTTCTTTTCCAAGGCAGTGGGGGTATGCCAAAGCATGTTATTCTTGTTTGATGCCCTTTGACCCCATGTGCAGCTTCAGCTCAATTTAGCCTTTTCCAGGTATCAACAGTCCTTTTCCTAGGTAAGGAAAGTGGCTCAAATGTTCTGTCCTGGGAACGGCAGGGCAAGGCTATGTGGGAAACATAAATGATGGTTTAGGGTAGGTGTTTTTAAAGAGGCAAAGTGTGTTTGAGCCTATTGAGGCTGCAGTGATGAAAGAATAGATCCCTGGTTCAGAGCCTGTTTTGCAAAATGCCTTTATTGAATACCTTGGGGTCAGGCCTGAGTATTGATTGATGTGGAGTGTGCTGGTGGCAAGGTATTGGCTGTGGAATGTGTTTGATTCTTCTCACTGTTCATTCCAACCAGCCCTGGCTAACAGGTTTTTTTACAGAGCATGGGAAATGCTTGTAGGTGAAGCCTCTGCTTTGATCTCAGGGCCTAAATTGTGTAATTCTGTTGTTCCTGAGTTTGCTGTCAGGTTTTTAAGATGTTAAAACATGCTTTCCAGTTTCCTCTGTGTGATGCTTTTTTGCTAAGAGTCTGGAAAATAACTTGTGTTTTCTTAGGCTTTGGCACTAAATAAGTTTGTGGGGATTGTGTGTTCTTACAAAGACAGAACACCCAACTGAAGTTCTCTTGCTTGGCAGCTGGAGAAGTCTTTAAATAAGTGTCAAATGAAATGCAGTAGTCAAGGAACCAGAGTGGTTCATTGAACCACCCATATGTTTCTTCTGGCATGAAATGTGCATGTGAAATGTGTTTTTCTTCAAAGCAACAGGTAGTAAAAATGCTTCTGGAAGTAAATTAGATGAATGCATAGTATATATAATGCACTCAATACATGATCCATAGGTTAGAGTGAGATTTCAATGCTTGGTTCATCTGCTTAGAGAGCTGAGTGTTGTTTGGATATCCAGGTGGATAGTGTGGTGGTGCAAAACGGGGTGCATAATGCAGGTGACTACTGAGCTTAAGTGAGTGTCCAGAGCTGGGGCCCCCAATACAAGAAAGATGTAGAACTGTTGGAGAGGGGTCAGAGGAGCCACAAAGATGCTCAGAGGGCTGGAGCCAGCTCCCCTCTGGAGAGAGGCTGAGGGAGCTGGGCTGGGTCAGCCTGGAGAAGAGAAGGCTGTGGGGGGACCTCATTGCAGCCTGCCAGTGCCTGAAGGGAGCAGAGGAACAGGAGGGGAATCAGCTTGTTCAAGGGCAGAGACTGGCAGGACAAGGGGGATGGATTAAAGCTAAAGGAGGGAAGGGTTAGATTGGATATTAGGGGGAATTTTTTACAGAAAGAGTGGTGAGGGGCTGGAACAGGCTGCCCAGAGAGGGGGTGGGTGCCCCGTGTCTGGGGGTGTTCAAGGCCAGGTTGGATGGGGCCCTGGGCAACCTTGTGTAGCTCCAGGCCTGAGGTTGGTGTCCCTGCCTGTGGCAGGGGGTTGGAGCTCTGTGACCCTTGGGGTCCCTTCCAACCCAGCCCATTCTATGATTCTGTGATTAATCTTTCAGTACATTGTAGAGAGACTCCTGACTGTAGACAATGCTACACCAATATATGCTAACTTGTCAGGCACTGCTACGATGTTTTCAGGCAGACAATCAAAATAGAATCAGAAAACTGTCAAACTTGTGTCATGTGCTCAAAATAGCAGAGATTTGTCTCCAAATAGAACACAGGGAGCATCCTTCATTGCATTTAGCAAGGAGCTGGGAGTATCCCATCCCAAGCCTTTTTTTGGACTGTTAGGACTGTTTATTATTCTCCACATGTTAGTCTGATGAGTTTTATGAGCATGAACAAGATTTTAAGTGCTCAGGAACACACAGAGGGTTTCATTGTGGGCTGGTGGTTATAAACACAGATTCAGTTTTGCAGATTGAAATGAAATTGCTCTGGAGTCGTTTGCTGTCAGTGCCAAGAAGAAGCAACGATAAAAGCATCTCAAGGAGTCTTTGTGCAGTGGAAGTAGCTTTGTTGGTTGTAGTGGAGCATCTTTAGCCCTTATGGCTGAGGTTGATGAGTGATGCTCCTGCTAGCTGTAATGAGTCACGTGTAATTGTAGCATGGTTTGCATCAGAGTGCCAGGGGGATGTCAAATCCTTTGAGAGATGCTTTTAGGAAGCCCCAGAACATCTTGTTGTGACAGCAGCATCCTGCATGTGCATGCTGTCTCTGTCTCTGTCCATAGGGTGTTTTATCAGTGCTTTTAGACAGCCATCCTGCAGCATGCTTTTTTCCTTGTCTGTCTTTTCAAGTGGTCACTTAGGCCTTCTAAAAATGCCTCTCTGGCAAACAGAATAGGGAACCATCTGCTCTCTTCAGCATCAGCTTTATGCAAGTCATTATATAACTGGTTTTTTGTGTGTTGGTGCTTGCGTAGCAGAATAGCTGCAGGACTCAGTGCCTGGTTCAGGTTCAACTGAGCACTTGAGAGAAAGATGGACTAGGAATTTGCTGGGCTTTGCCATTTTTCTCACATGCTTGAGCTGAGGTATTCTCTCTCCTCATTTCAGGATTGCCTCTGAGTCACAGTCCAGAGAGAAGAACTCATTGTGTGTATTTAAGTTGAATATTTGGGTCTCTCATTAAGAACAAAGCCATGCCAGTGCTTTCAGAAGACTCAGGTAAATCATCTGCTTGCTTTCAACAGACCAGAGTCTGAAATCCTAGTCCATGTGTTTCCCACAGGAAGTTAATTCCAATTGGGGTTAGATAAAACAGAATTAAGGTAGTTCAACTAGATATCTTAGCATCTGCCTAAAAGAAAAAGAGGAAGGTGGAGCATAAAAGGTAGAAATGTATAAAGTTCATCAGATTTCAGGAAACACCTAGTTCTATAAGAGCCCTGAATACACACTGGTAGACAGGCTCCTACAGACAAACTTCTTGTTCTTCTTAGCATAACACTGGCTTCTGTGCATCCTTATTAAAGGTCAGCCCTCAACTACCTGCCCTAATATTTTCTGAAGAGGTGTTGGTAAACTTTGTTAACATGCTTTCTTTTGACTTAAAAACCAGTGATTCCATTCAAGGCTTGTTAACCAGCTTCTCCAGCACACTACCCAGGGTGAAGTCATAAATGCTAATGATACTTGAGTTTTAAAGCAGAAGTGAGTTTGAATTTGCTGGATCCAAATGCACTCTAAAGTGGATGGGCAGAATAGCTAAAGGAGCAGATAATAACCTTCCCTTCCCAGGTCCACCAGGAAAAAGCTGTCTAGCCCTGTCACTGCAAAATTGGAATATTCATGATTTAAGCACTTTTTAAAAAGCTAACACAGGCTTTGCTTCCACTACAGTGGAAATCTACACCAGTCCTTTTCTCCTGTGGTCCAACCTGGCTTCTAACAGGTGCCTTAGAGGTAGAAAGGGCAGGATAACACCTGTAAGTGAAGTTGCTTGGGAAGTAGACAGTGGTAGCTATGAAACAAAGGAGGCAATTTGGTCATTTTGTGAGAGCTGTGGCATTCAACTCAGAGTTGGTTAGAAGGCTAGCTGTTTCAGAAACAAAAGGTCATTAACATGAAGGGGGAAACTTCAAAAGAAATGTCTTTCAAAAGCCCTTTTGCTTGGGAAGCTTTTGCCTTAACATGATACATGTTCTTATCTTAAACTGTGTTTGCCACTTGAGAAGGGGGTGGAAGATAAAGATGGTACCTACTTAAATTCATTGGATGTTAAGTCTGCAGCAGGAGGTCTCCTGAGACATGTTATCTCCAAAGCTTTTGTTCTGTCTTGCATTGAAATGTAGGATTGCATGAAACTTTGGCTCTCTTGACATCTCAGTTAAGACCTGATTCAAATCATAAAGAAGAAATGGGATTCCTTAGGGATGTCTTCAGTGAAAAAAGCCTCAGCTACCTGATGAAGGTAACAGTTCCTTTATGACTGTACATTCTCCTTACAGGTTACTTACTCTCTGTTCACTTAATTTATCAGCTGTTTCTTTTACAAAAAGCTTTTTTTTTTGTAGAATCTGTACTGACCAAAACATATCAAGAACATTCATTGACAATGAACATATTTCATTCAGAAAACAACATTGCTGCCTTGATTGCCAAAATGCAGATGCAGCTAGCCTTGCATCAGTGTGAGATAGCTTCATCTTTTCCCTTTATGTTGAACTTCAACAGAGTTTTCTGGCTGTTTGTGAAACCAGACTCCTAAAACTTTGTGAAACTTCCTTTGTGAAACAAAGACTCCTAAACCAGAGCAAAAATAACCCCAGGAGAGCTTACTTTTCTGACATTTCTCTGAGCAAAATTATTTTCCTTAAATATAAAAATATTCCACTGTAGTTACATATTTAGGAAGCTTTGTATCTCTAATTAATAGACATGAATAATCTTTTTCAGATTCATGAAAAACTTCGTCATTATGAAAGGCAGAGTCCAACTCCTGTTCTACACAGTGCAGCAGGATTAGTTGAAGATGTGAGTAAAAGGTCTTGTCTCCTTATTTTCCAGTTGTTTAATCCTGCTTATCTCACAGGGGACTCCTTGCACTAGGTAGGTGGTTGCTACAGGCTTTTGGTGAAGAGTTTTTCTCCATCTTGAAGCTCAGAAGGGCGATGGGATCCTGGGCTCCATCAGCAGAGGGGTGGCAGCAGGGACAGGGAGGGGATTGTCCCTCTCTGCTCTGCCCTGGGGAGGCCCCAGCTGGATCCTGTGTCCAGAGCTGGGCCCCAGGACAAGAGAGATGTGGGGCTGTTGGAGAGGGGTCAGAGGAGCCACGGAGATGCTCAGAGGGCTGGAGCAGCTCCCCTCTGGAGAGAGGCTGAGGGAGCTGGGCTGGGTCAGCCTGGAGAAGAGAAGGCTGTGGGGGGACCTCATTGCAGCCTGCCAGTGCCTGAAGGGAGCAGAGGAACAGGAGGGGAATCAGCTTGTTCAAGGGCAGAGACTGGCAGGACAAGGGGGATGGATTAAAACTAAAGGAAGGAAGGTTTAGATTGGATATTAGGGGGAAGTTCTTTGCAGAGAGAGTGGTGAGGGGCTGGAACAGGCTGCCCAGAGAGGGGGTGGGTGCCCCGTGTCTAGGGGTGTTCGAGGGCAGGTCCACCTTGTTACAGAGAGGATTAAACTCTTACCCTAGTATGAGCACTAGAGTGTTGTTCCACACATCACATACAGATTCCACATAGAATTTACAATTTCAGAACTCATTTCTGGAATTATATTGGCAGAGTCACTCTTCAAACACATTTAGGAGCTAGGATCCTGATTTCTGGTTATGTGTTTCTGTAGTATCTAATAGTAATAAAATAGATGAAGAGGCTTTTGTTTCTTTGAGGGTTCACACACTATTGATTTGGATTGCTTTTAATCTGTGAACACTATTCTGAGGGATAATAGAAGTTAGCAGACACTCACCAAAACCACTCACTTGCAAATATCTTGTAGTTTGGCTTGGAAGGGACCTCTAAAGGTCATCTAGTCCAACCCCCCTACAGTGAGCTGGGATATTTTCAGCTAGATCAGGTAGCTCAGAGCCCCATCCAGTCTGTCCTTGAACGTGTCATATGATTGTATTTGGTGGAGTCCTTTTCTTTTGAGGTTGTTAACTTTTATTTTACAGGTGATTGAAGAATTGCAGACTGCACCAGTGAATAATGAAGAAAGAGAGCTACTTCAGCTGTTGTCAACACCACATCTCAGGGTAAAAAATGCACCAGAGATTTTAATGAAATTCCTTTGCAGAATTCCAATAGAAGGTTTTGTAATGAAATAATTCTGTTAGAGAGTCTCTAAGAGAAAGGAAAAATCTCCTGCAAACTGTAGTTCTATTCCACTGAGATTTCCTGCACAGGATTTAGGATGTGAAGGGGATGGAGTAGACAGGCATAAGCCTTTCATGCATTATGCACCATGTTGTCTTCTCTCCCCTCCTTAATCTCTTCTGAGGGAGCAGAAGAGAAAAGGATACCATTTCTCAACTTGTTGTGTTCCACAGTCTACCTCCATTCTGTCTGTTTATTTAGGCTGAGCTTTGTTACTGCCTGGGTTTACTTTACATACTGACACACGCCAATATACAGCTTACCTGATGGGTAAAACAACTGCAGAATCTGTTGTGGGAGGATTTATGGGGAGGGTGGGAAGGGGGGAGGTTTAAGTTTGCTGGAAACAAGAGAACTCTAAAGTGTGGTATCACCCCATTAAATTACTGTTTTCTGATTTTCTTTATGCAGGCCATGCTTGTAGTACATGACACTGTAGCACAGAAGAACTTTGACCCAGTCCTTCCACCTCTGCCTGATAACTTTGAAGATGATTTTGATGAGGAATCAGTGAAAATAGTTCGGCTGGTGAAAAATAAAGAGCCCCTGGTATGTGTAAGATGACCCATCTCTAGTCATATAACTCTGTTAGTGCAAAAGCATTACAGTGAGTATGGAGGAGATCCTTGAGCAGGTTGTCAGCCTGTAAAAGTCCTTCTGAAGGTAGTAAAATAGTGTAAGAAGAAAACTTTGGTCAGTGCACCTTTGAGATTTGCCTTGAGCTGCTTCAAAGGCGTGGGTTTGGAATGCCAGGGAACGTGGTCTGTGAGGGAACTGTGTTGAAGCAATTATGTTTATTCCACAAGCTGATTCCTTTTGTATTGTAGCTAATACTCAGTGAATTAATACCTTCATTTGCATGAAAGTGGGTGATGTATAGTACGAGTATCATAGATTGGTCTGGGTTGGAAGGGACCCCAAGGGTCACAGAGCTCCAAGCCCTGCCACAGGCAGGGACACCAACCTCAGGCCTGGAGCTACACAAGGTTGCCCAGGGCCCCATCCAACCTGGCCTTGAACACCCCCAGACACGGGGCACCCACCCCCTCTCTGGGCAGCCTGTTCCAGCCCCTCACCACTCTCTCTGCGAAGAAATTCCCCCTAATCTCTCCTCTCACGCTTCCCTCCTCCAGCTTCACTCCATCCCCCTTGTCCTGCCAGTCTCTGCCCTTGAACAAGCTGATTCCCCTCCTGTTCCTCTGCTCCCTTCAGGGACTGGCAGGCTGCAGTGAGGTCCCCCCACAGCCTTCTCTTCTCCAGGCTGACCCAGCCCAGCTCCCTCAGCCTCTCTCCAGAGGGGAGCTGCTCCAGCCCTCTGAGCATCTCCGTGGCTCCTCTGACCCCTCTCCAACAGCCCCACATCTCTCTTGTCCTGGGGCCCAGCTCTGGACACAGGATCCAGCTGGGGCCTCCCCAGGGCAGAGCAGAGAGGGACAATCCCCTCCCTGTCCAAGAGTGTGTTGAGCAGGTGTATTGAGGAGGTACTAATTTTATACAAATGGAAAAACTGATTTCCTAAGAAAAAAGAGTTGCATCAGGGAGGAAATATGCTGAAGTTGGTTTTGTATATGACAGGTAGCAAAATAGAGCTGTGACTTAATTCCTGATTAAAGCTTTATACTGCCAGCAGATGAAGAAGAAAAAAAATCTAATTACTTGGCTTTCCTTGCTTTTATATCTAAGTTGTGTAAAGAATCAGGAGGTGTGTACAGAAAGCTGCTCATAAGCAGTTCTGTGTTGGTCACTTGAGTGGCTGTTCATAGAATCATAGAATCTCAGAATTGTAGGGGTGGAAGGGACCTCGAGAGATCATCGGGTCCAACCCCCTGCCAAAGCAGGGTCCCTAGGACAGGGCACACAGGTCGGTGTCCAGACGGGGCTGGAATCTCTCCAGAGAAGGAGACTCCACACCCCCTGGGCAGCCTGTCCCAGGGCTCCCTCACCCTCACTGGGGAAAAGTTCTTCCCCATGTTGCTGTGGAACTTCCTGTGCTCCAACTTGCAGCCATTGCCCCTTGTCCTGTCCCCACAGACACTGAAAAGGGGCTGGCCATTCCCCTTGCATCCCCCGCTTCAGATAATTATAGACATTAATTAGGTCCCCCCTTAGTCTTCTCAAGGCTGAAGAGTCCAAACTTACTCAGCCTTTCCTCCCAGGGGAGATGCTCCAGGCCCCTAATCATCTTCGTAGCCCTTCTCTGGACTCTCTCCAGCAGATCCCTGGCTGTTTGATCCCAGGGAGCCCAGCACTGGACACAACACTCCAGGTGGGGCCTGAGCAGGGCAGAGCAGAGGGGGAGGATCCCCTCCTGTCACCTGCTGCCCACACTCCTCCTGATGCCCCCAGGATCCCATTGTCTCTCTCAGCCCCAGGGCACACTGCTGCCTCATGGCCACCCTGTCACCCACCAGCACCCCCAGGTCCT
Organism: Laterallus jamaicensis coturniculus; assembly: GCA_022605575.1. Lineage (NCBI taxonomy): Eukaryota > Metazoa > Chordata > Aves > Gruiformes > Rallidae > Laterallus > Laterallus jamaicensis. The sequence continues at coordinate 4,533,863 of JAKCOX010000030.1, read as the reverse complement.
TCTCCACTCAGCTCCTCTCCAGCAGCTCCCCCCCAGCCTGTACTGATACATGCGGTTGTTCCTTCCCTGGTGCAAAACTTTACACTTGCTTTTGTTGAACTTCATCCTGTTTCTAACTGCCCAGCTCTCCAGCCTGGCCAGGTCATGCTCAATGGCAGCACAGTGTTCCTGTGTGTCACCACCATACTGTAGGTAGTCAGCCGAGAGGAAGGTGTCCTCTCCTCCTTCCTTCAGTCCTGTGCCCTGGGCACAGGCAGAAGTTGAGTAACGGTGAAAATGGTCAAGGAGGAAGACAAAATTTAGAGAAGAAATTAATTCCTATTTTAAAGATGGATGAACTTGCATGTTGCCTCATTGTTTACTGCATTCTAAGCTAATCTGGTTTCTTGGGGGGGGGGTGTTTTGTCTCAGGGAGCTACCATCAGAAGAGATGAGCATACAGGCGCTGTGATCGTCGCAAGGATCATGCGAGGCGGCGCCGCCGATCGCAGCGGTAAGTCTCTGAGGAAACAGGCATTGCCAGGTCCATTTTCTCTAAGATTTCATTACAGATGAAGGCAATCCTAAATCAGCTGTTAGATCTTTAGTCTGAACTAGTATGTAGTGTCTGTGCAGTCCGTGGAGGGAGGTGGACATTGCTGGAGAACAAATCTCAGTGAGCTTTAGAATGGGTTGTGTCAGTGCTGGAGTGTCATTGCCTCCTTAAAGGGAGCCTGCATGCTCTAGTGTCTAGTGGCAGGAGAGACCTCTGCATAGGCTCTCATTCAGCATCCTTTCAAGATCTACAGGGTTAATTAATTCATGCAGGATTTGACCTGTTTTCTAGAAGGTGATCATCCAGATTTCATTAAATAAGCTGAATTGGCCTGAGGAGATTCACAGACTCCAAGCCTCATGCAAGTATTATTTTTTAAAAATACACAAGTAAGGCAGTCCCAAAATTAATGAATTACTGTGATGAGGTAATATTAGCTAATTACAGCTTTCTTTCTGATGATTATCACTCTTAACATTAGTAATCTGATAGATGTAATGTGCAATGACTAGAAGACGTGCTCAGTGTTTCTGCATCTCATCAGTAATTTATTAATTTAATTGGACTTGTTTTTCTCTAGAATAGCTGCTAGGAGAAAATGCAAAGAGAGATGGCAGAAGTAAATCTTAAGCTGTAGAAGAAAGAAAAGAATGGGGTGTTTTTACCTTTCATCGGGTTACTTGGTTTATTCTGTGTATCATGTGTTGTTTTCTTTTTGCCTTACTGAGAAATGATTTTATGTCAGTTCATGGTAGTTACATAACAGAACTCTGGTATTTCTTACTGACCTGGATAACCTAAGCTAAAACTTGTAAGAGTCTCTTCATGGCTTGTTAAAAAACAGATAATCCAGTGTTCTTCCTGGGACTCTGTAGTGTTGATCTGTCAGTTGGCAGCTCTGTCATTCTTGCCTTTACAGCTGGCAGCATGTCTCCAGGCTCTACAAGATGTGATTGTTCTCATGATATGACTCTGATTTGGATTCTTACTGCTGCTCCAAATATAGAGCCAGTGACCTTCCAGAGTATCTTATCTTACCACACATTCTCTGGCTCCACTCTGGTCTCCTGTAAGACTGCTGCATGGAAAAACAAATCCCATATGGAATAAGGGCAGGAGACTTCAGAGCACGTTGCCAACAGAGCTCTTGGTTGCAGTAGGAAATCCATAAGGCTGGGGAAGTCAGGAGAGGAGGGACATGTTATTGATTTAGGTCAGACATCAGAGGGGTGCTGCTTTCCACTCTGTAGCCTTACTTTAATTCTCTTGCTGTCTTTTCAGGTCTTGTCCATGTTGGAGATGAACTAAGAGAAGTCAATGGCATTACTGTGCTTCACAAACGACCAGAAGAAATAAGTCAGATTTTGGTCTGCACTCATTTCCATTTCTAGATCTCTTCTGTTGAGTGAACCAGTAGCTAAAATAAATGATGACATTTAACCATGAGTTTAAAATACCTCTAGAGCTAAAAGATGCAATCCCTTCTTGTCTTTGCATTAAGACTTTTTCCTCTCCCAGTGAGTTAATCTTTTGACCTCAGAAACTTCTGCAAACTGAATCAGTACCAATAGACAACCAGAAAGCTGTGCTTGCTATGGCAAGAACTTCCCTTTTGTGCTTTATCCCAAGCAAATTGGAAATTAAAACTCAGTTCCTAGGAGATAAGCAGTTTATTCTTAATACAGTATGAAGAAGGTCTTGGCTGTGTGTCTGGTGGAGCTGTCAGCCTTTTCCTTACTAGCAGATTCCTTGCAACATTAGTAAATTCTTGCTTCATGCTTCTCTAATGCCCACAAATCTTGGTGACTCTTTAAACCTCCACACCCATGGTCAGCCTGCTGCATTGCAGAAAGTGTCACAGCTCTTCTGCTTACTTGGCTCTGACACCTCTCCTGTGGCTTGTTCCCCCCCTGTCTTGAATCATAGAATGGCATGGGTTGGAAGGGACCCCAAGGGTCACAGAGCTCCAACCCCCTGCCACAGGCAGGGCCACCAACCTCAGGCCTGGAGCTACACAAGGTTGCCCAGGGCCCCATCCAACCTGGCCTTGAACACCCCCAGACACGGGGCACCCACCCCCTCTCTGGGCAGCCTGTTCCAGCCCCTCACCACTCTCTCTGTAAAAAACTTCCCCCTAATATCCAATCTAAACCTTCCCCCCTTTAGCTAAAGCTCACTCTTGGTGTGGTGTGAAGTTAGAGACACAGTGATAAGAATGGCAACACTGGGAGATGGAAGTTTCTGGCATTGGTTCCATCACCTAATTTAAATTCAGAATAATCCTGAATAAGGATTATTTAAATATTAATCAAGGATCGGTCAAGGATTAATCAAGGATCAATATTTATCAAGGATTTATTTAAGGATTATTTTAATATCAAAATAATCCTGAATAAGGTGAAGGACTGCTTTTAACCTGGGAAGGGGGGAGCAGGGGGAAATGCTCAAAACTCTATTTTGAAATACTGTATAGAGTTTATTTGTGGGGGCATTGGAACACTGTGTCATTTGTTAAATTCCTGCAGTGTAATAGTTTCCTTTCCATGGTTTATTTTTTGAGGAAGAGCTACAAATATCCAGTCTGATGTGGTTTCTGTTTTAATCTGTGCAGCACAGCAGGATTTTCTGGGACACAGTTCTCATCCAAAATAAGGCATCTAAAATAGATCACATAACCTCTTCTAGATTTCTAAAGCACCTAGAAGGTTTAATTTGCCATGACTAATAATTGACACTAACTAGCAAAGACTTTTAGAGGGAAAGTAGATGTTTACTTTGTAGGTTTTTACATTTCACCCTAAGCAATTAGCCACTGTGTGGGGAAAATACAACATTATTTTTCAAAGGAGCACTTTGCAAATGGTTAGCCCATGAAAACTTAAGTTAGTGTCCTACTAAAAGCCCCAGAAGCATTTCATGCCCTGGGAGCTGTAATCCAGCAATTAAAGCAGCTCCCAAGTAGTTCCTGTGGATGTCTGCCCAGGGAAGATGCTGTTTTGAAAGATTCATGGACATTCTGTGTAATAAAGTCAAATAGTGGCTTATTAAAGGTTCTGAGAAGAGACAGACTTCCTAAACTAGAAGGTGAATAGGCTGCATTGTGTCTTTGTCCTGCTTTCAAAGTAACCCCCATTTCTCTCTTTCCCAGGCTCAGTCTCAGGGATCAATAACACTCAAAATAATTCCAGCCATCAAAGAGGAAGATCGCCTGAAAGACAGCAAGGTATGCAGCTAGGGAAGCAGCAAAGCACCTGGGCTTGGGTTTAAACAGTGCTGGCAGCTCTGTAAGTGCAAGGTTCCTCCTGTTCCACTGAGGAGTGTCACAGCCCTGGAATTAACCTAAAAAGACAGTAAAGCAATTTTTTTTTTTCCCTTTTACTCAGTAGAATTACTAGATGACTTGTCTCTTCATCTCAGCACACGTTCTTCCATGGAATTTTGGAAATCTAGCCTCTTCTTTTTGTTCAGATAACTAAAATGGGTGTTCCTGCCAGTCTCCTCTTCCAGCTGCTATCTGTCTATTATTATCCCTGGGCAGTTTGCCACTTGCTGGAGTCAAAACAGACCTATTTGCAAACAGCTGCATTGATTATTGAACTCCCATTAGCCCACTGCAAGCATCAACAAGCCTCTCTGAGTGCTTCCTTTGCCTCCCTGGATCAGCAGCAACTTAATGTTGGGCTGATCCCTCAGGGGATTTCTCTGTCAACCCCTAAAGGGTTTTGCTTCCCTGCTCTCAGTTGCCAACTCTTTCCATGAAGCACCACAAATCTCTTACAACTAATTCTACTCTGATGTGTTAAGTAGTGGTAAGATACAAATTGGAATAATAGATCTGGATGCATCAAAGGAACATGTTAGGGACAATCTTTATAATCTGGCAACTTGGCCATAAATCCCTATTTATTGCTTTTTCCCTCCCTGTATTTTTTCCCTCTTCTTATTGTTTTCCCCTTTTTATTGCATTTTATACTTATATAAACTGTGAACTGTGTTTCTTGGGGCTTTGAGTCTCTTGTCCTGCAGTGCCAGTGCACAGTGACAGGGTGTGTGCTTCAAGGTAGTTTCTTTTTCTCTGTAAATCAGACAAAATGCAGATGGGCTGGCTAGGTTTCAGTGGTTTTGAGTACTGTAAAATGTAAAGGAGAGATGAAGAGTATATGTAGTTAGCAGTGTAAATATTGGGAAAATCTTTTAAAGATAGTTTGATGTTCCAAATAGCACAAGAATCATAGAATCCCAGACTGGTCTGGGTTGGAAGGGACCCCAAGGGTCACAGAGCTCCAACCCCCTGCCACAGGCAGGGACACCAACCTCAGGCCTGGAGCTACACAAGGTTGCCCAGGGCCCCATCCAACCTGGCCTTGAACACCCCCAGACACGGGACACCCACCCCCTCTCTGGGCAGCCTGTTCCAGCCCCTCACCACTCTCTCTGCAAAGAACTTCCCCCCAGTCTCTCCTCTCCCCCTTCCACCCTCTAACTTCACTCCATCCCCCTTGTCCTGCCAGTCTCTGCCCTTTAAGAAGCTGATTCCCCTCCTGTTCCTCTGCTCCCTTCAGGGACTGGCAGGCTGCAATGAGGTCCCCCCACAGCCTTCTCTTCTCCAGGCTGACCCAGCCCAGCTCCCTCAGCCTCTCTCCAGAGGGGAGCTGCTCCAGCCATCTGATTGATTGTCAATGTTTCTCAATATCTGAAGGATGGGCTGCAGGGGGAATGGCCAGCCCCTTTTCAGTGTCTGTGGGGACAGGACAAGGGGCAATGGCTGCAAGTTGGAGCACAGGAAGTTCCACAGCAACCTGGGGAAGAACTTTTCCCCAGTGAGGGTGAGGGAGCCCTGGGACAGGCTGCCCAGGGGGTGTGGAGTCTCCTTCTCTGGAGAGATTCCAGCCCCGTCTGGACACCGACCTGTGTGCCCTGTCCTAGGGACCCTGCTTTGGCAGGGGGTTGGACCCCATGGGCTCTGGGGGCCCCTTCCAACCCCTACAGCTCTGTGATTCTTTGTGGCTCCTCTGATAGGATGTGTTGCTTTCTTTTCAAGGTGTTCATGAGGGCACTCTTCTGCTACAATCCCAAAGAGGACAGAGCCATTCCCTGCCAGGAGGCTGGGCTGCCGTTTAAGAGGCGACACATCCTAGAAGTTGTAAGCCAAGATGATCCCACGTGGTGGCAAGCAAAACGTGTTGGAGATACCAACCTCAGAGCAGGCTTGATCCCCTCAAAACAGTTCCAGGAAAGGTTTGTTAATTAAGATTACAGGTATTTTTTTTTCCACACAAATAGTGTTGTGCTTATGGGCTGAGACCAACAGGATGAGGTTTAACAAGGCCAAGTGCAGAGTGCTGCACATGGGACAGAACAACCCCCTGCAGAGCTACAGGCTGGGGGAGACTGGCTGGAGAGCTGTCAGGCAGAGAAGGACCTGGGGGTGTTGGGTGACTGCAGGCTGAAGATGAGCCAGCAGTGAGCCCAGGTGGCCAGGAAGGCCAATGGCATCCTGGCTTGTGTCAGCAATAGTGTGGCCAGTAGGTCTGGGGGTGTTGAGCCTGGAGAAGAGGAGGCTGAGGGGAGCCCTTCTCCCCACCTCCCCTGCCCTGCCAGGAGGGTGCAGAGAGGTGGGGGATGGTCTCTTCAGCCAGGGGACAGGAGATGGGACAAGGGGCAATGGGCTCAAGCTGCCCCAGGGCAGGGTCAGAGCAGCTGGGAGGGCAAAGTTCTTCCCTGGCAGAGTTGTGGGGCTGTGGCACAGGCTGCCCAGGGAGGGACTGAGTCCCCTTCCCTGGGGGTGTTTAAAAAAGGGGAGATGAGGTGCTCAGGGATCTGGTTTAGCTTAGGATGGGATTGGTTGGACTTGATGATCTTAAAGGTCTTTTCCAACCCTGTGATTCTGTGATTTTATGCTGCTTTTTCCTCCCACAGGAAGCTTGAAGGGCACAGTCATGCCATGTTGAATGCTAGATGCTTAGAGGGAAGGGCTTAAAAAACTCTTGTCTTCCCCAGCACAATAAACATCCTGGCTTTCCTTGGCTTGTTTGCCTTTGCCTTATGCTTTGTAGCATGAGGAGAGAAGCACTCCCTAAACAAACATGTGGAATCTCAGTCTCTTGAATCTGGCCTGACAGACACTGGATTTCACAGACCTTCACTTCCATAGTGTAGGAGGAAATGCTGATTTAGTGTAAAAGTTTTGAGTTTCTGCATGTAGTAGTAGTTAAAATCAAAAGGCTATCAAAAAAAAGGCTAAAATCAAAAGGTATTTAGCTTGGAGCTGAATATCTTCTGGAGCTTGAAGCTTCTCTGATTTTACAGTAGGGTGTGTGTATCTTCTAGAACAAAAATACCCCTTGAGACTTGTATTTACAGTACAGAACTGAGGGAGAAAATGTGGTTTCTTTGACAACAGTGAGGGCTTTCTAGGGAGTTGGATGTTTGTTCTGAGTTACTGGGATGAGTTTTTTTTATTACTGGCTTTTTTTGGGGAGGGGGTGTTTGGGTTTCACTAAATGAATTCAAGACTAGGTGATTCGTGGCTGACAGGCAGGACACTGCGCTGCCATCCAGAGCCCTGGCCAGGCTGGAGAGCTGGGCAGGGAGAGACCAGATGAGATTCAACAAAAGCCAGTGGAGAGTCTGGCCCCTGGGGAGGAATAACTGCTGGAATCAGGACAGGCTGGGGGGGAGCTGCTGGAGAGGAGCTGTGTGGAGAAGGACCTGGGGGTGCTGGTGGGTGACAGGGTGGCCATGAGGCAGCAGTGTGCCCTGGGGCTGAGAGAGACAATGGGATCCTGGGGACATCAGGAGGAGTGTGGGCAGCAGGTCACAGGAGGGGATCCTCCCCCTCTGCTCTGCCCTGCTCAGGCCCCACCTGGAGTGTTGTGTCCAGTGCTGGGCTCCCTGGGATCAAACAGCCAGGGATCTCCTGGAGAGAGTCCAGAGGAGGCTGAGGAGATGCTGAAGGGCCTGGAGCATCTCCCCTGGGAGGAAAGACTGAGTAAATCGGGACTCTTCAGCCTTGAGAAGACTAAGGGGGGACCTAATTTAAGTCTATAATTATCTGAAGCAGGGGATGCAGGAGGAGTCAGCCAGCCCCTTTTCAGTGTCTGTGGGGACAGGACAAGGGGCAATGGCTGCAAGTTGGAGCACAGGAAGTTCCACAGCACCATGGGGAAGAACTTTTCCCCAGTGAGGGAGCCAGAGCCCTGGGACAGGCTGCCCAGGGGGTGTGGAGTCTCCTTCTCTGGAGAGATTCCAGCCCCGTCTGGACACCGACCTGTGTGTCCTGTCCTAGGGACCCTGCTTTGGCAGGGGGTTGGACCCGATGATCTCTCAAGGTCCCTTCCAACCCCTACAATTCTATGATTCTATGATTAGGAGTTCATTATTTTAACACCAGAAAGTTTTAATTGACACTTGTGTTGTTACATTTTCAAAGAAGCTGGGTGACTTGTTTTGCTTACTAGTAAATAACAGAAAACTCCAATCTGGGAGTGAATGAAAACTTCTGAGTATGCATAGCTCCAGTGATCATTTTGGACAAAGATTATCTAAATTTTCAGTTCTCTCTGAGGCTAGTAGTTTGAGGGTTGTGACAGACAGGAATTTTCCCAATCCTTTTTTAAAAAACAGCAAATAGAAATGGGATTCTCAACAGGAATACAACAGTTTTTTTATTAATCTTTCCAAAAAGATTGGATGGGGGAAAATGATTAGAAAAAGAAGTAACATCCTAATGATTTCTGGGCTGTAATGTAGAATGTTTTAGAATCCTTCAGTCATTTGCCAGTAGCTCTCTGGGACTGTTAGAGTTTTTAAGAAGTCTTTTAAAATGTTGCTTTGGAGATATTTTTCAAGGAGAAGTGTTATTTCTTTGTTTCTTTTGTTTGTTTTTCAGTGCTATATGTAAACATGGTATAAACATCTTAATCACAGACTGGTTTGGGTTGGAAGGACCTTAAAGATCATCCAGTTCCAACCCCCTGCCATGGGTAGGGACACCCTCACTGGACCAGGTTGATCAAAGCCCCTTCCATCCTGACCTTGAACACCTCCAGAGAGGGGGCAGCCACAGCTTCTCTGGGCACCCTGTGCTAGTGTCTCCCCACCCTCACAGTGAAGAATTTCTTCCTAATGTCTAATCTAAATCCTACCCTCTTTTAATTGAAACCCATTACCCCTTGTCCAGTCACCACATGGTCTTGTGAACATTCCTTCTCCAGCTTTTCTGTAGGCCCCCTTAGGTACTGGAAGGCTGCAATAAGGTGTCCCTGGAGCCTTCCCCAGGCTGAACAAGCCCAACTCCCTAAGCCTGTCTCCATAGCAGAGATGCTGCAGCCCTCTGATCATCTGGTGATCAGGAATGGAACCTGAGGGAATCACACACAGAATCACACAGAATCTTAGGGGTTGGAAGGGACCTCAAGAGATCATCGGGTCCAACCCCCTGCCAAAGCAGCTCCCCAGCTCATATTACATAGATAGGTGTCCAGATGGGGCTGGAATCTCTCCAGAGAAGGAGACTCCACACCCCCTGGGCAGCCTGTCCCAGGGCTCCCTCACCCTCACTGGGCAAAAGTTCTTCCCCAGGTTGCTGTGGAACTTCCTGTGCTCCAACTTGCAGCCATTGCCCCTTGTCCTGTCCCCACAGACACTGAAAAGGGGCTGGCCATTCCCCCTGCAACCCATGTCTAAGATATTTATAAACACTAATTAGGTCCCCCCTAAGTCTTTTTTCCAGGCTGAACAGACCCAGCTCACTCAGCCTTTCCTCGCAGGGAAGATGTTCCAGACCCCTAATCAACTTTGTCGCCCTCCTCTGGACTCTCTCCAGGAGATCCCTGTCTTTTTTATACCAGGGAGCCCAGCACTGGACACAACACTCCAGGTGGGGCCTGACCAGGGCAGAGCAGAGGGGGAGGATCACTTCCTTCGACCTGCTGCCCACACTCCTCCTGATGCCCCCAGGATCCCTTTGTCTCTCTCAGCCCCAGGGCACACTGCTGGCTCATGGCCACCCTGTCACCCACCAGCACCCCCAGGTCCTTCTCCACAGAGCTCTTTTCCAACAGGTCATCCCCCAGCCTGTACTGATACAAGTCGGTTGTTCCTCCCCAGGTGCATGACTTTATACTTGCACTTGTTGAATGGTGTGAAGCTGGGCCAGGGGAGGGTTAGGCTGGGTGTCAGGAAGAGGTTCTGTCCTGAGAGGGGGGTCAGGCACTGAACAGGCTGCCCAGGGGAGGGGTCACAGCTCTGAGCTGGGCTGAGGTCAGGCAGCGTCTGGACGATGCCCTCAGTGCAGCTCTGACTGGGCTTTGTGGGGCCTGTGGGACTCCATAGGCCTTATGGGTCCCTCCCAGCTCAGGAGATGCTGTGATCTCTGTGGCCTCCTCTGTGCTTGCTCCAACACCTCAGCATCTTTCCTGTACTGGGGACCCCAGAGCTGGATGCTGTACTCCAGGTGTGATCTCATGAGAGCAGAGCAGAGGGGCAGAGTCACTCCCTTGACCTGCTGGTCACACTGTTCTTGAGGCAGCCCAGTATGTGGTTGGCTGACATACAAACAGGAGGGGAATCAGCTTGTTCAAGGGCAGAGACTGGCAGGACAAGGGGGATGGAGTGAAGCTGGAGGAGGGAAGGGGGAGAGGAGAGATTGGGGGGAAGTTCTTTGCAGAGAGAGTGGTGAGGGGCTGGAACAGGCTGCCCTGTGTCTGGGGGTGTTCAAGGCCAGGTTGGATGGGGCCCTGGGCAACCTTGTGTAGCTCCAGGCCTGAGGTTGGTGTCCCTGCCTGTGGCAGGGGGTTGGAGCTCTGTGATCCTTGGGGTCCCTTCCAGCCCATGCCATTCTATGATTCTGTGGTTTTCTGGGCTGCAGGCACACTTTGCTGGCTCAGGTTGAGTTTAACATCAATTGTCACCCCCAAGTCCTTCTCCTCAGGGCTGCTTTGAGTCCATTCTCTGCCCAGCCTGTAGTCATGCTTGGGTTTGCACCAACCCATGTGTGGGACCTTGCACTTGGCCTTGTTGAACTAAATAATAATTCAGAGCTCACTTGGCTAAAATAAAATCACTTTCTGTTCAGGAGATTGACCTACAGAAGAACAATAGGCACTCTGCAGAACCCCAGAACTGTGAAGAAACCATTATGTAAGTCTATTCTCTCTTTTTTTTTCAGTGATGTCTTACTTGACAGCAGCTTCTCAGTATTTTTCTGTTACATAATGATGTGTTTTAGTGTGTTTGACATGATCTGTCATTGATTGATTGGCACCACATGAGAGGATTGGGTTTGCACTTTATCCAGTGTTGCTCATGTCTATTCAAAACACTTCTCTCCCCCCTAAAATGTGCTAGTGTGTGGTTAGAAACCTGAAAGCTACAAAAGTAATCCTGAAATTCTTACATAAGTGTGTAAAATGGCTCATATGAAAATTAACTAGCTTGAAGAAGACTAAAAGCCACTGGAACAGGCAATAGCACTTGCATTTCAGGCTTAACATTGCAGAGCTGGTCTTTAGTAGGCTTTAAAGTGAATCTTATTTACACCTCTGATGCCTTTGTCAGTGAATTACTCACCCAGAAACTCCTCCCAGTGATGGTATTGCTGGTCAGTGATGGAAGGCAGAAGACATGTTGTATTATCCTGGAATATGGTGTTCCTGTTGCTCTTGGGTACCTCAGCACAGCTGGTGCTGATGTGTGGGACAGTCCTTAGACTGCATGAAGCCAGGAACTGTGCTAGGAGTGCCACACATAGACCAGGAGCCTGAAATCTGTCCATCCCCAGAGATACAAGTGACCTGCTGAGCCCTGGTGCATGGCACATCCCATGAAGTGATACAGATACTGTCATGCTGCAGAGCCAAGGGAAGATGCTCAACCAGACTGTAAAACAGCATCACTGATTTTAATTAAGCCTTTCCAAATAGTCTTCCTTTACATTAATATGCATTAATGTTACATTAGTATTAACATTACTATTAATAAATAGTCTTCATTGACATTAAAAGGCATGTAGTGAGGATTGCTACTTAGGCTTTTTGTCACACACTCTCCAGACAATCCAGTTATAACCAGTTATAAAACTAAACTTTGGCCAAAAAAGTCTTTACTCAGCTGATCCAGGGACACTGCTGCATTGTTGACATAAAACCAGCCTGGTAAGCAGATCAGACCAGGAGAACCTTCCTTGCCATTCCCTCTAACTTTACTCTATCATTTGCCAGTCTGTTAATACATGAACTCTGCCTTTCATGCTGCCTGCAGATGATCAGTCTTCTGATAAAGGTAGGTCCTCTCCTGACTCATTTTCTATCTGAACATAAGCAGATAATATATGTTTTCTAAAACCTTGCAAAGCCCCAAAACAAGGGGAACAGTACATACAGCTTGTACCTACAGCAGTTGCTTCCTGAAGTTGATTATTTCAGCAAATCATCACTTCCTTTATTATTTAATTTCAGGAAATCATCACTTCCTTTATTATTTAAACTAATTTGGATTGATGACTTAGGTAATAACTTTGAAATTTACTCACAGTTCAAAGGGTTTGTATCTTCCTCTAGGCATTACCACCTTCTGCAGGCTTCTGAGTGAGGGTGTATCTGGCATTTAAATAAAAACCAACAAGGTTTAAATAAAAAATAACAAGGTGTAACATTTCAGAGCACCTCTATCACTCCAAATTACCTTTTCTTTGCTGTTGATTTGGACTTGTTTTGTGTTATTTTCATTGTGGGCAACTGTGTTGGGCTCATGTAGCTTATTTGTCATGATACCACACACCTTTCCAAGTATCAGGTATTTTCTGTGGAGTTCTGCATGTTCTGATTATTCTCTTTTTCATGCTTCTTGGAAAGGAATAATAATCTTAGTATTGGTATTCCATCCACCATGATGAAAATACTAATCAATTAGCTGGTCAGGACAGGTATGTCATCATAGAATCATAGACTGATCTGGGCTGGAAGGGACCCCAAGGGTCACACAGCTCCAACCCCCTGCCACAGGCAGGGACACCAACCTCAGGCCTGGAGCTACACAAGGTTGCCCAGGGCCCCATCCAACCTGGCCTTGAACACCCCCAGACACGGGGCACCCACCCCCTCTCTGGGCAGCCTGTTCCAGCCCCTCACCACTCTCTCTGCACAGAACTTCCCCCCAATCTCTCCTCTAACCCTTCCCTCCTCCAGCTTCACTCCATCCCCCTTGTCCTGCCAGTCTCTGCCCTTGAACAAGCTGATTCCCCTCCTGTTCCTCTGCTCCCTTCAGGCACTGGCAGGCTGCAATGAGGTCCCCCCACAGCCTTCTCTTCTCCAGGCTGACCCAGCCCAGCTCCCTCAGCCTCTCTCCAGAGGGGAGCTGCTCCAGCCCTCTGAGCATCTCCGTGGCTCCTCTGACCCCTCTCCAACAGCCCCACATCTTTCTTGTCCTGGGGCCCAGCTCTGGACACAGGATCCAGCTGGGGCCTCCTGAGTTGATCTTGGCCTCTCTACTTTGCCCTGGTCAGGCCCCACCTGGAGTGTTGTGTCCAGTGCTGGGCTCCCTGGGATCAAACAGCCAGGGATCTCCTGGAGAGAGTCCAGAGGAGGCTGAGGAGATGCTGAAGGGCCTGGAGCATCTCCCCTGGGAGGAAAGGCTGAGAGAACTGGGGCTGTTCAGCCTGGAGAGAAGAAGACTCAGGGGGGACCTTATTAATGTTGATCAATATCTGAAGGATGGGATGCAGGGGGAATGGCCAGCCCCTTTTCAGTGTCTGTGGGGACAGGACAAGGGGCAATGGCTGCAAGTTGGAGCACAGGAAGTTCCACAGCAACCTGGGGAAGAACTTTTGCCCAGTGAGGGTGAGGGAGCCCTGGGACAGGCTGCCCAGGGGGTGTGGAGTCTCCTTCTCTGGAGAGATTCCAGCCCCATCTGGACCCCTACCTGTGTGCCCTGTCCTAGGGACCCTGCTTTGGCAGGGGGTTGGACCCCATGGGCTCTGGAGGCCCCTTCCAACCTCCATGATTCTGTGTGATTCTGTGATTCTGTACATATATATTTATATATATACACACACCATATATTTATATATCTAGATATTTGTTTTTATATATTTATATATTTCTCTATAGAGTTACAATATAGAGGAATATTTACATACAAATATTTATTATAATGTATTATAAACCTATATTTCTAATATACATATTTTATTTTTACTACTTGAGACATAATTACATATTTTATTTGTAATAGATAATACATACTTATATTTTATATGTTTATATATACATATACACACCACTAGTCAATGCAGATCATTTTTTGTATCACTGATGTTTGTGTTAGCAAAGCATGTGTGTATAATGAAGGATATAAAACTCCTCCTTCCCTCACCAATGAGCCAGCCATGCATCACAGGCACTGTGCAAGATCCCTCCCTCCTCCCCTCTCTCCCCTGTGCCCTTACCCTCCTGTCTCCCTGCTTTTTAATTTACAGAAGACTGTGACTGTGAAGGATACTTCAATGGACAGTACATAGGTGAGACACCAGAATCTCTCTCCTCTTTGGTAACACCTGCCCTGGGGTGGGGGCAGACTGTCTTATTTCCATTAAAGACCATTTTCTGTGCCAGATTATTTCCATTAAAGACTATTTTCTGTGCCAGGTTATCTGTGCAGAGGTGTCATTGGGTTTTGGCATAGCCAACATGTGGCAATCCAAGGTGAAATTGGGTGGGGAGGGTGTTATAGATGGGGCTTCTCAGCCCTGGTGAGGCTGCACCTTGAGTACTGTGCAGTTCTGGTTGCCACAGTATAGGGGGGACATTGAGGTGCTGGGGAGGGGGCAGAGTAGGGCAGCTGGGCTGATTTAGGGGTCTGGAGAATAGGTCTCATGAGGAGAGGCTGAAGGAGCTGGGGCTGTTCAGCCTGGAGGAGGCTGAGGGGAAACCTCATGGCTCTCTGCAGCTACCTGAAAGGAGGCTGGAGTGAGACAGGGTTTTGGCCTCTTCTCCCTAATAACTAGTGAGAGGACAAGAGGGAATGGGTTCAGTTTGTGCCAGGGGAGGTTCAGATTGAATATCAGGAAAAATCTCATCACTCAAAGAGTGGTGAAGCATTGGCACAGGCTGCCCAGGGAGGTGTTGGAGTCACCAGCCCTGGAGCCATTCAAAAAGCCAGGTAGGTGTGGGGCTTCAGGGGATGGTTTAGAGGTGACAGTGGTGTGGGGCTGATGGTTGGATTTGATAATCTTGGAGGGCTTTCCAGCCAGCATGATTTCATGATTAGCTTTCTACCTGCCATGCCAGTCTGTGATCCAGAAGATCAGCAAGAGTGCACTGCTGGGATTATTAATAAAAGCATGAGAGTAACTCAGGGGGCTGGAAGATGAGTGAGTGGGGATGCAGGGTGACCCTCTCCTGGCTCTCCTCTGCAGCTGGCTTGCGCAGGAGCTTCCGACTGAGTCGGAAAGAGAAGGAAAACAACCTGAATGAAGGAAAGAAAGCAGAGCAGGCAGACACACCAGAGTTCCTCACATATGAAGAGGTCACAAAGTACCAGCAGCAGCCTGGTGAACAGCAGAGGCTGGTGGTTTTGATTGGTAAGGTAGATTTTTGAAACAGTGATGTTTCTTCTATCTCCCTTTTCCCTTGTGTCATAGTTCCACCCTGCAGCCAGCTAAACCAACACACAACTCTTCCCACACCCCCAGCCCCCAGCACAGCCCAACTTTGTGAAATGTGTTATTATGTATTCTCTGCAGTATTTCATTCCACACAGAAATCTGTCATTCAGTTCTGTTTTATTAGGTTGTTTGGGGGCCAAATTAAGTGAGCTCAAGCAGAAGGTGGTGTCAGAGAACCCACAGGAGTATGGTGTTGCAGTTCCACGTGAGTAAAACTGACTGACTTCTGTGTTTCACCACTTTAGCTCATAAAAGCTGTATAATAGTGTTGTGCTACCTGCATTGAATGGTCATTTGTGTTTAGGCTATTGATTATATGCATATTTCAGAAGTATT
Organism: Laterallus jamaicensis coturniculus; assembly: GCA_022605575.1. Taxonomy (NCBI): domain Eukaryota; kingdom Metazoa; phylum Chordata; class Aves; order Gruiformes; family Rallidae; genus Laterallus; species Laterallus jamaicensis. Next base: position 4,518,327 of record JAKCOX010000030.1, on the reverse strand, counting down.
TCACATCATTCTTCTCCCTGTAATACACTGTATTTGCCCTTAAGAGCTGAATGGCTCACCACATACCTTGGCACATGTGCTCTTTGGGGTGTTGTTATAGAATCCCAGCCTGGTCTGGGCTGGAAGGGACCCCAAGGGTCACAGAGCTCCAACCCCCTGCCACAGGCAGGGACACCAACCTCAGGCCTGGAGCTACACAAGGTTGAACACCTTGCTGTACAAAATGTTCTCACTTACGATAAAGCTCTTTAAACCCTGGTGACTAAGTGAATGAATACATGACTAACATCATGAATACATTTATGATCTTACTAGTGAGCAGAAGTCACTTCTCACTCTGTTTTTAGGAGCAGTGCATGCAGGTAGTTACACATTAAATGAGGTGGCAAAATGCCCTTTTTGAAAACATTCTGTGTGGCCCAATCATAGGATGGTCTGGGTTGGAAGGGACCCCAAGGATCACAGAGCTCCAACCCCCTGCCACAGGCAGGGACACCAACCTCAGGCCTGGAGCTACACAAGGTTGCCCAGGGCCCCATCCAACCTGGCCTTGAACACCCCTAGGGATGGGGCACCCACCCCCTCTCTGGGCAGCCAACTCAGTTGATTTATTTTTATTTATATTGAGCTTTGCCAAGTGAACATACTGCATTTTCTCAGTATCCTATAAAAAAAGAGAGATAAATGGAATACAGGGAGAAAAAATAAGATATTAAATGGCAAAAAGAGTTACTGTGAAAAACTGGTATCTTAAATTCAGCCAAAACATTGCATGTCTTTAAAAAGGATGATTTTTCCTCATAGTACCAGCTAAAGTTTATTTTAATAAGAAGTAGACAGCAATAAACCAAGTGATAAATTTTTGCATGATTTTAAATGGTTGTGTAGTGTATCAGGGCTGTTCAAACAAGCCAGACAGTGATCACAGAATCACAGAGCTGTAGGGGTTGGAAGGGACCTCAAGAGCTCCTGGGGTCCAACCCCCCTGCCAAAGCATCTCCCCAGCTCATACTGCACAGATAGGTGTCCAGATGGGTCTTGAACATATCCAGAGAAGGAGACTCCACACCCCCTGGGCAGCCTGTCCCAGGGCTCCCTCACCCTCACTGTGATAATTAATAATTCTGCTGCACAGGTTTGTGGCTGGAGTTCCACTGCAGTTCTTTTGCTGGGTTATTTTCTTAAAAAAATACATGAGACACAAGAGAAAAATCAGGATTTCTATTCCACAATAAGCTACTTTTGCAAACCAAAGTATTAACACTGAGGGCACTGTGTATATGTCATTTAAGACTTTCAATAAACATCTGTCAGGCAGATGTTGGATTAGTGAGCAGTAGAACTCACAGGAGTCATTTTTCCTGGAATCTGAACACATAGCCACACAGAAGAGCAGCTAGCACTTCCATGGCCAGGCATAGCTTTGTAAAAATAAGCTTCTCCTACAGCAAAAACAACTATTAAAAGAAATTAGGGCATTAAAGATGAGGGAGCACACTTAATTATGTGAGTTTTGTGGCAGCATGGGATAACAGCTAGAGATTCTTACTCTAAATTCAGAGGAAACAGGACTTTATACCAATTTCCTATTTTGATTTCCATGTTTCAGGGAAAATGAGTCCAACACTCCCAACAGTTCAGAGAGAGTTTGCCATAGGATCCACTCTGCTGCTTCTACTGGGTGTAAGAAGTGTGCCTCCTCATTTTTCTGTTAATTGTAGCACACTTGGGAGCAAAACAAACCTCATTTCTGGCCTTCACAGGTTTTGTGATAGAGTTTAAAACAAAATTCTAGTGTTTGATTCATATTTGATATGAATTGGGATTTGCCAGTGTGTAACTGCCTTGTCTGAGGTCATGAAAATGGGACTGGGAGTAAATTGGCAATACAGTTCTGTGCAAAGGCTGATCCATCTCTGTGTCTTGTTTCTCTTCTTTTCTAGATACAACCAGGTCAAGGAAAAGCCATGAAAAAGAAGGAGTGGAATACAATTTTGTCTCCAAACAATCATTTGAGACAGATGTGCAGCAAAATAAGTGAGTTACTTTTTTCAAATACTGATGTAATTGACTGTATTTCAAAACCACAACTAGTTAAATCTTATTTAACATAAATACTAAATGAATAGCCAGTGTAGCTCTATGAGGTTCAGCTTTCCAAGAAAAAAACCTCTTTATTGAGTCTGGACTGTTAGCATCACCTCAATAAGTTAGTGAGAAGCAAGTGAGTAACAACTAAGGACTAGTTGAAGGATTACAAGTTGGACTTTAAGCCTGTATATCCTCAGTAATGTGGTTTGGTCAGGATTTAATCTAGTCAGTGTAATGTATATTTAGTTGGACCTACTTATTCTCCTTTTCATATAATGGGTAACTAGTTTTACTTATAAATCCAAATTAGGGTGTGTTGTAGACTGAATCCATGGATAAAGAGAGAGAAGAGCTCTGTGGAGAAGGACCTGGGGGTGCTGGTGGGTGACAGGGTGGCCTTGAGCCAGCAGTGTGCCCTGGGGCTGAGAGAGACAATGGGATCCTGGGGGCATCAGGAGGAGTGTGGGCAGCAGGTGACAGGAGGGGATCCTCCCCCTCTGCTCTGCCCTGCTCAGGCCCCACCTGGAGTGTTGTGTCCAGTGCTGGGCTCCCTGGGATCAAACAGCCAGGGATCTCCTGGAGAGAGTCCAGAGGAGGCTGAGGAGATGCTGAAGGGCCTGGAGCATCTCCCCTGGGAGGAAAGGCTTAGTGAGCTGGGGCTGTTCAGCCTGGAGAGAAGAAGACTTAGGGGGGACCTAATCAATGTTGATCAATATCTGAAGGATGGGATGCAGGGGGAATGGCCAGCCCCTTTTCAGTGTCTGTGGGGACAGGACAAGGGGCAATGGCTGCAAGTTGGAGCACAGGAAGTTCCACACCAACCTGGGGAAGAACTTTTCCCCAGTGAGGGTGAGGGAGCCCTGGGACAGGCTGCCCAGGGGGTGTGGAGTCTCCTTCTCTGGAGAAATTCAAGACCCATCTGGACACCTATCTGTGCAGTATGAGCTGGGGAGCTGCTTTGGCAGGTTGTTGGACCCCATGAGCTCTTGAGAGGTCCCTTCCAACCCCTACAACTCTGTGACTCTGTGATAAAAAGGGCTTCACTTAAGATGGAGTGTGCTTTCTCAAAGTATGGATTTTCAGCTAGTCTCCCAGAAGATGGAGTAACTGGAGCCTGTTTCCTGGCCAGCTTTGTTCTGTTCACTGTGAATAACACCCTCTTTTCTTCTATTGAGCATCAGTCAGCTGCATTACTGCAGCTTCTTCCCCTGTTGGTCAGCAGTGCTGATTAGTTATTAGTGACAGATGAAGATGATCATTGCTACTAAGCAACCAGAAGGAAAAAAACCAATCAGGAAAAAAGAAACAGGTCTCATTTGATTCCTGAGACTTCAGGAAACAGTTACCAAATGTTTAAAGTGAAATATTCTTTGCAGACAGGATCTAAAACCTTGTTGACTTTTTAGATTTGTGGAACATGGGGAGTACAAAGAAAATCTCTATGGGACAAGTCTTGAGGCAATCCGGTCTGTGATGGCCAAGAAGAAGGTTTGCTTGGTGGATGTGGTACCTGAAGTAAGTTCTGCAGCTTTTATTTGGCTGGGGGGTTTTTGAGGGGGTGTTTGTTTTGTTTTTAAGGAAAACAAGTCTTTCTTAATAAGCTGCCAGCCTAATTAACTTTGTTGTTTAACTAAGAAACTAACATTGGTGACTACTTGCTCTGCAGAGGACAAGGATGCTCTTAGAGCTAGTGTTTCTAATAGGTGGCCTGACTGCCAGCTGAGGGGGACAGGGCTCTTCAGAAACCCTGTTTGCAGTTCCTAGAGGGCTGGTTTTTCCAGCCCCCATTACACCTCATCACTTCTCACTGTGGGAAGCATTTCCCTTGCTGTAAGAGGAATGCTGATGATCCAGAGCTGGGAGGGGTGGCTGACAGGCAGGACACTGCACTGCCATCCAGAGACCTGGCCAGGCTGGAGAGCTGGGCAGGGAGAGACCAGATGAGATTCAACAAGTGCAAGTGTAAAGTCTTGCACCTGGGGAGGAATAACCGACTGTATCAGTACAGGATGGGGGATGACCTGTTGCAAAAGAGCTCTGTGGAGAAGGACCTGGGGGTGCTGGTGGGTGACAGGGTGGCCATGAGCCAGCAGTGTGCCCTGGGGCTGAGAGAGACAATGGGATCCTGGGGGCATCAGGAAGAGTGTATCCAGCAGGTGACAGGAGGGGATCCTCCCCCTCTGCTCTGCCCTGCTCAGGCCCCACCTGGAGTGTTGTGTCCAGTGCTGGGCTCCCTGGGATCAAACAGCCAGGGATCTCCTGGAGAGAGTCCAGAGGAGGCTGAGGAGATGCTGAAGGGCCTGGAGCATCTCCCCTATGAGGAAAGGCTTAGTGAGCTGGGGCTGTTCAGCCTGGAGAAAAGAAGACTTAGGGGGGACCTAATCAATGTTGATCAATATCTGAAGGATGGGATGCAGGGGGAATGGCCAGCCCCTTTTCAGTGTCTGTGGGGACAGGACAAGGGGCAATGGCTGCAAGTTGGAGCACAGGAAGTTCCACAGCAACCTGGGGAAGAACTTTTCCCCAGTGAGGGTGAGGGAGCCCTGGGACAGGCTGCCCAGGGGGTGTGGAGTCTCCTTCTCTGGAGAGATTCAAGTCTCATCTGGACACCTATCTATGTAATATGAGATAGGGAGCTGCTTTGGCAGGGGGGTTGGACCCGATGATCTCTTCAGGTCCCTTCCAACCCCTAAGATTCTGTGATTCTGTGAATGTGAAGTCAGAAAGGGAACACTTAGGGCACAGCTGGGTTTGGATACTCATTCCTTCCCGTTGCCTCTGAATCATTAATAGCTGGAACCAGTGCCAGTACACTTGCTCTAATCCCTCCATACTGGAGGTTTAATCTTTGAAATTTTGATTCAGATCTTTTAACTGGACTAGGAAAAGACTTGCCATACCATCCCAGCTGAATTCCAGGTTTAAACTTTGCAGTGTTTGGTGAAGCAAACCACAACCTGCTTGTCACATAACATTTTTGTATATCTTTCTCAGTATCTTTGGCCATGTCCTCCTTCCTGCTGTCACTAAGCATAACAAGGCATGTGTGCAGTTAGATCATGCTCCAGGAAGCTCATGTCCTCTTGTAAGCCAGCCAGGACAGTGACATTAGCCTTTCTTCTGAAGAGCAGGAGGTTTCTGTGGTTGGATGTGTAGTACTCAGGACTAGTGAAACACTTGAACCCAGCTTGAGAACTTGATTGGCTTATAACCAAATAAAAAATATGATGACAAAAAACATCTGTTCACAGGCAGTGAAGCACTTGAGGACTCCTGAGTTTAAGCCTTATGTTATCTTTGTGAAGCCTCTCATTCCAGAAAAGAAAAAACATGTCCTAAAATCTCCCATGGCAGAAGAAATCTCATCCCCTCTTGTGAGTATCCTAACCTTCATCTCCTTGGTTTAGATGTGAGAAGTGTTTGGGCTGGAGGTTCTGTGACATGGAGGAGCTGCTGCTCCATGACAGTGAGAGTCAGAGTGGGGCACTAAGCAGGTGCTGTGCACATCCAGCCTTTCAGCTGGAGCTTCTGAATGGGATTTGGTTTTTGACTCCCTGTAAAACTTGACATTACATGAAGCAAAGTGCATGTCTAACATGAGGATCTGATGAAGGGCCTGGAGCATCTCCCCTGGGAGGAAAGGCTGAGGGAGCTGGGGCTGTTCAGCCTGGAGAGAAGAAGACTCAGGGGGGACCTTATGAATGTTGATCAATATCTGAAGGATGGGATGCAGGGGGAATGGCCAGCCCCTTTTCAGTGTCTGTGGGGACAGGACAAGGGGCAATGGCTGCAAGTTGGAGCACAGGAAGTTCCACAGCAACCTGGGGAAGAACTTTTCCCCAGTGAGGGTGAGGGAGCCCTGGGACAGGCTGCCCAGGGGGTGTGGAGTCTCCTTCTCTGGAGAGATTCCAGCCCCGTCTGGACACCGACCTGTGTGCCCTGTCCTAGGGACCCTGCTTTGGCAGGGGGTTGGACCCCATGGGCTCTGGGGGTCCCTTCCAACCCCTGTGACTCTGATCTGTGTACATCCCTTGAGGCTGCAGCAGTGGAAGCTCAGATAAAGTCACACTTGTGCATTTCTGATGAGCTGCCCTGTCAGATGCCAAGGGCAGCCACCTATTCCTGACGCTGCTGGAGTGACACCCACCCAGGCTGCTCATCAGATACACACAAGATGCAGCATGGGGAGGTCTTATGAGGTGAAAACCTCCAGCAGCTGCCACTCAGTGATGTGTAGACATGAACACAAACACTGAGTGTGCATAACATCATTACTTTGGGTAACCTGATTGTACATGGAGCAGAACTCAGCTCACTCAGTAAGTTTTCATGTTACCTCCCAAAATCACTGAATTTTGGGGGCAAGTGGGTCCAGCATTCCAAGTCTGGAGGAGCAGGATTTCCAGGTGTTAGGTTGGGCAGCAACTCTAACTTCCTAAAATGCAGCAGCACCATCTTGCACCCCTCCCTGTCACTTTGGGGTGGGGGGGGCAGTTTTGAAACAGCCCACCTCATCCCAGCAGTAGCACACCGCTCTCTGATCTCAGCTGTAGTATCTTACACACCCTTTCCTAATGATAGCTGCTCATTTCATTAACATTTCCAAGTCATGACTTCCTGTGCTAATGTGCTTTAAAATGCTAGTAATTAAAAAGAGAATGCTGTCAGTTTTATACCAACTTCTTGTGTTGATCAGCAGGATGAAGAACAGCAGGAGATTATTAACTCTGCAGCGTTCATTGAAGAGCAGTATGGCCATTTAATTGACACTGTGCTGGTGAAAGAAGATCTCCAGAGTGCATGTAATCAGCTGAAAACTGTGCTAGAGAAATTAAACAAGGATTCCTTTTGGGTGCCAGTCAGCTGGGTTAGGTCATAGCTTGTTCTCATCTGTTTAAAGGAAAGAGTGTGTAAAAATGTCTTGTAAATAGAGGGGATTGAAGAGGGAAGTGTGTCAGACTCACTTCAGGACTGCTAGTTGATGTAGAAGGTAATTTGTAAGCAGCTAAACAGTCAGAAGCTGAGAGTGCCTTCCTGAATGAAAACCTTGAGCAGCAGCTGTCATTTAAAGTGAATACTGAGACTGACCCCATCAGTGAAAGGCTGGAGTGACTGTCTGACTGTAAATAGTGCACTTTGTACAGTAAAGTTTCACACTTCCAAGGCATTTAAGTCGTGCCAGGACACTGATGAGCTGGATCTTTCATCCTGGGGTGACAAATGTTGTGGCTAGAGATGAGGCACCTGAACAAGGGATGTTTCAGGAGAGGGTCTGCTAGAGAACATGCTGCTGCAGCAAGGTGAGGGGTGTCTTTTGGGGAGCACAGTTACTCAGATCAGCTGGCTGACAAGCCAGAAAACCCTATTTCTCTTCACTCAGAATCATTAGTTGCAAATCCCTTCTAATGAGGCACTAAAACCAGGCCACTTACATAGGTTGTATACATTTTAGTGTCTATGGGCTGTGAGAGGGGAGGTGTTATGTCCATCCCACATTTCCCAGTGCTTCCACGTTGCCTTGCACAGCTGTGAGCCTGCTCATCCGTAGCTTATGCCCACTCTCCCAGTTGCTTCCTACTGATGCAGAAACAACCTGTGAACACACATGTGTGACCAGCCAGCTCCTAAACCAGAGGTGGAGTTTTGGGGCTGCACATGACTCAAAAGAGACTTGAGGAGCTCATTTTCTACAAGACATCTCTGTGAAGGCATCTGACCAGGCACCACCTTGGTACCAGCTCAGCTAAAAGGAAGAACCTGAAATACCAGGTAACTCAGCTACAGCTCCAAATCATCCTGCCAGCTTTATGACTACCTTTGTTCAACATCAGGTAAAGGCTTCCAGCATCTAAATGCTGATTGTTAGAGGACTTTGTATATATTCCAGGAGATGTGAATACTTGGGATCTTTAGAAGTCACTAAGAAAATGCTGGAAGCAACTCTGCTTTCTAATTCTTTGTAAAAGACTCTGAGTATTTTACAGGTGCATGTTAGCTGAAGGGAGTTCCTGTCTTTCCATTGCCTGCTGTCTGGTCTGTCCTGTGTGCTGTGCCCTTTAACAAGACCTTCTGGTGCCACCAGTCTCATTCCTTGCATCCCAACAGTGTGATGTGACTCGTGTCCTGCTGCATTTAGCAAAAATGACACCACTGTGTATTAAAACTGCATTTCTTACACACCACTGTCACTGAATCTACCTTAACTCTAACCCAAAACGTCCTGAAGGGTGGTTACCCATCTCTGCCTTCTCCAAACATGGACCCTGGCAGCTTTCAGGGCCTGACGTGCACCTGGGTCAGGCCAGTCCCTGTGACAGCTCAGGAGATGATGTGCTGGGAAGCAGCCCTGAGAATCCCCATCCCCAGAGGGATTGAAAAGCTGGTTGGGTGTGGTGCTGAGGGACAGGGCTTAGTGGTGGGTGGCAGGTTGGGGTGATGGTTGGACTTGATGTTCTAAAGGTCCCTTCCAGCCAAGACAGTTCCAGGATTGTCTAAGCAGAAAGGCTGACAGCAGCCACCTGTTTTAAAGAACAGGTGTTGCACCTGGGGAGGAACAACTGTTTGTTTCAGCACAGGCTGGGGGTGAGCTGCTGGAGAGGAGCTCTGTGGAGAAGGACCTGGGGGTGCTGGTGGGTGACAGGGTGGCCATGAGCCAGCAGTGTGCCCTGGGGCTGAGAGAGACAATGGGATCCTGGGGGCATCAGGAGGAGTGTGGGCAGCAGGTCACAGGAGGGGATCCTCCCCCTCTGCTCTGCCCTGCTCAGGCCCCACCTGGAGTGTTGTGTCCAGTGCTGGGCTCCCTGGGATCAAACAGCCAGGGATCTCCTGGAGAGAGTCCAGAGGAGGCTGAGGAGATGCTGAAGGGCCTGGAGCATCTCCCCTGGGAGGAAAGGCTGAGAGAGCTGGGGCTGTTCAGCCTGGAGAGAAGAAGACTCAGGGGGAACCTTATTAATGTCTATCAATATCTGAAGGATGGGATGCAGGGGGAATGGCCAGCCCCTTTTCAGTGTCTGTGGGGACAGGACAAGGGGCAATGGCTGCCAGTTGGAGCACAGGGAGTTCCACAGCAACCTGGGGAAGAACTTTTCCCCAGTGAGGGTGAGGGAGCCCTGGGACAGGCTGCCCAGGGGGTGTGGAGTCTCCTTCTCTGGAGAGATTCCAGCCCCATCTGGACACCGACCTGTGTGCCCTGTCCTAGGGACCCTGCTTTGGCAGGGGGTTGGACCCCATGGGCTCTGGGGGTCCCTTCCAACCCCTGTGAGTCTGTGATTCTTCTGTTCTGAGGTGACCAGGCCCTGTAATGACTGTCTCTGGATCTGGCACTTGTTCACAAGCTCTTCAGGTTACAGTTTAAATGCTTTAATATTGTCCCCAATTTGATACTTTCACAGTGTTGCAGCAGCCAATTAGAAGTCTTCTTGGGAGAGGGGTTAAGAAAGAGGTTGTTACCTGACAGAACCCCACAATGGGCTTGGCAACAGACTCACCCCAGTGTAAAGACTCCCATAACCAGCAGATATTATATTAAACTCAGCTTTAGCCCTGGAGTTGCTGGATGAGAGCAGGAAGGTGAGTTTGCAGATACCAACAGGCCCCACACTGTAAATCAGCCCAAAACAACGACTTCAAATCTGATCCTCAGCACTAACTAAGAGTAGCCAGGGGTAACCTGCACAGAATTCCCTGCCAAGTACTAGTAGATACACCCATTGCTACAACCCTGAGATTTAGTAGTAACTCAGCTGACTGTCTGGGGACACGTGGCAATTTTGATTGCTTAAAACCTCTGCCCAGAGAGGGGGTGGGTGCCCCGTGCCTGGGGGTGTTCCAGGCCAGGTTGGCTGGGGCCCTGGGCAACCTTGTGTAGCTCCAGGCCTGAGGTTGGTGTCCCTGCCTGTGGCAGGGGGCTGGAGCTCTGTGACCCTTGGGGTCCCTCCCAACCCAGACCAGGCTGGGATTCTGTGATTCTATGAAAACCACCTGGAATAGAGAAACAGTGTCATGGCTCAGGGTGACCCCTGACTCTTGGCTACATTTAAAGAAAACTCAGGTTCCATTGTGGGGAAGAGAAGTTTGTCAATCATATTCCAAACAGGAATACTGCCTTATTTTACCTTAAAGTGTGAGTTTCAAAAGTGCATGGTGAATACCCTACAGCCCAAGCCTGGTGCTGTGAGAAGCTCTCTGATCTAACAGTGAAAATCTGATAGTTACCAGGGGAAAAAATCAGTCTGGATAGAGCAGTTGTGCAGAAAGGGAAGTGAAATGGTGTTTTCCTCATGAGCTGTTGTGGGTTTGCCCCAGCTGAGAGCCACGCAGCCGCTCGCTCTCTAGGAGGGAGCTGGGGGGGAATTGGGGAAGGGAGGGAAGAGAAAACTAGAAAAACCAACACCTTGTGGGCTGGGATGAGGATGGTTTACTGGGGTAGCAGAGAGAGATGGATATACTAATGATAATAACAGGACATGAGGCTGGTGCCACACGATGCAGCTTCTCACTGACCCGCACAGCTCCGGCTGTCCAGCCCAGAGCTGGACCGACACCAGATCATCCCCAAAACCACACGTCCTGGAGCTGCCTGCTCCTGCCCCCACCAGCCCCCTCTATGCTGAGCATGACATAATTGGCATGGAATACCCCCTCTGGCCAGTTTGGGTCACCTGTCCTGGCTGTGTCCCCCAGCTCCCTGGGTGCCCCCCACCTTCTTGTTAGCAGGGAAATAAGAACAACTGCAAACTCCCTGACTGCTGGGCAGCAACTAAACCATCCCTGTGTTACCAGCACTGCTCATCCCAGCTCCCAAACACTGCACCCACCCACTGCTGGAAAGGAATTCACTCCATCCTGGCTGAACCCAGGACATGAGCAAAACTGTATTTTACTAATGACTTTGGGTTTGGATCAACACCACTGGTGGCAGGTGAAATAAGGCACAAGTGGTGCTTGGAATCCCCCCTTCCCCCCCCCCCCCCCCTTCCCCTTTATTTTAAAGAAAAAGGTCCACTCCATTGCTACAGACCAGCCCCCTGTGGATTTAAGAAAGGGGACAGTATGCACCACATAAGCTCTGATCCTGCTGTGCTGAAGATGCTGTGAGCTGGACTCCCCCCTTCCCTGTGTTTTTATCCCAGAGACTTGGGGTCTGCAGGATCTTTATGACCAGTTCCTCGAAGGCATGTTGCACTCCATCCTGTGTCTTGGCACTGGTCTCTGGTGGAGAGGGAAGAAAAGGGGCAGGGGAGAGGAGTTTATTTGCAGGGAGCATTTCACTTCATAAGAAGTTTTTTAGGACCAAAAAAAAGGTGCAATATTTTAATGAGTGACTCTCCTCTCCATTCTCACTGAAAGGCACACTTCTGTTGAACTGAGTATGAGAAGCAGAAACCCTGGGTATTATAAACAGGCTGAAGCAACTCATTTCTCCATCTACAAACACTGCACAGCTCCCCACTCTCTCACACAGAGAAACAGAAGCTGTTCTCAGGTTGTGACAGTAAATCTGCAAGATAATTATTCCATAACTAAGCTGGGAAGCAGTGCAGAGGTCACTGCATGTTGTCCCTTAGGTGTTTGTCCCAGTTCTTTCTGGAAATCTTTCCAACCAGCTTCACCTAAAAGGTCCTTTTTATTAAAAAAAGAAACAAGACACCCCCACACAACACCCCAAACACACACACTCCACTTGTTCCCCATTTCAGACCTTCACAGTACTGTTGATCTAAGTAGCCTCAACAGAAGCTTGAAAGCTTCAGAGATTGCCCAAGGTCCTTGCAGACATCAGCCAGGAGAAAAATTCCAGTCTTCAGGGCTCTGAATTAAAAACCCTGCTACTTTTAATGAAGCTCTTGGCTACACAGTGAGGGTGACAGACACTGGAACAGGTTGCCCAGGGAGGATAAAAAGGACAAGGATCTCCTGGAGAGAGTCCAGAGCAGGCTGAGGAGATGCTGAAGGGCCTGGAGCATCTCCCCTGGGAGGAAAGGCTGAGGGAGCTGGGGCTGTTCAGCCTGGAGAGGAGAAGACTCAGGGGGGACCTTATGAATGTTGATCAATATCTGAAGGATGGGATACAGGGGGAATGGCCAGCCCCTTTTCAGTGTCTGTGGGGACAGGACAAGGGGCAATGGCTGCAAGTTGGAGCACAGGAAGTTCCACAGCAACCTGGGGAAGAACTTTTCCCCAGTGAGGGTGAGGGAGCCCTGGGACAGGCTGCCCAGGGGGTGTGGAGTCTCCTTCTCTGGAGAGATTCCAGCCCCGTCTGGACACCGACCTGTGTGTCCTGTCCTAGGGACCCTGCTTTGGCAGGGGAGTTGGACCCCATGGGCTCTGGGGGTCCCTTCCAACCCCTACAACTCTGTGACTCTGTGATACACTGCACAAGAAGTAAACATCTTCTGGAGAAAAGCACTTCCCATTGCAGCCATCTCTGAAAAAACCCTTACAACCACCACCCAAGCCTGTGAACTAATGCAGCAAAAGGAAATTCTATTAATTAGGGACTAAAAAATAGAAGGAAATCAACCTGAAATGCAGTTGTATGCTTCACTCACACTCAGCAGTACCAAAACAAACACCAGTTTGGCCACAGTTACATACCTATAAAAAGCAGGGAGCGTTTCCTAGCAAACTGGAGTCCTTCTTTTCTCTCTACTTCACGATCAGGCTGCAGGTGAATGAAGAACATGACTAAACCAAGCTGCATGTAACACTGGGAGGAAGCCCCTGGAAAAGCAGCCTTGTGGAAGCAAAGTTTGGCTGGAACGAAGAAAGTCTAAAAAGCCATGTAGTCATAAGCAACTAGATTTTTCCCACTCCACAGCCAGCTTTCCTCCTTAAGGAGGTCAAACTGAACACCAGCAACAGCAAATCAGTAGGAAATGAAGGTGTTGCTATCTTCTGCATCAACTAGAAGCAAGATACATGGCAGAAAGGAGGCTTCAGTCATCAAGCAAGATGAAAAAGTGGATCAAAGGATCTGAAAATGGATAGAGATTTGGAATGGAGGCAGAAAACCTAGTTCAGGATAGCCACACTGGAAACCTCCTGTAGTAAAGCAAGACTGAAAATCCTTGTGACCCAACAGGCATCTAAGGTATGTTAAAACACCCCAGAAACATAAAGCACCCACACAAATATGTACTCTACAGTCACTTGAAGAGCTGAATTCTCCTTCCCCACTGCCTGTCCAAGTCATGGGCTAATCAGAAAGCAAGCAGCACTTGTGCTGTTGTGCTGCAGCCACACAGGATGCTATGCAGCAGCTTCTGGGCTTGAGCTCTCACTGTCTAAAGAGAACCTCCCTCATCAATTGCATCTCTCCAGAGGAGTTTCATTAAAATCTTTAACAAGATCTGCTTCCAAAAAAAAAAAGAGGTTGTGAGTGGATGTACTGTCATAGAATCCCAGACTGGTCTGGGCTGGAAGGGACCCCAAGGGTCACAGAGCTCCAACCCCCTGCCAGAGGCAGGGACACCAACCTCAGGCCTGGAGCTACACAAGGTTGCCCAGGGCCCCATCCAACCTGGCCTTGAACGCCCCCAGGGACGGGGCACCCACCCCCTCTCTGGGCAGCCTGTTCCAGCCCCTCACCACTCTCTCTGCAAAGAACTTCCCCCCAATCTCTCCTCTCACCCTTCCCTCCTCCAGCTTCACTCCATCCCCCTTGTCCTGCCAGTCTCTGCCCTTGAACAAGCTGATTCCCCTCCTGTTCCTCTGCTCCCCTCAGGCACTGGCAGGCTGTTTATCCAAGTAAAGACAGTATAAATGTGAGATGAGTACCATCACAGCCAAGGAACCCGTGGAAGAGCCTGAGAAGATGCACTTCTGAACTGACCTTATCAGTTTTATTGCCAACTAACATCTTCACAGTGTTGGCCTTGGCAGTGTACAGATCCAGCTCATTCAGCCAGCCATCCAGTCCTGTGAACGTGTCCTTTCTTGTAACATCATACACTGGTGACAGAGGAGAAAGAGCTTAACACACATAGAATCTTGATCAACATTGACTTCATTATGGTAGAACTTAGGCCCTACTAACCACTGCCCTGAAAATAGTGGTGTTAGGAAACAACAAGAAAATGCATTGACCACAACCTCCTTGCTGAGCTGGGACACGTTGGCTGCACTCACCCAGCATCCCTGGGTGATGGACAGGCCATGGAAGTCTCTGCAACAGGGCTGTGACTGGAAGTCAGACACACCAGTTGAGATCTTTTACCTGTTACTAGTTCTAGATTATTAGGGCAAAGTTTTTTGCAGAGAGTGTGGTGAGGGGCTGGAAGGGGCTGCCCAGAGAGGGGGTGGGTGCCCCGTGTCTGGGGGTGTTCAAGGCCAGGTTGGATGGGGCCCTGGGCAACCTTGTGTAGCTTCAGGCCTGAGGTTGGTGGCCCTGCCTGTGGCAGGGGGTTGGAGCTCTGTGACCCTTGGGGTCCCTTCCAGTCCAGACCAGTCTGTGATTGGGCCACACAAAATGTTTTTTAAAAGGGCATTTTGCCACCTCATTTAATGTCTAACTACCTGCATGCACTGCTCCTAAAAACAGAGTGAGAAGTGACTTCTGCTCACTAGTAAGATCATAAATGTATTCATGATGTTAGTCATGTATTCATTCACTTAGTCACCAGGGTTTAAAGAGCTGTATCTTAAGTCAGAACATTTTGTACAGCAAGGTGTTCAGCCCTCACAATCCCTGAGAATAAGAATCCCTTCCTTTTCTGATGGGTGCTGTCACACAGAAAGGGACCAGTCAGCCATCCCTCATGCAGCAAACCTCATGTCTGACAGGGATCACATCAAGTTTCTGGAAAAAAACAGTAAAAACATTGGGAGGTGGGGGGGAAAACCCCCAAATCAACCACAAAATCCAATTTGCCTTATTACTAGAAGCTCAACAAATGACTGCAAAGCTAATAATGCATCCATTCAGCAGCTTGCAGTGTGGTATCTCTATGTGTGAAAATAGTTTGAAGCAGCAGCATTTTTCTGCCAGTGGTTCTGCACATTCAGTGCTTGAGCTAATGATGCAGCAACTGTGTAAAAACCCTGCCTGGTCCTCAGATTGTCTCAGGCAACCCCCTTTGGTAAAGACAGGCACTTACAAGTGCTAATAAAGACCATACTTAGAGTAAGGATGGTTTTCTTCTATATAACTCCTACCTAAAACAATCCCTTGAGCTCCTCGGTAGTAACTGGGAGTCAGTGTTCTAAAGCGCTCCTGTCCTGCTGTGTCCTACAGGGGAGAAAATAAGAGCAAAGCAATAAAAAAAACACAAATACATACACAAAATCAAACAAATTTAAACCAAAATGAGTATTTGAGACTACACATGCTAAGTTCTTCCTGAGCAGGAAGGATGCGTTAACACCGTAAGGCAGCAGGAGGAGGGAAGCAGGGGGAAAACATGAGCAGCTCCAACAGAAAATGGGTGAGGAGGGGTAGAAAAGCCCAGGGGGAGGGCTTGGTTGAAGGGTAAAGCAATAAGCAGAGGCATCTGTAGCATGAGGATTCCAGAAGAAAATCAACAGGACCCAAAAGAAATCCAGAAAAGGTTACTGCTGCAAGCCAGCCAGCTAGGCTTTATCTGTTAAAATCCCAGGGAGACAGCACAGGAGGCACAGTGGTTCCAAAAATCTCCCTGAGCTCTTCCCACAGCAGGAAAGGAGAATCCAGTTAGACAGAAGCACTTCCAACCTGCTAACACTCTAAGCAGATGGGCCATTTCAAACCAGTACTCTAACTCAGTTATTCCTGCAGTACATCACACACCCTTATGAACCTTCAAAAGAGCTTGGAGAGCAACAGTCAATTCCAAAACCCCTCAGAACAAGCAATAAGGAGGCAAAAGAATTCCACAAACACCATTTTTCACAAAGACATTTATTTAAATGTATGTGATTGCAAGAGACAAAGAGCTATGCTGTAGTTTATGGTTTTCTTTGTTAACAAGAGGAACTAAAGTTGGCCAGATATTTATATAAATCAGGTCATTGCTACTAAGGGAATTCTATCTCAGGCATCCACACACACAGGGATGCTAAAGCAGAGACCTCTTACTGACCCTGATGTGCTGTAGATGCATTGCAGCTTTTAGCATTGCAGAACTGCCCTGATTCCCCCCTCCCCAGTGAGCAGGTTCATTGATGCTGTCACAGGCTGCTGCAAAAGTGCCTTTTCCAGTTAAACAACTTGTGCAAGTCCTGCTCTGGGTTTCCATTACACAGCCAGGAGACACACCCCTGGGCAATGAGAGGGCAAACAACTCCTGGGTACTCACAGCTCAGGGGTCCCCAGTACCCCAGACATGGAGCTGTTGGAGCGAGTCCAGAGGTGGGCAACAAAGATCATCAGGGGTCTGGAGCACCTCTCCTGTGAAGCCAGGCTGGGAGAGTTGGGTTTGTTCAGCCTGGAGAAGAGAAGGCTCAAGGGTGACCTAATTACAGCATCCCAGTATCTTAAAGGGGACCTACAGGAATAGGGAGAGGGGCTGTCACCAGGGAGGGCAGGGACAGGACGAGGGGTGATGGCTTCAGGCTGGAAGAGGACAGGTTAGGTTAGATGTGAGGAAGAAATTCTTTACTCTGAGGGGGGTGAGGCCCTGGCACAGGGTGCCCAGAGAGGCTGTGGAAGCCCCATCCTTGGCAGGGCTCAAGGCCAAGTTAGATGGGGCTTTGGGCACCCTGGGCTGGTGAGGGTGTCCTGCCCATGGCAGGGGGTGGAACTAAATGGACTTTGAGGTCTCCTCCAACCCAAACAGCCTGTGAGGCTATGAAAGCTCCTGCTCTGTGTGCAGCATGGTCAGAACCCAGCCAATACACATGCTCACTGGCTAGAGCAAGCATGACTTTATCACTCTGCATCCTGAACACTGTGAATAAAACCCAAGTAACTCAAATCTTGGCCTTTTTATTGCTTTTGTTACTGCCAGCCCAGGGCACACTTATGCTCCCTTTCCAATAGCTCCAATGACTTCATTTCTAACAGCATGCTCTTTCTCAAAGACCTATGACCACACACATGAAATCTCTTCCTTCTGGGGCTCCTGCATTCCATTTGAGGGAAATACATGTGGAGCTTTAAGATTACAAACAATCCTGGCCACACACTTGCAAACTGTTGGCCAGTGCTGAAACTACAGTATCTGGAAGTTCAGAACAAATGCTCAAGTCTCCCAGCAAGTCTGAACCAACCTTTAAATAGTTCAGGACCAAGTATACTCCTTTTACCATTATTTTAACCACAGTAAAGCATCTGTACTGGTATAGCACACAGAGGAAATCATGCAGCTTACCCAGAACATCACTTCTCTGCAGCTTACTCAAGCACTGTCTGTCCTGGGAGCGCTTCTGGGTCATCAAGGCACGAAATGCCTGCCCTTCTTGCAAAGCCACCTCTTCACAGAGGATTTGGGAAACCCAGTTGTGTAAGAGCAGGAAAGAGCAGCCAAAATCTCTTCTAGAATTGCAGGGAGTTCCACACACAAAGGGCTCACTGGAGCTTTTCATAGAATCATAGAATGGCATGGGTTGGAAGGGACCCCAAGGGTCACAGAGCTCCAACCCCCTGCCACAGGCAGGGACACCAACCTCAGGCCTGGAGCTACACAAGGTTGCCCAGGGCCCCATCCAACCTGGACTTGAACACCCCCAGACACGGGGCACCCACCCCCTCTCTGGGCAGCCCCTTCCAGCCCCTCACCACTCTCTCTGCACAGAACTTCCCCCCAATCTCTCCTCTCCCCCTTCCCTCCTCCAGCTTCACTCCATCCCCCTTGTCCTGCCAGTCTCTGCCCTTGAACAAGCTGATTCCCCTCCTGTTCCCCTGCTCCCTTCAGGCACTGGCAGGCTGCAATGAGGTCCCCCCACAGCCTTCTCTTCTCCAGGCTGAGCCAGCCCAGCTCCCTCAGCCTCTCTCCAGAGGGGAGCTGCTCCAGCCCTCTGAGCATCTCCGTGGCTCCTCTGACCCCTCTCCAACAGCCCCACATCTTTCTTGTCCTGGGGCCCCAGCTCTGGACACAGGATCCAGCTGGGGCTTCCCCAGGGCAGAGCCAAGAGGGACAATCCCCTCCCTGTCCCTGCTGCCACCCCTCTGCTGATGGAGCCCAGATGGAGCTTTTGAAGAACCTCACCCGCAACTGGCGCTGTGCAGCCATGATGGGCACTCACCTGTGTGCATCCTGAGCCCATCACCTCACAGGCAGGGCAGGGAGAGGAAAAGGCCCCACAAGAAGCAGCTCTTAAAAAGTTCTGACATCCCCAGAGAACTAAACCTGTCCGGGTCAGCGAGGGACAACACCTACCCATATGGCCAGCTGCACGGCGTGCCCGTCCACCACCATCTTCTTCACTTTGAAGTCAACCCCTGAGGAGAAGCAAAGGGCTTGTCAGAGCGAGCTGGAAGCCACCTTCACCCCACACACCCCCCGCAAGCAGCGCCCGCAGCCTCCTGACCCCCCTGCAACGTGCCGGATCCCCCTCACAGCATCCCAACCCACCCCCCGTAGCATCCCGACCCTCCTGCAGCATCCCGGATCCCCCCCAGCAGCATCCCGACCACCCCCCCCCCACCATCCTGGATCACCCCGCCCCGCAGCATCCCGTTTCCCCCCTCACGATTCCGACCCCCCCGCAGCGTCCCGACCCTCCCGCACCATCCAGGATCCCCCCCCCCGCAGCATCCCGGATCCCCCCGCAGCATCCCAGATCCCCCCCTGCACCATCCCGACCCCCCCGCACCATCCCCGACCTCTCCGCAGCGTCCCGACCCCCCCGCAGCATCCTGGATCCCCCCCCCCCGCACCATCCCGACCCCCCCCCCCCGCATCCCCGACCCCCCCAAAGCCTCCCGACCCCCCCGCACCATCCCAGATCCCTCCCCGCACCATCCCAGATCCCTCCCCGCACCATCCCGACCCCCCCGCACCATCCCGACCCCCCCGCACCATCCCGGCCCCGGGACCCGAAGACAAGCAAGCGCAGCACGTCCCCCCCAGCGCGGGGTGCGGCGGCCCCGGGCCTCACCGATGGTGGGCTTCAGGCACGGCTCGAACGCGCCGTCGGTGAACCTGAGCAGGAGGCTGCAGGGGAAGAAAGCGAGAGCTCAGCCCGCGGCCCGCAGCGCCCGGCCCGCCCGGCCGCCCGGGCCGCACCTGGACTTGCCCACGGCGCTGTCCCCGATCAGCAGCAGCTTGAGGGTGAGGCCCGCCGCAGGGTCCATGCCCCGCGCTGCCGGGGCCGGCACCGCCCGCCGAGCGCGGCAGAGGCCGGAGCGAAGCAGCGAGGGGACAGCCGGCCGCTCCCCGCCGCCGGCCCAGCCCGCTGACGCGGCTCCGCCCAGCAGGCGGTGGCCGGTGCCCGGCGGGGCGGGGCGGCAGCGCGGCAGGCCCGAGTGGCGGCGCCGAGGGGCCGGCGGGGAGCGGCTGGGGCCCGGCCATGTCCGACTACCGCATCTCGGTGGAGGAGCTGAACGACCTCCTGGCCAACGGCAGCGGCTGCTACAGCCTGCCGAGCGCGCACAGCAACGAGGTGGTGCCGCGCATCCACGTGGGGAACGCGTGAGTGCGCGGCGGGGCCGGGCCGGGCCGGGCTCGCCAGAGGCGCGGGGGAGGCGGGGGGGGGCGCGGGCGGCCGGCGCGCCCGGCTCTCGCGAGCGCCGGGGGGGGGCGGCCGAGCGGGGCTGGGAGCGCCGGGCCGCGGGCGGGCGGCGCTGGGTCCGCACGGGCCAAGGAGGCGCGGCGGGGCCCTGACACGGGCTGTGACCTGAGGTACCTGTGCCAGCCCTGCCCTGCCCGCCTGGCGCCGAGCTTGTCCGCTTCGTCTCTGTGAAACTCGGGGCTTTTCCGTACGGGTGTGGTGCGGCGGGTGCCTGAAGAGATCGAACTCGACCCCCTCAGTCTCACGGAACCATAGTGGCGGTTGGAAGGGACCGTGAGAGCATCAAGTCCAACCATCACCCCAACCTGCCACCCACCTCTAAGCCGTGTCCCTCAGCACCACATCCAACCAGCTTTTCAATCCCTCTGGGATGGAGACTCCACCACCACCCTGGGCAGTTCCAAGGCCTGACAGCCCTCTCTGGGAAGAAGGTTTCCCAATGTCCAACCTAACCCTCCTCTGGCACAACCTGACACCAATTCCTCTTGTCCCATCACTTGTCACTGGGGAGAACAGGTCAGCCCTCACCTCTCCACACCCTCCTTCCAGGGAGATGCAGAGCGATTAGGTGCTCCCCCAGCCTCTCCTCCAGGCCAAACAACCCCAGGTCCCTCAGCCACTCATGACATTTCTTCCCCAGTCCCCTCACCAACCTCATCACCCTTCTCTGGACACACTCCAGCTCCTCCAGGTCTGTTCTGTAGCGAGGGGCCCAAACCTGGACGCAGCCGCTCAAGGTGAGGCCTCACCAGCACTAAGAGGGCAAAGACTTCCCCAGCCCTGCTCACCACACTGCCCGTACTCCAGGCCAGGATGCCCTGGGCCTTCCTGGCCACTGAGGCACACTGCTGGCTCGTGCCCAGCCACTGTCCACCAACACCCCCAGGCCCCTCTCTGCCAGGCAGCTCTCCAGCTGCTCTGCCCCAAACCTGTCATGCTGCTTGGAGCTGCCCTGACCCAGATGACCTGGCACTTGGCTTTATTGAACCTCATGCCATTGGCCTTGGCCCATCAATACAGCCTGTCCGGATCCCTCTGTAGGTGTGGTGGTTTTGGCCCTAGCCAGAGGCCAATTACCCACCAAGCCGCTCACTCACTCCCCCCTTCAGCTGAAAAGGGGAGAAGATAGATATTAGGAGGCTTAGGACCTGAGCTAAGGCCAGAGGGATCACTCTGCAATTAGTGCAATGGGCAAAACAGACTCAGCACAGAATAAAGGAAAGTGATTTATTGCTGCTACAACTAATACACCCAGTGAACTGGAACGAGATAAGAAGTGGCCAGGTCTGAAAGCACCTTCCCCCCACCCCTCCCTTCTCAGCACACTTAAACCTCATCACGATTTTACTCCCTTCTTCCCCCCCCAACATGGCGTGGGGAGGGGCAGGGAATGGGCAGTGGGGTTCTGGTGATCCCTCACAAGCTGCTTTCCTTCCCCCGATCTCAACCCTTCTCCTTCCCCCCAGCCCTCACCTCTTCACACTCTTGACTTTAATCACAGATCTGCTCCCTTCATCCCTCCCCTCACAGCACAGGGAGGGGCAGGGAATGGGGAGGGGGAGGTTCAGTCCGTTCCTCCCCAGTTGTCTCCCATCTCAGCTGGAAGGGGGGGCATTCCACACACACACACCCTTCCCCTCTGGCACCGTGGGGTCCCATCCACGTGAGAATTGTATCCACAACTTCTGCAGCGAGAGTCCTCTCCATTGGGGAGCCATCTCCTCACCACAGGCCTCTCAGCAGGGCTCCTCTCCATTGGGGAGCCACCTCCTCACCACAGGCCTCTCAGCAGGGCTCCTCTCCATGGGGTGCTGACATTCGGGTCCAGACCCTCCAGCCTGGTCCCCCTCAAGGTCACAAGTCCCCCAGCAAACCTGCTGAGGTGTGGATCAATCTTCACAGGACACAGGTGTCTCTGCTCCCCATCCTCATCCATGGGCTGTGGGGGGACACCCGTTTCACCATGGGCTCACCACGAGCTGCAGGGGAAACTCTCTTTTCACACTCTTCCCCCCCCTCCTGCAGGCCTGGCCTTGGTGTCTGTGCAGCTTGTTCCATCTTCTCTCTCCCACTCTGGTGGCAAAGTGCCCCTGCCAGCAGGTTGTGTCTCCTCTATGTGATTCCCAGAGGTGCTGTGACCAGCTCTGATAGGCCCAGTCTCGAATTTGGCCTTGAACTGACCATGTTTCCAAAATCTGGGGCTTGCAGAAAGCTGTAACTGCAGCTTACAACAGCCTCCAAAGCAGCACAGCCACACTAAACTGCAACAGAAGGGCCTTCCTACCATTAAGCAGATCAACATGCCCACCTTAGTGTCACCTGTGAGCATTCCAACCCCTGTGATTCTGTGATTAAAGCTTTTACCACTGGATGCAGGAAATCAGGCAGAGCTTTGGGACTTGTGTTTGCAGTTCATTAGCCTGTCTTGTTCTGCTCTAGCATCTACCTGGAGCTTGGAATACATCTCCAAGCTGTCCTGGCACAGTGTGCATCTGATGGGCAGTCACCTCATACCTCAGTGTCTGCCTTTGTTGCACAAATCTCTCTGTGAATCTCAGAGGAATCCTTTAAGTGCTTTGTGCTGAGCTGCAGGGAAGTCCAGAAAGGCAATAACAGCAGGAGAACAAACAGTGCTGAGTTCCTCTGACATTCAACTCCTTTCTGCAGTCCAGGGCCACCACTGTAAGTGGCAGAGATTTTCTAACAGTGAGAATTCACAGAGTAACCATGTCTGTAGAGTTCTAACTCAGGGGCATCAAAGTCCCAGTGTGTGGTATGAAAGCAGGAGATTTAGAACAGGAGCTCAGGAAAAAATGAACCAACCAGGAGGAGTGAGATTCAGGAACTTCTGTTGGAAACATTTGGAATCTTTTGCATGGGGTGCTGCTGTTTCTCCTTAGGAGTAATTAATCTTCAGATAAATGGATCACAGACAGACTCACACAGAATCACAGGGGTTGGAAGGGGCCTCCAGAGCCCATGGGGTCCAACCCCCTGCCAAAGCAGGGTCCCTAGGACAGGGCACACAGGTCGGTGTCCAGATGGGGCTGGAATCTCTCCAGAGAAGGAGACTCCACGCTCCCTGGGCAGCCTGTCCCAGGGCTCCCTCACCCTCACTGGGGAAAAGTTCTTCCCCAGGTTGCTGTGGAACTTCCTGTGCTCCAACTTGCAGCCATTGCCCCTTGTCCTGTCCCCACAGACACTGAGAAGGGGCTGGCCATTTCCCCTGCATCCCATCCTTCAGATATTGATCAACATTCATAAGGTTCCCCCTGAGTCTTCTTCTCTCCAGGCTGAACAGCCCCAGCTCTCTCAGCCTTTCCTCCCAGGGGAGATGCTCCAGGCCCTTCAGCATCTCCTCAGCCTCCTCTGGACTCTCTCCAGGAGATCCCTGGCTGTTTGATCCCAGGGAGCCCAGCACTGGACACAACACTCCAGGTGGGGCCTGAGCAGGGCAGAGCAGAGGGGGAGGATCCCCTCCTGGGACCTGCTGCCCACACTCCTCCTGATGCCCCCAGGATCCCATTGTCTCTCTCAGCCACCAGGGCACACTGCTGCCTCATGGCCACCCTGTCACCCACCAGCACCCCCAGGTCCTTCTCCACACAGCTCCTCTCCAGCAGCTCCCCCCAGCCTGTCCTGATTCCAGCTGTTATTCCTTCCCAAATAATTCACTGGGAATGAGTTTGCCTCCAGGGATGCCAGTCTTGTACTCCCAGTTTCAACGACACAACTCCAGGATGTGAACTCCTTTTGATACTGATGGGATGGATAGTGATCTATACATTTAACCCATATACTCACCCTACTAAGTGTAGGACCTCACAGCTAAATTATCCCTTTTTAGCTTTGGCTTTCCACTGTAGGATTTACTTTTGTGCTGCAAGCTGAGGTAGCCAGGCATTGTGTCCCCTGGCACAGATAATGTCCTGCCAGATGGAAAATCTGTCAACATTTGTTTGGGTAATGAAGTCTTTACAAATATTTGGGTGTTTGCCAGAGCTGTTGGCACAGGCAGCAGGACATGCAGAGGCTTCGCTCAGGCGTAAGGATTCCTCTGCTTGCACTGCAGTTTAAGGGTTGAACAGTCAGAAAAGGAGCACTGGAGATGTTCATAAAGCCTTGAGTTATGTGCAGATGGTGAGTGAATCACAGTGTCACAGACCTGTAGGGATTGGAAGGGACCTCTAGAGCTTGAGTCCCAACCCCCTGCCAAAGCAGGGTCCCTAGGACAGGGCACACAGGTCGGTGTCCAGACGGGGCTGGAATCTCTCCAGAGAAGGAGACTCCACACCCTCTGGGCAGCCTGTCCCAGGGCTCCCTCACCCTCACTGGGGAAAAGTTCTTCCCCAGGTTGCTGTGGAACTCCCTGTGCTCCAACTTGCAGCCATTGCCCCTTGTCCTGTCCCCACAGACACTGAAAAGGGGCTGGCCATTCCCCCTGCATCCCATCCTTCAGATATTGATAAAGATGCCCTCAGAGATTTGTACAGATAGAAACCAACCAAGTTTGGGGTTTATTTGAACTCTTTTTAGGACAGGTAAGTGCCCACCAAGACCCTTAGGTGTGTTCCCATCTCTCAGAACCACATCCAAAACCATGACTACAGAAATCCTCTGGGGTTCAGCTTAACAGTAAAACTCCTTTTATTTGCAGTTTATGGCTTGAGGTGTAGGGAGATTTTTCCATAAGATTTCTGTTTCCATATCCAGCTAAACACACAGTGAACACTGCCTTGAGAAACAAGGGGCTTGGTGTCTCTTTAGGCTCCCTCTGTTCACTAAGTGTGCAGGAGCTCAGTTACCTTGCATCCAAAGCCTTCTGGCACATTCTGCTAGCACTGGCCAGACTCTACTAGGAGATCACATAGCATGATAAAACATAGGTGGGTTTTTTTATTTCCCAGGAAAGCAAGGCAAATATTGGGACTGACATAGGGAAATAATCAGACTCCAACTGGAAAGCAGTGGGATAATGAGAAGAAGGAAGCAATGGCCTCCTCTTATTAATGGTTATCTGCCCTTCCTAGAGACTGTGTTCCAGTGTGTAAGAAGCATTAGCCTAGCAAGTCATAGAATCATAGAATCACAGACTGGTCTGGGTTGGAAGGGACCCCAAGGATCACAGAGCTCCAACCCCCTGCCACAGGCAGGGACACCAACCTCAGGCCTGGAGCTACACAAGGTTGCCCAGGGCCCCATCCAACCTGGCCTGGAACACCCCCAGACACGGGGCACCCACCCCCTCTCTGGGCAGCCCCTTCCAGCCCCTCACCACTCTCTCTGCAAAGAACTTCCCCCCAATCTCTCCTCTAACCCTTCCCTCCTCCAGCTTCACTCCATCCCCCTTGTCCTGCCAGTCTCTGCCCAACAAGCTGATTCCCCTCCTGTTCCTCTGCTCCCTTCAGGCACTGGCGGGCTGCAATGAGGTCCCCCCACAGCCTTCTCTTCTCCAGCTCCTGCTTACATAGCCCCACAAGACTATTACCTGGCAGCAAAGGCATTTTATAACTGTTTTTTACATTATGTTATATAGATAACCATTCATCTTCAAAGTGACTCTCCTGCACTTTGTGTTATCTCTGATATTTTCTTAGTTTGGTCAAAAATTTACATCCAGAAAGAGTTACAATATTCTGCCCCAGTAGGATTTAAGAGATGAAGTTCCATGTGTCCTCTGCTTGGTTGTCAGCCAAGAAAGCAGCCTTCTCTCATGCACAAGTATAGCTCTAAATATTCCTGGGAATTTCTAATCCATAGCTAACTCACTTTTAGGCACAGTATATTTAGCATCTATTACCAGGATGAAAAATAAATAAAGGTTTGGTTGTCAGTCCCTCCTGGGGACATAAATACTGAGCTGATTCTGTTCTAATTGGTTTCTTGCCACTTTTTTTATCCTACAGGTTCATAGCCAAGAACATTTCAAGGCTGCAGCACCTGGGGATAACCCATGTTCTGAATGCAGCAGAGGGGAAGTCATTCATGCATGTGAACACTAATGCAGAGTTCTATGAAGGCACAGGCATCAGATACCATGGCATCAAAGCTAATGACACGCAGGAGTTCAACCTCAGTCGCTATTTTGAGGAGGCAGCTGATTTTATTGAGAAAGCCCTTGCTCAGAAGGATGGTAAGGCCAACTGAAATACCTTTCTAAGCATGTTTTCTGTGAGCTGTGTGTGTCTCTTTAGCTCTTTGTTTTACTGCTTCAAATGGTTCTTTTGCTCAGATTATCAGCTGAATGACCCAAAGTCAGGAATTCAGATCAGAATTTGAATGATGCTCCAGAGCTGGAAGGAGTGGCTGACAGGCAGTTGATGTCATCTACCTTGACTGCAGCAAGGCTTTGATCCTGTCTCCCATGACACCCTGATAGCAAAGCTGAGAGAGCATGGGATGGATGAGAGGACAGGGAGGTGGGTTGGGAACTGGCTGTGGGACCGAGCTCAGAGGGTGGGGATCAGTGGAGCAGAGTCTGGCTGGAGACCTGTGACCAGTGGTGTCCCCAGGGCTCAGTGTTGGGTCCAGTCCTGTTCAATATCTTCATTGACACCTTGATGAGGGAACAGCACCCACCCTCAGCAAGTGCTGATGATCCAGAGCTGGGAGGGGTGGCTGACAGGCAGGACACTGCACTGCCATCCAGAGACCTGGCCAGGCTGGAGAGCTGGGCAGGGAGAGACCAGATGAGATTCAACAAAAGCCAGTGGAGAGTCTGGCCCCTGGGGAGGAATAACTGCTGGAATCAGGACAGGCTGGGGGGGAGCTGCTGGAGAGGAGCTGTGTGGAGAAGGACCTGGGGGTGCTGGTGGGTGACAGGGTGGCCATGAGCCAGCAGTGTGCCCTGGGGCTGAGAGAGACAATGGGATCCTGGGGGCATCAGGAGGAGTGTGGGCAGCAGGTGACAGGAGGGGATCCTCCCCCTCTGCTCTGCCCTGCTCAGGCCCCACCTGGAGTGTTGTGTCCAGTGCTGGGCTCCCTGGGATCAAACAGCCAGGGATCTCCTGGAGAGAGTCCAGAGGAGGCTGAGGAGATGATGAAGGGCCTGGAGCATCTCCCCTGGGAGGAAAGGCTGAGAGAGCTGGGGCTGTTCAGCCTGGAGAGAAGAAGACTCAGGGGGGACCTTGTGAATGTTGATCAATATCTGAAGGATGGGATGCAGGGGGAATGGCCAGCCCCTTTTCAGTGTCTGTGGGGACAGGACAAGGGGCAATGGCTGCAAGTTGGAGCACAGGAAGTTCCACAGCAACCTGGGGAAGAACTTTTCCCCAGTGAGGGTGAGGGAGCCCTGGAACAGGCTGCCCAGGGGGTGTGGAGTCTCCTTCTCTGGAGAGATTCCAGCCCCGTCTGGACACCGACCTGTGTGCCCTGTCCTAGGGACCCTGCTTTGGCAGGGGGTTGGACCCCATGGGCTCTGGAGGCCCCTTCCAACCCCTGTGACTCTGTGAATCCACAGACCCAGTATACACCATAAGACACCCTCTGTCCATACATGTAGGCTTCCAGTATAAGGCAGAAGGGGTGGCTTTGGAGAATGAAAGAGCTGTTCCATCCTATCATTGTGCTTTTCTGGAAAAAACATGTTATTTTTCCTTAGGAGTGGTAAGTGATATGGAAAAATGAAGTAAATCCAGGCTCTGTAAGTTGGTTATGGGCACTAGAGAGTGTAAATTTAAGGGCAGAAGTGACACAAGTAACATGTTGCTGAAGGGGAATCACACAACTGCCACTTGGTGGGTGTTTTCCACATGCTCAGTAAGGATGGACACTGCAGCTTTACAATTTGTATTGTAAAATGATGAATTATTTTATGTGCTGGTTACCCAATTATCCCCTGGGATTGCAGGAAGGTTGGGGATGCTGTTTGCAATCCTGTTGATTGCCACATTTCTCAGCAGGAATCCTAGGACAGAGAGCAGTGGGCCAGATGGTGTTGTTCCCTGACTATTTCTGCATACCAGTTATCTCTACTCATGCCTCATTTTTTCCTTGCTCCATGAATGAGCATGAAAAAGGAGGAATGAGAATTCCCACAGCTCTACAAGTTCTTTCTCTGGGATGGGCAGAGGGATGGGATGTGCTGGGATGTGCTTCTGACAGATGGAAAGAAATATAAACTCCAGTTTGGTGGAGCTTGAGGAGTTCTAAAAACTGAAGTGTGACACTTCCAGTGAGTGTTGTGACTCACTGACACAGGTTGGGGTGGGGAAGAAGAGTTTAATAGTGCCTGCTGCCACTGCCTGTCCCTGCCCAGTTTGATCTAAGCACTTGCAGAGTCAATCTGAATTACAGTTCTTAGTGGTTGTCTGCCATACCTGCTGGTGTTTTCTCACTGTGGTAAACAAGGAGGAACTTTGTAGCTGGGTTATGCTGGAGGCAGGTTTAAAATTAACTCAGCAGTGAAATGTGATAGTTCTGTCTGACATTGAAAAGTAGAGTCAGGACAGTGAAGCCAAGATCAACTCAGGAGGCCCCAGCTGGATCCTGTGTCCAGAGCTGGGTCCCCAGGACAAGAGAGATGTGGGGCTGTTGGAGAGGGGTCAGAGGAGCCACGGAGATGCTCAGAGGGCTGGAGCAGCTCCCCTCTGGAGAGAGGCTGAGGGAGCTGGGCTGGGTCAGCCTGGAGAAGAGAAGGCTGTGGGGGGACCTCATTGCAGCCTGCCAGTGCCTGAAGGGAGCAGAGGAACAGGAGGGGAATCAGCTTGTTCAAGGGCAGAGACTGGCAGGACAAGGGGGATGGAGTGAAGCTGGAGGAGGGAAGGTTTAGATTGGATATTAGGGGGAAGTTTTTTCCAGAGAGAGTGGTGAGGGGCTGGAACAGGCTGCCCAGAGAGGGGGTGGGTGCCCCGTGTCTGGGGGTGTTCAAGGCCAGGTTGGATGGAGCCCTGGGCAACCTTGTGTAGCTCCAGGCCAGAGGTTGGTGTCCCTGCCTGTGGCAGGGGGTTGGAGCTCTGTGGCCCTTGGGGTCCCTTCCAACTCAGACCAGGCTGGAATTCTATGAAGAGCAACACAAAATGGTCAGCAGAGAAAGTACAGTAATACCAGTCTTACAGCAGCTGGAGAAATGGAAATTCTGACTGCTACAGAGGACGTAGAACTTGAAAAAAGGTGTTATCACTCTGTCAGTATCACTCTGTCAGTATCACTCTGTCAGTAGGGTAAGTTTTCTGGCAGGACTTCTGACCCCATGGGGGTGCCCATGCTGGAGCAGTCTGTTCCTGAAGGACTGCAACCCATGCTGGAGCAGCTAGTGAAGAACTGAAACCCTTGGGAAGAATCCATACTAGAGACAGAATCACAGAGTCACAGAGCTGTAGGGGTTGGAAGGGACCTTGATAGCTCATGGGGTCCAACCCCCCTGTCAAAGCAGCTCCCCAGCTCATACTAACAGAATCAAGACCTGGTTTTGTTTCTCATTATCCTGCTCTGATTTAATTGGTAATAAAGTAAATTAATTTCCTGAAGTTGAGCCTGTTTTGCCTGTGATGGTCATTGCTGGTGATGGGCATCCAGCCAGGCTTAACCCACCACATGGGTAAATCCTGGGGGTAGGGATCCAGCAATGATCCAGCAAGCTGCCCTCTGAGCAACCCAGCTTCATTTTATTGCTTCTCAGCTGCTTCCTCTTTGACCTGCTTTTCCAGACACAAAAGTTTCCCCTTCCCAAACACCCTGGGAGATTTGGACCAAGCCTATTCTCCAGAGTGAATTTTCTTCTGAGACAAGAGATGAACTGTGCACACACATTTGCATCAGAAGCACAACTGGCTTTGAACCACAGCAAGTGGGTTACATGGGCCTTGAGCTGCAGAGGCTTCTCAGGTCAAGGCAACTTTCTAATCAGTACCGAGTTAAACACCTAAAACAATTAATCCTCAACATTTCTTGAGAGCCTGATGCCATAAATGAGCAAGTTTTAGATATTATTTATCATATACATGGATGAAAATTGGCTTCCTGTGCTGGTTTTAGCTGGAATAGAATGAATTTTCTTCACAGTAGCTGGTACTAGGCTAAAGGTGCCTGTGAGGGAGCTGGGGAAGAGCTGTTCCTGAGGGCATGGAGTGATGGGATGAAGGGGGATGGGTTTAAACTGGAAAAGGGGAGATTTAGGTTGGATATTAGGAAAAAGTTCTTCCCTCTGAGGGTGGTGGGACACTGGCCCAGGGTGCCCAGAGAGGTGGGGGAGGCCCCATCCCTGGAGACATCCAAGGTCAGGCTGGATGGGGCTCTGAGGGACCTGCTCTAGTGAAGATGTCCCTGCTCACTGCAGGGTGGGACTGGATGGGCTCTGAAGGTCCCTTCCAACCCAACACACCCTGTGATTCCATCCTGTGATCCTGTGCTTTGGATTTCTGCTGAAGATGGTGTTGATAATACAGAGATGGTTTTGTTACTGCTGAGCTGAGCAGTGCTTGCCAGAGTCAAGGACCCTACTGCTTCTCACCCACCAGCAAGTAGGCTGAGGGTGCACAAGAAGCTGAGAGGTGGCACTGCCAGGACCCTACCTGACCATAGGCTACTCCACACTGTCTGACATCATGCTCAGCATATAAAGCTGGGGGAAGAAGAAGGAAGGAGGGATATTTGGAGTGATGCTGTCCATCTTCCCAAATAACCATTATGCACAATGCAGCCCTGCTTTCCCTGGCCCATGGGAAGCAGGGAATGAATTCCTTGCTTTGCTTTCCTTATGTGCATGGCTTTTGCTTTACTGATTAAGCTGTCTTCTCCTCAACCCACAAGTTTCCTCACTTTCACCCTTCTCAATTCTCTTCCCCATCACACTGGGGTGGGGGTGAGTGAGGAGCTGTGTGGCACTTAGCTGCAGGCTGGTGTTAAACCACACCACTCACCCTCTGCAGCTGCTCAGAAGGGTTTACAGCCTTCCTCTGTGAAAGGCAGTGTCATAAGGGCTGCCTTCCAGACCCTTAGCATAACACATCTGCCTCCCAGAGAGTACAATTCTAAAGTGCCAATGTAAGAACATAGAATGGCAAGGGTTGGAAGGGACCCCAAGGGTCACAGAGCTCCAACACCTGCCACAGGCAGGGCCACCAACCTCAGGCCTGGATCTACACAAGGTTGCCCAGGGCCCCATCCAACCTGGCCTTGAACACCCCCAGACACGAGGCACCCACCCCCTCTCTGGGCAGCCCCTTCCAGCCCCTCCCCACTCTCTCTGTACAGAACCTCCCCCTAAGATCCAATGTAAACTCTTCAAGAATACCTTCCAGTGTAACCAGAGTGTGGCCTATGTCCCCTGCAGGACAGGTGTTGGTGCACTGCCGCGAGGGCTACAGCCGCTCCCCCACGCTGGTCATCGCCTACCTCATGCTGCGCCACAACATGGACGTCAGGTCTGCGCTGAGCGCGGTGCGGCAGAAGCGAGAGATCGGCCCCAACGACGGCTTCCTGAGGCAGCTCTGCCAGCTCAACGAGCGCTTGCTGAAGGAGGGCAAACTGAAGCCCTAGAGGAAAGCACCATACTACTTTGGAAGTGTCTCAAACCATCAGAGGACCTTATTAGGTGCTTTAGATTCCCAACCCCTAACCACCAAGCTACAGCACCTGAGGTGAGGGAGGCAGACAGGATTCCTGCTCTGGTCTAGTGAAAGTCTCTTTCTTGGACTCTGGATGTTTCAAGAGGACACAAAGCTGGGTCACTGGTGGGAGCTGTTGCAGTAAAGAGGTGTTTTTAAGAGGGGTAACTCCAGTGACAAGAGCTGCCTTCCTGTGTGTTTCAGACACCCCCCTCCCCAGAATCTGTGGTTCACACTGGCACTGAGTGTGATTCATTTAAGCTTTGCCTTGTATCCCACCTGAGCACTATACTGGGAGAGCTTTAGATTCCCAACCCCTAACCACCAAGCTACAGCACCCAAGGTGAGGGAGTGAGACAGAATTCCTGCTTTGGTCTAGTGAAAGTCTCTTCCTCAGACTCTGTCTTTCAAGGGGACACAAAGCTGGGTCACTGGTGGGAGCTGTTGCAATAAAGAGGGGTAACTCCAGTGACAAGAGCTGCCTTCCTATGTGTTTCAGACACCCCCCCTCCCCAGACTGTGTGGTTCACACTGGCACTGAGTGTGATTCATTTAAGCTTTGCCTTGTATCCCACCAGAGCACTATACTGGGAGAGCCCCAACACATCTCTTCACTCTTAATTAAAGGACTGTATTTTCTAAAGCTTTCCTTTTTCCATGCACACAGGTGCCTAATGTTTGTGTGTAGGAGCTCCCAGGAACAGAAAAGCATATATATATATGTTTCTATATACATATGCAGTCATATAAAGTGAAGTGTAGGCAGCACTGTGTGCAGTGTGGATTGATGCAATACACAGCCTGTGGTAGTAAAGCCATTCAGAGCCCAGTCTTGATGCACACTGTGTCCTCCTTGCTGTTGTGGTTGACATGAAATAGTTCAGTGTTAAATGCTCTTTTCTTTTTGTTTGGAAGTCATACTAGGAGAAAAACATGTCAAGAGTGAATGGTGAGGAAGAAACTTGAGCAGGGAAGAAATAATGTCTGTATTTAGGAGTGTGATAAAGACCTAAATATCAGAATCAAGTGGCTCCTGAGTTTTGTATTGAATTTGGTGTCTCTGTCTCCAATCTTTATTGCTGCTGGTTGTTAATGTGGAATGGAGGAGCACACGTGGGGATGGCTTGTGGTAGGGCAGCATGGGTGTGCTTCTAGACAGGGAATTACAGGCTGGTGAGCCTGGGAAGATCATGGAACAGATCCTCCTGGATGACATGCTGGAGCACATGAGGGAAGAGCGTGTGATCCGGGACAGCCAGCACGGCTTCACCAAGGGCAGGTCGTGCCTCACCAGGCTGGTGACTCTCTGATGGAGTGACAGCATCAGTAGATAAAGGGAAGGTGACCAGTGTCATCTACCTGGACTTGTGCAAGGCCTTTGACACAGTCCCCACCACATCCTTATCTCTAAACTGGAGAGATGTGAATTTGATGGGTGCACCATCCAGTGGGTAAGAAACTGGTTAACAGAAACCATTGGGCCATTAGATTTTTGTTACTCCTCCACAGACAGTAAAACAAGCTATTAGTTGTCAGATTAAAGCCAGAATGATTCACTGAATTGAGCCTGTTTACCTCATGGAGATGTTTCAGCATTTATCAGTATCAAGAAATACTGAGAAATCAAGGCATGCAGGAATTTGGGGTTATATTCAATAGATTCTTTTAATTCACTGCTCAGTGTGGTAACTTCAGTGATACTCTCACCCATTTATCTCAATGATAACAAAACTGAGTTACCAAATGCTTTGTCATAGGGTGGGGAGAGGAATAAATAAGCCAATGTTAACAACTGATTGGAAAACTTGATCTCTTAGATCCTATTTTGAGTTACTGACAGGTGACTCCAATGAAAGAATTCCTAGTCCTGCTCTCAGAGCAGGCTAAAAATAGAATGTCAGGCTGCTGCTGCATTAATGGAGCATAGCCTTCCTCCTTTAGTCTTACCTTCCTGCTTTAAGTACAGTCATGTTGCAAATTGCCTATTTTAGCTGTCCCAAGAGCTTGTATGTCTCTAATCCAAAACAATATGCTGTATGTGTTTAAATTTCTCCAAGTGTAGAAGGAAACATATAAAAATGGGTATGAGAGAGCCCTTTCCATGCAACAAGAAATTGAGAAAGCACTGGAAGCAATACACCTTTTTATTCTACTGACATTACTTGCCCTCTGCTGCATCATGATCCTTCCAAGGATGCTCATTCTGGATGATGCTTTTAAAAACAACTTGCAAATAGCAGCACTAAACTTTTGGACTTGAAACCTCTTGGTTATAGCTAAAATAGTGTGATGGGGATTCACATGAGTGTGTTTATCCAGAATAGCAGTGTGGAAAGCCACTTCTGGTGTAGAAAGCCACTCTGGAGATGGGATGGGGTCTCTGGAACAGAGAACAAATGCAATTACCATGGTAAATCCAGCCCAGTGAAGGAAAAAGCAAGAATGTCAGGTTTTTGTATTCAAGAGTCAATGTGTTGGAGGTGAGAAGCTATTAGCATTTCACAGCAAGGAACAAAGGAGTCCAGGGAGATAAAATGATACTATATGTAAAAATAAATTCACCTTCTGGGAGGAGTGGCTGACAGGCAGGACACTGCACTGCCATCCAGAGACCTGGCCAGGCTGGAGAGCTGGGCAGGGAGAGACCAGATGGGGTTCAACAATCACAGAATCACAGAGCTGTAGGGGTTGGAAGGGACCTTGAGAGCTCATGGGGTCCAACCACCCTGCCAAAGCAGCTCCCCAGCTCATACTGCACAGATAGGTGTCCAGATGGGTCTGGAATCTCTCCAGAGAAGGAGACTCCACACCCCCTGGGCAGCCTGTCCCAGGGCTCCCTCACCCTCACTGGGGAAAAGTTCTTCCCCAGGGTGCTGGGGAATAACATGTTGGGCTGAGAGAGACAATGGGATCCTGGGGGCATCAGGAGGAGTGTGGGCAGCAGGTGACAGGAGGGGATCCTCCCCCTCTGCTCTGCCCTGCTCAGGCACCACCTGGAGTGTTGTGTCCAGTGCTGGGCTCCCTGGGATCAAACAGCCAGGGATCTCCTGGAGAGAGTCCAGAGGAGGCTGAGGAGATGCTGAAGGGCCTGGAGCATCTCCCCTGGGAGGAAAGGCTGAGAGAGCTGGGGCTGTTCAGCCTGGAGAGAAGAAGACTCAGGGGGGACCTTATGAATGTTGATCAATATCTGAAGGATGGGATGCAGGGGAATGGCCAGCCCCTTTTCAGTGTCTGTGGGGACAGGACAAGGGGCAATGGCTGCAAGTTGGAGCACAGGAAGTTCCACAGCAACCTGGGGTAGAACTTTTCCCCAGTGAGGGTGAGGGAGCCCTGGGACAGGCTGCCCAGGGGGTGTGGAGTCTCCTTCTCTGGAGAGATTCCAGCCCCATCTGGACACCGACCTGTGTGCCCTGTCCTAGGGACCCTGCTTTGGCAGGGGGTTGGACCCCATGGGCTCTGGAGGGCCCTTCCAACCTCCATGATTCTTTGTGATTCGGTGTGATTCTACTCATGCTGAACCAAGTGTTTCTTGGGTGTTGCATAAGCACAGGAGAGAAATTTGTAACTAAAAATTAAGGTTCAAAGCAAAAAATTCCATTTTTTGGAGTGTTTTCTTCATCCTTTGGTCCTGCAGCTGAGGCTGCAGTGTTGGCAGGTGGTGTATTGAGTGTACTACTGGAACACTGTGTGTTCAGAGTTCATTGGCACCTTGAATACTGGGTTCAGGTTTGGGCCCCACACTCCAGGAAACACATCGAGGCCCTGGAGAGTGTCCAGAGAAGGGCAGCCAGGCTGGGGAAGGGGCTGGAGGGCAAATCCTCTGAGGAGCAGCTGAGGGAGCTGGGGGTGTTGAGCCTGGAGAAGAGGAGGCTGAGGGGAGACCTTCTCCCCACCTCCCCTGCCCTGCCAGGAGGGTGCAGAGAGGTGGGGGATGGTCTCTTCAGCCAGGGGACAGGAGATGGGACAAGGGGCAATGGGCTCAAGCTGCCCCAGGGCAGGGTCAGAGCAGATGGGAGGGAAAAGTTCTTCCCTGGCAGAGTTGTGGGGCTGTGGTACAGGCTGCCCAGGGAGGGGCTGAGTCCCCTTCCCTGGGGGTATTTAACAGAGGGGAGATGAGGTGCTCAGGGATCTGGTTTAGCTCAGGATGGGATTGGTTGGACTTGATGATCTTAAAGGTCTTTTCCAACCTGGGGAACCTGTGATCTCTGCACCAAAGCACCAACCATCCAGGAGAGGAGGACATGCTGCAGATGACCATCAGTATGGCTGAAGGAGCTGGAGGTGTTCAGCCTGGAGGAGAGGAGGCTGAGGGGAGACCTTCCTGCTCTCCCCAGTTCCCTGGAAGGAGGTTGTGGGGAGCTGGGGCTCAGCCTCTTCTCACAGATACCCAGCGAGAGGAGGAGAGGGAATGGCTGCAGGCTGGGCCAGGGGAGGCTCAGGTTAGAAATGAGGAGACATTTCTTCTCCCAAAGAGCAGTTGGGTGTTGGAACAGGCTGCCCAGGGAGGTGGTGGGGTCACTGTCCCTTGGGGTGTTCAAGGGAAGGTTGGGTGAGGGGCTGAGGGACAGGGGTTAGTGAGGGCTGTAGGTGATGAGGGATGGTTGGACTGGATGATCCTGGGGGTCTTATCCATCCTTCATGATTCAGTGATTCTGCTCTGAACCATAGGTGCCAGAAGGTGCTTCCTGAGCAAACACTGCCATATGTCACTGCTGAAAAGTGAACATTTCAGGAACTTCTTTCAGACCTGGAATGAATAACACCCAAACAGCAGCCACAATACACTGTAACTCCACTTTTGGATCTTGAGTCTGTGTTGCTACTGGACATGTTTTTCTCCTACAACATGAATATGCCTGGCTTAACCTCCCTTACTGATGTCAGAATTAATTCATTTTACATATTTTCATTGCTCTGTTTTCAGAATTTAAACATTTCCACTGAGTCCAGAAGTGACTCAATCTCTGATGCTGGATCTGGAAGCAGGATTTTTTCCCCCCTTTCTTTCTTTAAATCAGTTCTGCTAGTTCACTGTGTTTAGCACAGAGGGGCTATTTAATGCAATCTCATTTAATCTGGCAGAGGTGTCAGCTCAAATTACTTCCTAGGTTTTGCCAATGAGTAAAACTGAAAATAGAATGGGCCCAGGAGGGATTTCTGAAGGATTTATTCACAAGAATGAGTATCCTATTTATTTCTGCTATTCTGCAAATAAATCCTGGGAATGCAGATCATGGGAGTAATACATGTCAGTGGTTGGTTTGGGTTTGTTTTTTTTTTAATTTTAATTTTAATTCCATCCTGCAAAGGTTGTTGGCTAGCTGACTCACCAGATGGAGCTGTAGGCTTGTTATTCTTCACTAGCTACTCATCATTCCATTCCTGACCAGTGCTGGTGTCCAAATCTAATGTGTTCTCATCCTATCACCAAACAAGCCAAGCCACCAGAAGGATTTCTCCGTGCATTTGCTGGTCTCTGCTGGGAGAACATGAAGCTCCCATTTATTTTTGGCAGCTTGCAGGTAAAATCCCCTGGTAGTGTGATTGATACTTCACAAGGTAGTTTGTGACTCAGCAAAATTCTTAGGAGACAGACAGAAAAGCTGCCTGGAAGGGTGGCTTTGGAGCACCTTACACCTCTGTGAGAAGTTCTTGAAGGTATCAGAAAACTGAACTCCTGAGCAGTGTGTAGGTGATGAGCCACTGTCCACAGGTAAGTTTAAACTGCACACATGTGTTTTAAGGCTGGGGTACCTAACAGAGCACCCCTTGGGCCCAGGCCTGGGCAGAGGGGGTGCATCCTGTGCACCAGAAGCTGTGAGTGACAGAAGTGATTTCAGGAGCTGTCTGTATGCACTTGCCTTCAAGGTACAGCCTTGCCATGCAGGTACAGCAGGACAGAAGCCCAAGTCCAGAAGCAGCACTGAGTTCAGGCTGAGTCTATGATGCCGGTTTCCTCCGTCTGCCAGCTCCCCTAATACAGCTCATTGCTTCTTAGCATGGATGTGGGGTTTTCAACTCAGAAACCAGCACCCCAGTTATGAGTATCATAGAATCATAGAATGGCATAGGTTGTAAGGGACCCCAAGGGTCACCGAGCTCCAACCTCCTGCCACAGGCAGGGACACCAACCTCAGGCCTGGAGCTACACAAGGTTGCCCGGGGCCCCATCCAACCTGGCCTTGAACACCCCCAGACACGGGGCACCCACCCCCTCTCTGGGCAGCCCCTTCCAGCCCCTCACCACTCTCTCTGCAAAGAACTTCCCCCCAGTCTCTCCTCTAACCCTTCCCTCCTCCAGCTTCACTCCAGCCCCCTTGTCCTGCCAGTCTCTGCCCTTGAACAAGCTGATTCCCCTCCTGTTCCTCTGCTCCCTTCAGGCACTGGCAGGCTGCAATGAGGTCCCCCCACAGCCTTCTCTTCTCCAGGCTGACCCAGCCCAGCTCCCTCAGCCTCTCTCCAGAGGGGAGCTGCTCCAGCCCTCTGAGCATCTCCGTGGCTCCTCTGACCCCTCTCCAACAGCCCCACATCTCTCTTGTCCTGGGCCCCAGCTCTGGACAGAGGATCCAGCTGGGGCCTCCCCAGGGCAGAGCAGAGAGGGACAATCCCCTCCCTGTCCCTGCTGCCACCCCTCTGCTGATGGAGCCCAGGATCCCATCGCCCTTCCCAGCTGCCAGAGCCACTGCTGGCTCATGTTAAGTTTCTCATCCACCAGAATCCCCAAGTCCTTCTCACAGGGCTGCTCTCCAGGAGCTCTTCTCCCAGCCTGTATCTATGGCTGGGATTCTTCTGGCCCAAGAAGATCACACATTAGTATATCCAAAGGAAAGAAAAAAGAGCTGTATTGTGAGGCCTGAAAGCAGAGTCTATACAGAGTCTCGCGTATAACTCCATCATGGGAGCCTAGCCTGTTCTTTGAAGGAAAAATAATTTAAAAACATAATCAAACCCCAAACCAATCAGCAAAACTCTGTTAGGACAGTGTCTCTCCAGCTTTCCCAGCTGGGGTCTGTCTTGTCTTCAGAACCCTTTCTGTTTGGTGGGCAGTCAGGCAATGCCCCTGTGAAGCTGTCTATCCCTTGCTGCTGGATAGATTCCACCTGTAGCTCTCAGCCAAAAAATAGACTTATAAATAACTGAGAAACATTGTGCCTGGAAAAGAGTGTTTGCAAATGGCTGTTTGGGGGCTTCCTGTAATTGTGAGAGCATCATTAGCTGTTCTGAGTAAAGGGGGTAGTTATTAATGAAAGATAATCAGAGGTGCTGCAGATGATGGGAAAATGGAAAGCAGCTCATCTGAGGGAAATGATGTGACAACAGTCTGTATCAAAGAATGACAGCCTCACTGCCTGGGGAGGAGAAACATCTTGGCAACAGAAAAGAGTATGTTGTAGCCCTCCATAAGAACAGAGTCATTTCTGAGGTGGTAGGGTGCATGAGATGGGGGCTGGAGGGAAGGAGGAAGGGGAACAGACAGTAAGGGCTCACAGCTGCATGTGACACGGTTGCTTTGGAAAGGGGGCTCTTCTGGGAATGCTGATTGCCGTAATTTTGGGCAAAGAGAAAGAGTAGGAGAGAAAGGAGCACCTGCCCTACAAAGAGAGGCTGAGGGAGCTGGGCTGGGTCAGCCTGGAGAAGAGAAGGCTGTGGGGGGACCTCATTGCAGCCTGCCAGTGCCTGAAGGGAGCAGAGGAACAGGAGGGGAATGGGCTTGTTCAAGGGCAGAGACTGGCAGGACAAGGGGGATGGAGTGAAGCTGGAGGAGGGAAGGGGGAGAGGAGAGATTGGGGGGAAGTTCTTTGCAGAGAGAGTGGTGAGGGGCTGGAAGGGGCTGCCCAGAGAGGGGGTGGGTGCCCCGTGTCTGGGGGTGTTCAAGGCCAGGTTGGATGGGGCCCTGGGCAACCTTGTGTAGCTCCAGGCCTGGAGGTTGATGGCCCTGCCTGTGGCAGGGGGTTGGAGCTCTGTGACCCTTGGGGTCCCTTACAACCCATGCCATCCTATGATTCTATGAAAGCATGCCACAGTGAACTTCAGCTGCATAGAGCAGGTGGGCTGAAGCTCCTCAAATTCAGTACTGGTAGTGTTCTGCTGTGTGTGTAAAGCTGAAGTGAAATGTCCTCATGTCATTGCTGCTGTTCCTTATTTATCATCAAGGTCACCCAAAGGGACAACACACCTCCACTTTGCACTTGGTGACCTGTTTTCCATGCCAGGGTAGAGTGCAGGCCATAGGTAATGCACCTTACATCAGTAGGGAAAAGTCAGGCAGTGAATCACTTTCAAATCTCTTCCCCATGAAATATTTTCCTGAGGATGTACACAAACACTGCAGCAACACCAATCCTTCTGCTCTCAGTACCCACAACAGGCTTGATGTAGTATCTAACCTTCCCAATAGCTGAGATGCTTTCCCATTCATGTATTTAGCCTGGTACATTTTTGCAAAGAACTTGAAAGTGTTTGTGGGCTTGAGACAAAGAAACAAGGCAGCTATCACTGCTGTAATTTTTGCATGGAAGAAGGATACCATAGATGAGATTTTAAAGCATGACACATCTTGGGCACAAGTGCCCTATACATAAGGGCATCAATGCTCTCTCTTTTGTTGCTTGCATCACAAATGGAAATCAGTCTGATTATCAGAATCACAAGGTTAGAAAAGACCTATCTGCTTGTATTTAAGCAAATAGACTATATTCAACACTTGCACAGAATGTCAGCAATGAATATATATATTTTTTTAAGTAATAAAAATGTGAGAAAGGGCACATCAAAAAGCCTGAGGTACAGCATCCTGGCTATTTACCCTAACTAATATTCCAAACAGCCTATTTTCTTAAGGAAAACTAACCAAAACGACTTCTCTTTCTGAATAGAAGCTCTTTCCTGTTTCTTCCAGTATATTTGTGAAACAAAATGTAGAGCTCTTGGTTTCATAAAGGAGCAAAAAAATCCCCCAAACAGCTCACACCCTTTCCCTACTGAGACTGCAAAGCAGAACTACTGAGCTGCAGTTTGCAGCTTTGCTTACTTTGTACCTGGCCTGGGGAAAAAGAGGAGAAAAGAACAGCAAAAAGAAAGTCTTAAAAGCCTTTGGAAAAGACAACAGCCAAAGATATTCAAATATGGAGGTTAAAAGCAGGTTTTAATCAGAACATTGTTAGAAGAAATTGCAGAAAGACTCGTCAGGTTGCAATTCATCCCAGCCTTGTCAATCCCTGTTGTTGCCAGGCACAAAAAAATGAAGCTCATAGGAGAAGTTCTTACATAGAAGTTGTAGAATATTGTCACTTAACCCACCCCCACACACCCATTTTATTTCACACGGACAAAAGCTCAGATGAATGAGTTGTTGTTTGGCCCTTCCCACTTTGTATGGTCATTGGCTGGCTGGGTTCTAAAAAGGATTTAAAAAAGGGGAATAATGTGCCTTTGCCTGGGATCTGAGACTGTCAGGGTGCTGAAAAGCTAATCTGTGAGCTGCCACCATGCAGATCTCTTGGGCTGTGTGCTCTGTCTGTGTCTTAACACAAATTGCATTTCCATCAGTGGAAGGGTGGCAGATGTTTAAAAATGATGCTACAGAAATAATCCCTGAGATCACTGAAAATACAGAAACACCCATGGAGCAGACTCCCAGCAGCAACAACAACACAATGAACCAGGCAAAGCATGGAGGAAGACACATACAACAAGCTCCAGAGCCTAATGGTAAGAAAAAGAATGTTGTTTGGACTCTTAAGAGACAGTTTGTAAGAGAAAACTTGTTATCATGTATGTTTGTTTATTAAAAGCTTTAGGTGTGGATCTAATGCTGTAAATGACAGGGAGTTACCTCTACTCTTGGAGAGCTATCAGTGTGAAGGTTGGAAGGGATATATCAGAGTTTACTGATGAAAAATGTGCTCTACCTATTGAACAACCTGTAGGTACCACAAGGCACATTCAGGCTCTGCCCAGCTGCTCTCTGCAGGCACAACTCCAATAATGTAAAACCTGTAGAAGGTGCTGCTTGAATTTCCCAGGATTTAGTGCCTGGCAAGCTCTGCAAAGGAAGTGGCTGGCTTCAAAAGTCATCTCTCTTTGATGTTAGGATGGGGCAGTGGGCTGACAGTGGGAGATAACAATATAAATCCTTCATACTGTGAAAGAGGCACATTAGTGATGTCTAAGCTTATACAGCAGGGACAGCACGTGGAGGTTGGGTCCAGCTCCATGAGAGGAGCGTGCTGCTCACTGCGCTCTGCCAGCAGCCACCAAAGCTGTTAGGAGGCGTTAACCCAGGGGGGCTATAGTCCCCTCCAACTCATGTGGGCATAAATGCCCCAAGGAGGGGGAATTCATGCCCAGATGAGTTGGAGGGGACTGTGTTTTGCAGAGCTGAGCAGTCTCAGAGTCGGTGGTCCCAGCGTTGGCCTCGATGCAAAGCACAAGCCTCGTGAAGTGAGAAGGAAGATGGGCACTCAGCACCCAACAGAGAAAGTTATTTTAAAATAAGCATCCTACTGGCAAAGAGGGAGACCTCAGTCCTCCAAACTGACTCCTTTGGCTACAAAATGCACGTAGCAGCAAGTCAAGCTTAGAGTTTCCATCGATGTGAGTTGCAGATCTGAGCTGGGCTTCTTTTTCTGGGGACAACTGGGAGGGAGTTGTGTTTTTCTGTGGCAGCTGGCAGTTAAACTGTTTAAAACCATGGCAAATAACACTTTTTAGAAGAAGGAAAAACAATGAAGTAATGTTTTGAAGAGTGTGACTTTATATGGGTCTTAAATCCCTAACAGGGGGAGCACTGTGCTTCCCAAGGGCAGCCCCACCAACCACTAGCTCAAGGCAGGTTGGCTTTGCTGCATCTCACTACCTTCATTTTTTAGCCTGACCTTCCCTTCTATGCTCTGACATCAACTGGGGGAAATCTGTCCCTCTGCTAGGTGCATATCTTTATGAAAGGGAAAGAACATTTACTTGAGGAAGAGAGTGAAGGAGACTGGACAGTTATTCAAGATGTGCAATTGTCTTACACAACCTATTTTAACATCTCTAACACCAGGAGTCAAAACAGAATCACACAGAATCACAGAATTGTAGGGGTTGGAAGGGACCTCAGGAGATCATCAGGTCCAACCCCTCTGCCAAAACAATGGTCTGAAGTAGCCAGAACTTCCAGGGATACATATTGTTGCACCAGACATGAGTAATTTTGCAGTATGTGGAACCCACACACATAAAGCAGAGGGCACATACACACAGGAAATAAACCTATATAGCTGAGGCAAGTGCCTGTATATTTAACTGTGCCTGCCTACGTGCTGTGGTGGTAGAAAACACCTGATTCAGGGCATTATCTTTACATAGACATCATGATGTTACATCCTTAGGGAACTTGGGAGTATTAGCCTGAGTGCACATGGAGTTCAGTGGTCAGCATGGCTGTCACAGCATCCTGACAGAGATGGTTGTTTTTCATTCATTACAGACCTCTACAGCTTGTGGAAAATGAACCCTTGCTAGCTGTGCCTTGAGAAATATCAACAGGAGCACTAAAAATGATGTTTCCATACTTCACAGGAGAAACAAAGAGTAAAATGTCAGTACAAATACTGTTCTATCACTAACAACTCAGGGGCAGAGTCCTCCTTGGATATACTAAGTAGAGAACCACCTTGTGCACAGCAAGAACGGGCCTGACAGCCACAGCATCCTATTTGTACTCCAACCTTCAAGGATTTCCACCACAATCAGTGTTCCTAAGTTAATCCTATCTCTTTTTTTCTAAAAGAATATTATTGTGTGTTTATCTAAGTGAAGGTATGTGATGAACACCTTCAAAAATCAAATTCTCTGTCTTCCAAGCAAGTCCAATTAGCCAAGCCTGTCACTTGGCAAAGAAGACACCTTTGGGAAAAGTTGGGAAGTTTTTTTAGTGCTAAGGATTTAGAAAAATCTTGTACTTCCTAATGTTTCACTTTCCTATAGCTATCCATTGAGGAAAAATACTGTGCATTTCCTAATCAGCCAGAAGATGCCTTTAGCTGTCTGAAGGAAATGATATGCAGCTATCACACAGAGCAGCCAACATGGAAAACCTGGAGCTGGTAGAGTAGGAATTCACAGAATCACAGGGGTTGGAAGGGACCTTGAGAGATCATTGGGTCCAATCCCCCTGCCAAAGCAGCTCCCCAGCTCATATTAGCTTGTTACCTGCTAATTTCCTTAACCTGGAATACTTTAAACTTAGGTACAAACCACTTTAAAGCTTTCTTTGCTGCAAAAGATTTTAAATCTGGACTCAACCTCTGAAGTAAATAGAGTTAAACTCAAGCAATGGGAAAAGGTTTTGCCCACAGCTAAATGAAGCCAGGAGATTGGTCTGTGGGGACAGGACAAGGGGCAATGGCTGCAAATTGGAGCACAGGAAGTTCTGCACCAACACAGGGAAGAACTTTTCCCCAGTGAGGGTGACAGAACAGTGGAATAGGCTGCCCAGGGAGGTGGTGGAGTCTCCTTCCCTGGAGATATTCAAGACTCATCTGGACATCGACCTGTGTAATATGAGCTGGGGAGCTGCTTTGGCAGGGGGGTTGTACCCCATGAGCTCTTGAGGTCCCTTCCAACCCCTATGATTCTGTGATTTCCATCAAAATTTCCCTGGAAGTAACCACTGCTGCTGGTGTTACATGTCAGAAGCTCCACTGCCCACAAGTCTGACATAATTCTAATCTGTTCTGTGAAATTTAGCCAGTGGCAAGAGAAGGATGAATCTGTCTGCCCATTGTTATTTAAGTATCTCCTAACTAGAGTAGCCAAAGAGTCAGAAACTGCACAAGTGAGTCCTTGGAGAGACCCTCTTCTCAAAATCTGCCCTTCAACACCCCTAGCTTGTACGTGGCTAGGGGCCAGGTATCTGCTGTGGAAACAAGAAGGTGCTTTCTCAAGGCTGGGGAAGAAAGTGATGGGTAAATAATCATAGAACCATAGAATTGTAGGGGTTGGAAGGGACCTCGAGAGATCATGGGGTCCAACCTCCCTGCCAAAGCAGCTCCCCAGGACATATCACTCAGATAGGTGTCCAGATGGGTCTTGAATCTCTCCAGAGAAGGAGACTCCACACCCCCTGGGCAGCCTGTCCCAGGGCTCCCTCACCCTCACTGGGGAAAAGTTCTGCCCCAGGTTGCTGTGGAACTTCCTGTGCTCCAACTTGCAGCCATTGCCCCTTGTCCTGTCCCCACAGACACTGAGAAGGGGCTGGCTGATTCCCCCTGCATCCCCTGCTTAAGATAATTATATGTGTTTCTTCTTTGCAGATGCTTCCGACTTCAGCTGCAG
The DNA here is from genome assembly GCA_022605575.1 of Laterallus jamaicensis coturniculus. Lineage (NCBI taxonomy): Eukaryota > Metazoa > Chordata > Aves > Gruiformes > Rallidae > Laterallus > Laterallus jamaicensis. Next base: position 4,473,718 of record JAKCOX010000030.1, on the reverse strand, counting down.
AGAAATGCGAACCACCCGCTACGTCACCGAGGGGCCTTGCCGCAGCGTCAAGCCTGTCAAGGAACTGGTCTGCTCTGGTCAGTGTGTCCCCTCACACCTCCTTCCCAACTCCATCGGTAGAGGGAAGTGGTGGCGTCAGAATGCCCTGGATTATCGCTGCATCCCTGCTCACACTCGCACGCAGCGCATCCAGATGGCTTGTCCTGAGGAAGAGACTCGGACTTATAAATTCCGAGCGGTGACGGCCTGCAAATGCAAACGCTACACCCGCTACCACAACCAGTCTGAGCTGAAGGATTTTGGAAAGGAAACTGTCAGGCCTCAGAAGAACAAGAAGCCCCGTCTCTCCAGAGCCAGGAGCAGCAAATCTAACCAGCATGAGTTAGAAAATGCTTATTAGAAGGTGGCTCTGAGTGATACAGCCTAGCAGCTCTGGATTATTTTACAAAACATCAACTGGCGCTCACAGGCCATGGCATGATGTTCTGACTGCAGTAGGTTCCAATTCCTTCTGCTAAACTGGGTCAAAGGCTCACATAGTCACAAATCTATCAGATTATAGCAGTTATGGTCTGATAAGAGAATGAGATAAACCGAGCTGGAGGGAGCAACACCTAAATTCAGTCTGAGAGGAGAGATTATAGGTTGGAGACTCACTTGAGGTCATGTGGCTTGGGCCATTAGGAAGGCAGAGGAAAGTGAAGCTGTTACAGTGACAATCTCACTTTGTTAGAAGTCATTCTCCTCACTTTTATTTGGAAAGAACACAGGGATCCCCTTCCCACTTTTCCAAGTGCCATGATGCAGGACAGGCATGCGATTAGGGCTGCACCAGGAGGGTTACCGTTCTTTGGATGAGCTGTAGAAAGTTAGTGGTAGTAGGGATATCAACAGTTATGGTGACTGAAGTCAAACTGTTGGGTAATTGACATCAGGTCAGATGTCCTCATGCCCTGGTTCTTTCCTCTTAAAACACAAAAATCAAAATAGGACACTCATGCTCTCAAAACAAAAGTGTGACAAATCTGTTAAATATTTTTCATTAAAAGACTGTAGGATCAGCAGATTTAAAATAGAGATTTGATAATTAAAATCCTTGGTTTAGGGACAATGATTTGTTTTAAGAAAGAAGAAACCCTACTGTGTGGAGCAGATTTCTGAAATGAATGCTCCTCTCAAGCCAGATAACCTCACTGATGTTTGTCCAGTAAACAGCTAAAGATGTGCATTATTTAACATAAAAGATGCTGATTATCCCTTATTTTTTAGAACACAAATGACTTTAGTACCAGCTTAGATATCTCAATTTACATTTCCTATTTTGTGGAGTTTGGATTATCTGGCCACACACCTCTTAGTAGTGCTAAGACTGTGCAAGCCAAGTTCTGGGAGTAAGGTGCTGGTTCTGCATTAGAAGTGAGCCTCTGCTAATTTGAAAGTCCTTCATTCCTCTAGAAACATCTTAGGTATGTGCAGCTTTGGTAAGCCTTTAGTTGGACAGCAATTTTACTTAGCTTCTCAACATTCAGACTAATGTTTGCATTTTTAAATTAAAGAATACTATCAGAAAGTGAATTGTCACATGCTGTATATATCCTGTACAAGTGCTACGCCTAGTATCAGATGAACATGGTTTGGGATGAAAACAGGTCCTGACTGTTCTTATTTTCTATGTAGAGTTTATGCTGAAATCATATAAACTATGGAAATTTGCAATGTTAATAGATTTTGCAATTATTTTCTGTGGGACCAGAAACTAGAGAGAAAAAGTTATTGTTTCAGAGAGTGAATTACGTATTTATTTTTTTCTCAGAAATTATTTATGCAATGGTTTTTCCTTGTAGAGTATGAGAAGTAACACTGCTTTAAAAATATTAGTCTGTTGGTTTTAATTTTAAGCACGTTGTTAATAAAGTAGAAACAATGATTAATTATAGGAAGACTCATTGATTTTTGACTACGTTATAAAGCTGATCTGTTGCAAAGCCAGTGAATTATGGAAAAGTCAGGGTGTTGACTCCAATTTCTATGATAGAGTGTGTCAGGGTCTTTAACTCTCAATCAATAACCCACACATCTCTAAAGAAACTCCATCCTGGAACTTCTCACTCTGATACATGACATTTCTCATGGAAATATTACTCCTGAAACTGTCCCCTACAACCACCTCTTTTACAATTTATGTTACCAGGAGAGGAACTTGTGCAAAACCAGCTTGAAAAAATCAAAATGTGGGATGTTTCACTGGGATAGGCAACTACATTGTTGTCTGTGTGATGTCCCCCTTTCCCTCCCCCCAGCCCTGTCATGGGGACTTTTCAGAGCATCTGGGTTGAATTTCTTCCTCTCTTTTTTTTTAAGTGTTTAATAAAGGTATACATGATTTTTACCCCCAGATTAGTACATATTACAGCTATTAGTAGGGCTCTAGAACAAGACAGCAATTTAGAGAGTGACTTACTGGTGTAATAAACTATGTCAGAGTTTGCTGAAAGCATTATTTAGGACTTGAGGGACATGATGTATAAAGGAAAGGCCATCTTTGAATGGGGGTTTGAAAATGGGTGTCTGCAGGGAATTTCAGTTTGTTTCACACCAAATCTATACACTTCCAGCTCTTTCCTAAGAGAAAAAGCTTGACACAGAGGAAATAACTGAAAACCAGAGTGTCTTTATAGATTGTCCTTACATAGGTGAAACATTACTGGATACCAGACATAGCTGGGACAGGCTCTTTCAGAGTGACAAATACTCCAAAGGGGCTTTTAATAGGGAGGGACCTGCTATGCACTCCTGTTACAGAAGCATTAAATAGTTTTTCGTTAGGACTATGAACTCTTCAAGGCAAGAGTGAATTTCTTCATTGTAATTTTTGCAATAAAATAGCACAATGGTGCATAATTTGGGTGCTACTGAACTGTAAGTAGTAACAGGTCACTGAATTTGCCTTCACTTGGCTGCACACAGCTGCCTGTCAGGAGCTGCACAGCTATCATAATGGGTAGTTCACACTAAATCCATAAAGTTGCTTGTTTCAGAGAGGATTCCTGATTCCCCCAAATCAGCTTTGAACAGCCATGTCCCCCATTTTTTGTTTCAAACTTGTGTAGACAGTGAAGCATGGTTCATGCTCTCCAACATACTTCCTGACTTACAATAAATAGGCCCTGCGCCAACTTTACTTCTTTTTCTGGCCAAAAAACCCTTTAAAATCTGCTTTTATTCAGTGAAATACAACTCCCAGGAAGCCCAAACATCCTCCTGGTATCCACAAGGTCCCAAAGGTTTTGAAAAAGCTCAAGTTTTTAATTACAAATTGCACAATAAAGGACGTAACTGTATCCACTGAGGCCTAGGCCCAGAAAACACATTGTGTGTGTGTCCTGCAACTGTGGTTTAGAACGTCAGCATCATGAAATACGGAAGGAATAAACATGTTTGGATATTTATTTTTTTAGCTGTATGACATCAACTTATAATTAGCTTGTTTCACTCAAATTGGTGCAGTATATGGGCGCACAGCACAACTTTTCTATAGTAAACAGGCCCCATAAAGTCTTAAATTAACATCGAACATATTTATATGTAGTTGGAGCTTGGATTGAACATACTGTGCAGCTGTAACCTGAAACTTGAATAAACTGACACCCTCCCCTTCCCCCCCAATAGCCCACCTTTAAAATAACTCACAGTTTAAAATAAAGCCAGTACAAGCAGCAGAACTTGTAACAAACATGATGGATGACATTCAGCTGTATAAAACAGGGCAGCCACTTCCCCTTTTTCAGTTTTAACGCCACCAAAGGAGAATTCTGCACAAAGTTTTTTCCAGTTACATGCAAAGGGACAGATATTTCTGTTCTGTTGCCAGAACTGTGGGAACAGTTTTTACACTGAGTATTGGAGAGTTGTGACATAAAGCTGCAGTGCCTCACGGACATGAAGGCAAGGCCCATGATGCCTCATTGTCTTTTCACTGAATTAGGAACACAGTGCTTTTACTGTGAAAAAAGGCTAATAAAACTAATAAGTAAAATATAACTCATGAGCACAAGCCCTAATTCTGCAGTAAAAGGAACACAGAGCCAACCTTCAAAACATTCTCTCACCTCTACCACATTACTATGTGTGGTTAAATTGAACATTTCCAAGGAGGGGGCAGCCACAACTCTGGGCAACCTGTTCCAGTGGCTCACCACCCTCAAAGAGAAGAATTTCTACCTAATACCTAAACTAAATCTATCCTGTTTCAGTTGAAAAATCATTGTCCCTCATCCTATCACTAGACCACCTGATAAAGAGTCCCTCCCTGTCTTTCCTTTAGCCCCTTCACATACTGGAAGGCTGCTATAAGTTCTCCCTGGAGCCTTTTCTTCTCAAGGCTGAACAACCTCAACGCTCTCAGCCTGCCCTCACAGGAGAGGTGTTCCAGCCCTTGGATGATCTTTGTGGTCCGCCTCTGGAGTCACTCCAACAGATCCACGTTCTTCTTGTTGTGCAGACACCAGAGCTGGACACAGCACTCTGGGTAGGGTCTCATGAGAGCAGAGTAGAGGGGGAGAATCACCTCCCTTGACCTGCTGGTCATGCTGCTTTGGACACAACCCAGGCCATGTTTCCTTTTCTGGGCCGTGAGTGCACACTGCCGGCTCATGGTGAGCTTCCTGTCCACCAACACCCCAAGTCCTTTTCACCAGGGCTGCTCTCAGCCCTACAGCCCTGCCTGTAGTTGTGCTTGGGACTGCCCTGACCCACGTGCAGGACCTTGCACTTGGTCTTGTTGAACTTCACACAGGCCTGGTTCTCCAACCTGCCCTTCCCTCCAGCATGTTGGCCACACTGCATAAATTGACATCATTTGGAACACTTTAGTATCAAAGCCTGTAATCCAACCCAGCCTTGCTTCTCCCTTGTGCTTCCAGGGCCTGACTGGTTCATGCTGGTGCCATGAACATCCATTTTAGCCAACCCAGACGAAACAGCGTGCGGCGTGAGTCACTTTGCTGCTACCTATTGGCTGCTCAGGTTCTAACTCATCTAGATGGGTCTGTCACGACACATTGACAGCAGCACTTTAGATTCAAACTGTCTCTTTCTTAGGAATTTCTACAGCACCCAGGATGTGGAAACACTGATTTGTGTTCCTGGTGTCCATAAGGGTAATGCCATCATTTTCATCTCAGAGGAAAGCAGTCCCAGCTCCTCGAATGAGTTACAAGCCCCAATTCATGTATGTCCCTACTGAAGACTCCCACATCAGGCTTTTTGTGCTATTAACCTTCAGACTCAAGCTTTCTTGTTCATGGCTTTCCAGGCAATTTAAATATACTCTCAAACCAAGGAACAATAGTGTATTTATTTCGTGGTTATCAAGGCCCTAAATTAAACAGACATCTTTATCACTTCACCAACAATTTAATGCTTGTGGCATGAAGTTATTTCAATGTCTTAAGAAAACATCTCAGCTCTGGCTAAATAAGTAAGTGATGTCATTCTTCATTCAGGCTACCAGATTCTTTGGTGTAAAAACTTCCCTTAGGAGAGGCCTTAGGACATAGTGGCTCCTCTGAGACTATTTACATCTGACAGATTCTCTAATCTCTTCTATCTTCCTCTTGTCCATTTCCTTCCCTTTCACTAGAAAATGGCCAGTATTTAACTCCAATGCTTCCAGTCTGCACAACATGCTTTTAAAATTGGGTGGTTGTTGGTTGTTGGGTTTTTTTATAACCAGAAATAAGGCTTAATTTAAGGTAATTACTCTCCCATTTGGAGGGCTTTGCTATTTGCAGGGCCTTATTTTTTCCTAGTTAAATTAGCAGCAGAAGTTAGTTTTAAAAGTGACCGTTTCCTTCTAAAATTGTTCTTCAGATTAAGGGTGGTGGCTCAGAACCAGCAACTTGTCACTCCAGATGAATTTCTGCGTGTCTAGAAACAAAAACAGTGCTATCAAGAAATCATTATTGAGGGGGAGAGGACAGACAATTGCATAGACTTTCAATGAATGGAGAAAATGCATGTTAAATTGCAGCCTGGACACCAATTAATATGGGCCTCTGAATGAAATAATGTTCAAATCAGACGTGTCTGGGGTCCAGTCATTTTAAAAGACATAGTCTTCTAGAACTAGTCTTGTGATTAATATTTCTAATAGGGCAGCAAGAGCTAGCAGTCATAAGGATTGTTCTTTGGACTTGCAACAAGAACAGAAAAATAGTATTTTTGGGAGTGAAAAGTTAATAAATATGAATATTCATAGTTCAGTGACAGGAATTCATGAGTAGAGTATCTTTAGTAGAAAAACTGCCATAATTTCAGAATTTAAGCATCCTCTGTTCTGCCCTGGTCAGGCCCCACCTACAGTGTTGTGCCCAGTGCTGGGCTCCCTGGGCTCAAACAGCCAGGGATCTCCTGGAGAGAGTCCAGAGGAGGCTGAGGAGATGCTGAAGGGCCTGGAGCATCTCCCCTGGGAGGAAAGGCTGAGTGAGCTGGGGCTGTTCAGCCTGGAGAGAAGAAGACTCAGGGGGGACCTTATCAATGTTGATCAATATCTGAAGGATGGGATGCAGGGGGAATGGCCAGCCCCTTTTCAGTGTCTGTGGGGACAGGACAAGGGGCAATGGCTGCAAGTTGGAGCACAGGAAGTTCCACAGCAACATGGGGAAGAACCTTTCCCCAGTGAGGGTGAGGGAGCCCTGGGACAGGCTGCCCAGGGGGTGTGGAGTCTCCTTCTCTGGAGAGATTCCAGCCCCATCTGGACACCAACCTGTGTGCCCTGTCCTAGGGACCCTGCTTTGGCAGGGGGTTGGACCCCATGGGCTCTGGGGGGCCCTTCCAACCCTAATGATTCTGAGATTCTGTAATCATTCTCTAATCATTAAGCATGTCCCTTCCTTCTGGCTGGAAAAGCTGTTTGACTAGAATTTAAGTATTTTAGTTAGTTTTTCATTATTTTTCAATGCTTGGAACCTCAAAGTGCCCATCAGATGCATGGAACTGATTTTACAGCATACATGGAACCAACAGTCTGCAGGGACAATACATTCAGTCCACATCCTATTTACTTTTAAGCTATACAGCTCTCATATTATTCTGCCCTGGCAAGCAGTACCAGCCCACTAGATTTACTGAAATACACCACTATTATTTTGAAGTACATGTTAAATGCTGACATTATACCTAATGGCTTTGAATGTATTCATATTTCTCTGTAAACAGTGCAAATATAACTTTATACATATATATATGTATATATATATAATGTTATATTATATACTATGTTATGATATTGTGTGTGTATATATAAAATGCTCTGCTATTTAGAAGGCAAATTGAAGGCCCAAGAGCAATGGAAATGACGCATGCCTAAGGGCATTCACATAAACCCTTCTAACTTACTCTAGAAAGTTTATGGGTGGCCTTTGGGGCAGTGGTGTGTATGTTGAAAACGTATTTGGAGGTGGCTGTTCAGTGAGACCTCACACACACACACACATACACATTTGATGAGATGCTGGTCCAGAAAACATTAAAACAACCTAAAACAACAACAACAAAACCCCAAGCAAACAAACCATAGCTAAGAAGAAAATGATGTCCAAGAAAAAAATGCAGCCAGGGTTCATTGAGATGTACTGATTTTTGATCTAGTCATGAAAGGCCAAAATAAACGCCATGAGAATCAGTAAAAAATGAACATATTATGGAAGGATTCTCCACATCTGCAGCACCTGACACTTTACAATGGGTTAATTCCCAAGAAATCCATTTAACAGGTAAAAAAATTGAGCTAATTTCTTGACTCGAACACCCAGACTTCTGAGGGAACCTGGTCTGGAAATCATAGAATCATAGAATCACAGAATCACCAGGTTGAAAAAGACCTTTAAGATCATCAAGTCCAACCAATCCCATCCTAAGCTAAACCAGATCCCTGAGCACCTCATCTCCCCTTTTTTAAACACCCCCAGGGAAGGTGACTCAGCCCCTCCCTGGGCAGCCTGTGCCACAGCCCCACAACTCTGCCAGGGAAGAACTTTGCCCTCCCATCTGCTCTGACCCTGCCCTGGGGCAGCTTGAGCCCATTGCCCCTTGTCCCATCTCCTGTCCCCTGGCTGAAGAGACCATCCCCCACCTCTCTGCACCCTCCTGGCAGGGCAGGGGAGGTGGGGAGAAGGGCTCCCCTCAGCCTCCTCTTCTCCAGGCTCAACACCCCCAGCTCCCTCAGCTGCTCCTCAGAGGATTTGCCCTCCAGCCCCTTCCCCAGCCTGGTTGCCCTTCTCTGGACTCGCTCCAGGGCCTCAATGTCCTTCTGATGCTGAGGAGCCCAGAACTGGACCCAGCACTGGAGGTGCAGCCTCCCCAGTGCCCAGTGCAGGGGCACAATCCCCTCCCCAGACCTACTGGCCACACTATTGCTGACACAAGCCAGGATGCCATTGGCCTTCCTGCCCCCCTGGGCTCACTGCTGGCTCATCTTCAGCCTGCAGTCACCCAACACCCCCAGGTCCTTCTCTGCCTGACAGCTCTCCAGCCAGTCTCCCCAAGCCTGTAGCTCTGCAGGGGGTTGTTCTGTCCCATGTGCAGCACTCTGCACTTGGCCTTGTTAAACCTCATCCTGTTGGTCTCAGCCCATCACCTCTCAAAAATAATCTTGACATACATAGCAGGTAAGAATATTTGGATTTAATGCTTAAACTTACAAACCTCTGTGAACATAAGCAAACAAGGACTAATTTACCAGTTGTTTTAAGCAGAGCTCTCTCCTTTGACTTCATTTCCAATACATTTTTTGCAAGTTACTGAGGACAAGTACCCTGTTTGCCATAAACACCCCCACACACGCTCTCAGACATCCTTTGTAGTAAATCAACATATAGCAGTGTTATTTAAAAATATTTTTACTCAGATGTGATATTAAACTGTAAACATGTACCAAGTGGGATGTTTCTTTAGTCTTTTTTTATTACTATATTAACAAATATTGATCACTTCCTTAACATATTCAGTATTTAACATTTTCATTTTGCAGCAGGATAAAAATGTAGACATTGGCTGATGTTTTTCTGATTGTAACTGCAAGGAGAAAATTCCAGCATGCTCTCTTGCCCAAGGTTAAGTTTCAAAGGGAATGTATCAACAACCATAAAACTAATCCATGCTTCCTAATTGGGGAAAAAAGAAAAGGAAATAAAAATTGAACCTGATTGCCTGATTAATTTGACTGTTTCAAAAGGAAAGAAAAAAAAGCACCTGGACAAGCTGTCATTGAGAAGCCAAACAACCTCTTATAGAATCACAGAATCCCAGACTGGTCTGGGTTGGAAGGGACCCCAAGGGTCACAGAGCTCCAACCCCCTGCCACAGGCAGGGCCACCAACCTCAGGCCTGGAGCTACACAAGGTTGCCCAGGGCCCCATCCAACCTGGCCTTGAACACCCCCAGACACGGGGCACCCACCCCCTCTCTGGGCAGCCTGTTCCCCTTGTCCTGCCAGTCTCTGCCCTTGAACAAGCTGATTCCCCTCCTGTTCCTCTGCTCCCTTCAGGCACTGGCAGGCTGCAATGAGGTCCCCCCACAGCCTTCTCTTCTCCAGGCTGACCCAGCCCAGCTCCCTCAGCCTCTCTCCAGAGGGGAGCTGCTCCAGCCCTCTGAGCATCTTTGTGGCTCCTCTGACCCCTCTCCAACAGCCCCACATCTTTCTTGTGTTGGGCCCCAGCTCTGGACACAGGATCCAGCTGGGGCCTCCCCAGGGCAGAGCAGAGAGGGACAATCCCCTCCCTGTCCCTGCTGCCACCCCTCTGCTGATGGAGCCCAGGATCCCATTGCCCTTCCCAGCTGCACCAGCACACTGCTGGCTCATGGGGAGTTTCTCATCCCCCATGACACCCAGGCCCTTCTCACAGGGCTGCTCCCCAGGAGCTCTTCCCCCAGCTGGGGTAAATGTTGCTACTGTTAAAAGTTAAATTTTACTTTAGTCAGGTAGAGAAATCTAAAAGATCTAAATCCAGCTGGAACATTTAAAGTAGTTATGGAGGTCATAGCATGCATCTGTTGGAAACAACAGAGATTTAAAGCAGTCCCTTCCCTGCAGATAGATTACACTAAATATGGCAAAATATAGTAAAAATATGGTAAAATATAGTAAAAATATGGTAAAATATAGTAAAAATATGGTAAAACACAGTCAGCACATACATTGTAAGAACTTCCAGGTTGCTCTTTGTGTACAGGACTAAAAAATCCCAGCCCAGTGAGGGCAGTTAGGGCTGTCCAGTATAAATATAGAATAATAACAGAGTCAAATAACAAAAGAAAAGTGAGTTAAACATTCTGGCAGATTAAAAAAAAACCAAAACCCAAACCCAACCCTAAAGGTTCCCATTGTGAAAGGCACTTGGTGCCCTTAAAGAAGGAATTTTGTGTTGCTACCAGCTTGAGGGCTTTAAAAGATTTAATTGCAGAGTGGGTTGAGTCAGGAGACTGTCACTGGTAGGAGAGAAGATGCAGTTAGCATCTACTTTATTTTTTTTCTGAGAATGTAACATTTTTTCTTGCTGTTTAATTACATGAGAGAGGGTTTGGGTTGGGTGTTTTGGTTTTTTTTATAGTGACTGTTTTTCTTTTTTCTCTCTTTTTTGAATTTAAGAGTCATGTAAAGTGTTTTTAACAGCTCTGAAAAGTATTAAGCTGTGTGTGTGTATTTCTAAAAGACCCTCTTCATGTAGGTCCTGTGGTGACTTTGGAAGGGCTGCTCTAGGGCAAGGAAGTTTTTACCTGCCACCTTCTTCTCACTGTTCTTTATATCAATTTTTTGCATTTCCTACTGCAGATCCCATTTTACTTTTCATGCTTTAACTGAATCCAAGCCACCTTACAGATTCACAGAGCTGTAGGAGTTGGAAGGGACCTCCAAGGCTCATTGAGTCCAACCCCCCTGTCAAAGCAGAGTCCCTAGGACAGGGCACATAGGTCGGTGTCCAGATGGGTCTTGAATATCTCCAGAGAAGAAGACTCCCCAGGCTCTCTGGGCAGCCTGTCCCAGGGCTCTGCCAGGGCTCACAGTGAAGGTTTCTCCTTATGTTCACATGAACCTCCTCTGCTACAGCTTGTACCCATTGCACTTGTCCTATGGCTGCCATCACTGAGAAGAGCCTAGCTCCATCCTCCTGACTCTCACCCTTTACATAATTATAGACACTGATGAGGTCACCCCTCAGCATCCCCTCCTCTTGAGGTCCCTTCCAACCCCTATGATTCTATGATTCTATAAACCAGATGAGATTCAACAAAATCCAGTGGAGAGTCTGGCACCTGGGGAGAAATAACTGCTGGAATCAGGACAGGCTGGGGGGGAGCTGCTGGAGAGGAGCTGTGTGGAGAAGGACCTGGGGGTGCTGGTGGGTGACAGGGTGGCCATGAGGCAGCAGTGTGCCCTGGGGCTGAGAGAGACAATGGGATCCTGGGGGCATCAGGAGGAGTGTGGGCAGCAGGTGACAGGAGGGGATCCTCCCCCTCTGCTCTGCCCTGCTCAGGCCCCACCTGGAGCGTTGTGTCCAGTGCTGGGCTCCCTGGGATCAAACAGCCAGGGATCTCCTGGAGAGAGTCCAGAGGAGGCTGAGGAGATGCTGAAGGGCCTGGAGCATCTCCCCTGGGAGGAAAGGCTGAGAGAGCTGGGGCTGTTCAGCCTGGAGAGAAGAAGACTCAGGGGGGATCTTATGAATGTTGATCAATATCTGAAGGATAGTTAGAACACAGGAAGTTCCACAGCACCATGGGGAAGAACTTTTCCCCAGTGAGGGTGCCCTGGGACAGGCTGCCCAGGGGGTGTGGAGTCTCCTTCTCTGGAGAGATTCAAGACCCATCTGGACACCTATCTGTGCAGTATGAGCTGGGGAGCTGCTTTGGCAGGGGGTTGGACCCGATGATCCCTCGAGGTCCCTTCCAACCCCTACAATTCTATGATTCGATGTTGACACCATTAGGGGGGGTTGGACCCTCTCGAGGTCCCTTCCAGCCCCTGTGATTCTGTGATTCTGTGATTCTGTGATTCTGTGATTCTGTTACCTGACTTGCAGCATTTCCCCACTGTCTCAAGGACTCATTTCTATGTGTATTTTTGCTCCTGGAGCATTTTTTCCTTGACATACATTACAAATCTAATAGTAAATTCTAAACTCAGTAATTCAACTCTCTATAATGATATTAACTGAGGTTATTGATCCACCAGCCTTGCATGTGTTTTTCTTTCATGACACACAAATAGCTCCCCCAGCCCTGAGAGCAAGATAAGATGTGAGTCTTTGAGCTGCTGGAAGGACAAGATGAGTGACAGCAGCAAACCCGTGAGAGACTGGTTGAGACAGCTTTAATTTGTTTGTACAGCATGGCATATGGAAGGGTCCTCACCTCCTGTTTGGGTAATGATAAATGGCAAGATGTCGACAGTTATTAATTAAACTGCCTGGCATAGTAATGTACATGATGATAAGGCCTAAGAAATGTGGAGCATTCCTTCTACCCTGTCATGAGAATGAGGCCCCTCCACTGTTCTCTGGCACAGCAGAGATTAGACCAAAGCATCAGTATTCCAGTACAGGCTGGCTACCTAGTAACTGCCTGAACACAGGGCCCAAAAAATGGAAATCCTCTCTCCTGCCATATGTAGTAATTAAACTTCAGCATTCTTTCTGCAGGAAATGTTTCTCCTGTGTTGTTCCCACAGATTGTGCTACAACAACAATTTTAGCCCCATGAACTGTTAACCAATTATAAAGGGATTTTCTCAGTCTGCTTTAACTGAGGATCAAAGGCAAAAATGGGGGGGGGGATGTGTGTGTGGGAGGGTTTGGCCAGATATTATAATTTAGGATCCAAAACACTGAGTGTCTGCAGGACTGGGGGCTTTGGTCAGTCAAACAGAATGGAGTTGGGGGAGTAACTCACACCCCCATTGCAGCTTTTCTGAACCTTATTTTGATGCAATTGTACCTTGGTTAAAATCAAACAGGCAGTCTGGCCCATGATGCTTAATAAGAGATTTTAAGCAATGATTTGGGTGCCAGGCAAGCAGGTGTCAGTGCCAGGGGACTGCCTTGTACATCCTATTCCAGCAGCAATGCCTCCTGCAGTACTGGCCCTTGGCAACTTGCCTGTTCCATCCTCTCTGGTTACACAGGGTGTGCTTCTGAAATCAGGGAATGCTTTTCCAAATGAACTTTAGCAGATTTGTAGACTTTATGAGGAGAGGCTGGGGGAGCTGGGGCTCTTTAGTCTGGAGAATCATAGAATCATAAGGGTTGGAAGGGACCTCAAGAGATCATCGGGTCCAACCCCCTGCCAAAGCAGCTCCCCAGCTCATACTGCACAGGTCGGCGTCCAGATGGGGCTGGAATCTCTCCAGAGAAGGAGACTCCACACTCCCTGGGCAGCCTGTCCCAGGGCTCCCTCACCCTCACTGGGGAAAAGTTCTTCCCCATGGTGCTGTGGAACTTCCTGTGCTCCAACTTGCAGCCATTGCCCCTTGTCCTGTCCCCACAGACACTGAAAAGGGGCTGGCCATTCCCCCTGCATCCCCTGCTTAAGATAATTATGGACATTAATTAGGTCCCCCCTTAGTCTTCTCTTCTCAAGGCTGAAGAGTCCCAACTTACCCAGCCTATCCTCATAGGGGAGATGCTCCAGGCCCCTAATCATCTTTGTAGCCCTTCTTTGGACTCTCTCCAGGAGACCCCTGTCCTTTTTAAACCAAGGAGCCCAGCACTGGACACAATAAACATGAACTTTTCTCACTGACTGGAAATATCTCCAGTGCAATACCTTATTCTCATACCACACAGCTAAATACTAAGTAGTTTGCTATATGTAAATCTTTCTTTGAAATCTGATTACTGTTGTGCACGTGCCTTAGGACTACTCAGAATGACTCTGACTACTGGGCAGGATTTCATTTCTCACAACCAAACAAAATTTCATCTCCATTAATGCTTTGATCCTTGGTAGTATTTTACACAAAAGATCAATTCCAACTGAAATGAGAAGCTAGAGCAGCACTGTGAGTAACACACTGCCAAACACAATCCACTTACGGTAAATAAACTGTGATCAGAGGTGCTGCTCTGTCTTCAGGGGAGCAGTATGCTGGGGCTGTACACAGAGCCCCACAGGTCTCATTACTGAAGGTAGAAAACAAGAAGCTGAACTCTCTCTCTTTACAGTAAACTGAATTGGGAGAGATTTTCCTCTTAATTTGTGGATGCAGACAGAGCCTCCAGTGCTGCTGCAGCCAGGTGACAGGGCAGCACTGGTTTGGTGTTGCAGGTAACCCGATGATCTCTCGAGGTCCCTTCCAACCCCTACAATTCTGTGATTCTGTAGTAAGGGTGACAGAGCCCTGTACAGGCTGTCCAGAGGGTGTGAAGTCTCCTTCTCTGGAGATATTCAAGACCCATCTGGACACCTCTCTGTGCAGTATGAGCTGGGGAGCAGCTTTGGCAGGGGCGTTGGACCCCATGAGCTCTCGAAGTCCCTTCCAACCCCTACAACTCTGTGACTCTGTGATTCTGTGTGACTCTGAAGGAGCCACATCAGCCTTGGAGTTTGAAGGCCAGGAGGAAGTGCCAGATTCCTGCAAGGGCTGCCAGGCCCTGCCTTCCAAAGGATTGTATTAAGTCCTCATTAAAGCCACTGGCATGATTCTGATCAGACTTTGAGCTGGGCAAGTCGTGGCACATGGCACTCCGGCCACACTGAGTGTCCCAGCTCTGTTCCTCTCCCTGCTTTCATGTGGGGTGTGACCCTACACACAGGGAATTTGTGTGGCACTGGGCAGTAACTGTTTCTGCCAGACAAACTATACATTACTCCCATATCAGAGCTCTAACTTCCCCCTCTCTATTGCAGCCTCATTGCAGCCTGCCAGTCCTTGAAGGGAGCAGAGAAACAGGAGAGGAATCAAATTTTTAAAAGGGTATATAATGGCAGGACAAGGGGGATGGAGTGAAGCTGAAGGAGGGAAGGTTTAGATGAGATATTAGGGGGAAGGTTTTCCAGAGAGAGTGGTGAGGGGCTGGAACAGGCTGCCCAGAGAGGGGGGGGGTGCCCTGTGTCTGGGGTGTTCAAGGTCAGGTTGGATGGGGCCCTGGGCAACCTTGTGTAGCTCCAGGCCTGAGGTTGGTGTCCCTGCCTGTGGCAGGGGGGTTGGAGCTCTGTGATCCTTGGGGTCCCTCCCAACCCAGACCAGTCTGGCATTCTATGATTCTATGACTTGCTAGGCTAATGCTTCTTACACACTGGAACACAGTCTCTAGGAAGGGCAGATAACCATTAATATGAGGAGGCCGTTGACTCCTTCTTCCCATTATCCCACTGCTTTCCAGTTGGAGTCTGATTATTTCCCTATGTCAGTCCCAATATTTGCCTTGCTTTCCTGGGAAATAAAAAAAACCCCACCTATGTTTTATCATGCTATGTGATCTCCTAGTAGAGTCTGGTCAGTGCTAGCAGAATGTGCCAGAAGGCTTTGGGTGCAAGGTAACTGAGCTCCTGCACACTTAGTGAACAGAGGGAGCCTAAAGAGACACCAAGCCCCTTGTTTTTCAAGGCAAGGGGGGTTGGAGCTCTCTGATCCTTGGGGTCCCTTCCAACCTATGCCATTCTATGATTTCATGAAGAGAAGGACATGATCAAACAGCCCCCAGCATACAGGTAAGTGCAAACAAGAAAATGCTGTGCCAGAGCTTGTGAGTTTCCCATGTTTAAAATGTCACAGGGACAAAAAGTGACAGAAAGTCCAAAAAGAAAGATGCTTTTCACATGCCACCCTCAGCAGAAGCTCATGGCAGACCTAATACTCAGGGGTACAGCTGAACACACTACAAGAGCATTTTAATAATGTGATATGGTGGTAATTCTGGCCCCTTCTGGCCACAGTAAATTGTCCTGTTTGGATGGAGCCAAGCTGAAATAGCACGTTGTGCATGCATCAGGAAATGAGCTCATAATATACGAAGCCTCAGTCTGTAGGTGATAAGTAAGGGCCCAACAAATTAATCTCATCAGCTGCATTCATCTTTGGATGGCACTCTGTGCCAGGCCACAACGTGTGGGCTGGAGGCTATTTTCTTCATTTGTCAGACAGGTAGTTTGAATTACTATGATAGAAACGTTCTATTCTGTGCTGTCTGCATCCTAGATTGTTCTTACTGAAATGGGAAGAGGTATCATGCTGTATTTTACAGACAGGGAGACAAAGTATTACACTATTGCAGATGACACTGAGCTGGGAGGAAGTGTTGATCTGCCTGAGGGGAGGGAGGCTCTTCAGAGGGATCTGAGCAGGCTGGGCCCATGGGCTGAGACCAACAGGATGAGGTGTAACAAGGCCAAGGGCAGAGTGCTGCACATGGGACAGAACAACCCCCTGCAGAGCTACAGGCTGGGGGAGACTGGCTGGAGAGCTGTCAGGCAGAGAAGGACCTGGGGGTGTTGGGTGACTGCAGGCTGAAGTGACAGCTTAGTGGGCTTCTGTTCCTTGTGTCCCTTTCCTATGTCACTTTGGCTGTAGAGCTGGGGGAGCTCTGTTCATACCTCAAGTGCTGGGTCCAGTTCTGGGCTCCTCAGCATCAGAAGGACATTGAGGTCCTGGAGCGAGTCCAGAGAAGGGCAGCCAGGCTGGGGAAGGGGCTGGAGGGCAAATCCTCTGAGGAGCAGCTGAGGGAGCTGGGGATGTTCAGCCTGGAGAGGAGGAGGCTGAGGGGAGACCTTCTCCCCACCTCCCCTGCCCTGCCAGGAGGGTGCAGAGAGGTGGGGGGTGGTCTCTTCAGCCAGGGGACAGGAGATGGGACAAGGGGCAATGGGCTCAAGCTGCCCCAGGGCAGGGTCAGAGCAGATGGGAGGGAAAAGTTCTTCCCTGGCAGAGTTGTGGGGCTGTGGCACAGGCTGCCCAGGGAGGGGCTGAGTCACCTTCCCTGGGGGTGTTTAACAGAGGGGAGATGAGGTGCTCAGGGATCTGGTTCAGCTTAGGATGGGAATGGTTGGACTGGATGATCTCAAAGGTCTTTTCCAACCTGGTGATTCTGTGACTGTTTCCTTTTGTCAATATATCTTCAATTATACATTCTGTAAATCTAATGAAGTCCATCTATTGTTTGCCTCAGTCTTTTCCTCTTTAATGGCAAGCATCTAGATTCATAATTGTGCTTTAATTATTTATGATGCCATTCAGAATGCACTACAGCCTATCCTTTAATTGCATTCCTCTCTGCATTATTAAGTCCTTGCAAGATCAGAAATCACATCTAAGTGAAATGGAAAGAAAGTGTTGCCTTAGGTTCAGGATAGGAATTTAGGAGATGGTATGCTATTAAAAGAAAAAAGAAACAAAATAAGACATTATTTTATAGTGAGCAACCCTGCCCTCCATTTTGAAACAGCATATTAGTTGTTCTAAAATATGTCAGCAAATTTGGCTGTTGAATGAATGTTTTCAGAGCAGGAAGAACAAAACCTTTACAACTCTTCCTTTTTTGCCCTGACACACACAGTGACACTATTGCAGACATAAGAAAGACAGGCAGACCTTTAGTTGCCTGTATTCTATACTTCTGGGGTTCATTTTAGAGTTAGCAAAAAGATTTTGGGTTGGGTTGGGTTGGGTTTTTTTTTCCCCAGCTCTATTATTTGTTCTCAAAATGAACCATTTTTTAGGAATGTGAAGACCAAGTTTGTGTGGTACAAAGTCTTCAGGCTCTTTAGAGAGATCTATGAATACGTGCTCAAGATGTGAAGAGACCACACATTACTACAAGAAATAACCATTCTGCTGCAATATCAGAGGCCTTTCTGATGTGACCCCACCACATCCTTATCTCTAAACTGGAGAGATGTGGGTTTGATGGGTGCACCATCCAGTGGGTAAGAAACTGGTTAACAGACCATAGCCAAAGGGTGGTGTCAATGGGTCTGTGTCCAGGTGGAGGCTGGTGACAAGCGGGGTCCCCCAGGGGTCTGTCTGGGGACTGAGGCTCTTTAACATCTTTATCAATGACGTGGGGGATGGGACTGAGTGCAGCCTCAGCAAGTTTGGGGTGACACCAAGCTGAGTGGTGCGGGTGACACAACAGAAGGACAGGAGCCATGAGGAGGGATCTTGCCAGGCTGGAAAGGTGGGTCTGGGGGAACCTGATGAGGTTCAACACTGGGAATTGTCAGGGGTGGCACTTGGGCTGGAAGAATCCCAGACACAGATACAGGCTGGGGGGAAGAGCTCCTGGAGAGCAGCCCTATGAGAAGGACCTGGGTGTCATGGGGCATGAGAAACTCCCCATGAGCCAGCAGTGTGCTGGTGCAGCTGGGAAGGGCGATGGGATCCTGGGCTCCATCAGCAGAGGGGTGGCAGCAGGGACAGGGAGGGGATTGTCCCTCTCTGCTCTGCCCTGGGGAGGCCCCAGCTGGATCCTGTGTCCAGAGCTGGGGCCCCAGGACAAGAGAGATGTGGGGCTGTTGGAGAGGGGTCAGAGGAGCCACGATGATGCTCAGAGGGCTGGAGCAGCTGCCCTACAAGGAGAGGCTGAGGGAGCTGGGCTGGGTCAGCCTGGAGAAGAGAAGGCTGTGGGGGGACCTCATTGCAGCCTGCCAGTGCCTGAAGGGAGCAGAGGAACAGGAGGGGAATCAGCTTGTTCAAGGGCAGAGACTGGCAGGACAAGGGGGATGGAGTGAAGCTGGAGGAGGGAAGGGTTAGAGGAGATACTGGGGGGAAGTTCTGTGCAGAGAGAGTGGTGAGGGGCTGGAACAGGCTGCCCAGAGAGGGGGTGGGTGCCCTGTGTCTGGGGGTGTTCAAGGCCAGGTTGGATGGGGCCCTGGGCAACCTTGTGTAGCTCCAGGCCTGAGGTTGGTGTCCCTGCCTGTGGCAGGGGGTTGGAGCTCTGTGACCCTTGGGGTCCCTTCCAACCCATGCCACTCTATGATTCTATGATCTATGAATATGTGCTCAAGATGTGAAGAGACCACACATTACTATGAGAAATAACCATTCTGCTGCAATATCAGAGGCCTTTCTGATGAATTCCTAATCCCTGGCAGATGATGTAAAAAGCATGACAGTAACCAGAGAAGAATATCTGTAATATGATTCATTTTGCCAGCTCTGTTTCTTTCTTATGCAAAGACTAGCTACCAACATGCTTTTATCATCCCCTTATGGTGTTTACACATGACTGACGGATCAGTTTGTCTCTACCTTCTAGAAAAGGGAAATTTTCCCCTTTGGATTAAATCTCAGGCGTGCAGAGTTTGGAGCATCACTGGGGTATACAGGTTAAGAATGTGTGAATATTTCTATTGTAAGACTATGTTTTTAAAAACTTTCTTCTATCTTTTATATTTTGCTTTAGATTCTTATTCCTCAAAACCAGTGGAACAATTCTTTTTGGTGTAAATCCATGGGAGGAGGTTCCCAGGCAGTGACCTGTGGCACATGACATGGAGTAAAAGACAGGTCTTCTTGTGCTGGTGCATTGTATTGTAGGAGGGGAAGTTTCTGGAAGGATACTTTTTCACACATTCCTCAGTACCTAATTCAAGTGGTGTAAACCATAGTGTCTTGTTTAAGTCTGCTTTGGCCAAATCCAGAATTGCGTGGCTTCTGAATTGAGCTGAAGATATGCTAACCACTAAGTAGAAATAATATCAGAGAGATTGAGCAAAACCTGTAAGAGAAAGAGCCTGTGAAACATTAACTATGATGGAAGCATAAGAGAGTGGAAAATAGACCATTATCTATCACAATTTATGAAAAACCTCAACCTCCCAGGAATCTGAAGGCCTAGGAGCAACTCCTTTGATGAAAAGATGGTCTTTGGGGAGAGGTGATTCTTAGTCTTACAAACACTGATCTAAAGATGATCAAGATGTGAGAATTTATAGATAAAATATTCTTTCTTTGCTTGCTTAAAAGCAAGGTAAGGCTTTGACTCTAAGCTAGGAAACATTCTTATTTAGTAAAGAAAATTCAGTATGTTTGTGCATATTTGGGTGGCTAAAAGAGTTGAAAAAATAAAATGTTCAGCAGTTCTGCACATTTGGTGAGGTAAAGCTACTAAAGTTTACAAAAATAAAATTATCATTTAAAGTAACTGTTGAAATGTATGCACAATATTTAGTCCATGATCCCCTAGTGATGATACACAAAACCAACTGTACCACACAGCCTCCAAGGCAGTAAAAGTCAAAGTGATGATGAAGTGGGATAGCTATTCCATAGGCCAAAGTCAAAAGCCTGGTGGTGCAGCATTCTACACCAGCTCTTAGAATGGAGACAATGGTATTTATACAACTCTAAGAGGAAAGGGGAGAGACAAGGTCCAGAGCTGATTTATTCATTAGCAGGTACAAGCACATGGCACTTGGAAACTGTCACTGAAATAACAGACTGCAACTAAAGGTTCTAGGATTCAAACTTTAGGACAAGATGTTTGTTTTTAATTCTCTGGGCACAGAAAAACAATCCTGGTTTAGTTTATGCTTGCTATAGCCTTTTGTTTACACTTTTTTCAGCTGAAATACACTCTATCAGCCTTGTATTGATCTGACTGTCAGTCACAGGATCACAGAATCACAGAATCAGACTGGTTTCAGCTGGAAGATCACCTTAAGATCACCTTAAAGATCATCAAGTCCCAACCCCCTGCCATGGGCAGGGACACCTCTCACCAGACCGGGCTGTGCAAGGCCCCATCCAACCCGGCCTTGAACACCTCCAGGGATGGGGCACCCACCACTTCCCTGGGCACCCTGTGCCAGGGCCTCACCACCCTCAGAGTGAGGAATTCCTTCCTAATATCCAACCTAAATCTTCTCCTTTCCAATTTAAAACTCTCCCCCCTCATCCTATCACTCCTGGCCCTTCTCCTCCCCAGCTTCTTGCAGGCCCCTTCAGGGACTGGAAGCCACTGTAAGCCTAGAACCTTCTTGAGGCTAAACAAGCCCAACTGTCTCAGCCTGGCTTCACAAGAGAAGTACTTCAGCCTTCTGATCATCTTTGTGGTCTCCTCTGGACCCATTCCCACAGTTCCATGTCCTTCTTATGTTGGGGACTCCAGAACTGGACACAGCACTCCCGGTGAGGTCTCACAAGAGAGTCATCTGCCTGTTATCTACTGGGGTCACCAAAATATTTCAGAGAAGGGTAAACTGGTGAATACACAGTCTGCTCCTTACTGTGGGGTTATACTGGGGGAACACCATTCTCTGCATTGCTCCTTGCGCTGGATCTGCCATTGCAAGGGGACCAGGGGAGCCAGTGACTGGATGTGCACCCTCAGGGGTGCCTGCTGAAGACACTTGCAGCAGCTCTTGGATGACAACCCAGCCAATTTGGCTTCAGCAAAAATTCCTGTCTTCAAACCCTAATTACTGTGCTGGCACAGCACTCTGAGTGGTTTTCTAATTGTTTGTATTTATTTGCAATGTCTCTACTGCACAGGGTCCTGTGATAAATATAATTCCCCTCACAGCTAATTTGATGGTTTTTTGAGGGGAGAGGGGAGAAGGGAGGGTAATTTCATGGTAAACCATAATTACTAATACAGCTGGTACTTTAATTGCCAATCCAATCTGAGGGGGTAGCTGAGGCTCAAATCAGCCTGGTTAGAATTCTACTTGTTCATGATAAGTGGTAACTGCTAATTGGATCTGGCCTACAGTATTTTTGAATGGGAACCATTTGAAAGTGTGAATTTAGTGTCAGTTTGTGTTTAATTTTGGACATTTCCTGCTTGCATTAGGCTGAGAGTCTAGCAGAGAACTGAACAGAATAGACATCTGAGTCCTCCAAGTCTATGACAGCTAGCTTCTAGTGGCATGGCCCCATGGCAAAACAGAGGACTTGAGACAGCAACTTTACTGAGAGGGGGGTCAGGCACTGGCACAGGGTCCCCAGGGAAGTGGTCACAGCTCCAAGCTGGGCTGAGGGAAAGAAGTGTCTGGACTATGCCCTCAGTGCCAGCTCTGACTGGGCTGGGCCTGTGTGGGGCCTGTGGGCCTTACGGGTCCCTCCCAGCTCAGGAGATTCTGTGAGTCTATGTATCTGGTCTAGGAATGGCCTTGGCCTTGGTACCATCAGGTTTAGGGATGTCCTTGGCCTTGGTACCCTCAGGTTTAGGGATGCTCTTGGCCTTGGTACCTTCAGCTCACTTGTGGCTTTTGTCGGCTGCCTCTGTTGAGGAAGGATGGGTGGGAAGGCAGGGAATGACTCAGAGCCCACCCTGGATTTGGATTTAATTATTTATAAGGGTCCCAACTGAGGAGATTCTGTGATCCTCTGATGCTCTGAACCCACAGCTGTATGTTGTGAGTTGAGCTCTCTTGAAAAATCTAGTTCCAGCTACAGGTGCAACACGTAGAATATTTGTTCCTAAATGAATTGCCATCAACTATATGGTGACTCCAGCACTATGTGAAAATACACCTTTGTCTTTCAGGGCCCTGGACCTCACCACCCTCCTTCCCAAGTTAAATATTTTCTCCTTCATTGTTTGGGTCATTCATGGCTAGAAACCAGGATTTCTGATTGAAGCCAAGTAAGAAGAAGGCCTATCATTATGATATATTGATAGCTTGACTCCAGCTGTATATCCAATATGTATTTAACCACAGGCATAACACAAGTATATTTTCCACACTGCCTTGTCACAGTTTACTGACCTAAATACCTGAGATATTCTTGCAGGCCTGAAAAAAACACTAGCAAGCCTAAAGGAAAACATTAGAGTGTTTCTTCTAACATTTTCCCTCCTTTTTTCTCTCTAAGAACTCTAGTAGTTGGTAGTGGGAATATTATTTTAGAAATCACTCTGACTTCTCATTGATGCCATTAGAATTAGACCATTATAATAATGAAAATTCAGTCAAAGCTTTTTCATTTCCAATGATTTTCCCCATTCTATCATTGTCTATTGACTACCACCAGGGTACAGAAGGTTTGTTACTTACAGCAGGTTTAGTAGCAGTGGCTTTCCAGCTTTTAAGACCCTAAAAACACATATGGGTAAGAAGGAACTGTGGAAATTGTGCCATTGAGTCTTGTAGCTCTTTTGAATGAATAAGAGTAACATTAACTGCAAGACTGACTGGCCAAAAGACAACTATCCTCTCCAAATCCTATCCCAAAAGTTTGCCCATAGTATAGTCTAGAATCTTTAATACATTAACATGCTACTCTTTACAAAAGTAAGAGAGTTCTGACTTCTAAACATATCCAAATATATGGGAGATAAAGGGAAAAATCAAGTACCAGGGTGTTTATGTCTGCCAGGAATAGCATACACTCCCTAGCTGCAGCTAGTGACAGTATAATATATGCTTTGGAGTGGATGGATCAGTAGCTTTGCCCCATCTTTAGCTCTTTTTTTTTTGCAATTTGGAATCCTTCGGAGAGAAATGGAAGAATTCCTTGGGGTTTTTTTAGATAAGCTTCTGTTCTCATAGCTTCTGGGCAAATACCTCCCTATTTGCAAGAGGGCTTTGGGGCCTGGGAACCCAGCGAGGGGCAAGCAGAGGAGCTGCTCACACTCTTTCTTACCAAGCTAAAAATCACTCTTTCTATCAATCAAACCCTACATGAGGCCTCCTTCAACTTACAGGCTCCTCACCTTTGTGTTATGATCCTGCTAGTCACTGTCATGGCAACGGCAGAGGCCATTCCAGCAGAGAAAACTGCCTCAGTGATTAGGAAGGAGCCTGTGGACTGGGAATCCCTGCTCCAGAGTCCTGTGAAGGGGATCACAGGGCAAGAGTGAGGAAGGAGTCAGTACAGTGGGAACATAGCATAACTGCCAGGGAATCTTCTGTAAGGAGGAAAAAAACCAAAAGAGGGGGGAAAAAAGCCAATTTGGAAAAGCTAGAGGTTTCCTCAAAGCAAAGCTGGGTGCAGAACACCCTTCTGGCTGCAACTGATGGGAAAAGCTGCAGAAATATTCAGTCCCTACCCTTCTAGAAATGCTACTGTTATGTTATACCAGCCTGCCTTAGCACAGACTCACAGCACATCAGGAGTTGAAAGGGACCTCCAGAGATCACCCAGTCCAGCCCCTTGCCAGAGCTGGGTCGCCCAGACTAAATCCCACAGGGACACATCCAGGCTGATGTGAATGTCTCCAGAGAAGGAAACTCCCCAACCTCTCTGGGCAGCCTGTCCCAGGGCTCTGTCACCCTCACAGGGAAAAAGTTTCCCCTTACATTCCCATGGAGCTTCCTCTGCTCCAGCTGCACTCACTGCTCCTTGTCCTGTTGCTGCCATCCCTGAGAAGACCCTGGCTCTGTCCTCCTGACTGTCACCCTTTACATATCTATAGACATTAATGAGGTCACCCCTCAGTCTCCTCCAAGCTAAAGAGGCCCAGCTCCCTCAGCCTGTCCCTATAAGGAAGGGGTTCCATTCCCTTAATCACCTTGGTGGCCCTGTGCTGGGCTCTTTCAAGGAGTTCTATGTCCTTCAAGGAGTTCTATGTCCATCTTGAGCTGAGTGGCCCAGAACTGGGCACAATATTCCAGGTGTGGGCTCACCTACTGCTCATGTTCCCTGTGTATACTTCAGAGAAACCCAAAGCCATTTGTGCCCTTCACCAGCGTCCTCTGACTGCCTAGGAAGGGGCATAACAGTTCAGAGAAAACAAACATCATCATCCTGGAGAGCTCACATACCTTCCTGGGAGCTTATTCAAGGTTCTGATTTAGATTAGGATTTTATCAAATGGTTTCTTCTACTATAGCAAATGGCTGCACTTTGATTTCTTGCATCTCTCTCTCTCTGGGATGGAGCAAAAGGGTTCTGTGCATTAATGAACCTCAGCTCCTCAAGCTTGGTTTCGAGTTTACAGACATTTCTGCTCCTGAGAATTCTGCTACAAAGAGCCCTTTCCTTGATGTGCATCCTGGCTAACTGATGGGATTGACATGTAGGTGTCAAGCATCAGCTGGTAGCAGTTGACATTGTGCAGGGACTGTTGGATGACCTGTACAAAAGGGGGTCACTGATCACAGCACAGTTCTGCTCACGGATTCTGTCACCTGCCTTGTCAGAGGAGGGAGTATTTGAAGCAGTAGCCAAGGATGGAGGTGAAGCTTTAAACCCCACAGTGTGGTTGATTTTATCTTCCCAGTTGAAGGCAAAAGCTTACAATTCTGGAAAACCATACTTTATCTTGACCTAAATATTTTATTCAGCCTGAGGTGGATCCTTCTCTCTCTGTCAGATTTAATATTGAATCATTCCCTTAGTGGCTGATCACAGTGTACTCTCCCTTGGTCCTGGTCATTCCATCTCCTGCAATTGCTTGGCAGTCATAGAATCATAGACTGGTCTGGGTTGGAAGGGACCCCAAGGGTCACAGAGCTCCAACCCCCTGCCACAGGCAGGGACACCAACCTCCAGGCCTGGAGCTACACAAGGTTGCCCAGGGCCCCATCCAACCTGGCCTTGAACACCCCCAGACACGGGGCACCCACCCCTTCTCTGGGCAGCCTGTTCCAGCCCCTCACCACTCTCTCTGCACAGAACTTCCCCCTAATATCTAATTTAAACCTTCCTTCCTTCAGCTTCACTCCATCCCCCTTGTCCTGCCAGCCTCTGCCCTTGAACAAGCTGATTCCCCTCCTGTTCCTCTGCTCCCTTCAGGCACTGACAGGCTGCAATGAGGTCCCCCCACAGCCTTCTCTTCTCCAGGCTGACCCAGCCCAGCTCCCTCACCCTCTCCTTGTAGGGCAGCTGCTCCAGCCCTCTAATCATCTTTGTGGCTCCTCTGACCCCTCTCCAACAGCCCCACATCTTTCTTGTCCTGGGGCCCCAGCTCTGGACACAGGATCCAGCTGGGGCCTCCCCAGGGCAGAGCAGAGAGGGACAATCCCCTCCCTGTCCCTGCTGCCACCCCTCTGCTGATGGAGCCCAGGATCCCATCACCTTCCCAGCTGCACCAGCACACTGCTGGCTCATGGGGCGTTTCTCATCCCCCATGACACCCAAGCCCTTCTCAGCAAGGCTGCTCCCCAGGAGCTCTTCTCCTAGTCTGTATATATGTCCACTAGAGTTCTACTCCGGTGTCACAAAGGTTCATCTCAATTATCCTGCAGCATCATTATCCTATGCAATTATGCATCTTTGGCGTGTCAGGCTCCACATGTGAATGCTTAGTGTGTGTGTGTGTGTGCTAACAAATTCCTCTTCAATTTCCCTGGTTTTAAAATCTAAACATCTATATTCTGGGTGAGCCAGCTGCTTGACACTTCAAAAAAAAAAAGGCATCTACTAGAAGCATTTTACCTTCTTTTTCATACATGGAACTAAAAGAGAACAGGACATGTAGGACTCAAGAGAATGCAAAAAATCAAATTTTTTTTCTCCATAAACCATAACTGCAACATCCTGAGTCACAGCAGGAACCATGGTGCCTGTCAAACAGGAGTGACTGTCAGGGTCACCTTCTAGCAAAGGATTTTGATCCTCAGGCACATTTCTCCCACAATAGCAACAGCCCAATGACAAGGAAAAAATAGCTTCTTCCCTTACTCCCAGACAGCAATCTGGCAAACACACTTATAATTTGCTGAAGGAGCCTGGAGTGTGTAAGTTATAAACATGAAATGAAACCAAATGAGGATACAACCATGAGGCAATGGTTGTAGCTAGGGAGAAGGGAGCATGAATTCAGCAGTCTATGGAGATTCTTACCCCTTGACTCAATGGCCACCAGCTCCTGAGCTTGCCCTTGTTTTCCTGGGGCTCAAAGAGGCCTTCATGTTTCTCTCTGGAGCAAAGCAGCACTTGGCCTGGAGCATATAAACAGGAGGGGAACCAGCTTGTTCAAGGGCAGAGACTGGCAGGACAAGGGGGATGGAGTGAAGCTGGAGGAGGGAAGGGTGAGAGGAGAGATTGGGGGGAAGTTCTTTGCAGAGAGAGTGGTGAGGGCCTGGAACAGGCTGCCCAGAGAGGGGGTGGGTGCCCCGTCCCTGGGGGTGTTCACGGCCAGGTTGGCTGGGGCCCTGGGCAACCTTGTGTAGCTCCAGGCCTGAGGTTGGTGTCCCTGCCTGTGGCAGGGGGTTGGAGCTCTGTGACCCTTGGGGTCCCTTCCAGCCCAGCCCAGGCTGGGATTCTGGGATTCTACGAAGCCAGGATTTCTCTCACTCTCCGATTTAGCTGTAGTGTTGGGTGTCTGATCTGCTTTTGCATTGCACTTTCCCAACAGAATTTCTCCAGCTGGGAATTTATTGACCACTCCATATGCTTAGGTGTGGACTTCTTAGGAGCTCCTCACTTCCTTGCCTTGCCACTCCGGGTGAAAGCATAGTCCCCAGCTCTCAACTGCAGCTTGGAGTTTGGGCGAGCAAATCTTACCAGTGGGCCTATGGAATGGACACTGGAAAATTCCATGGGAATGCTCACATCCACCCAGCCTGGACAGTTGCTGCTGCTGGGCAGTGGGTTTTTTAAAACCACAAGCAGAAAGTATAGAATCATAGAATCCCAGCCTGGTCTGGATTGGAAGGGACCCCAAGGGTCACAGAGCTTCAACCCCCTGCCACAGGGAGGGACACCAACCTCAGGCCTGGAGCTACACAAGGTTGCCCAGGGCCCCATCCAACCTGGCCTTGAACACCCCCAGGGATGGGGCATCCACTACTTCTCTGCTACTAATCGAGCTTCTTGCTAAAGCATCTGCATACTTGTATTCTGCATTGTTTGGTTTTTTAAAATTAATTAATTAACTTATTTTTAAATGGAGGGAAGGTGGAAGGAAGGAAGCATTTTAATTCAAAACTTAACTCCAGCTTTACAGTTAAAAATTAGGCTCATTTTACCAAGAATTGCAGGTAGACATCTCCACCTCGTGGTGTGAAATGGAAGTAGCCTTAGCAAAAATTCTGAAATGCTATTTAATGTAAAGGCAACGTGGGAAATTCGTTTGGGTAAATTATTTTCCAAGACAAACTCTGCCCCATCCCTGGAAGTGATCAAGGCCTGGTTGGATGGGGCCTTGAGCAGCCCAGTCTAGGGAGAGGTGTCCCTGCCCATGGCAGGGGGTTTGGAACTTGATGATCTTTAAAGTCCCTTCCAGCACAAACCATTCTATGGTTCTGTGACCTAGAGGATAATTAAAACCAGGCTTTCCAGTCACAGAATCATTGTAACATGGGATGGATCATGTGTCTTACTGGGCATGAAGTCTTTGAATATATTGAGTTGTAAGAGACCAATAAGTATCATGGAGTTGGAAAGACTTCCTTTGTACTAATTCTGTTTCCTAACTTAATATCAGTATCATTTGTTCTTATTTTTTGGCTTTTAGTAAAGCCTTGGTGTCACATTACTCAAATACACAATAAAGCAACCATTTATATTGTGCTTTTTGGGGTACAAACACTCAAAAACAAAAGGAGAAATGAGGCTACAGAAAATAGAAGTGCTGTAAAGCTGATTTATGTGAAGTAACACAGCAGAACAGAGGCCAAATCAAGAGGAAAATAGAGGGTTTAAGTCTCAACTCATGATCCACATTGTTTCAATAGAAAGAAAAAATCTCCCAGTTGATGTAAGGACTTTATGGTTTTACAAACTTCTATTCATTGAGCTGTGAATGTGGGAGTCTTTAGACTACACCCAGTCTCCAGGTGATGATGGCTCATCCTTGTATTTTTGTTTTGACTTACACTGATGGGATGGTGACTTGCAAATCCTACCAGAAATCAGATAAATCAAAATTAATATTAAAAAAATATTTTAAAATCAATTTTTAACAGTCTTAGTCTCTTTCAAGGCATATTCTTCCCAACACACTGCAGAAGGGGCCCACAGTATCTCCTAATGTTCTACTTAAAAATACTCTCAAAATGTGAAGACTGAACCAGCCTTTACATATACTTGAGAAGCTTCTTCTGAATTTCCTTTAGAACTCAGTCATTTCTGAAGAACATCTTGGAGGAAACATTATCTGGCAACAGAACAAAGAAAGTAGGGTTCAAGGCTTTGGCTACAGGAAGGAGGAAGGCAAGCATGTAACCTCTGCACCCACAAGCAGACACGGTTTGCATCCATCATTGGGTTATCATAGAGTCATAGAATGGACTGGGTTGGAAGGGACCCCAAGGAGCACAGAGCTCCAACCCCCTGCCACAGGCAGCGACACCAACCTCAGGCCTGGAGCTACACAAGGTTGCCCAGGGCCCCATCCAACCTGGCCTGGAACACCCCCAGACACGGGGCACCCACCCCCTCTCTGGGCAGCCTGTTCCAGCCCCTCACCACTCTCTCTGCAAAGAACTTACCCCCCAGTCTCTCCTCTCACCCTTCCCTCCTCCAGCTTCACTCCATCCCCCTTGTCCTGCCAGTCTCTGCCCTTGAACAAGCTGATTCCCCTCCTGTTCCTCTGCTCCCTTCAGGCACTGGCAGGCTGCAATGAGGTCCCCCCACAGCCTTCTCTTCTCCAGGCTGACCCAGCCCAGCTCCCTCACCCTCTCCTTGTAGGGGAGCTGCTCCAGCCCTCTGAGCATCTCCATGGCTCCTCTGACCCCTCTCCAACAGCCCCACATCTCTCTTGTGTTGTGCCCCAGCTCTGGACACAGGATCCAGCTGGGGCCTCCCCAGGGCAGAGCAGAGAGGGACAATCCCCTCCCTGTCCCTGCTGCCACCCCTCTGCTGATGGAGCCCAGGATCCCATTTCCCTTCCCAGCTGCACCAGCACCCTGCTGGCTCATGGGGAGTTTCTCATCCCCCATGACACCCAGGCCCTTCTCACAGGTCTGCTCTCCAGGAGCTCTTCTCCCAGCCTGTATCTGTGTCTGGGATTCTTCCAGCCCAAGTGCCACCCCTGACAATTCCCAGTGTTGAACCTCATCAGGTTCCCCCAGACCCACCTTTCCAGCCTGGCAAGATCCCTCTGGATGGCTCCTGTCCTTCTGTTGTGTCACCCACACCACCCAGCTTGGTGTCACCTGCAAACCTGCTGAGGCTGCACTCAGTCCCATCCCCCATGTCATTGATAAAGGTGTTAAAGAGCCTCAGTCCCCAGACAGACCCTTGGGGGACCCCGCTTGTCACTGGCTCCACCTGGACACAGACCCATTGACACCACCCTTTGTCTATATTATCACAGAATGACAGAATCACAGACTCACAGGGGTTGGAAGGGACCCCCAGAGCCCATGGGGTCCAACCCCCTGCCAAAGCAGGGTCCCTAGGACAGGGCACACAGGTCGGTGTCCAGATGGGGCTGGAATCTCTCCAGAGAAGGAGACTCCACCCCCCCTGGGCAGCCTGTCCCAGGGCTCCCTCACCCTCACTGGGGAAAAGTTCTTCCCCAGGTTGCTGTGGAACTTCCTGTGCTCCAACTTGCAGCCATTGCCCCTTGTCCTGTCCCCACAGACACTGAAAAGGGGCTGGCCATTCCCCCTGCATCCCACCCTTCAGATATTGATAAACATTCATAAGGTCCCCCCCGAGTCTTCTTCTCTCCAGGCGGAACAGCCCCAGCTCTCTCAGCCTTTCCTCCCAGGGGAGATGCTCCAGGCTCTTCAGCATCTCCTCAGCCTCCTCTGGACTCTCTCCAGGAGATCCCTGGCTGTTTGATCCCAGGGAGCCCAGCACTGGACACAACACTCCAGGTGGGGCCTGACCAGGGCAGGGAAGAGGGGGAGGATCCCCTCCTGTGACCTGCTGTTCCAGTACACGTGCTGAAGCCCTGAAAAGTATAAATTCCCTTTTCACAGGCAGCATAACGTGGAGTGTTTTGAACAATCAGTGAAGCGGTGCCTATTTAAATGGAAACCACAGTTACATTGCATTTACAACTGCTGACAGAAGAGGGAGATACTCTACCACTAACAATTAATTCTTTAACAGGAAATTATGAGGGAAAAGAGTATAGAAATGCATTCTCATTGCTCTAGCTCTAAGGTGTAAGACAATACAATAGCTGTAATGTGTTCTGTGGTTTCACCAGAAATCCCTAATGAAATTGCAAACAGATTGAACTTTAATTACTATCAAGGATTCTACAGGACATGTTTAATACTAGAATTTATGCTGATCTCTTGAAAACTAGAAATGTTTAGTGACTGTTTCCCAAATGATAATTTAGGAATACTTTTTCACTGCAGGAAAATATTTAAAAATAAATTATTTCAGTGTCCATAGCAATCACCAGAGGAATTAATTCCATCTCTTCCAAAAATCTTTCCCGGAACTTGCCTTGAATTGCAGTTGCAGAATCACAGAATCACAGGGTTGGAAAAGACCTTTAAGATGATCAAGTCCAACCAAGCCCATCCAAAACTAAACCAGATCCCTGAGCACCTCATCTACCCTCTGTTAAACACCCCCAAGGGGGTGACTCAGCCCCTCCCTGGGCAGCCTGTGCCACAGCCCCACAACTCTGCCAGGGAAGAACTTTTCCCTCCCATCTGCTCTGACCCTGCCCTGGGGCAGCTTGAGCCCATTGCCCCTTGTCCCATCTCCTGTCCCCTGGCTGAAGAGACCATCCCCCACCTCTCTGCACCCTCCTGGCAGGGCAGGGGAGGTGGGGAGAAGGGCTCCCCTCAGCCTCCTCTTCTCCAGGCTCAACACCCCCAGCTCCCTCAGCTGCTCCTCAGAGGATTTGCCCTCCAGTCCCTTCCCCAGCCTGCTTGCCCTTCTCTGGACTCGCTCCAGGACCTCAATGTCCTTCTGATGCTGAGGAGCCCAGAACTGGACCCAGCACTCGAGCTGCAGCCTCCCCAGTGCCCAGTCCAGGGGCACAATTCCCTCCCCAGACCTACTGGCCACACTATTGCTGACACAAGCCAGGATGCCATTGG
This sequence comes from Laterallus jamaicensis coturniculus, assembly GCA_022605575.1. Taxonomy (NCBI): domain Eukaryota; kingdom Metazoa; phylum Chordata; class Aves; order Gruiformes; family Rallidae; genus Laterallus; species Laterallus jamaicensis. Next base: position 4,441,879 of record JAKCOX010000030.1, on the reverse strand, counting down.
CCTTCCTGGCCCCCTGGGCTCACTGCTGGTCTCAGCCCATGGGTCCAGCCTGCTCAGATCCCTCTGAAGAGCCTCCCTCCCCTCAGGCAGATCAACACTTCCTCCCAGCTCAGTGTCTCTGCAAACTTACTGAGGGAACAGTCAATCCCTTCATCCAGGTCATTGATAAAGATATTTAACAAAACTGGACCCAGGACTGAGCCCTGGGGGCGCCAATCGTGACAGGCTTCTAGCTGGGTTTTGTTCCATTTACCACCCCACTTTGGGCCTGGCCATCCAGACAATGTTTAACTCAGCAGAGGGTCATAGAATCCCAAACTGGTCTGGGTTGGAAGGGACCCCAAGGATCACAGAGCTCCAACCCCCTGCCGCAGGCAGGGACACAAACCTCAGGCCTGGAGCTACACAAGGTTGCCCAGGGCCCCAGCCAACCTGGCCTTGAACACCCCCAGGGACGGGGCACCCACCCCCTCTCTGGGCAGCCTGTTCCAGCCCCTCAACACTCTCTCTGCAAAGAACTTCCCCCTAAGATCTCATCTAACCCTTCCTTCCTTTAATTTTAATCCATCCCCCTTGTCCTGCCAAGGGTCCACCTGTCCAGGCCAGTGGCAGCCAGTTTCTCAGTCAGAATGCTGTGAGAAACCCTGTCAAAGGCTTTACTGAAGCCCAGGTAGACACATCCACAGCCTTCCCTACAGTTAGATCAAGAAGAAATTGAAAAGCTTATCACTTGGCAGATAATCCAACAGATTTATTTATTAGGATCTCTAGAAACATAAAGGCTCCTTATTACAACAAAAACACAGAAGGAAAATGTTGCGCTCTTTCCCACCTCCAAATACAGAAGCCATGCACTAAAGCACAAGCTGAGGGTTGTTATTTTACACCCACCAAAAAATGGTTCAAAAGGTTGACTGTTGTGTTCCTTGGGGATGCCAACGGTCCTGTGGTCTGATGAAAACAGCAGATGAGTTTTGCAACCTGCCAAAAGCTGAGCTAATTTTGTATTTTTCCAAATATTTGCCCATCAAACTCTTTAACTGTTCCTTTGCTGATTCTAACAACAAAGTATCCTTGATTTAATAGAAAGCTTCTGGTGCTTTGGACCTTGTTCAGGATGTCGAGCTCTTCATGAAATACCCACAACAGCATGCACAAGGTAAAGACAGAACACATTATGTTAAAAAGGATGATTTATCAAAGTTTTTGGCAAGTGGTCTTTCCTGTCTTAAGGATTAATGGTGTAGCTGAGACACTGCTTGCTTTTATGACCTTTCAAGGAAAGGATATTCCTCATTTTTACATAGCACTGGGCCTCAAATCCAGAAAAAAACACTTGAAAGAAGAGAGACACACAAGGAATACAGAAGTTGCTGTCTAGACTTAGAAGCAGAGATCTTTGCTCCCTTATTATTCCAGCACAGCTGCTGGAAGAACTGAACACACTTGACCTCCTGGAGTTGCTGAGTCTCAAGATGTACATAAACATATACCTATTTTCATTCACATTCATTTCTTAATATTGGAGAGGAGACAAAAGGCAATGATTTAAACAAATTGCACAAGAAAATCCCTATTAAGTGGGAATAGATCCAACTTAGAAGAAAAACGTGTACACATCTTCCCATCCTAAAGTTTACTGCATCAGATTCCCCAGTTTCAATCACAGCAGCAGCATCCCCAACTTTTTGGAGGGTTTCATATCAATTATTTTTAGGAACAAGACACTGTCAACACCCTTCTACCAGCAGCTCTTTCTCCAGAGCTCAAATGATGTTGCTAATTGCTTCCTCATCCTCTGCAGAGTTCAGTGTTTCGATCATCAGCTTTCTTACCCACCAACACAGTTGCATGAGGTAGGGACAGTTCAGTGAGAAGAGCTGGGACACTGGTTTTATTCTGGTACAAGAGCTGAGGGAGCTGGGCTGGGTCAGCCTGGAGAAGAGAAGGCTGTGGGGGGACCTCATTGCAGCCTGCCAGTGCCTGAAGGGAGCAGAGGAACAGGAGGGGAATCAGCTTGTTAAAGGGCAGAGACTGGCAGGACAAGGGGGATGGAGTGAAGCTGGAGGAGAGAAGGGTGAGAGGAGAGATTGGGGGGAAGTTCTTTGCAGAGAGAGTGGTGAGGGGCTGGAACAGGCTGCCCAGAGAGGGGGTGGGTGCCCCGTCCCTGGAAGTGTTCAAAGCCAGGATGGATGGGGCCCTGGGCAACCTTGTGTAGCTCCAGGCCTGAGGTTGGTGTCCCTGCCTGTGGCAGGGGGTTGGAGCTCTGTGATCCTTGGGGTCCCTTCCAGCCCAGACCACTCTGGGATTCTAAAACAAGTACCAAGGTAAAACAAACTGGGAAAGGGTAAGACAGAGATGAAGCTAACTTTATTGGATATAGTTATTGCAGATGCAACTGAGTTTTTCCTGGGAGTGACCTCACTGAATGCAGTTTGCCATCGTTTGCCCCTAGCTCCTTATCACACCTTTTGTTTCTAAAGCCTGAGCCCCTTCTTGTAGTAAACATAGATTTGAAAAAAAATGGAAAAAAGAAAAAGGAAAAGGGGGATAAAAGGAGAAAAGGGGATGAAAGGGGGCAAAAGGGAGGAAAGGGGGGGGAGGAAAAGGGGGGGAGGAAAGGGGGGGAGAAAAAGGGGGGAAGAAAAAGGGGGGGAGGAAAAGGGGGGGGGAAAAAGGGGAGGAGGAAAAGGGAGGGAAAGGGGGGGAAGGGGGAGGGGGAGGAAAGGGGGCAAAGGGGAGGAAAGGGGCAACCGGGGAGGAAAAGGGAGACGGAGGAAAGGGGGGGAGGAAAAGGGTGGGAGGAAAAAGGGAGAGGGGGAGGAAAAGGGGGAGGGGGAGGAAAAGGGTGGGAGGAAAAGGGGGGGAAAAGGGGGGAGAAAGGGGGAGGGGGAGGAAAGGGGGCAAAGGGGAGGAAAGGGGCAAAGGGGGAGGAAAAGGGAGAGGGAGGAAAGGGGGAGGAAAAAGTGAGAGGGGAAGGAAAAGGGGAGGGGGAGGAAAAAGGGGGGGAGGAAAAGGGGGGAAAGGAAGGGGAAAGTGGGAGGGGGAGGAAAGGGAGCAAAGGGGAGGAAAGGGACAAAGGGGGAGGAAAAGGGAGAGGGTGGAAAGGGGGGGGAGGAAAAGGGTGGGAGGAAAAAGGGAGAGAGGGAGGAAAAGGGGAAGTGGGAAGAAAAGGGGAGGGGGAGGAAAAGGGGGAGGAAAAGGGGGAGTGGGAGAAAACGACTGGGGAGAAAAGGGTGGGAGGGAAAGTGGGAGGGAAGGGGGGAGGGAGGGAAAAGGGGGGAAAAGGGAAAAAGAAAAAACCTTTCCAATAAAAAAAGTGTTCAACCTGCCAGGCTTTGCACTGTGTAAGGTGCTGAAGCAGTTTCCAGCTGGTGTTTTTGGTGGCTTTTTCCTTTTCATATTTCTGCAGCCTTCAAGCCAGCCACCTCTTTCTTTCCCTTTTTGCTTCTCCTGCTCTCTGTCCTAAGATAAATTATCATGTAAGTGTTTCTGAACACATTTGGATGTTTCCTGTACCTGAAGCAGATCTCTTTTTTTACTCCTGTGAAGCCATCAAATTTAATTAATACCGGAAATATTGACTTAGTGCTAAAAGAAACATTATCATTAAATTAGAAATTCCTGTGGCAGGGATGCCAGCTCTCCATCTGCAGAGCAAGTCAGACACTGAACCTCAGTAAAAGTATCAGACAAGACTGGGGAATAAAAAAAAGCCTTGATAATTTTGTTCAGTGGTTTGACTACAGCTCTTGCCAACTAATGAAGGTTAAATTAACACCTCCTGCTTCACAGGGAATCAAAATGCTAAGATCATGGAGATGTCTTTAAAAATGATGGGGGAAACCTAAGAAAATTAAGGAAAGTGAAAAATTCAAGCAGCAGCAGTAGGCTAAAAGGTGGAAGACCGCAAAATCATCCCTGGGTTGATGATAGAATCACAGGGGTTGGAAGGGACCTCCAGAGCCCATGGGGTGCAACCCCCTGCCAAAGCAGGGTCCCTAGGACAGGGCACACAGGTCGGTGTCCAGACGGGGCTGGAATCTCTCCAGAGCAGGAGACTCCACACCCCCTGGGCAGCCTGTCCCAGGGCTCCCTCACCCTCACTGGGGAAAAGTTCTTCCCCAGGTTGCTGTGGAACTTCCTGTGCTCCAACTTGCAGCCATTGCCCCTTGTCCTGTCCCCACTGACACTGAAAAGGGGCTGGCCATTCCCCCTGCATCCCATCCTTCAGATATTGATCAACATTCATAAGGTCCCCCCTGAGTCTTCTATGCTCTTATTCCTCCCCAGGTGCCAGACTCTCCACTGGCTTTTGTTGAATCTAATCTGGTCTCTCCCTGTCCAGCTCTCCAGCCTGGCCAGGTCTCTGGATGGCAGCACAGTGTCCTGCCTGGCAGTCACCCCTCCCAGCTCTGGATCATCAGGTACTGGCTGAGGGTGGGTGCTGTTCCCTCATCAAGGTGTCAATGAAGATATTGAACAGGACTGGACCCAACACTGAGCCCTGGGGACACCACTGGTCACAGGTCTCCAGCCAGACTCTGCTCCCCTGATCCCCAGCCTCTGAGCTCGGTCCCACAGCCAGTTCCCAACCCACCTCCCTGTCCTCTCATCTATCCGATGCTCTCTCAGCTTTGCTATCAGGGTGTCCTGGGATATGTGGAGAAGAGAAACTCAAGTCATCAAATCAAAATTAACTGAAATTTTTTAATAAGTCCACTCAAGATGCACCTTTAAGCAGACCATATTTTCATAGCAATGGAATTGTCTAGAGGAGAACAAAATGTATATATATATATAATGGAGTTATACCTGCTTCTGTGGTAAATTTCATTAATGTAACAAAAGCAACCGATCACCTTGATTCAATAATGCTGCCATAGAACCATCTCGGTTGGAACAGTGTCCCTCAGCACCACATCCAACCAGCTTTTCAATCCCTCTGGGGATGGAGACTCCATCACCTCCCTGGGCAGTTCCAAGGCCTGACAGCCCTCTCTGGGAAGAAGGTTTCCCAATGTCCAACCTAACCCTCCCCTAGCACAACCTGACACCATTTCCTCTTGTCCCATCACTTGTCACTAGGGAGAACAGGTCAGCCCTCACCTCTCCACACCCTCCTTCCAGGGAGCTGGAGAGAGCAAATAGATGTCCCCTCAGCCTCTTCTCCAGGCCAAACAACCCCAGGTCCCTCAGCCACTCAACATAAGAAGCTAATTGTAAAAGCACACCATATAGAGGCCCACATACCCAAGAGTCAGGCCATGGAGGAACATCATAACAAGCAGCTGGTGGATCAGGCTGCTCAGACTGAAGTGGCTGGGATACATCTAGACTGGGAACATGAGGGTGAATTAGTTACAGCCTGGGCCAAAGACACCTTGGACCATCAAGGAAGAGATTCAACACAGAGATAGGCTCATGGTTGAGAGGAGGACTTGACCACAGACACTATCACAGAGGTTATCCATGAATGACTTGCCCTGCGGTCAAGCAAGGCACAAGGTTAAAGCCGCTGTGGTGTGGAGGTCAGTCACTGAAATATAAACATGGGGAGGCCTGGCAGATCCCACATGACACTCCCAACAAACTCTCTCAGGGTAGACTGGAGAAAGGACCATCAGTGGAAGGAAAAGAGGAGGGCTGCAGAGAAGGGATCAGTGTGAAGCACAGGGGGGCAGAAACACTCAGAGTAGACTCAGGGTGGTTTTCAAGAGTAATCCAGAGCAGTAGGTTTTCTGTGTCTGCTCTTGAGCTCTCCTGTTGCCTGTGCACAAATCACAGAATCACAGAGTCACAGGGGTTGGAAGGGACCTCCAGAGCCCATGGGGTCCGACCCATGGGACCATGGGGTCCCTAGGACAGGGCACACAGGTCGGTGTCCAGACGGGGCTGGAATCTCTCCAGAGAAGGAGACTCCACACCCCCTGGGCAGCCTGTCCCAGGGCTCCCTCACCCTCACTGGGGAAAAGTTCTTCCCCAGGGTGCTGTGGAACTTCCTGTGCTCCAACTTGCAGCCATTGCCCCTTGTCCTGTCCCCACAGACACTGAAAAGGGGCTGGCCATTCCCCCTGCATCCCACCCTTCAGATATTGATCAACATTCATAAGGTCCCCCCGGAGTCTTCTTCCCTCCAGGCCGAACAGCCCCAGCTCTCTCAGCCTTTCCTCCCAGGGGAGATGCTCCAGGCCCTTCAGCATCTCCTCAGCCTCCTCTGGACTCTCTCCAGGAGATCCCTGGCTGTTTGATCCCAGGGAGCCCAGCACTGGACACAACACTCCAGGTGGGGCCTGAGCAGGGCAGAGCAGAGGGGGAGGATCCCCTCCTGGGACCTGCTGCCCACACTCCTGATGCCCCCAGGATCCCATTGTCTCTCTCAGCCCCAGGGCACACTGCTGGCTCATGGCCACCCTGTCACCCACCAGCACCCCCAGGTCCTTCTCCACAGAGCTCTTCTCCAGCAGCTCACACCCAGCTTGTACTGAAACAAACGGTCGTTTCTCCCCAGGTGCCAGACTTTACACTTGCTTACACAAAGATGAACTTTATGCTGAGGCATCACAACCCCTTTGGATCTCCTCAATAAACTCAGAGCTGTTAGCATCTTCTCCCTCCTTCAGCACCCTGGGATAGTGAGGGTGTCCTGAGGGTGTCCCTGCCCATGGCAGGGGGGTGTAACTAGATGATCTTTGAGGTCCTTCCAACCCAAACCAGCCCATGAGGCTATGATTTTGTGAGGGTCAGTGATTGCTTGCTGATAGATGCTGATGGAGGTGAAAGGTTCAGAGATTGCCTGTTAATAAATGCCAAGGAAGGAGAAGGCAGAGTAATCAACCACCACTCACAGAAAGGAACAACTGTGGATCACAGGGTAACCTCTGCATCTCTGCACGTGCTTCTGCTGATGTGATTTGATTTAGGAAACTCTGTATAAGTCTCATGTGAACCTTGCCACTCTGTATCTTTAACTAAGTTGTTGTTTAGATTATAACACAATTTGTTGAATTGCTCAGCTAATTGGCTGATGATTAAGTGTCATTAAACATCACACAATCTAATCTTGTGATTTCCCATAACCATCATAAATCTTACATTGCTGCTACCTCCAAGTTGTGTAAAATCAATTTGGGAGAGCAATGCAGTGCTTGACTGAAGAGATGTTGACTTTATGAAGGTTAAAGGTGGATGCCTCGACCAACAAATGGGATTTAGCAAGCAGGGAGGATTGTTGTTCTTTCTTCTTTCAGGAATGAAGTGTCAGGAAGATGTAGGGGTCAAACAGGCCCCTGCTGAGCAGCTGAATGACAGCACCAGCTGCAGAGGGTGCTGGAGCAATGCAAGACCTGTGGGTTCTCACGTTTGGGAAGGGTAAGCCATCTCCTTTTCCCACATCTGAAGTTAGAGGAATAACAGTGGGAGCTCCACTGGGAAAACAGGGTCCCAGCAGTTTAACTTGGAGTGCAAAGTGATGTGCAGGAATTAAGCCCTACAGTAAGACCTCTACTCAGACCTAAGGCTACTCTTGGCTGAAGTGGATACTGGGCTAATTCTATCCCCCTGAGTGTATGTGCCAGGACATAAGTGTTTGCATAATTAGCTGGATCATTTTGTAGATGGAAAGTAGGACCAAAAAACAGCGGACATAGGCTTGGATTCATACAAACCATTTTTTAAATCTGTGGGGTTTACACATATGACAGCACAGTCACACACTCAGAATGTAAATGAAATACTTTGGCATAAAGTTCTGGACTTTGACTTAGGTTCTGCCAGTGCCTGGAACATTTGCAGCATTCATAAGTTCATTGTAACACGGCCTTTCAGAAGGAGTCTTGGGGCTTTCCTCCTGCCACTGAGCAGGAAATAGCTTTTCATGTTTATTCTCTATACAACACAGCAACAGATTTAAATATTTATCATAGAATCATAGAATCCCAGACTGGTCTGGGCTGGAAGGGACCCCAAGGATCACAGAGCTCCAACCCCCTGCCACAGGCAGGGACACCAACCTCAGGCCTGGAGCTACACAAGGTTGCCCAGGGCCCCCGCCAACCTGGCCTTGAACACCCCCAGGGACGGGGCACCCACCCCCTCTCTGGGCAGCCTGTTCCAGCCCCTCACCACTCTCTCTGCACAGAACTTCCCCCCAATCTCTCCTCTCCCCCTTCCCTCCTCCAGCTTCACTCCAGCCCCCTTGTCCTGCCAGTCTCTGCCCTTGAACAAGCCCATTCCCCTCCTGTTCCTCTGCTCCCTTCAGGCACTGGCAGGCTGCAATGAGGTCCCCCCACAGCCTTCTCTTCTCCAGGCTGACCCAGCCCAGCTCCCTCAGCCTCTCTCCAGAGGGGAAAAGATTTAGGAGAGTTCTTCCTACAGAGTGAGTTGGGAATCACTTATTTAGTGTTTAGAAGGAAGTCAGGATTCACACAATAGAGCAGAACTTGATGTTCAGAAAGACTTGGACTAAACCCACTCGATTTCCTGGAACAGGCCAAGCTCTAAGAACCAACAGTTTTGTGTTTCCTCCCGTTCCCTTGATTCCTTGAAATGTTACAATTCCAAATTATACAGAAGCCAAACAAAAGTCTTGGTTAAGCCCCTGTGAAAAGTGAAGGCTCTGTGTCTAGGAAAGACTAAAAAAAGCCCCAGCACAAATGATGGGCGAAGGCAACAAGGTGCACACAACATATAGCAAAGGCCTAGGAGAGGAAGTAGTGGACACAGTTATGAGCAGATTATGGAAAGGTGGAACATACCCACACATAAATTGTCATTAAAAACCCAGAGAACAACCTTGAGAGGGAATTGTAGCAAGCCATAGCAGAGGAGGGGTTTGGGCATTCCCAGCTGCCACGCTTCTGTGAAAAAGGGATTGAGAACAGATTCCCTGGTAATGTCTTTTCAACTGTGATGGCTCCAGGGTCTAAGAATCTGCTTTCTGTTAGGAAAAAAACTATAAAACTTTCAACAAAAGATGAAAACCATGTCTGCCATTGGCATAAAAGCTGGAGATTTCCTTGCAGGAAGGAGCAGCATATTGAAAAGTTCCCTGGAAAGTAAAATACAGAAATAATAACTGCCACTGGCAGCAAAGCTCAACTCTCAGCAAATACATGTGCTACAACGCCAATAAAACAAACAAAACCCAAAGACCCCCCCCAAAACCAACTTAAAACCTTACACATGTGCACCAGCCAGATTGAATACATTTTAAATTTAGGCTTGGGCCTGAAGTTGGATGTAATCAGTGAAGTTCTTTTCTTGCTTTTATTTCCCACTTCAGTTCTTGAAATTTGGCATCTGTTGAATTCTGTCTTAGGGTTGTTTTGTGGGGTGTTTTTTTTTTCCCCAAATCCAAGACTTGGGGCCTTATGTTAATGGCACAATAAAAATAACTCCATAGTGTTACAGGGAAACATTAAAGCCTTTTTTTTTATGTGCTGCTCTTTCCCTTTTGAAAGAAAAAAAAAATACAGACATTGTTTCTTTAAAAGGCTCCATCTGCAAATCCCATTAGATGTGCATATAAGGTTTCGGATGATTAATAGTTGCCTGCTTTGCTTTGGTTGGAGGGAGAGAGTGGATGTACTTTAACCCCTCCCTCCCCTCTCTCACATTTCACTTCACAAACTTGTCACTCTCTTCCCCAGCACAGTATTTAAAAAGTGCTCATGTCCAGCACTTCACATGGAAGCAAGTACCTTAGGAAGCAAGTCAGGGCTTGGGAAGCAAGTCAGGGCAAGCACTGCTTGGATCTGGGTGCTGCTTTCCAGTCGGGACAATGAAGATGTTTAGAAGAGTTCCCAAAGTACCAAATCTGCAACAGCATCAAACCCACAAGCAAACTGTTGCTTAGGGAGGAAATCTGCTCCATAAAGTTTGGAGAATTTCCCCTCTGCTCCTTTCCTGATTTCCAAGCCTGAGCCATAACCAGTCTCACCCAGTGGAGTGTGGACAGAACTGGAAGCCAATGGATCCCACCAGCAGCAGCTGCATGCGCAGTCCACAACCTCCCACCCCGCTTTGGGGGTGCCTGAGGAGCACCCACGTGGATGTCACCCCAGCTTCAGGGCTGAACCACTACCCACCAGCACCGTTCTCCTTCCATCCAAAACCAGACTTTGCTGCTTACTCTGATTTCTCCACCTCCTGCCTGGTGACTGCTCCCCATAGCTTCCCATGTGAGGAGCGGGCACTCGTGGAGCAGCACCCCTCTTTCCAACACTCTGACTGGCATTTTGCAGCAACTGAGGCCAGAAGACGACTAAATCCAGGACTGGCCTTGGGTTCTGGGGAGTCAGAAGTCAGCAGCCCAACCCTAGTGAGTGCGGCAGTGGGTATGAATGAAGATGAGGAGGTACCAGGAACAGCTACAAATGAGACTGAGAAAAAGTCATCCAAAAGGAAAAAGGAAAACTCAGGTAGGTGATATGAAATCGGGGTTGTGGGACAGCCCAGGCTAGAGACAGAGAGCACCTGTAAGGTCAGGAATTAAGAAATAAAGCTGATGAGGAAAACATTTTAGTAACTCTCAGCTGGGGAAACTCAGGGAGCTGGTTTACTCTTTGATGACCTCTGGTGTTTGCCTTTCACTCCTGCAGATCTTGTTTACTGAACCAGCATTTCACTCCCCAGCACAATTTGCTGTAACTAAACAGCATCCATGTGGCACATAGACCCTGAGCTGGAAGTCCTAGAATGTGGAGTTACATTTGGCATCCATGCCATTTGTTCAAGCCAAAGAGCAAAGACCCCTCTTGTTGAGCTGCCTGTGCTAGCTGGAAATGTTATACAAGGATTTTGACATCTCAGTTTATAGGAAGAAGAAGCAAAATCTCCCCTTAGATATAAATTCCATTTGGCTTCACCAAATATTAGACCTTTTAACCTCAAACCAGGAGTTTCTAAAAGTTTCCACCATGCCCAGCAATGCAGAACATGTTGTTTTCATCATGCCATCCTAGCTGGCAAAACACCAATCTTTCTGCTGCAAAATATTCAATAATTCCATAGTTACCCAGCCCCTGATTTGCTGCTGTCTCAAACCCAGGTATGTGGGATATCCATAAACTGTTTTCTCCTAAGGAAGTGTACCAATTAACATGCTTATCTCATTTGCTATCATTCATTTGCAAGCCACCGGTCCCTTTTTCCCCACAGCACTGCTATGAAGTGGGAAATATTTCCCAGTAGCCTCATTTTACAGGGAGAGGACATGGCAATAAAACTATTTGTGTATTTCTTTAGAGGTTTTACAGGTTGGGTACAGAGGAGCCACCTCTAATCTAGCTTTCCTTTCTTCATTCTGCAACTGAAACAAGCAGCTTGGATTTGTCCCCTGTGTGTCACACAATTAACCCTCATCTCTGGTCACTTCCAATACAAACAGGCTGTCAGGGAACACCCCAAATCATTCATATTCCAAACCTCTCATACCCAGAATCTAGTTAACTCCCCTCATTTATCTATCTTTGCTTTGGAACCCCCAGCTTTAGAATTTCTATTGAAAAAGCATTTTTGGGGGGGGACACATAAGAATTAAAAAAACTAAAATAAACATTTCAAACAAGTTTAAAACCAATAATTAAACAGGAACAGTGCTTTGATTAAAGCATTTCCTAGTCAAAAGCAAAGAGCAGCTTTTGGTATACTCAGATTAGAGGGATCCCCCTGATTCTCTGAGAGACTGATGGCAAAACACAACTCCCTGTTTTCAGTGAAAAACAAATGCTCCTCCTTTCCTTTATTACCAGAACCCCTGGCATTTTCTTTTCACACTTGCTGGCCCATATACTCTCCCTTACTGGGGAGCTGTAAGCAATGACATCACTCCAAAATAAGGTGTTTCCTACCTTTCTAGCAGCTGTTGCTGCCTGTACAAGTTGTTATTCTTGTGAATGGAGAATCATGAAAACATCCCAAAGGAGATACCAGGGCTTTTCCTTTCACTCCCTTCTACACTTACCAGACAGAATTATTGAGAGAATTATTTGATATCCTGCAAGCTTTTCCTTCCTTCTGCCCTCAGACAAAATAAAACAAATCAGGGGAAAGCCAAGGAGCAATTTTATTGTGATTTCCTTCATTTTTTTTTTTTGCAGCAGTTCCAGAATAGCACCTGGACATATCACATACTGATTATTTATTTTAAAAGTGGAACATAATTATGTCTTTTCTCTCCTCTTGAAAAATTTAATTGACTCCTTTAGAAACAAACCAGGTGTCCAGAGCCTTCTCTTCAGAGAGTGGGCTATTAAAGAAATACAAATTATTGAAATCACTTGAAGACAAAAGCTGCAACTATTTTCTTTGAGTTGGAACCTTATCCACCCCAATCTTTAATCACAGTATTACCATGATTGGTACTAGTGTATGCAAAAACCCTCTGGTTCTTGAGAAGCCCCTAAGTGGTTGCAAGACACATGGTGAAGAACTTGAACATGGCTCTTTGCAGAGTATCCTGAGAAAAGCCTAAAATAAGCACATTTCTCAGAGGAGCAGAATGGTGTAAAACCAATTTTGAAAGCTTGTCAAGGTTTGAAACATGGATATATCAAAAGCACTTGAGGAATGGCTTTGTTATGGTAATAACAACAATGCCATCCACCATGAGTACTCCTGGATAAACAGTTCTTCCCAGAGAGGGCTGTCAGGCCTTGGAACTGCCCAGGGAGGTGGTGGAGTCTCCATCCCAGAGGGATTGAAAAGCTGGTTGGATGTGGTGCTGAGGGACACGGCTTAGTGGTGGGTGGCAGGTTGGGGTGATGGTTGGACTTGATGCTTTCAAGGTCCCTTCCAACCAAGACAGTTCTATGGTTCACACACCCTCCTCTTCCTCTACAGACCATAGTTACTTTGATGCTACTATCAGTCTTGACTTTACAGGCTCACCCAATGACCTGAAGATAGAAGTTAACCCAGTGCCAGCTCTCACAGCTGCCCTGGTGTCCATTCACAAGCCACAGCCATTAACATCTTCAAATAAAAAGTCCATTAAGTTTATGTCCAACCTGTCCTACATTGTACTTGTGTCATTATGCACTTGAAGTCCTGCCTGAGGTCACTTTATTTAGCCCAAGTTCCTGATAGTATTTAGAACTTTATGTTTCATAACAGCAAAATCTATCAGTGTCCTACTACTTGATTTAACCACTTACAGAATCACAGCCTGGTCTGGGTTGGAAGGGACCCCAAGGGTCACACAGCTCCAACCCCCTGCCACAGGCAGGGACACCAACCTCAGGCCTGGAGCTACACAAGGTTGCCCAGGGCCCCATCCAACCTGGCCTTGAACACCCCCAGACACGGGGCACCCACCCCCTCTCTGGGCAGCCCCTTCCAGCCCCTCACCACTCTCACTGCAAAGAGCTTCCTCCTAATATAATTATAATAATTACTTAGAATAATATATATTATAATATAATAATAATTACTTAGAATAAATATGCCCTCAGAGGCTTTCCTGGGGGGGGGGGATGACCACAACATTGTGCAGATGCTTTTGTAGCTTTGTTTTCTTTTTTACAAAGGGAAAAATTGCAGACAGTAGCAGCAGTTTGCAAAATAACAAACAGCAAGTGCATTGATCTGGGATGTGGATCACCACAAATGTCTGACAGGCAGGTAGGATGCTCCAAGTACAGGCACAAGCAACCCCCATCGTTCTGTGCCTGAGCTGCTCTGAGGGATACGAGTACCACCTGTGATGTCAGAATGACACACTGGTGTGGGTTGGAAGGGACCCCAAAGGTCGCAGAGCTCCAACCCCCTGCCACAGGCAGGGACACCAACCTCAGGCCTGGAGCTACACAAGGTTGCCCAGGGCCCCATCCAACCTGGCCTTGAACACCCCCAGGGACGGGGCACCCACCCCCTCTTCTGGGCAGCCTGTTCCAGCCCCTCACCACACTCTCTGCAAAGAACTTCCCCCTAATATCTAATTCAAACCTTCCTTCCTTTAGCTTTAATCCATTCCTCTAATCCATTCCTGTATCTGTACCATGCTTTGCCTTCCAGCTCTTTGCCAGCACTCTTTACTGGTCATTGTTTTTTAGTAGACCAGTTCACCCCAGTGAGAGAGCTGGGCCTTCACAAGACCAGGTTCTGGTTCCATTCTGCTGGTGTAAGCACAAAGCAAACCTGACTTCAGCTGACCAGCAGCAAATGCTGAACTTGGCCCACCATTTGGCAGGAAACAGGTTGTCTCTTCCTAGACCCAGGGAGGTATTGGAGCCTGACTGGGTGTTTCGTTTGGAAACTTACTAAGAGTAGGAACAGGGATCATTTTGGTTCCTACCCATGTTTGGGTGCAGCCCTCAGGGGTAGGCAGCTCTTCAGTTCAGCCACACAGTGAGGCTGCTTGGGCTCCTGGAAGTACACATGCCCCATGGTGAAGACATGGATCTTCCCACAATTCCTGAGCTTTTCTTGGTTTGGTTTGGCTTTGTTCAGGGTTTATTTTAAACTGGGGGTACAGTAGGCTGTGGGGGGACCTCATTGCAGCCTTCCAGTACCTGAAGGGAGCATACAAACAGGAGGGGAATCAACTTTTTAAAAGGGCAGATAATGGCAGGACAAGGGGGAATGGTTTAAAGCTAAAGGAGGGAAGGGTTAGACTGGATATTAGGGGGAAGTTTTTTTACAGAAAGAGTGGTGAGGGGCTGGAACAGGCTGCCCAGAGAGGGGGTGGGTGCCCCGTGTCTGGGGGTGTTCAAGGCCAGGTTGGATGGGGCCCTGGGCAACCTTGTGTAGCTCCAGGCCTGAGGTTGGTGTCCCTGCCTGTGGCAGGGGGTTGGAGCTCTGTGACCCTTGGGGTCCCTTCCAACCCAGCCCAGGCTGGGATTCTATGATTCTATGATTTTACCCAAGTAGGAAAACCCTTCAAATCTGATTTTCACACAATGGTTGCACTTTTCCATGTTCTATTATCAAAGCTCTGAAGCAACTAGCCCCAGTTTCCGCTTCTGTAACATCACAAAGCCTCCAGCCATAAATAACCAAGGGGTAGATGAGGTGCTCAGGGATCTGGTTTAGCTTAGGATGGGAATGGTTGGTTTGTTTCCATACTTTCCCCAGTTTTATTTAGCAATCTTGGAAGTATAACTAGCAAGAACAATGCTGATGGAAACAAGACTTAATTTCCTTGAAATAGAGACCAGTAGGATGTGATATGCTGGTCCCTGTGCACATTATCACTCGTGGGAGCTATGCTTGATTTCTGTTCATGGTGGGCAGAGCTAAGATCAGATCAAACATGAAGCTCTCTTTTTCAGTGAGACCTGGCCAGGCTGGAGAGTTGGGAAAGGATAAACCATATGAGGTTCAAAAAAAGCCAGTGGAGAGTCTGGCACCTGGGGAGGAATAACTGCTGGAATCAGGACAGGCTGGGGGGGAGCTGCTGGAGAGGAGCTCTGTGGAGAAGGACCTGGGGGTGCTGGTGGGTGACAGGGTGGCCATGAGCCAGCAGTGTGTCCTGGGGCTGAGAGAGACAATGGGATCCTGGGGGCATCAGGAGGAGTGTGGGCAGCAGGTCCCAGGAGGGGATCCTCCCCCTCTGCTCTGCCCTGCTCAGGCCCCAGCTGGAGTGTTGTGTCCAGTGCTGGGCTCCCTGGGATCAAACAGCCAGGGATCTCCTGGAGAGAGTCCAGAGGAGGCTGAGGAGATGCTGAAGGGCCTGGAGCATCTCCCCTGTGAGGAAAGGCTGAGAGAGCTGGGGCTGTTCAGCCTGGAGAGAAGAAGACTCAGGGGGGACCTTATGAATGTTGATCAATATCTGAAGGATGGGATGCAGGGGGAATGGCCAGCCCCTTTTCAGTGTCTGTGGGGACAGGACAAGGGGCAATGGCTGCAAGTTGGAGCACAGGAAGTTCCACAGCAACCTGGGGAAGAACCTTACCCCAGTGAGGGTGAGGGAGCCCTGGGACAGGCTGCCCAGGGGGTGTGGAGTCTCCTCCTCTGGAGAGATTCCAGCCCCGTCTGGACACCGACCTGTGTGCCCTGTCCTAGGGACCCTGCTTTGGCAGGGGGTTGGACCCCATGGGCTCTGGAGGTCCCTTCCAACCCCTGTGATTCTATGATTCCAGCCACACCTGACAGATTTTTCCAACCTTATTACTTTGGCAACCAAAGGGACATCCAGCAGCTGCTGCTACATGTTGTGCTGATTGCTCCCATGCAATGTGTTGTTTTGATGTAGACATTCTGTGCCAGGACACATGGAACTTCCTCACACACTGGTTGCACACAAAAATTATGTCATTATTCCTCAACCTCACAAAAACCCAACAGCATCTTCAGTTCAAGGAATCTAACCAATCACAAGAGCAAGTGGGGGAAAGACTCAAGGAACTCACAGAAATGACTCCCTGAAAAACTGGCACTTTGAGCTCTGCTCACTGGAAAAAGGGCATTTTTCCTTGAATTTCCCTGGACATTCCACACAAGCACCATTTTTTTTAAAACACAAGAGAAAAATAAAGTCAAATAAATAAAATACTAAAATCCCACACCACCACCACCCCCAAAAAACCCCAAGGAGATCAAGAAAAGATTGCCACAATCTCAGGCAAAACTCAACTTGTGTTTCCTTTTTAGCACAGATGCTGCAGCATCCCCCTGGCTTTGGCTATGGCTTGAAATTTGGCTTTGAAATCTGACTCTTGACCACATTGCTCCCAAGTGCACAAACAGCAAAAGAGTTTTTCAGGGCAGCACAGTTACAAGGATGATACTGAGGCCGTTGATGCACACAGAGACCAGATCTCCTTGTAGTTTTCATTTAGCAAGGATTAGAAGTAGCTCAGAGACTGGAGTATCATGTGCCAACTCAAAGAACACTAGTTCTCTGGTGTTGCTTGCTTTACCATGTTCCTCACACACACAATTCCCAGGCCATATGGCAGCTTAGAGTGCTTGCTAATGACTTTACCTTCTGCCTTGGGCTGGATGTCGTCATGGTGCACTCCTAACACAGGACACATCAGATACACAAAGCTCTGGCTTTGCTGCCTCTTGCTTGTTAGATATGGGGAGACTGATAATCCATATATAAGGAATGAAAGTAAAGGTCATAGAATCACAGACTGGTTTGGGTTGGAAGGGATCTCAAAAATCATCTAGTTCCAATCCCCTGCCATGGGCAGGACACCTTCTCCAGCCCAGGGTGCCCAAAGCCCCATCCAACTTGGCCTAGAGCCCTGCCAGGGATGGGGCTTCCACAGCCTCTCTGGGCACCCTGTGTCAGGGCCTCACCCCTCTCAGAGTAAAGAATTTCTTCCTCATGTCTAACCTAACCTGTCCTCTTCCAGCCTGAAGCCATCACCCCTCGTCCTGTCCCTGCACTCCCTGGTGACCAGTATTTTAGTAGTATCCTTTAAGTATTAGTAGGCTGTAATTAGGTCACCCCAGAGCCTTCTCTTCTCCAGATGTGGGAAGGAAACTATTTCAATAACATGATCATAGAATGACATGGGTTGGAAGGGACCCCAAGGGTCACAGAGCTCCAACCCCCCTGCCACAGGCAGGGCCACCAACCTCAGGCCTGGAGCTACACAAGGTTGCCCAGGGCCCCAGCCAACCTGGCCTTGAACACCCCCAGGGACGGGGCACCCACCCCCTCTCTGGGCAGCCTGTTCCAGCCCCTCACCACTCTCTCTGCAAAGAACTTCCCCCAATCTCTCCTCTCACCCTTCCCTCCTCCAGCTTCACTCCAGCCCCCTTGTCCTGCCAGTCTCTGCCCTTGAACAAGCTGATTCCTCTCCTGTTCCTCTGCTCCCTTCAGGCACTGGCAGGCTGCAATGAGGTCCCCCCACAGCCTTCTCTTCTCCAGCCTCACCCAGCCCAGCTCCCTCAGCCTCTCTCCAGAGGGGAGATGCTCCAGCCCTCTGAGCATCTCCGTGGCTCCTCTGACCCCTCTCCAACAGCCCCACATCTTTCTTGTCCTGGGGCCCAGCTCTGGACACAGGATCCAGCTGGGGCCTCCCCAGGGCAGAGCAGAGAGGGACAATCCCCTCCCTGTCCCTGCTGCCACCCCTCTGCTGATGGAGCCCAGGATCCCATCACCCTTCCCAGCTGCACCAGCACACTGCTGGCTCAAGACCTTCCTTCCCACAGCTGCTCATTTCTGACCTTGCAGACCCAGGCCCACATTTCTGCCATTCTAACAAGTGACCCCATCCTGTCTCCAAGCTGTCCCACCTTTGTACTCCCAAACACAAGACTGACACCACCAGTAACTCAATCTGAGTTTGAGGGGTCATAACACAAACGTCTTAAGACTTCCACTGAGGCTCTAGCAGTCTGTCTCAGACCTCTGCAAAACACATTTGTGTTGACACAGATCAGTGTAATTGCAAATTACAAATTTACAAATTGCAAATTTACCTGGAGTGTTGTGTCCAGTGCTGGGCTCCCTGGGATCAAACAGCCAGGGATCTCCTGGAGAGAGTCCAGAGGAGGCTGAGGAGATGCTGAAGAGCCTGGAGCATCTCCCCTGTGAGGAGAGGCTGAGAGAGCTGGGGCTGTTCAGCCTGGAGAGAAGAAGACTCAGGGGGGACCTTATGAATGTTGATCAATATCTGAAGGGTGGGATGCAGGGGGAATGGCCAGCCCCTTTTCAGTGTCTGTGGGGACAGGACAAGGGGCAATGGCTGCAAGTTGGAGCACAGGAAGTTCCACAGCAACTTGGGGAAGAACTTTTCCCCAGTGAGGGTGAGGGAGCCCTGGGACAGGCTGCCCAGGGGGTGTGGAGTCTCCTTCTCTGGAGAGATTCCAGCCCCATCTGGACACCGACCTGTGTGCCCTGTCCTAGGGACCCTGCTTTGGCAGGGGGTCGGACCCCATGGGCTCTGGAGGCCCCTTCCAACCCCTGTGGCTATGTGATTCCATGAAATTACACGTGTGCTTGCCTCTCAGAAAACCAGAGCTCAAGCAACAAGGCCGAAACAAGCAGCAAGTCCCGGAAGGAGAGGACAGCTTTCACCAAGGAGCAGCTCCGGGAGCTGGAAGCTGAATTTGCCCACCATAACTACCTGACAAGGCTGAGGAGATACGAGATAGCTGTGAACCTGGACCTCACCGAGAGACAAGTACTGCCTGAATCCCTGACTCCCCAGCTTCTTCTTCCTCCCCCACAACTTGTCCCCAAAGCTAAAATCCACATATGTTCCTCAAGGGTGTACTTTTGCAATGGCACAGAGGTATTTTAATACAAAACCTCCACATTCTTATAAAACATATTTGTTACAAACTGCTGTAAGGAGTTAATAAATGTAATTATCTTTACTTAAACTAAAGCTGGATTTGGGAATAATTGGTATCTACTGAGCTGCTGTTTACCCCCATTCATCAGTGCATACTGATGGGTCAGGCTTACAGATGGAATATGGGTATCACCTTTGACTGCAGGGACCAGGAAATTGATGGAGGATGATATATCTTTGGCACATGTGTTCTTCCTGGGTCAGGGAGTATTTTAAAGTGATAAGGAAAGACCCAAACTGCAGAGTTTCACAGAGAGTGGTATTTCTGTTCTCTCCCTGTGAAGTCAGGGTTTCCTTACCAAAGCTTTGTGGACAATAGATGAATTAGTTAAATTAAGCCAATTACCATTCCTGAAGCATTAGACTGATTAGATGTTTGAAGGCATTAGATGTCCTGTGCCCATTCGATTGACATCCTTAGTTGACACAATAAAGACAGATTACAGGCAAAGCACTTGTACAGCCTTTGCAGGTCTCAAACATCTGTCTGGACCAGTTTGGAACCTGCCTCTGTTAGAGAGGTGGATGACTTAAACTCATGAGGTTCCTGTCACCTTTTCTTCCAGAATTCCCCAAAATACCAGCCTTTCAATACTCACAGATACACACAGCTCTGCACAGATTCATACCACATCAGTAATTGTTCCCTTTGTGTCACCCAGGTCAAAGTATGGTTTCAAAACAGAAGGATGAAGTGGAAACGAGTTAAAGGTGGGCAACCAGCGTCCCCACATGGACATGACACAGAAGATGTGGACTCCGCTGCCTCCCCAGGCTCTGTCCTGGCTGCCATGGGAGAGGAGTATGGAGAAAGTAATTGATCAGGAGGTGGATGCAACGCTGCTCCAGGTCAGCTACACCAGGAGATGATCCTACATGCAAAACCTGTAGCCCTGAATCACTAAAGGCTACACAACGCTTTAGGCTACAGAGGCAATCAGAGAATACAGGGAAAAAAAGCCAACAGAGGGCCTGATTGCTGTATTTGCTTCAATGGACTTCACTCCCTGTGGAATTGTCTTACTACCATGGAATAGTAAGAAGAAAAGCTAACAAACACTGACTGTAAACCAGGAGTAATGTTGTCTAGGCTCTCAGACAGAAAATACAGGTGTCAGTCAGCAAGAAAGAGTTGAGCAACTGTATTCCCAGCCAACCCTTCCCTGGTCACATCTATTCATTCTGCATCTGGACTTGACAGGACACATTTTCTTTGTGCCTCGCTTTAAGGGAAATCAATACTTTGATAGGCACTGGTTTTTCATGCAATAGAACCTGAGCACCTGTGTGTGGAGAGGCTGTGAGATTACAAAATTAAAATCTGAGACCAAAACTATATGCAGAGAATCCTGCTGACCAGTTCGAGGACAGATCACAGAGTCACAGGGGTTGGAAGGGACCTCCAGAGCCCATGGGGTCCAACCCCCTGCCAAAGCAGGGTCCCTAGGACAGGGCACACAGGTCGGTGTCCAGACAGGGCTGGAATCTCTCCAGAGAAGGAGACTCCACACCCCCTGGGCAGCCTGTCCCAGGGCTCCCTCACCCTCACTGGGGAAAAGTTCTTTCCCATGTTGCTGTGGAACCTCCTGGGCTCCAACTTGCAGCCATTGCCCCTTGTCCTGTCGCCACAGACACTGAAAAGGGGCTGGCCATTCCCCCTGCATCCCATCCTTCAGATATTGATAAACATTCATAAGGTCCCCCCTGAGTCTTCTTCTCTCCAGGCTGAACAGCCCCAGCTCTCTCAGCCTTTCCTCCCAGGGGAGATGCTCCAGGCCCTTCAGCATCTCCTCAGCCTCCTCTGGACTCTCTCCAGGAGATCCCTGGCTGTTTGATCCCAGGGAGCCCAGCACTGGACACAACACTCCAGGTGGGGCCTGTCCAGGGCAGAGCAGAGGGGGAGGATCCCCTCCTGTCACCTGCTGCCCACACTCCTCCTGATGCCCCCAGGATCCCATTGTCTCTCTCAGCCCCAGGGCACACTGCTGGCTCATGGCCACCCTGTCACCCACCAGCACCCCCAGGTCCTTCTCCACACAGCTCCTCTCCAGCAGCTCCCCCCCAGCCTGTCCTGATTCCAGCAGTTATTCCTCCCCAGGGGCCAGACTCTCCACTGGCTTTTGTTGAACCCCATCTGGTCTCTCCCTGCCCAGCTCTCCAGCCTGTCAAGGTAAATTAAAATTATGAAATAAATATCTGAGACCAAAACTCTATGCAGAGAATCCTGCTGACCAGTTTGAGAAGAGATGGCTTTCATGAGGACAGCCCAAGAGGTGCCTTGTTGATGGCAGCAATTTGCAGAGGGAAATGTCTCCCAAGCTTACTGTACATCCTGGAATTAAATTGCTTGGTCTCACTCTCAAATATTTTTTCAGAGCAGTCATTACCAAACCTTACAGCAGAAATAAAGCCCTCAACACAATAGCTGTAACTTTTTTTTTCAATATTTAAATAAAAAATCTATTTAAATAAAGGAAAACTACTTCTAGTGCTGCATTTTTTTTTTGGATTTATGGAATCTCTGGGAATCCATGGTTCTCTTTGTGAATTCAGGATTGTCAAGAGAAGCAGAAAACAATGTGATCTGGAGTGATTTAACTGAGCATCCTGTCTAGAAATTCTAACTCATTTTTCATTGGAAACAAAACTTTCCTCTGAATAAACATGTACATGTGTGTGTTTAAATTACACCCAAACCCATCTGTTAATTAGGCATTGTGTGGAGTCATGCTCATTACTGCTGTTGTCTTAATCAGTATCTGGATTTCTGAGAGTTACAGGTCGGTGTCCAACTTGGCCCTTTTGCAAGCTTAATAGTAGGGGGGAGTATGTTCTGGTTTGGGGTGTTAATTTGTGTGTGCAAATGATTCAATAGTTCATACAAATGAACAGTACCTGTGCTCTGCAAAACTGGTAAGCATCCAGTGATTTGACCACCTCTGGCTCTGGCAGGGTTTGAGGCCACCAGGAAGGGCTACCAGCACTCATTAAAGCTGACACAGCTAACCAGCCAGACTTCTAATACACAAAATATGTACAAGAAACTTCCCAATACACAATCCCAAACTGGCACAGGACCTCCAGAAGTCTTAAGAACTCTTCCACTTGAAATTATCTCCCCAGCTTTCAGATGAAATTCGTAGTATATCAAATGATGTCGGTTTAGAAGAGTTCAGTGCCTGTTTCCTTTTCTTTTGTCTTTTTATTTCATGCACTGATGCCATATTTGAAATGGAATTTTACACCACCACAGCACATGATGACTACTGAGAATACTGAAAGTTCAGTTTAAATACACTGAAAGCAATGTCTCCCTTCCTTTCAGCTTCCTCTGATGTTATTGGGGTTTAACGTGGACTGCAGATATGCTGGATATCAAGTTGAGTATCTGGATGATATGTTTATAAAGTTATTTGTGGTTATGACACATGTAAAAGATCTCAACGTAGATAAATATCACATTTATGTTTGGAGCAGAGGGGCTGTGGTCTTTATAAAGAGCTGATTGCTGTACTCTGCCCTGGTCAGGCCCCACCTGGAGTGTTGTGTCCAGTGCTGGGCTCCCTGGGATCAAACAGCCAGGGATCTCCTGGAGAGAGTCCAGAGGAGGCTGAGGAGATGCTGAAGGGCCTGGAGCATCTCCCCTGGGAGGAAAGGCTGAGAGAGCTGGGGCTGTTCAGCCTGGAGAGAAGAAGACTCAGGGAGGACCTTATGAATGTTGATCAATATCTGAAGGATGGGATGCAGGGGAATGGCCAGCCCCTTTTCAGTGTCTGTGGGGACAGGACAAGGGGCAATGGCTGCAAGTTGGAGCACAGGAAGTTCCACAGCACCATGGGGAAGAACTTTTGCCCAGTGAGGGTGAGGGAGCCCTGGGACAGGCTGCCCAGGGGGTGTGGAGTCTCCTTCTCTGGAGAGATTCCAGCCCCATCTGGACACCGACCTGTGTGCCCTGTCCTAGGGACCCTGCTTTGGCAGGGGGTTGGACCCCATGGGCTCTGGAGGCCCCTTCCAACCCCTGTGATTCTGTGATCTAAGAAAAAGTATCCATTAAATTCCTTCTTTAACAGTTCCATACTATTGGATAGATTAAAGAAATGAGCAGTTTAGAGTATATATTTGTACAAACCCCATTAAAAATAAAGAACTTTAAATAAATTATTTTAAAATAAAGACATTTGAGAAGTGAAAAGTTATACAGGATATTTTCCACTTCAAACCAAACCCAGTAGGTGGAATATAGAAAGGTGAATCATTAAAAAATAGGGTCATTAAATCTAGTATGTATTTGAGAAACCAAAGATTGAGAATTCTTTCAGTCTTCCATGGTGACAATGATACACTAGGATGTCCTCACTGATGTTTAGGCACACTTGCAGCCCTAACCCTAAGGTATGAGGCACCTGTGAGATCATTTGATGTCTAGGCAGTTTACACATGAAACCATCTGCTTATTCTAAGGCTCCAGTGTTTTGTGATGGAACATTTCACTCCTGACATCAAAGCATTTGACCCCTGAACCTCTGGTGCCACGAGTCTTCCAGGCAAAGTCTGTCACATCTGGGAGCAAACTCTCTGACCTGCAATTATGTCTCACAGAAATACACATCAGGCTTTATTCTCCTCATGGAAAGGGGGAAGTAAGCTACCTGGGGATATTTGGCACTGCTTCCTCCCATGCCTGATCCTCAGTGAATAATCTGAGCCACACCATCACCCACATGATGTTGGGGAGGTCTGGCAGGTCTTCCACAGGAAGCACAGGCAGGCAGAGCAGCAAAGCTTTCTTCCCATATAAGGCCAGCACAGATAGCCCCCAGGGACTGGGGATATCTGTATAAACACAAAAATATGTGCTCTAGCCCTTTATATCTGTGCTGCCTCTTCTAAATACAGGAATATAAGCTCCTTCCTAAGAGACAGAGATTTGTGGCTGACAGGCAGGACACTGCGCTGCCATTCAGAGCCCTGGCCAGGCTGGAGAGCTGAGCGGGGAGAGACCAGATGAGATTCAACAAAAGCAAGTGGAGAGTCTTGGAGAGGCTCTGGAGGTCCCTTCCAACCCCTACAATTCTGTGATTGCAACTGGTGCAGACTTGGGTGCAGGGGAAAGGGAATAATCTGTTGAACAAAGAGTAGCAGTTCTCCTTGATCAGATTCTGTAGACAGACACTGAGTGTGTCTTTCTCTCTCTTAGCACCTTGTTTTCTCAACCCTTGTAATAAGCCTCTTGATCTTTGAGGAGATGTAGAAGGCAGAAGGCTGAATTACAGCTAAGATGATCAAGGGCTGAGTTACAGCCAGCCAAATCAAGCCTCTTGGGGTGTACACCTCTTCACTAGCTTTTCCTCCTCCACTGTCAGAGAAAAGTGTGAGCAGGTGGTTTAACAAAACACTAGCAAGGGTATGCCTGAGCTGAAATTCCCTCCAGTGTCTGAAGGGAACAGAGCTGTTGCTTCTGATGTTTTGCTTTGCTGTCTCCATGATGAAGTACAGCCATAGCCACTTAAGTAATACCTTGTAAAAACAAAGTGTTGTGCTTTTACTGGACACCTTTTATTACCAGCCTTGGTGAAAAGTGCAGCTGTGAGCAAATATTCATTCCTCTTGCCTTTCACCAGCTTGTAATCCTGACAGAGAAGGGTTCCTTCTCAGAGATGAGGATTTGCAGCAGCAGGGGTTACTTTTTCTGGGACATGTGTAGTGATAGAACAAGGAGCAACAGCTTTAAACTAAAAGATGGGAGATTTAGGTTAGATATAAGGAAGAAAGTATTTACTGTGAGGGGTGTTAAGACACTGGAACAAGTTGCCCAGATATGTAGTGGATGCCTCATTGCTGGAGGTGTTGAGGGTTGGGTTGGACAGAGCTTTGGACAACCTGAAAGATGTCCCTGCCCATGGCAGGAGGGTTGGACGAGATGATCTTTAAAGATTCCTTCTGACTCAAACCATTCTATGATTCCATTCATGTGACAAAGTTGTAGGAGATTCCCCAACAGGGTGCCAGCTCATGGATGGAACACTCACACTGGTCACATCACCAATTTCAAGGCCGTCTTGTAATTAATTTCAGGAGCTCTGAGGCCCCTTGGACCCGGAGCCCCGAGGCCCCTTGGACCCAGAGCCCCTTTGGACCCGGAGCCCCCTTGGAGCCAGAGCCCCTTTGGACCCGGAGCCCCCTTGGAGCCAGAGCCCCAAGGCCCCTTGGACCCAGAGCCCCTTTGGACCCGGAGCCCCGAGGCCCCTTGGACCCGGAGCCAAGAGGCCCAAGGGCCTAGGAAGCTGCAGAAATTCTTGTCATCTATAAGGCAATTTGAGTAGATGGGCTTCCTGTTGGGTGGATGTTGTTTAGAATGGCAGGAGATGTTTGTGATGAGTCAGGCATGATTAGCAATATTAGGGGGGGAAACCAATCAGGATGAACAAAAATAAAGCACCCAGAGTCAGTCACTGGCTGGGATGTTGCTACTTCTAGTGTTATGCAGGGTGTTTAAACCCTGTGCTGGCAGAAAATCATGGGGGTAGAGAACTAAAAGGTGAAATTCTTCAAAGCACCAGCCTCTTCCCTAGGCTGATATGCCCAAGGGCCTGCTGATATTGAACTGACACACAGCTCCTCCAAAGCACTGCTCTGCTCAGAAATTAATCAAAAATGTTTCTGAAATAGCAGCCTGTCACCTCCTTAAGATCTGGTGATGCCACACTTGTTTCTTGGACCAGGTAATTTTCCACAGTCCCTTAGTGGTAGTGATTGCTGAGGATCTCTGCATTGGACAGGTTGCTCTCAGAGGCTGGACAAACTTTGGTAATGGTGTGTGTTCTAGAAAAAACCCATCCAACCAAAACAATCCACCCCAAATTTATTATTGTGCATTTTCTGTCATCAAACCATTGAAAATATGTTCCAATTGGTCATCTACCCTGTTTCTCATTCCTGGGGAACACTTGTCCATCACTGTTGCTGGATTTCTCCTTGCTCCTGTACTGAAACAGACTGTAAATCAGGGACTGGTTTGGGTTGGAAGGGATGTTAGAAATCATCTAGTTCCATCCTACCATGAGCAGTGTCACCTTCCACTAGATCAGGCTGCTCAAAGCCTGGTCTGTGCTGCAGGAAAGCAAAAGAGGGAAAGAGTGGTTACTGCTGGAGGTTTTGGCATGGCAGTAAGGCCATGCAGACATCTGGTTTGGCATGGAATGGATGGGGTATAGCCAAGCACAACAGCACTTGATGCAGAGAGATGGGGGAGCCACAGTATACAGAAGCTATGTAAAAGATGTTAGGTCTTATGCTGTGCTGGCATCTGGCTAGGTGGATAAAATGCCCATAAAATCACAGACTCATAGGGGTGGGAAGGAGCCTCCAGAGCCCAGGGGGTCCAACCCCCTGCCAAAGCAGGGTCCCTAGGACAGGGCACACAGGTCGGTGTCCAGATGGGGCTGGAATCTCTCCAGAGAAGGAGACTCCACTGTTCTTTGACTCTCTGTGCAGTGTTAGGAGGTGTCAGAGATAGCATGTCTAGGTATCCAATAGACTTGGAGTATCCTGTATCATATTGTCAAATCCCACAGGCCTTAAAAAAGCAATTTCATTGCTGCTTTTTCCATACCCAGGAGTAATAGATCTTTCCTAGACCAACCAAGGGAAGCCAGAATCTTACACTAACAAACAAATGATGCAGCAGTTCTGACAATAAAACCTTTATAGCTACTGCATGTTACCTGCATAGATGATCTGTGCAAGTGTGGAGAGGAAGGGGAAAGTCTTTGGCAGATGGGGATGGGCTTTGGGCAACCTGATCTAGTTGTGTCCCTGCCCATGGCAGGGGGGTGGAACTTGATGATCTTTGAAGTCCCTTCCAGCCCAAAGAATTCTATGATTTGGAGAAAGTCCAGAGAAGGGCTACAAAGATGATTAGGGGCCTGGAGCATCTCCCCTATGAGGAAAGGCTGAGTAAGTTGGGACTCTTCAGCCTTGAGAAGACTCAGGGGGGACCTAATTAAAGTCTATAATTATCTGAAGCAGGGGATGCAGGGGGAATCAGCCAGCCCCTTTTCAGTGTCTGTGGGGATAGGACAAGGGGCAATGGCTGCAAGTTGGAGCACAGGAAGTTCAACAGCAACCTGGGGAAGAACTTTTCCCCAGTGAGGGTGAGGGAGCCCTGGGACAGGCTGCCCAGGGGGTGTGGAGTCTCCTTCTCTGGAGAGATTCCAGCCCTGTCTGGACACCGACCTGTGTGCCCTGTCCTAGGAACCCTGCTTTGGCAGGGGGTTGGACCCCATGATCTCTCAAGGTCCTTTCCAATCCCTACAATTCTGTGATTCTATATCCAGTTGTGTCATGTGAGAGTGCGGCCCTGCAACTGCCTGGGTGGTGTTGCTTTCTTATGCATTGTTGAAAGCCACCCCAGTTTCTTTCAGAATGAGGTGTTCTTCCTTATGGGGACAGGCCGGGGGATCTGGGGCTCTTTGGTTTGGAGAAGAGACTGAGGGGTGACCTCATTAATGTCTATAGATATGTAAAGGGTGAGAGTCAGAATGACAGAGCCAAGCTCTGCTCAGTGATGGCAGCGACAGGACAAGTCCAGAGAAGGGCTACAAAGATGATTAGGGGCCTGGAGCATCTCCCCTATGAGGAAAGGCTGATAAAGTTGGGACTCTTCAGCCTTGAGAAGACTCAGGGGGGACCTAATTAAAGTCTATAATTATCTGAAGCAGGGGATGCAGGGGGAATGGCCAGCCCCTTTTCAGTGTCTGTGGGGACAGGACAAGGGGCAATGGCTGCAAGTTGGAGCACAGGGAGTTCCACAGCAACCTGGGGAAGAACTTTTCCCCAGTGAGGGTGAGGGAGCCCTGGGACAGGCTGCCCAGGGGGTGTGGAGTCTCCTTCTCTGGAGAGATTCCAGACCCATCTGGACACCTCTCTGTGCAGTATGAGCTGGGGAGCTGCTTTGGCAGGGGGGTTGGACCTGCTGAGCTCTCGAGGTCCCTTCCAACCCCTACAGCTCTGTGATTCTGCAAACCAAACACAGCTTCCTGTGTCTAGGAGAGTGACACCAGACATTAATCTCTGCTGAGATTCTGCTGCAGAAACAAGAGGTTTTGCCAATGTAATGTGAAAAAACCCCCAACTAGCTTGCCATTTCTCTCTCTTCACTGGATACACCTTCTCACATGGCTAGAAAAGCCTAATGTTTTGTTAAGGAGTGCAGAGGTTAACACACACCAGATGGCAGGGGAACACATATCTCTGGAAGCTGGAGAAGTATCCAGCTGAACATACAGAAAGCTGGGGAGGAACACAGAGGTTTCTCAGCATTTTACACAGAAAAAACCTGGTCTGAACACAAACTACTGAACATCTCCCTGTCTCTTAAAAATCTCCAGAGCTGCCATGTCTCATGGAGCATCACATAGGTTTTCCTTCCATAACACATTGCTCTATGGGTAGTTTGACTATTTGCACATCTGTGACACTGTGGAGACGTGCAAAGCCCTCACTTTGGGCACTGTGTTGGCTGCTGAGCTCACACAGAGCCAGTTTAGCTCTACAAAAAGGGTAATTGATAATAAATGCTCCTATTTCGCAATGGCTACACTTTGAGGGAGAGTGAGCCATTCTTCCTGACAGGACAGCAGTGAACTTGGGGGTGGCCAGAGCTCCACTTGATCACCTTTATCTCATGCTTCTATCATCACCCAAAACAGACTTCCCCCCCTCCTAGCCAAGAGCTCCTGTGCACCCATCTTTCACTAGTCTTTCACATCCTAATCTCCAGGAAATTACTTCTTTCTTCCCATCCACAGATGAAACAGACCTGGGGGCACAGAGATGCAGTGCTGCTCCCTGCTTGGCAGACAGGGTGCTGGACCCATGCCAAAGTGCCTCCTGGGCATGGAGACATGGAGAGCCCATGCCAAAGTGCCTCCTGGGCATGGAGAGCCCATGCCAAAGTGCCTCCTGGGCATGGAGAGCCCATGCCAAAGTGCCTCCTGGGCATGGAGAGCCCATGCCAAAGTGCCTCCTGGGCATGGAGAGCCCATGCCAAAGTGCCTCCTGGGCATGGAGAGCCCATGCCAAAGTGCCTCCTGGGCACAGGGTTGGGGAGGGGGGTGGGGGCCATGTGAAAGCGCCTCCTGGGCACGGAGAGCCCATGTCAAAGTGCCTCCTGGGCATGGAGAGCCCATGTTTCTCCTCCAGCCTCCCATCCCAAGTCACCACACGGGCAGTCCTCCTGCCTGGGAGGGGACATAGCACAACAATGAACCAAACCCTTCAGTTTTCACTGTCTGGAAAACAAAGGAGGCCTTTTAGAAAACCATTCCACAGCCAGAAATTTCAGCTGGGTCATATTCAACACGAGTAACATTCACAAATCCTACTTCCAGCAGAATTTCCTCTGCACAGAGACAAGCACACACAGCAGATCAGGGCAGCTTACAGAACAGACACAACTTTTCAATTACTCCATCCCCCCACCCTCCACCCCTCATCCCAAGCAGCTCTCATATTAAGTTTCATCAGCCACTATCTCATATTTTGGGTAATTCCCTTCCCTTGAGGAAAGCACACAACCCCTCCAAGAAATATTATACGTCTGCATTAGCAACCAGACTCTGAGCACTGGATCCAGGCAGCACTTCCAGGCAAACAGACAGGAAATCCATTTTCTTCCAGTGATTACAGTAGAAGGGCTTCTGTCTGACTGGAACTTGCCTGGTGGGGCTGGAAAGTAATCTCAGCATCAGGCTATCCCCTTTCAGGCTGTAGCTGTGAGTTATGATGGAGCAGTTTACACGCAGCGCTGGGCAGAGGCAGGTGTCTGCAGAGCTGCACAGCTTCTTTTCCCCACCTTCCCCCCCAACACAATGCCACATTGTTTTAATTTCTACATGAAGGAAGGATTTTCTTACAGGGCCAGACTTTTTCAGGGCTATTCCCTCTCTCTTTACTGTAGTTTTTGAAATCACTTTTACACAGGGGTAAGCAGCCAGTTGTCTGGAAGCTCCATTGGGAGTAGATTGCAAGGAGATAACAGGAGCAGTAACAGTGATGCTGGTGACTTCATACCACAGAGGTTTGAGTCATATTTCTCTCCTTCCTTCTTAAAGGAGAAAACATTTTTCAAGCCTCCCTTAATGATGCTTGGCTTTGGAGCAGGAAACAGACCTGTGAGTTGACATTTGGGCTTTCTTACAGCTTTTAATACAGTGAAAGATTCCAATGGCCCATCTATCACCCAGAATCCCACATGCAGAGTATTTCCTACAGTTGGGAATTTATCACCAGGGGAACATTAGCCCAGCAATGCTACACTGAAGTCTGTGATGGGAGAGACACCAGAAAAAGGGTTGTTTCCTCTTTTCAGTGCTCACCATGGTCATACTTCCAGTTCCACACTTTCACCTACTTATCTTTCTATATTTATATGTTTCAGGCCTTTTCTATATACCTACATTTCAGCCTTTCCATTCTCTCTCTCTCTTATAAGAGAGGATCAAGAGAAGTGATGTAACTGATGAGGATCTAATTTCATTGCTCCATCTACTTTCCTCAGCTGGAGGAAGGATGACAGACCTTTGGCCCCAGTGTCAGGGTCACTAACAAATCTGGCCATGAAATTATTTTTCAGGGAAAAGAAATCTCACCCTCCATGATAATTAGTCACAATTGTTTCTGTCTGAAGCTAATTGAAAAGGAGATTCTGGGAAAAAGTGGAGCTTAAGAAGCTGATCTTCATTCAAGTGTTTTGAGATTTCTTGCTCAGGTCAAGTTCTGCTTGCACCCAAGGTCAGCCTGACTCTTCTTTCCTTCAGTGTGACTATTTTAGGTTAACTTCAGTCTGTGCTTGCCTATCACTCAGCTGATTTTTGCTCAAGAAATCTAATTTAAAGTACTCAGACCTGACTGCAATACACATCATCAGGGGAGGAAATAATACAGCATTTCCAAGAAATCCATGTCAGGGAAACTCCTGATTGTCACAGAAAGCTGGAGACAGACCTTCAAACAAACAAGAGGAACTGAAAATAGAGAGTACCACGGTCCCAATAGGAAAGACCCAAAAGTTGCATTCTTTGATTATTCCACTTTAAAAGTTCTAATGGTTGCTACCCTTATTTGTGACAGGTGGGGTGCAGAACAGAGCCCAAATGTAAATACTACTTTTATCTTCAAATAGAGTTTATATCCTACCCTCGCAGTGTCAGTCCTCAGGGTCAGCAAGCCTCACAGCTCCTCTGAGCTACAATCACCACCATAAGCACTTGAAACAGCACTGCCTACCTCAAGTGCTCGTTGAACATCGTCAGCCACACAGATACTACATGCAGCACATCGTGGCTGGTGGGCCATGCCTGTAAGCATGACAAACAGGGCTGTGCAAAGCCTGTACTAGACACCACAAAGAAGGTCCAACAGAACAGTCTGATAAGACCTGGTGTGGTGGTTCATCCCCAACCAGCAGCTGAACACCACACACCATATGCTCACTCCTGGAGGAGAAACAGACGGAGCCGGGGCTGGGATAAGGACAGTTTACAAAATCCAGAATCACCATGGAAGGGGAACAACAACAGCCCACAGCAAGATTCACTTACACCCAGTGATAACACAGAGCACCTCACCAACCTGATGGTACCACAGAGTAGTACAGGATGACTGATTCAACACCCTGGCCACACTTGAACTGCCCTAGAGGCACCCAGGAGCACCCCTCCTCAACCAGCCCTTTTCATGGGGGAGGGATGTCAGGTGCTGAGGAATCAGCCTGGGGTAACTCAGCTCACCTGGGCTGGCTGCTTGGGGAGGTGAACTCTGGCCTGGCCAGAACCAGGACACCTGGCAGGGCATTCTTATACTTTGGGAAAGAGAAAGACAAAAGTTTAAGAGAATTCTTGCATGACATGGCAACAACTTCTAAAAAACCAAACAGAACCCTCATTTTTAAGACCTTTCACTCCAGCACCAGCATAGCTCCTTTTCTATCTGCAGCAGCAGCAGTTCAGATGCTCCTTCACATCAGATTTCTCATGAACTATTATCCACACATTGGTTTTTTGTATACTTCACATCCATTTTTAAATACATTATAGGATCAGTGTTACACACAAGAAGGAGAGAAGGACAATGGTGTCTCTCCTCTCTTGGTGTGGGGTTGGCTGCTAGCTGCAAAGATGGTACATACTTTTGGGGGATGACCTGCTGGAGAAGAGCTGTGTGGAGAAGGACCTGGGGGTGCTGGTGGGTGACAGGGTGGCCATGAGCCAGCAGTGTGCCCTGGGGCTGAGAGAGACAATGGGATCCTGGGGGCATCAGGAGGAGTGTGGGCAGCAGGTCACAGGAGGGGATCCTCCCCCTCTGCTCTGCCCTGCTCAGGCCCCACCTGGAGTGTTGTGTCCAGTGCTGGGCTCCCTGGGATCAAACAGCCAGGGATCTCCTGGAGAGAGTCCAGAGGAGGCTGAGGAGATGCTGAAGGGCCTGGAGCATCTCCCCTGGGAGGAAAGGCTGAGAGAGCTGGGGCTGTTCAGCCTGGAGAGAAGAAGACTCAGGGAGGACCTTATGAATATTTATCAATATCTGAAGGATGGGATGCAGGGGGAATGGCCAGCCCCTTTTCAGTGTCTGTGGGGACAGGACAAGGGGCAATGGCTGCAAGTTGGAGCACAGGAAGTTCCACAGCAACCTGGGGAAGAACTTTTCCCCAGTGAGGGTGAGGGAGCCCTGGGACAGGCTGCCCAGGGGGTGTGGAGTCTCCTTCTCTGGAGAGATTCCAGCCCCGTCTGGACACCGACCTGTGTGCCCTGTCCTAGGGACCCTGCTTTGGCAGGGGGTTGGACCCCATGGGCTCTGGGGTTCCCTTCCAGCCCCTGTGAGTCTGTGATTCTCCCCTAACTGTACAACTGCTCATCAGCCCTGCCAGAAAGAGCAGAGCAAAGGCAGCTGAGTCCAGGTCCAGGAAAGGGCTAAGGGATTTAAAAAGGACAAAAATCACTATGTCAGCCACCACAGAGGAGATGGAGGAAAAGCATCTCCATGAAGGATTTTACAAATAAAAATGAGAAAAATAATTCCAAAATACACTCTTAATCATAGGAGTGTTTTACTTTAAACCCTTCCAGCATATACATATGTATCCAATATTCTACTCTGTGTGTTCTACCAAGAAAATGACACAAAATGTAAAATAAGACTTCTTATTTACAAGGCCTAGCAGCATGGACTCACATCAGACCTTCAAGTCTGCCTGCAAGTGGCCTTCATTTAGCTGGCTTGAATTATATCAAAGCCATAATAAAGCTCTTTAAAGTATCACCTTAAAAAATATGTCGGTTAAAAAGAGAATGGAATGATGAGGTGAGAAGTTGTCTGTCCTGGGGAAATATTTTAGGCACATCTCTCCCTTGTTTATTTGCAGGAGAGAGAGCACAGACCAAACTGGGGTATGTTTTACATTACACAACATAAGGGTTTGTGTCATTCCTGTCTGCACTGAAGGCATGTTTATACTGTTCAGCTCCACCATGAATCTGTTTAATATCCTGTGAATGCTCAGGCTCCTCTGCACACTCCAGGCAGGAAATCAGTGAACAGACTGAGAAGACATTTCCAACAATTCAAACATTAGATAAATAAGCATGAAAAAAGTCATTCTACTGCAATAATTAAATTCTTCTTGTGCTTTGGCAAGATCTATAAATGTTTATCAATATCTGAAGGATGGGATGCAGGGGAATGGCCAGCCCCTTTTCAGTGTCTGTGGGGACAGGACAAGGGGCAATGGCTGCAAGTTGGAGCACAGGAAGTTCCACAGCAACATGGGGAAGAACTTTTCCCCAGTGAGGGTGAGGGAGCCCTGGGACAGGCTGCCCAGGGGGTGTGGAGTCTCCTTCTCTGGAGAGATTCCAGCCCCGTCTGGACACCGACCTGTGTGCCCTGTCCTAGGGACCCTGCTTTGGCAGGGGGTTGGACCCCATGGGCTCTGGGGTTCCCTTCCAATCCCTGTGAGTCTGTGATTTCCTAGAGAACAATCCTCACAATCATAGCAGAGTTGTACATAAAGTCCAAGAAAGCCATAAGGGAAACAAACTCAGCAACAAACACTCTGAGTCATTTGCCCTTTGCATTTTGAAGCACCATGAGATGATATTTAAGATCAGAGTCTCATAGGATTCACCTCAGAGCAGGCCTTGTCTCAAAGGCATTTTGTCATTTGAAATAGGTGAGTATCAAGAAAGAAAGAGAGAAAGCAGAAGACTCCTATCTACCTTCTCTAACTGCACAGTGGATGCTGAAAAAACACCAGTAAGGGAGGTGAGACCTCTGGGGCCCTTGTCTGGTGGGTCAATGGCAGTACCACTTTTACCTTCATGTTTTATAAGGAGTGAGGCAGAATCACACACACCCCCCCTTGACCCACTGTTTTCGATGCAGCCCATTAGCAGGATGTCTTGCTGTGCTGCAAGCATACATTGATGGCTCATGGTGAGCTTCTTGTCCATCAACACCCCAAGTCCTTCTCACCAGGGCTGCTCTCAGCCCTACAGCCCAGCCTGTAGTTGTGCCTGGGACTGTCCTGACCCATGAGCAGGACTTTGCACTCGGCCTTGCTGAACTTGATGAAGTTCACATGGCCCCACCTCTCCAGCCTGTCCAGGTCCCTGTGGTTGGCATCCCTTCCCTCCAGAGTGTCCACTGCACCACACAGCTCAGTGTCTCTGGTCTTCCTGGTCAGGTGGTCTGTAACAGACCCCACTCTAGTGTCCCCTGTCCCTGCCCTCCCTTTAATCCTGACCCATAGGCTCTTGGTTGGCTCCTCATCCACCCCCAGGTGGAGCTCCATGCGTGGTCCAGCCGGTCACCAACATAGAGGATGACACCTCTTCCTTGTCTCCCCACTGCCTGTTTCCTTCCATTCCAACTTTCCCATTGCAGGAGCCATCCCATCATGTCTCCATTATGCCGATAAGATCACAGCTCTGCAGATGTGCACACAGCTTGTTTGACATACATGAAGAATATAAAGAGGAGTGTGGGCAGCAGGTCCCAGGAGGGGATCCTCCCCCTCTGCTCTGCCCTGCTCAGGCCCCACCTGGAGTGTTGTGTCCAGTGCTGGGCTCCCTGGGATCAAACAGCCAGGGATCTCCTGGAGAGAGTCCAGAGGAGGCTGAGGAGATGCTGAAGGGCCTGGAGCATCTCCCCTGGGAGGAAAGGCTGAGTGAGCTGGGGCTGTTCAGCCTGGAGAGAAGAAGACTCAGGGGGGACCTTATGAATGTTTATCAATATCTGAAGGATGGGATGCAGGGGGAATGGCCAGCCCCTTTTCAGTGTCTGTGGGGACAGGACAAGGGGCAATGGCTGCAAGTTGGAGCATAGGAAGTTCCACAGCACCATGGGGAAGAACTTTTCCCCAGTGAGGGTGAGGGAGCCCTGGGACAGGCTGCCCAGGGGGTGTGGAGTCTCCTTCTCTGGAGAGATTCCAGCCCTGTCTGGACACCGACCTGTGTGCCCTGTCCTAGGGACCCTGCTTTGGCAGGGGGTTGGACCCCATGAGCTCTGGAGGCCGCTTCCAACCCCTCTGATTCTGTGACTCTGTGAAATGACCATCTAGAAAGCCACACGTGGGCAATGTAGCCTTGAGATACGTGTGTAACTGCAGATACAAAACCCAGCTTCAATTTTCACTCTCCTCTGCTGTTCCCAGGGCCAATCTGACTAACATTATTTTTAGGAGAAAAATGAGCTCTCTTTTTACAGTTTTCTCTCTGCTGTAATTTCATTGTGTCTCTGCCAGAATCTAGGTGAGATGGTGCCAAGAAAAAGGATGAGCTCATTGCCTTTAACAGTATGAGGTTCCACAAATAAAAACCCCTTAACTCCATTGAGAGGCAGGCAGTGGTACAGGACAGGGTTAAAGGCAGGTGATTTTTTATGGGAAACAAAAGGAAAATGCTTTTATTCCTCATGTGTGCAACTGGCTGTTCATGCTGAGGGTGCATTACTTGAAATACCAAATGCCAGGCTGGCACACCACTCACCAATGGCCATATTTATCTGTTCTACAGCTACTTATGGGAGAATGATGTTCAGTCACTCTGAATGTTGGCAGCTCTGACTTGCTTTCATGACATTTGTACCTGTTTTAGGTAATCAGGCCATTGCCGAAGTCAATTTGGATTATAAGGGCATATAATTAGAAGTGCATGTGAGAAGACAATGTGTCTTTTAAAGACTGAGAGGGGATCTGATCAATGGTTATCAATATCTGAAGGGTGGGATGCAGGGAGAATGGCCAGCCCCTTTTCAGTGTCTGTGGGGACAGGACAAGGGGCAATGACTGCAAGTTGGAGCACAGGAAGTTCCACAGCAACCTGGGGAAGAACTTTTCCCCAGTGAGGGTGAGGGAGCCCTGGGACTGGCTGCCCAGGGGCTGTGGAGTCTCCTTCTCTGGAGAGATTCAAGATTTCCTAGCTGTGGCCACTTGAGTCTTCTGATACACACTAACCATGGTCTTTGAGGCTGGCTGTTCCCATGTCAGCAGGGGAGAAAGCAAATTCAAGTAACTGGTATTTCCCAAGTAAGTTACGTGTTCCCATCACTCATGTCCAATGCCCTGTGCAGCAGGTGAGGAGATGGTGGCACACAGCTCCCCTGCTGCATGTCAGGAATTATACCAGAAAACAATTACCTGCTCAGACCCAGCCTGAAAAGCATCTCCTTTTATGACTTGCCTGTAAATAAATTACTAATCCAAAATGTAAGAGAGGCTGAGGGAGCTGGTCTGGGTCAGCCTGGAGAAGAGAAGGCTGTGGGGGGACCTCATTGCAGACTGCCAGTCCTTGAAGTGAGCTCATAAGCAAGAGGGGATTCAACTTTTTAAAAGGATAGACAATGGCAGGACAAGGGGGGTGGATTAAAACTAAAGGAAGGAAGGTTTAGATGAGATATTGGGGGGAAGTTCTGTGCAGAGAGAGTGGTGAGGGGCTGGAACAGGCTGCCCAGAGAGGGGGTGGGTG
Organism: Laterallus jamaicensis coturniculus; assembly: GCA_022605575.1. Lineage (NCBI taxonomy): Eukaryota > Metazoa > Chordata > Aves > Gruiformes > Rallidae > Laterallus > Laterallus jamaicensis. Next base: position 4,404,603 of record JAKCOX010000030.1, on the reverse strand, counting down.
CCCCGTGTCTGGGGGTGTTCAAGGCCAGGTTGGATGGAGCCCTGGGCAACCTTGTGTAGCTCCAGGCCTGAGGTTGGTGTCCCTGCCTGTGGCAGGGGGTTGGAGCTTTGTGATCCTTGGGGTCCCTTCCAGCCCAGACCAGTCTGTGATTCTATGATTCTATAATATGCTCCATATATAACAGTTTTGGCTACGAGGTGGTTTGGCTTGGGAACTAAGTGAGCATCACCTTCAGGTGATGACAAATCATGCTGTGCATCACTTGGTTTGTATATTTTTTTATCATTATTATTATTATTGTCTTCCTTTCCTGTCCTGTTAAACTGTCTTTATCTCAACCATGAGTTACTTTCCTTCCTTTTTGGTTCTCTCCCTCATTCCACTGGGAGGGAAGGAAGGAAGGAGCAAACATCTGTGTTTTATCTGCCAGTTTAAACCACAAAGCTGTTCCAACCCCAGGTATAAATCCCAGCCCTTGGAATGATGGATTCAGCAACCTTTGCACACCTTGTTGATTTCTAGGTTACACTGAGGTAAAAAAGTTCTTATTCCACAGAACAATGACCCTTCTCAGTGACGCTGCACTAGTTCAGCATGGGGTTGGACCTGATGATCTATTGAGGTCCTTTCCAACCGCTACAATTCTATGATCTCTCAAAGCTGAGACATCTATCAACCACCACCTCTCCAAGACCTGGACAGACTGGCCAGGCTGGAGAGCTGGGCAGGGAGAGACCAGGTGAGATTCAACTAAAGCCAGTGGAGAGTCTGGCACCTGGGGAGGAATAACTGCTGGAATCAGGACAGGCTGGGGGGAGCTGCTGGAGAGGAGCTGTGTGGAGAAGGACCTGGGGGTGCTGGTGGGTGACAGGGTGGCCATGAGCCAGCAGTGTGCCCTGGGGCTGAGAGAGACAATGGGATCCTGGGGGCATCAGGAGAAGAGGGGGCAGCAGGTGACAGGAGGGGATCCTCCCCCTCTGCTCTGCCCTGCTCAGGCCCCACCTGGAGTGTTGTGTCCAGTGCTGGGCTCCCTGGGATCAAACAGCCAGGGATCTCCTGGAGAGAGTCCAGAGGAGGCTGAGAAGATGATAAAGGGCCTGGAGCATCTCCCCTGTGAGGAAAGGCTGAGAGAGCTGGGGCTGTTCAGCCTGGAGAGAAGAAGACTCAGGGGAGACCTTATGAATGTTTATCAATATCTGAAGGATGGGATGCAGGGGGAATGGCCAGCCCCTTTTCAGTGTCTGTGGGGACAGGACAAGGGGCAATGGCTGCAAGTTGGAGCACAGGAAGTTCCACAGCACCATGGGGAAGAACGTTTCCCCAGTGAGGGTGAGGGAGCCCTGGGACAGGCTGCCCAGGGGGTGTGGAGTCTCCTTCTCTGGAGAGATTCCAGCCCCATCTGGACACCGACCTGTGTGCCCTGTCCTAGGGACCCTGCTTTGGCAGGGGGTTGGACCCCATGGGCTCTGGAGGCCCCTTCCAACCCCTGTGATTCTGTGAACACATCTTTCAAGAGAGCACAAAACAGTCACTTATAGAAGCCCCATGTGATCTTTGAAGAGTGCTTCATAAAAACAATGGAGTCTCCAACAGAGGAAGACAAGTCAGGTGTCTACAACATCTATCTGAGCTCATGATGTGTTGGATTTTTGGCCAGCTGGGTTTTTGCATGAGGGCTTGGCCAACTCCAGCATTTTATGCAAGATAGGTAGCCACAGATGTCAAAGACTGTCTCATTCCCTGTGTGACCAGAAGTTAAATAACATGGAATGATATATGGTTTCCCTGTATCCTTATGAAAACCCTTCAGCTATGCTGCCAAGTGTCCCATGGCTCCTCTTTAGGAAGCGATAGGAAGGTATGACCCATTCCATTTCCTTCACCATTCCTGCAACATAACTGGATCAGAGAGTCCCCTGTGACTTCCCCAGTGGTGCCTGCTCCAGTGTCTCACTGACACAGAATGACCTAATTTGTTATGGCTGGTGAGAACTGAGAGGAATTAAATACAGGGTCTGTAGTTAATTGGGGTCAGGTTGGGATGATTTATGATCTGAGGAATGTACTCACTCTTGACACTATCATATGAACAACAGTATCACTGGGCTCAGCAACCTTTGGAATCAAATTAAAATTGGGATTTTCCAGAAAATGAGAAATAAAACAGGCAAGACCTGCAGGAGAAGCCAGGGTTGGGAGCAGATGAGTCTGTATTTGATATACAAAGCACCTTTTCTTCCCACACTGTCAATCAGTTAATGTTCAAGTCCTGATTTACTGGGATTCAGAGGGGAGATGTTGCCAAGAACGGGTTTATGCCAAGAAAATTTCATCTGTCTAGAATCTGTCTGGGATGGGGTGGGGTGGGGGAGCAGGGGGGAAGGTTTGGAAGTGTCAGAGGAAGGTGGGATTTGTCCTAGTTACAGTGTCTCTGTGTTCACTCAGCTGGCTGATGATAACGAGCTCAGCTCACTGAAAAATCACGTCAAGCGTTTTTCCATCACTCAAGAACCTTGAGATTGATCCCAAGTGAGCAGGGTGCAGAATGTAACCCATGACCCCAACCAGCAGGACCCTTCAGCGGGTTCCCCTGTGCCTTTGGCTGTCTATCTTAAATCATAGAATCACAGAATCACAGACTGGTCTGGGTTGGAAGGGATCCCAAGGGTCACGGAGCTCCCAGTGTAGAACCTCATCAGGTTCCCCCAGACCCACCTTTCCAGCCTGGCAAGATCCCTTTGGATGGCTCCTGTCCTTCTGTTGTGTCACCCACACCACCCAGCTTGGTGTCATCCCCAAACTTGCTGAGGGTGCACTCAGTCCCATCCCCCATGTCATTGATAAAGATGTTAAAGAGCCTCAGTCCCTGTCAGGGCAGACAGCAGGCCTGCTCGCGGCCTAGCTCTCTTCTCCCAAGACTTAGGCCCTGACAATATTCTTCTGTTCCCATGAGACAGGAAAAGTTCCTCATGCTGAGAGGATCCTAATAATCACATTCTCAAAACACAGCAGCCTTGCTGATAGGGGTACAGGCTGCCCTAAACCAAGAAGCAGCAATGGGAAGGTATTTGGGAGTAACGGAACATGTTAGGAACCAGCCATAACAAGAGGGTCAAAACAGCAGGTGTGAGGATGCTTTTAGGTATTAAAGGTAAACTAAGGATGTTTAGCTATAAGATAGGTTTATCAGAACTCGTTATAGTTACTAACCAATCAATATGGTGTGAACAGTGTGGGTAACCAATTAGCAGTTGTTTAGCTTGCCACGTTTGCAGTAAGAAAGGTCTAGAATCTGTAGGGTTTCACCTAATAAAATGGCTTCACCTAAAATCATATTGAATTGCGTGTTGCTCCCTGCCGGTCACCACAAGTCCCCAGACAGACCCCTGGGGGACCCCGCTTGTCACCAACCTCCACCTGGACACAGACCCATTGACACCAATTGAACTCATCGGTTTGGAGCTCATGTTATTCCAGGGAAAAAATACTAAATTAAACAAATTTATCCCAGCATGTCCACCTTGTTCTGTGCTACCACTGGGTGCTTAGGGACGTGGTTTAGTGGTGAACTTGGTTAGGTTAATGGTTGGACTTGATTTCAAAGGTCTTTTCCAACTTTCAAAGTTCTTTTCCAAATGATCCTGTGATCCTGTGATCCCATAGCTATTAAATAGGAAGATCCCATCAGCACAGAAGTCCTTTCATGGGCACATTTTTTTCCAAAGATATTAATTATTATTTCTTTTAAAAGCAGGAAAAAAAATCAGCTCTGTTCTGCTAAGGACTATGGAAACAGGCAGAGGAAGGACAGAAAAGCTGCTGCAAGCCCAGGAGTGGTGGTTCCATCCTGAGCTTCTTACCCAGCCCAGACCCATCACACAGACCTATTCCTGCTGACTGAGCAGAATGTGAGTTAACCCTTTCATTTCCTCTGCCATAAGAGGGTCTTTGTGTACTATTCCACAGGGATATGAGCTCTGGGGGGGCTGGAATTGATGATCTCTGGAGGTCCCTTCAAACCCTTACAATTCTGTGAATATACATGGCTCAGAATATATAAAGCATCCAGAGAAAGTTAATTATCACTGGGGAGAGGGCTGCAAAAGGCTGTGTAAAGGCAGAGATGACTGACAATGCAAAAACCAGCCTACAGACTCATCCCTGCTCATCTCCAGCCATAGATACAGGCTGGGGGAACAGTGCCTGGAGAGCAGCCCTGTGAGAAGGGCCTGGGTGTCATGGGGGATGAGAAACTCCCCATGAGCCAGCAGTGTGCTGGTGCAGCTGGGAAGGTGATGGGATCCTGGGCTCCATCAGCAGAGGCGTGGCAGCAGGGACAGGGGGGGGATTGTCCCTCTCTGCTCTGCCCTGGGGAGGCCCCAGCTGGATCCTGTGTCCAGAGCTGGGCCCCAGGACAAGAGAGATGTGGGGCTGTTGGAGAGGGGTCAGAGGAGCCACGGAGATGCTCAGAGGGCTGGAGCAGCTCCCCTCTGGAGAGAGGCTGAGGGAGCTGGGCTGGGTCAGCCTGGAGAAGAGAAGGCTGTGGGGGGACCTCATTGCAGCCTGCCAGTGCCTGGAGGGAGCAGAGGAACAGGAGGGGAATCAGCTTGTTCAAGGGCAGAGACTGGCAGGACAAGGGGGATGGAGTGAAGCTGGAGGAGGGAAGGGGGAGAGGAGAGATTGGGGGGAAGTTCTGTGCAGAGAGAGTGGTGAGGGGCTGGAACAGGCTGCCCAGAGAGGGGGTGGGTGCCCCGTGTCTGGGGGTGTTCAAGGCCAGGTTGGATGGGGCCCTGGGCAACCTTGTGTAGCTCCAGGCCTGAGGTTGGTGGCCCTGCCTGTGGCAGGGGGTTGGAGCTCTGTGATCCTTGGGGTCCCTTCCAACCCAGACCAGTCTGGGATTCCATGATTCTATGATCTCAGAGCCTCCATCTAAAGGCACTGGTGAAAGGGCAGAATAGCATGAGGACCGTGCCATCCCCTGTCCCTGCGGGAAGCACGGGGCACTCCAGTTCCAGCACGTGAAAACTGGGAATGAGACTTTGTCCTTATCAATCTTTCTGTCTCCCTGTCATCTCTCAGTGGATGCAGAATGGGGCAGTAACTATGTCTGGCAGCTCTCTTTGCTACCTGCAGCTTCACTCCCAACCAAGCAGACCACAATGACACCGGGTATTTACTCAGCTGTGCCTCTCCTGTGGATCCTGGGGAGGAAAGATGTGTTCTGACCTCATTAATCACTCCATTCTTTGCTGGGATAAACAGGAGGAGCTGCAGGGGGTTGTCTTTGCTCAGGAATTCTGCGATGCACAGGGATTGCTTAAAGGGAACACAAAGTCCTTCATTGGAAGGAGGGGGAGATGAGCTGGGGTCACTGCAGATAGTAAAGGAAGTGTGAAACAGGACTGAGCAACAGGCCAAACAACTCCTCTCCCTCCCAACAGATCAAGCAGCATCCTGACTGGTATATACCCTCTTCTGTGCCCAAGGTGAGAAGGGTTTCATACCACAAAGAGCTTGAAAAGAACATGGATCAGCTACTCCCTGCTCCTGGTGTGTGTCAAGGAGTAAGGGCACAGTCAGGCTGCAAAAGCTTCTGGGATCCAGGGGTTTGGGTGTGGATTTTATTTTGTTGTTTCCTGCTCTAAAGGGAATAGAGGGACCTGGGGGCCACCAGGAATGCCACTACCAGCACTGTGACCTCATGGCTAAGAAGGCCAGTGGCATCCTGGGGTGTATTAGAGGTGGGGGGGAGCCAAGAGAGGTCCTTCTCCCCCTCTGCTCCGCCCTGCTGAGATTACACCTGGAATATTGTGTCCAGTTCTGGGCCCCTCAGCTCAAGAAGGACACAGAACTCCTTGAGAGAGCCCAGCACAGGGCCACCAAGATGAGGAAAAAGTTCTTCCCTCTGAGGGTGGTGGGACACTGGCACAGGGTGCCCAGAGAGGTGGGGGAGGCCCCATCCCTGGAGACATCCAAGGTCAGGCTGGATGGGGCTCTGAGGGACCTGCTCTAGTGAAGATGTCCCTGCTCACTGCAGGGTGGGACTGGATGGGCTCTGAAGGTCCCTTCCAACCCAACACACCCTGTGATTCCATGGTTCTGAACCTGGATGCCAGAAAACCCTCTCCTTCCCCACGCAGCCCCCGTCTCACCGGACTCCCCACCCCGACTCCGCAGGCGCAGGAGCGGCCATCCAGCGATGCCCAGTGCAGGGTGCTGGGCAGGAATACAGCTCGGGGTGCTGCCAGAGGCCCCGGCAGCTCCAGCCACTGCCCCTATCATCTCCATCACCCCCTTACCCCCATTATCCTCTTTACCCCGGCACCTCCATTACCCCCGTTACCCTGCCACCCCACCACTCCCCTGTTATCCCCATCACCCCTGGTACCCTGACACCCTGGTTACCCCCGTTACCTCCTGTTACCCCATTACCCTCGTTACCCTGTTACCCCCATTACCCAGTTACCTCTGTTACCTCCTGTCACCCTGGCACCCCATTACCCTGTTACTCCCATTACCTCCTGTTACCCCCACCACCCCCATTACCCCACCACTGGTTATGCCTGTAACCTCCTGTTATCCCATTACCTCCTGTTACCCCATTATCTGCTGTTACCCCGATACCTGTTACTCCTGTTACCCCATTACCCTGTTACCCCAATACCCCTGTTACCTCCTGTTACCTCATTACCTCCTGTTACCCCATTGTCCCCGTTACCTCCTGTTACCTCATTACCTCCTGTTACCCTGTTACCCCCATTACCTCCTGTTACTCCATTACCCTGTTACCCCAATACCCTGTTACCTCCTGTTACCCTGTTAACCCCATTACCCCCAGTTACCCCGTTACTCTGTTACTCCATTACCCCCTGTAACCTCGTTACCCCTGTTACCTCATTACCTCCTGTTACCCCGTTTCCCCGTTACCCCCTTATCTGCTGTTACCCTGATACCCCGTTACCTCTGTTACTCTGTTACCCCCGTTACCCCGTTACCCCCTGTTACCTCGTTACCCCCCGTTACCCCGTTACCCCCTGTTACCCCGTTACCCCCGCCCCTCGCGGCGCCTCGCGCCCCGCTGCGCCTGCAGCGCCCCCTGGCGGCGCGCGGCCCGCAGCCGGCGGCGCGCGGCGGATCCCGCGTGGCTCCGTCCGCCGGGCTCCGGTAGCACCGGCGGGCTCCTCCCCCCCCGCGCCGGCTTTAATGGGCTCCGGCCATCGACCCCTCGCTGGAGAGCCTCGTTTCCGCCCCGGCGGGCGGGCTGCGCTCGGGGCCGCTGCTCCGAGCGGTTAGAAAGGATTTAATCGATCGGGGTCATGGCGGCTCGGGGGGGCGGGGCTCTGCGGGGGCGGGGCCACTGTGGGGGGCGGGGCTCTGGGGGCGGTGGGTCTCTGTGGGGGGCGGGGCTCTGGGTCCTGTGGGGGCTGCGCGGCCCGGGCGACCCCGTCAGGTGAACCAGCCCCTTCCCGCCTGCTGGCTGCCTCACCCGGAATCAGGCACAGAGAGGGTGGGAGGGGCCTCCAGAGATCACCCAGTCCAACCCCCTGCCAGAGCTGGGTCACCCAGACTAAATCACACAGGAACATGTCCAGGTGGGTTTTGAATGTCTCCAGAGAAGGAGACTCCCCAACCTCTCTGGGCAGCCTTTCCCAGGGCTCTGTCACACTCACAGGGACAAAGTTCCTCCTTACATTCCCATGGAGCTTCCTCTGCTCCAGCTGCACCCGCTGCCCCTTGTCCTGTCGCTGCCATCCCTGAGCAGAGCCTGGCTGCATCCTCCTGACTCTCACCCTTTACATATCTATAGACATTAATGAGGTCACCCCTCAGTCTCTTCTCCAGGCTAAAGAGGCCCAGCTCCCTCAGCCTCTCCTCATAAAGATGTTCCCTCCATCACCTTGGTGGCCCTGTGCTGGGCTCTTCCAAGGAGTTCTGTGTCCTCCTTGAGCTGAGGGGCCCAGAACTGGACACAATATTTCAGGTGGGGTCTCAGCAGGGCAGACCAGAGCAGGAGAAGGATTTCTCTTGACCTCACTCCCTTTTAATACACCCCAGGATGCCGTTGGCCTTCTTACCTATGAGGGCACATTGCTGGTCATGGCCATCCTGCTGTCCCCCAGGACTCCCCGTCCCCTCTCACCCATGCTGTTCTCCAACAGGACAATTCCCAACCTATACTGGTACCGGGGCTTGTTCTTCCCCAGATGCCAGACCCTGCACTTGCTCTTGTTTAATCTCAATCATCACAGTTGGAAAAGACCTCCAAGACCATCAAGTCCATCTATCTGCCTCAATGCAGCTCGTTAAAACCCCACAATCAAACACTTGGAGGTTATTTTAGCATCAAAAGAAAAACCTTCATGTTTCCTGTTTTTGTCCTTCTTCATTTCAGTCCAGCAAGGCAGCTGTGCAGCCAAGTGATGCTGAGAGTCCCCTGCTTGTTGTGTGACCTACTTAGAACCATAGAATCACTTGGGTTGGAAGAGACCTTCAAGATCATCTTGTCCAGTAGCATCAGGCCAGGCTGGAGAGCTGGGCAGGGAGAGACCAGATGGGGTCCAACAAAAGCAAGTGGAGAGTCTGGCACCTGGGGAGGAATAACTGCTGGAATCAGGACAGGCTGGGGGGGAGCTGCTGGAGAGGAGCTCTGTGGAGAAGGACCTGGGGGTGCTGGTGGGGGACAGGGTGGCCATGAGGCAGCAGTGTGCCCTGGGGCTGAGAGAGACAATGGGATCCTGGGGGCATCAGGAGGAGTGTGGGCAGCAGGTCACAGGAGGGGATCCTCCCCCTCTGCTCTGCCCCAGCTGGAGTGTTGTGTCCAGTGCTGGGCTCCCTGGGATCAAACAGCCAGGGATCTCCTGGAGAGAGTCCAGAGGAGGCTGAGGAGATGCTGAAGGGCCTGGAGCATCTCCCCTGGGAGGAAAGGCTGAGAGAGCTGGGGCTGTTCAGCCTGGAGAGAAGAAGACTCAGGGGGGACCTTATGAATGTTGATCAATATCTGAAGGATGGGATGCAGGGGGGAATGGCCAGCCCCTTTTCAGTGTCTGTGGGGACAGGACAAGGGGCAATGGCTGCAAGTTGGAGCACAGGGAGTTCCACCCCAACATGGGGGAGAACTTTTCCCCAGTGAGGGTGAGGGAGCCCTGGGACAGGCTGCCCAGGGGGTGTGGAGTCTCCTTCTCTGGAGAGATTCCAGCCCCGTCTGGACACCGACCTGTGTGCCCTGTCCTAGGGACCCTGCTTTGGCAGGGGGTTGGACCCCATGGGCTCTGGAGGCCCCTTCCAACCCCTGTGAGTCTGTGATTCTGAGATCTCTGTGTTTATCTCTGGACATCCCTGCTGTCACACAAACATCCCCCACCTGAGCTGCTCCATCCCAGCCAGCAACACAGGAACAAATGGAGCCAGGAGATCACCCCTTTCATGACAAAACAGAATGGAGTGGTTTAGGGCAGATTTGTTCATTTTTTTAGCAGTAAAAACTGAGGAGTAGAGCAAGGAAAGGGAAAGAGGGCAGAGCTTGCAGACCTGGCCACGCTGAGAGGCCCTCACCTCCTACTCTTGGCTTTTAATGCTTCATTCTGTTGCCTTATCCTATTTGGAAAGAAAGGTTGGGAGTAAGGTCAGGTCTGATCAAAGCATGAACCAGTAATCAAAGCAGGTGTTTCTTCAAACACCTTACAGAAAAGGTACAGCTCCCTTTTGAGTCCTGAAAAATGCAAGCTCCATGCTCTGAGCTCCTCCAGGCTTTGCACAGGCTTTTCACTCTGCTCAAGCTGTGTGACTCTTCCAGACTCTTCCAGATTTTTCCCCAATTCCATAACACTTTGCAGAGTGTCAGCCTGTGCGTGCCTTCCACCTGCATCTGTCTTTCAGTGCCCTTATAGGGAGAAGCTGCTGCTATTCCTACAATTAATCATAGAATCATAGCATATCCTGAGCTGGAAGGAATCTGTAAGGACCACCAAATCCCACTCCTGGCTCCACACAGGCCCAGCCAAGTCAGGGCATGGGACTGAGGGCATCATCCAGACGTTTCTTGACTTCAGCCAAGCTTGGTGCTGTGACCAACCACTTCCCTGGGGAATCTGAGCAATGAAGGTGCCAAACTGCATTATAAGAATGCAATTACTACTTAACCACAACAGAACTCACTGTCCTTCTGATGCTGAGGAGCCCAGAACTGGACCCAGCACTCGAGGTGCAGCCTCCCCAGTGCCCAGTCCAGGGGCACAATCCCCTCCCCAGCCCTACTGGCCACACTATTGCTGACACAAGCCAGGATGCCATTGGCCTTCCTGGCGCCCTGGGCTCACTGCTGGCTCATATTCAACCTGAGGTCACCCAACACCCCCAGGTCCTTCTCTGCCTGACAGCTCTCCAGCCAGTCTCCCCCAGCTTGTAGCTCTGCAGGGGGTTGTTCTGTCCCATGTGCAGCACTCTGCACTTGGCCTTGTTAAACCTCAAATATATCATTGTCTTTCAGCTTGTTTCACAAAATACCTGACTGACAGCCCAGGAGGGTTTGCAGGCTCCTGAGCACTCTCAGGAAGGAACAGGATGCCAGTGGCAGGGCCCAAAGCTGCATGGCTCCGTTGCTGGTGCTGATGGACAAGCACAGAAGTTGTTCTTTTGGGGATCCAGTTGTGAAGTGCTTCTGCTTCCCACTTCACAGTTGTGAGGAAAGCTAAATGTAATCTTGCAGCATCAGGCCTTAGAAGCTGCAGAGGATAGGGAATTTCTCTGTACTTCAGGTTGCCCCTGTACTCAGCATTGATGGGACCCCACCTCGAGTGCTGGGTCCAGTTCTGGGCTCCTCAGCATCAGAAGGACATTGAGGCCCTGGAGCGAATCCAGAGAAGGGCAACCAGGCTGGGGAAGGGGCTGGAGGGCAAATCCTGTGAGGAGCAGCTGAGGGAGCTGGGGGTGTTGAGCCTGGAGAAGAGGAGGCTGAGGGGAGACCTCCCCACCTCCCCTGCCCTGCCAGGAGGGTGCAGAGAGGTGGGGGCTGGTCTCTTCAGCCAGGGGACAGGAGATGGGACAAGGGGCAATGGGCTCAAGCTGCCCCAGGGCAGGGGCAGAGCAGATGGGAGGGAAAAGTTCTCCCCTGGCAGAGTTGTGGGGCTGTGGCACAGGCTGCCCAGGGAGGGGCTGAGTCACCTTCCCTGGGGGTGTTTAAAAAAGGGGAGATGAGGTGCTCAGGGATCTGGTTTAGGTTAGGAGGGGAATGGTTGGACTTGATGATCTTAAAGGTCTTTTCCAACATAGTGATTTTGTGATATGTCTCTTTGCAGGATACAGGGAACAGGAATTGGGGGTAACAGCCTGCTGGTCACTCCCATTTCCCCAGAAGACGTGTCCCTGTCTCTGCACTTCATCTCCATACATCTTGAGCAGAGATTTCCCTATTTGCTCTCACAACTGCCCTGGTACATTATAGCCATATGACAATCAATTAACTGATCACTCTATCACAATAAAAAAGCCACCCAAGTGAATATAATTCTTTTTAATTGTTTTCTTACATTATAGCATTTTGCTAAACTTACTCTGCCATAACTTACACCATTTAATTTCTCAAAGTGCTAATAATTTAATTGCTTCCTTCCTGCAGACAAAGTGCCTGAATGGGCTTCTCTCATTCAGAGCATTATAAAAAGTAGTTGGCATGAATACCTAAAAAGGGGGATTTTATTCCCAAGAACTTAGAGAAAACTGCTTTCTCTGGAGTCTCTGCTGTGTGTCAGCCAGCACAAAAGTGCAAGAAACCCACCCAGACACTTCCTTGCACACTGGGACCTTCATGCTGGAAAGTCACCCAGAAGCAGCCCATGGAATCCTACTCAGTGGAGACAGAATGTTTTCTAGAGAGAAAAGGACCAATTCATCAGCTTAGATTGATGTCAAACCCAGCTGATTAAAACTAAAATAACCTTTCCCAAAATCTCCTGAAATCAACTCAAAAGCACAAGGTGTTTTAAATGATAAATTTAGCAATTTAGTGCCATGTGTCTGTTCACTTTCTTAGCCCTGGGCTTCAAGCTTTCCAGCTTTTTACTCTTCATAACTGCTTTGAGGAAGAAAAGATGCTAAAACCTGACTCTGCCCTAGGAATCAGGTTTGAAGAGGAGAAAAGCCCCACAATAACGAAAGTTTTAGTAACACAGCTTCATCTGGAAGCTCCAAGTTCTCTGTGGTTTTTCTCTTCAGTGGCATGCATATCTAACCATTCACATTACAGAAGGGTCCCAACCCTTCAATCTTAATTTAACTCAAATAAATAGAATAAATCATTGAAAGTACTGGCAACACATCTCAGTGACAGCAAAAGAAAAACAGCATTACTGCTTGGTTGGTATGATGAGTGACTTTGCTGTCAGTGAGTGTAGCTCATACCTGTGCTGTGCCTTTCTGCCTTCTGCTCACACATAGGAGTTCCTGAACTGTTGTGTCCACTGACCAAAAATCCTAACATTGTTTAGACTGGAAAAGACCTTTAAGATCATCAAGTCTGACTGCTAACCTAACACTGCCAGGGCCACCACTAAACCACATCCTGAAGTGCCCTATCTACAAGGATGGGGACTCAACCACTGCCCTGGGCAGCCTGTTCCACTGCCTTGGAACCCTTTCAGTGAAGAAAATTGATCCTAATATCCACTTGTTCCTAATATCCAACTGTTCATAATATCTAATACCTTCCCTGTTGCGACTTGAAGTTGTTTTCTCTTGCCCTGTCATTTGTTGTTTAGGAGAAAAGGCCTAGATAGAAGAAGAAAGAAAAAAAAAAGACCCTCAGCCTACTTTTCTCCAGGCTCAACAACCCCAGTTCCTTCAGCTGCTACTCCTAAGACTTGTGCTCTAGAGCCTCTAGTCCGTCCTCACTGTGCCAGGGAAGTGAGAGAGTACAAAACTGTGCGGAGATGAAAGTCTCCTCCTACATCAGCAGCTCCATTACCTGCCAGTTGAATGGGAAATTGGAATGTCATAAAGTGGACCAATATTACAGCAGAAAATCCCCCCTTGTTTGGACTTCAGCCTGGGGGTTGACCTGCTGGAGAAGAGCTGTGTGGAGAAGGACCTGGGGGTGCTGGTGGGTGACAGGGTGGCCATGAGCCAGCAGTGTGCCCTGGGGCTGAGAGAGACAATGGGATCCTGGGGGCATCAGGAGGAGTGTGGGCAGCAGGTCCCAGGAGGGGATCCTCCCCCTCTGCTCTGCCCTGCTCAGGCCCCACCTGGAGTGTTGTGTCCAGTGCTGGGCTCCCTGGGATCAAACAGCCAGGGATCTCCTGGAGAGAGTCCAGAGGAGGCTGAGGAGATGCTGAAGGGCCTGGAGCATCTCCCCTGGGAGGAAAGGCTGAGAGAGCTGGGGCTGTTCAGCCTGGAGAGAAGAAGACTCAGGGGGGGCCTAATCAATGTCTATAAATATCTTAAGTATGGGGTGCAGGAGGAATGGCCAGCCCCTTTTCAGTGTCTGTGGGGACAGGACAAGGGGCAATGGCTGCAAATTGGAGCACAGGAAGTTCCACAGCAACATGGGGAAGAACTTTTCCCCAGTGAGGGTGAGGGAGCCCTGGGACAGGCTGCCCAGGGGGTGTGGAGTCTCCTTCTCTGGAGAGATTCAAGACCCATCTGGTTCCTATCTGTGCAGTATGAGCTGGGGAGCTGCTTGGGCAGGGGGTTGGACCCCATGATGTCTCAAGGTCCCTTCCAACCCCTACAACTCTGTGATGCTGTGACTCCATAGCACAATCGTATGTTGAAACCACATCTAAAGTCACAAAGGTGACGCTATCTTGTAATCAGGAAACGCAGCATGAAGAACTCAGAGTCAAACTGCCATTTCATGGTGATGTGTGCAGGTACAAGTGCAAAGCAAGAGTGTTTGTTGAGGTTTAGACTCTGTAACACATTTAAAGGATAAATTACGTATTTAAAGTATAAATGAAAGTATAACGACAACCTAGCTGGGAGAAAGACCCTCTTCCAGTTCTCTGATAAAACCAGATTAAAAAGAACAGCTTGAATACAGAATCACAGAGCTGTAGGGGTTGGAAGGGCCCCCCAGAGCCCATGGGGTGCAACCCCCTGCCAAAGCAGGGTCCCTAGGACAGGGCACACAGGTCGGTGTCCAGACGGGGCTGGAATCTCTCCAGAGAAGGAGACTCCACACCCCCTGGGCAGCCTGTCCCAGGGCTCCCTCACCCTCACTGGGGAAAAGTCCTTCCCCATGTTGGTGTGGAACTCCCTGTGCTCCATCTTGAGGCCATCGCCCCTTGTCCTGTCACCACACATTGGTACCAAATACATGGAGCAGAAAGAAATTCAAGGACAGTGACAATTCAGGAGAGAAACTCATTAGCTTCTGTGATCTTCTCAAACCAAAGCCGGTTCAAGTCCCAGCGCTGCACTGAGCCATGTCTGTAATATCTGGGGATGTGAGGGCAGCAGCTGGATGGAACCTCTTGTTCTCTTGTTCTGCTCCCACAGACAGGTCAGAACTGTGTTTCAATCATGTTTCCTCATGGAGCTGGGTCCTGGCAACACTACAACTGCAGCACAACGATCAAAATATATCTTGACTAGATACTCAAACACATTATTCTGCCCAACAGATACCCCCTGCAGAGTAAGCAAACCAGTACATCACCCTGGCAGTGTTAGCAAGTGGGAAACCACGTCCAAAATACAGTTTCCATTTAGCCTTAGGGATGACTTTTCCCCTTTCCTTCTTTTCCGCTTGTCCCTTAACATTTATAGGAGTAAAGCTGATTTTAGTAGCCAGGGCCTTAATTATTTGTGCTCCAGATGCACAAGTGAGGTATTTTATTTTATTTTATTTTATTTTATTTTATTTTATTTTATTTTACTTTATTTTACTTTATTTTATTTTATTGTATATTATGTTATGTTATGTTATTTTATTTTATTTTATTATATTTTATATTTAATTATTATTCCACTATTTTATTTTCTTTATTTAATGTAATCAAATTAAAATTTTATTTTTAATTTTACTTTATTTAATCATTAATTATTATTTTATTGTTTCATTTTATTTTTTTACTATTTAAATTTAATTTCATTCTTGATTATTATTCAATTATTTTAAATTTTACTTTATTTAATTATTTTTATTTTTCATTTTGCTTCATTTTATTAATTATTATTTCATTGCTTTATTTTCTTTTTTATTACTTTAACTTATTTAGTTTGATTTTTAATTATTATTTCATTATATTATTTCCTTTATTTAATGTAATCAATTTTAAATTTTATTTTTAATTTCACTTTATTTAATCATTAATTATTATTTTATTGTTTCATTTTAATTTTTACTATTTTAATCTAATTGCATTCTTAATTATTATTTAATTTTTAAAATTTTGCTTTATTTAATTATTTTTTCTTTTCCATTTTGCTTTATTTTATTAAGTATTATTTCAGTGCTTTATTTTCATTTTTTAATTTATTTTTATTTTTAATTATTATTTCATTATTTTATTTTCTTTATTTAATGCAATTAATTTTTAATTTTATTTTTCTTTTTACTTTATTTTTATTACTAATTATTATTTCTTTGGTTTATATTATTGTATTGTATTTTATTTTATTTTATTTTTCTTAATTTTATTTTATATTTAATTATTATTTCATTACTTTATTTTCTTTATTTAATGTAATTAATTTTTTTTATTTTTCTTTTTACTTTATTATTAATTATTATTTCATTGTTTTATTTTATTGTGGTTTATTTTATTTTATTTTATTTTGTTTTGTTTTATTTTGGTTTATTTTATTTTATTTTATTTTTCTTAATTTTATTTTATATTTAATTATTATTTCATTACTTTATTTTATTTGTTTAATGCAATTAATTTTTTTATTTTTCTTTTTACTTTATTTTTATTAATAATTATTATTTCATTTTTTATTTTATTGTGTTTTATTTTATTTTTGTTTGTTTGTTTTGTTTTATTTTATTTTATTTTATTTTCCAACTCTTCTTGAAACTTAAAACCAAACCCCCAACTTCCCAGAACAGACCCGAACATCCCTGTAGACTGGTTTAAACGCCCGCAGTGTGCCTGAGAAGGGGGTGTGCGGGGCGGGGGGGACACGCTCGGCATAGCCGGGGCGCCTCCGCAGTCTTTTTATGAATGAACTTCGGGAGGCGTCGGCGTTGGTTGGGGTTTGTTCTTCCTCTCGGGTTTCTTTATGAATGGAGCTCGGGCTGTGAATGAATACCAGAGCGCTGCGGTCTGATTGGTCCGGGGGGGTTCAAGCTCCTCCCACTCCCCAATGGGCGAGGGCGAAAGAGAGCCGGGATTGGCGGGCGGGTCCCAACGCGGAGCTTCATTCACAAATTCAATGAAACAAAGGAGCAGGCGAGCCGGGGCAGCGATGTCCCGGGGGCATCCCTGAGGGGCGGGGGGAGCTTGTCCCGGCGGGGGGGCTGGCGGGCTCGGTCCCGCCTCGGACCGCAAGTTTCGGCGGCCGCGGCGCGATCGCTGCCTTTCGCGGACGGCGGGAGTACCGGGGAGGCGGAGGGCGGGCGGGCTGTCCCGTCCCGTCCCGTCCCGTCCCGTCCCGTCCCGTCCCGCCGTGTCCGCTGCCCTCCGCAGGTGGCGGCGGCTCCGGTCCTGCGGGAGCCTCCCGCCCCGTGCCTTCCTCGGGTGCCCGCCCAGGGCCCGCAGCCCCGCCCGGCAGGATGAAGGGGTACCTGGACCAGCGGGTGCCCTTCACTTTCCCGCAGGTGAGTGGCGGCCCCGCCGGGCTGGGGGGCTCCGAGCCGAGCTCCGCTTCGGTCGGGGACGCCGCGCTGATCTGCCGCTTCCGCAGCAGCCTCCGGGCCAGGCGGCTGCCGGTGGCGGAGCTCTGATGGGCGCTAGGAAGAGACCTGGAGACCCGGGCTTGCCGCCGGCACAGGATTCGGAAGGTAAGGAGGAGGGGGAGCTGGGAAGCGGAGGGATGGGGAAAGCTTCTGGGAAGGACCCGCTCCTCCCACCCCCCGCTCCTCCGCCGCCACCTCCTCGTTCCGCCCGGCAATTCGGGCGCTGGAGCATCCCGCTCTCCCTCCCCGGCGCTCCGCTGAGAGAACCTCTCTCTTTCCCCGCAGAGCTCTTCCAGGACTTGAGCCAATTCCAGGAGACTTGGCTGACAGAAGGTAGGCTCCTTCCCCCATGCTCCATTCCGCTTTTATTCGCCTTTGGGCTGTTTCCCTCCTGATGCCTGGGCTGCTCCCTCGCTTTGTTCCCCAGCTCCGGAGTGTGTTCCTCAGGCTTGCCAACCTCTGCCTTGTGTACACGAAGGCGCATGAATCCCACTATTGTGCTGGGTGTTTGCTTATGGATGGCACTTGGCTCTTGGCCGGCTTTCCTGGGAACAGTTTCGTTTCGGGCTGCTTGCAACTGGTCCGATTTTATGCTAATTTATCCCTTCTCTTCATTGGCTGAGGCACACTGATATTTTTCTTTAAGGAACAACAAACTCTTAGTTTCATGTGGGGAACAAAGTGCTTCTCGTACCTTCTTTGGGGTTGGGTTTTTTTCCTTTTCAAAGCTAACTCTTTGGAGGGACCTTCCTTAGGAGCAGAGTCTGGCTGGAGACCTGAGACCAGTGGTGTCCCCAGGGCTCAGTGTTGGGTCCAGTCCTGTTCAATATCTTCATTGACACCTTGATGAGGGAACAGCACCCACCCTCAGCAAGTGCTGATGATCCAGAGCTGGGAGGGGTGGCTGACAGGCAGGACACTGAGCTGCCATCCAGAGCCCTGGCCAGGCTGGAGAGCTGGGCAGGGAGAGACCAGATGAGATTCAACAAAAGCCAGTGGAGAGTCTGGCACCTGGGGAGGAAGAACTGCTGGAATCAGGACAGGCTGGGGGGGAGCTGCTGGAGAGGAGCTGTGTGGAGAAGGACCTGGGGGTGCTGGTGGGTGACAGGGTGGCCATGAGCCAGCAGTGTGCCCTGGGGCTGAGAGAGACAATGGGATCCTGGGGGCATCAGGAGGAGTGTGGGCAGCAGGTCCCAGGAGGGGATCCTCCCCCTCTGCTCTGCCCTGCTCAGGCCCCACCTGGAGTGTTGTGTCCAGTGCTGGGCTCCCTGGGATCAAACAGCCAGGGATCTCCTGGAGAGAGTCCAGAGGAGGCTGAGGAGATGATGAAGGGCCTGGAGCATCTCCCCTGTGAGGATAGGCTGAGTAAGTTGGGACTCTTCAGCCTTGAGAAGAGAAGACTAAGGGGGGGCCTAATTAAAGTCTATAATTATCTGAAGGATGGGATGCAGGGGGAATGGCCAGCCCCTTTTCAGTGTCTGTGGGGACAGGACAAGGGGCAATGACTGCAAGTTGGAGCACAGGGAGTTCCACAGCAACCTAGGGAAGAACTTTTCCCCAGTGAGGGTGAGGGAGCCCTGGGACAGGCTGCCCAGGGGGTGTGGAGTCTCCTTCTCTGGAGAGATTCAAGACCCATCTGGACACCTATCTGAGTGATATGTCCTGGGGAGCTGCTTTGGCAGGGGGGTTGGACCCGATGATCTCTCAAGGTCCCTTCCAACCCCTACAATTCTGTGATTCTATGATTTCTGGGGTTTACACACCGGTCACTTCGGTGTCTAAATCGTTTTGGCTTTAAGGAAGAGAAAACCTGAACCCCCAGGGAGTGCCGTCACCTCCCAGTGAAAGGAGTTGTGAGCAGTGCAGTGAGTTGTCTCTAATTCTAGTTCTACAAACTCCCTAGGGCAGTTTTCCACAGAATTAAAAACATCTCTTCAAGTACTGTGTTCTGATGAATGTAAAAGTACTGTGATGCTGTTAAATATTTCTTAAATACCTATAGTAATAGAAAAACACACCTGGTGTTTTGGCAGGGTTATTCCCCTGAATTTTACCACAGGTGAAGGGCAATCCTGTCACTCAGGGGGTTTTTTAAGCCTCCAAAATGGGATTTGCCAACTAAGTGAGATTATTAAAGGGAAAAAAAACGAAATCAAGTTATTTATATTCATTTTGAAATGAAATGATGTTGATTCATCAGTGTTCAGGAGAGTGAGGATTGTAGGATGCAGGAGAACTTACCTGGAGGCTGTTCCAGGATTGAAACACCTTTTTGTTCTCTGCTCTAATGTAAATTAGGGATTAATTGCTGGTCATCTCATATAGACTAGGGATTAATTGCTGGTCATCTCATATAGACTAGGGATTAATTGCTGGTCATCTCATATAGACTAGGGATTAATTGCTGGTCATCTCATAGCTATTAATTGCTAACCATCTCATATAGATTAGGTATTAATTGCTGACCATCTCATAGATTATATATTAATTGCTGACCATCTCATAGATTATATATTAATTGCTGGTCATTTTATAGATTAGATAATAATTGCTGACCATCTCATAGATTATATATTAATTGCTGGTCATCTCATAGATTAGATATTAATTGCTAACCATCTCGGATAGATTAGGTATTAATTGCCTGCCATCTCATAGCTATTAATTGCTAACCATCTCATATAGATTAGGGATTAATTGCTGGTCATCTCATATAGACTAGGGATTAATTGCTGGTCATCTCATATAGACTAGGGATTAATTGCTGGTCATCTCATAGCTATTAATTGCTAACCATCTCATATAGATTAGGTATTAATTGCTGACCATCTCATAGATTATATTTTAATTGCAGACCATCTCATAGATTATATATGAATTGCTGGTCATCTCATAGATTAGATATTAATTGCTAGCCATCTCGTATAGATTAGGTATTAATTGCTGGTCATCTCATAGATATTAATTGCTAACCATCTCATATAGATTAGGTATTAATTGCTGGTCATCTCATAGATATTAATTGCTGACCATCTCGTATAGATTAGGGATTAATTGCTGGTCATCTCATAGATTAGATATTAATTGCTGCCAATCTCATATAGATTAGGTATTAATTGCTGGTCATCTCATAGATTAGATATTAATTGCTAACCATCTCATATAGATTAGGGATTAATTGCTGGTCATCTCATAGATTAGATATTAATTGCTGACAATCTCATATAGATTAGGTATTAATTGATGGTCATCTCCTAGCTGAGGGATGAATTGCTGGTCATCTCCTAGATCTGCTGAGCACACACACAGGCTGGAAAGCTTGTCCTTGTAAATCCTCACAGCCCTTGAGCTGTCAGTAAGATAGCTCAGCCTCAGAACTGATCTCAGGTAGAATTTCAGCCAGAGACTTTCTAAGGTTTGGTATTATTTTTAGCTCACTAATCTAAAGAATTTGCATAATATCTCTTAGGATATGTTTGTCAGCAGCAGCAGAGTGCTGCCACACACGGGCACCAAGCGCGGCGTAGGAAGAGGTCATCTAATAGATGTGATTAGGAAATAACACAAGCCCTATTGCATGGTTTAGCCAGATCTCCTTGTCCTGTATCATCCACATCATCGAGTTGGAGCCTGAATGAGCTTTGGGCAACTCAGTGGCTGTATTCCAGAGTATGATTTCAGACTGCATAGACAGGGACATACTTCCTTCCATGGTGACTCCCATTGCCAGACTTCTAACCAGAAAAGTTGCCATCTAAAGCAACCTGTGGCTCACCAGCATTTCAAATTCCTTTCCTCAATGGGGGCATTTAATTCTCTCTTCTCATTAATGTCTTCTGCGTGTCTGTGTGTTAGTATTTGGGCAATCAAAAACTTAGGAGTACCTTCCCAAACAAGCAAAAGGAAAAGAAGGGAGAATTTAAAATGTTATTTAATCTCTCTCTACCATATTTAATTAAGAAATTTTATCTGGTTTAGGATTTGATTTCCAGTTCTTGGTGTTCTTTTGGCAAAAGAAAAGAAAAACAAACCTAGGGAGGAAGTAAACTGAAATAGCAACCTGCAGCAGTCAGCCCTATGCAAAATGTTAACGAGCTCAAACCAAGTATATGCCTTTTGTAATATAGAAAATACAGATATTTTTATATACATGTATGTATATATACTTTCATAATATATAAAATATAGTTTGCATATTCATAATCTGCAGGACAAGGGGGAATGGTTTAAAGCTAAAGGAGGGAAGGTTTAGATTGGATATTAGGGGGAAGTTCTTTGCAGAGAGAGTGGTGAGGGGCTGGAACAGGCTGCCCAGAGAGGGGGTGGGTGCCCCATCCCTGGGGGTGTCCAAGGCCAGGTTGGATGGGGCCCTGGGCAACCTTGTGTAGCTCCAGGCCTGAGGTTGGTGTCCCTGCCTGTGGCAGGGGGGTTGGAGCTTTATGATCCTTGGGGTCCCTTCCAACCCTTGCCGTTCTGTGATTCTATGATATTATATTTCTATATATTATTATATAATATTAGATATATTCTTTTCTATTCTTATAATATAATTTATGCCTAATTTTTATTATATATAAAATAGATACATTTTAAATATATCTATTTTAGATAAACTATATTGTAGATAAAATATATACATTTTAGACATTAGGAAAAAGTTCTTCCCCAAAAGGGTTCTCAGGCACTGGAACAGGCTGCCCAGGGAGGGGTTGAGTCACCTTCCCTGGATGGATTTAAAAGCTGGGGAGATGAGGTGTTTAGGGATGTGGTTTAGCACAGGACAGGAACAGTTGGACTCTATCTCAAAGGTCTTTTCCAACCCAGGGATTCTGTGATACGCATATGTGTCAATATACATGTCTCTGTGGTTTCCTTTGTAGGGTATCTCTTTGCTAGCTCTTTAGAATAGGTTTTAGAGTATCCATTTACACCCAACTTCTCCTCTGCAGGATAAAAGAATCATTTCTACCTATAGCTGACTCTTAAAATAGACAGATGCTGAAACATCCTCAGCCTTGCTGCTAAAAGTCAAGTTTTCCTCTACACCATTCTTACCAGAATCCCTTAGATTGCAACAATGTGAAGTTGGCAGTTGATAACTGCATGGAACTGATTCTGAGCCAGCTAATAAAAGTGATTTGTCATTCAGAGAAACAAAAAAGCTGCCTCAGGGAGAAGTTGTACAGGGAGCTGTGTGTGCTGCTTCTGAGGAGAGGGATGTGATACTTTGTGTATCCTTTGTCAGGGAGCTTTCATGGAATCACAGTCTGGGTTGGAAGGGACCCCAAGGATCACAGAGCTCCAACCCCCTGCCACAGGCAGGGACACCAACCTCAGGCCTGGAGCTACACAAGGTTGCCCAGGGCCCCATCCAACCTGGCCCTGAACACCCCCAGGGATGGGGCACCCACCCCCTCTCTGGGCAGCCTGTTCCAGCCCCTCACCACTCTCTCTGCAAAGAACTTCCCCCAATCTCTCCTCTCCCCCTTCCCTCCTCCAGCTTCACTCCATCCCCCTTGTCCTGCCAGTCTCTGCCCTTGAACAAGCTGATTCCCATCCTGTTTCCAGTTCTGGGCTCCCTGGTATAAAAAGGACAGGGATCTCCTGGAGAGAGTCCAGAGGAGGCTGAGGAGATGATGAAGGGCCTGGGGCATCTCCCCTGGGAGGAAAGGCTGAGAGAGCTGGGGCTGTTCAGCCTGGAGAGAAGAAGACTCAGGGGGGACCTTATGAATGTTTATCAATATCTGAAGGATGGGCTGCAGGGGGAATGGCCAGCCCCTTTTCAGTGTCTGTGGGGACAGGACAAGGGGCAATGGCTGCAAGTTGGAGCACAGGAAGTTCCACAGCAACCTGGGGAAGAACTTTTCCCCAGTGAGGGTGAGGGAGCCCTGGGACAGGCTGCCCAGGGGGTGTGGAGTCTCCTTCTCTGGAGAGATTCCAGCCCCGTCTGGACACCGACCTGTGTGCCCTGTCCTAGGGACCCTGCTTTGGCAGGGGATTGGACCCGATGACCTCTCAAAGTCGCTTCCAACCCCTACAACTCTGTGATTCTGTGACTGGCAGGCTGCAATGAGGTCCCCCCACAGTCTTCTCTTCTCCAGGCTTTAGTTCACGCTGCTCCAGATCCTGACAGCAGTGTGGGAGGTGGTGAGCACACGTGTTGATGCCTGCAGCCAGAGTGACTAAAATCAGCCTGGGCTTGGGCACTGTCTCCTTCCAGTACAGGACTGTGTCTGTCCACAGGCATCACAGTCTGGTGACAAGGCTGAGTACTCTCACTCCAGCCCTGCCCTTCATCTTACATCTTCATCTTCACTCAGCTGCTTTTGGTGTGTAATTCCTTCAGCCAGAAACAGGATGTGACAGACAGGAGCTGGCTCAAGGCTGTGAAATCAAACTCTGCTCGTGCAGCGTGATGCCCATTACTCCTATTAACATGTTGCTTTCTGGAGCTGAATTCTGTAGGGTTGGGGCTTTGCCCCCTCCACCTTTTATAGCTCATAGTTCCAGTTTGCTCTCATAGGGGTTATTTTAAGGAACAGTGATTGCAGTGGGAAGAGCGTGGCTTGTTCCCTTGTAACCCACAGCTACTGAGCGCAACGTTACTCTCTGAGGTTTATTTTTGGCATGTCTTGTTTGGCTCAGCTTCAAGTGACAGCTTAGTGGGCTTCTGTTCCTTGTGTCCCTTTCCTATGTCACTTTGGCTGTAGAGCTGGGGGAGCTCTGTTCACACCTCAAGTGCTGGGTCCAGTTCTGGGCTCCTCAGCATCAGAAGGACATTGAGGTCCTGGAGCGAGTCCAGAGAAGGGCAACCAGGCTGGGGAAGGGGCTGGAGGGCAAATCCTCTGAGGAGCAGCTGAGGGAGCTGGGGGTGTTCAGCCTGGAGAAGAGGAGGCTGAGGGGAGCCCTTCTCCCCACCTGCCCTGCCCTGCCAGGAGGGTGCAGAGAGGTGGGGGATGGTCTCTTCAGCCAGGGGACAGGAGGTGGGACAAGGGGCAATGGGCTCAAGCTGCCCCAGGGCAGGGTCAGAGCAGATGGGAGGGAAAAGTTCTTCCCTGGCAGAGTTGTGGGGCTGTGGCACAGGCTGCCCAGGGAGGGGCTGAGTCCCCTTCCCTGGGGGTGTTTAACAGAGGGGAGATGAGGTGACAGGAATATGGGGTAGTAGAGGATGGGTACCATTGGGCTCGATGGTCTCAAAGGTCTTTTCCAATGTAGGATTCTGTGAGTACAATCTTTTGTCCATTCAATAATAACAAAACTAAGTTTATCCACTGTGCACAGACAGCAGCATTTCCTCTGGCAACTTTATGAGACATCATGAATAACACTCTGCTGCAAAGCTCTCCCTACCCTGCAGGGAGAGGGATGCAAAAGTAACTGTGGGAAGAAATAAGATATTCCAACACAAGATGGTTAAGGGTCTCCCCACAGTTTCTCCCAGGGCACACTCCAAAGCTTCACTCTCCATCAGACCTGAATTTACCACGTTGGTTGCCCTCAGTAGCAGAGGATGCTCAGCAGGTGGAGTGAGGCTGTAACTGAGCAAGGCTTTGCATAATGGGGGGAAAAATAGCCATGTAGTAAAATACAGGCTAAATTCTGGCTGCACATCCAGCCTGGGGGATGAAGCACTGGATGCCAGCTGTGCTGAGAGGGATTTGGGGGACTTGGTTGATGGTTGGTTACCCATGAGCCAGCCATGTGCTCAGGCAGTCAGGAGGGCCAACTGTATCCTGGGGGGGGCATCAAACCCAAAAATTCTAACCAAGCCTGAGCTAAAAAAACCCTGGCAGTGAAGGAGGAAACTGTTAAGAGGTAAACCCACAGGCAGAAGAACTGTATTGGTTAATCCCAAAGGAAACTATCCTTCTCACTAACGTGCATGCCAGCAGAAAGTTCACATCTTCCCTGCATTGACTTACTTCGGTCTTACTGTTAATGACACCACATAAAGTGCCAAATTTAATTCTCCTCCTCTCTCCCTCTCCCTCCTCTCTCCCCATCCCTCCCTCCCCTGTGGCAGCTCAGGTTCCAGACAGTGATGAGCAATTCGTGCCTGACTTTCATTCAGAAAACTGTAAGTAGCGTGGGGGTGACCACACACCCCGGGGTGAAGGGCGGGTGTGCTTCAACCAGGCAAATACCCAAACACAGCACTCAGGCACAGGGCCTGAAGTACACATTGGGTTCCTGTGCTGCTGGGAGAGTGGCAATAAAACACCAGGTTAAGCGGTGACATCTGGACAATGCAGAAGTGTCTGTGTGTGGTGGGAACTATCTGAGTCCCATACGCAGGGTGGTCTCAGCAGATGTGTGGTTTAGTGGGTGTATGTGTGAGACAACCCTCAACAGCTGGGAAAATGCATGGCTGTGACAATGGCAGGTGGAATTTGTGCTGTCACCCCTCCCAGAGCAAGAGAAACTGGCCTGTCCATGGAATTGTAGGTGCTGTGTCTCCTGTGGGTGCTTTCTGGGGGCTTCTGGCTGCCAGCATGGCCTGTGTGGGATGTCGGTCCTGCCTGCTGCAGCGGGATGGCTCAGTCTTCCTGGAGAGATGTCCTGAGGAACTGTTGGCTGGACAGATTGCCCATGTGTGCACAGGGGTGTGCAGACTGGGCCACAAGCTCTGAGAACCAGTTAAAGCACTTTGCCTGACGCCGTAGCTGACCATGGCACAGACACAGGAGCACCTGGAGGAACCATCCACATGATGCCCATGCAGCTGGTTCTGCTTGCCTCACATCAGGCCTGCTGCCGCCTGCAGTGTGCTGCCATGGCATCTGGCAGCTGATGCTGGGCTGAGCCTCCGTGCCTGAAGCAAGCTCAGACAGTTCCGAATCGCACTGTGGCACAAGCAGCCACAGGAACACACAGCCTGGCTTCTGACAGGCACGTCAAGGCTACAAGCAGATGCCTCATCATCCCCTGTGTATACACAAGCTGCAGCTGAGAGTAGAGATCATAGAATCACAGCCTGGTCTGGGCTGGAAGGGACCCCAAGGGTCACAGAGCTCCAACCCCCTGCCACAGACAGGGACACCAACCTCAGGCCTGGAGCTACACAAGGTTGCCCAGGGCCCCATCCAACCTGGCCTTGAACACCCCCAGGGACGGGGCACCCACCCCCTCTCTGGGCAGCCCCTTACAGCCCCTCACCACTCTCTCTGCACAGAACTTCCCCCCAATCTCTCCTCTAACCCTTCCCTCCTCCAGCTTCACTCCATCCCCCTTGTCCTGCCAGTCTCTGCCCTTGAACAAGCTGATTCCCCTCCTGTTCCTCTGCTCCCTTCAGGCACTGGCAGGCTGCAATGAGGTCCCCCCACAGCCTTCTCTTCTCCAGGCTGACCCAGCCCAGCTCCCTCAGCCTCTCTCCAGAGGGGAGCTGCTCCAGCCCTCTCAGCATCTTTGTGGCCCTCGATGACCACTTAAAGCTAGTGCTGTTGACATTGCTGCCCTTCCTGTGCTGATACCCTCTCTGCCCAGGGCAGTTTTCCCCAGCAAACTAAAATGAAGCACTTGTACTGTGTGTTCTTGCCTCCCTCCTTCCCCTGGCAGCACTGCCAGGTTTGCTCTCTGAGTCATACACCTCATCTCTTCTGTCTGGCCCTGGCCAGACTGGAGAGCTGGGCAGGGAGAGACCAGATGAGACTCAACAAAAGCCAATGGAGAATCTGGCACCTGGGGAGGAATAACTGCTGGAATCAGGACAGGCTGGGGGGGAGCTGCTGGAGAGGAGCTCTGTGGAGAAGGACCTGGGGGTGCTGGTGGGTGACAGGGTGGCCATGAGCCAGCAGTGTGCCCTGGGGCTGAGAGAGACAATGGGATCCTGGGGGCATCAGGAGGAGTGTGGGCAGCAGGTGACAGGAGGGGATCCTCCCCCTCTGCTCTGCCCCAGCTGGAGTGTTGTGTCCAGTGCTGGGCTCCCTGGGATCAAACAGCCAGGGATCTCCTGGAGAGAGTCCAGCAGAGACCAACACCTGCTGTCAGTGAGTGAACAAGCCCTCTGCTGCGACTGATGGCAGTCCCAGGGCTGTCTGTGGGAGCCAGCTGTCCCTGAGAAGGAGCAGAAGCTGGGAACACTGGGATGCTCTGGTACCCTGTGGCTTTATTTCTATTGATTCCATCAAGAGGTTTGGATCCCGTTGGGTGCTGGTGTGATGTAAAGAAGGGCTTTTCTGGTGTGGGCTGAACCCAAAGGAAGGCAAGAGGAGACAGGTTTGGGGTTCCCAGAGAAAATTAGTTTGGGGGGGGGGATGTTTGCAATAGGAAGTGGCATTACTATCCTGTGCAGAGAGAGACATCAGCAGCCATTTCTCTAGCCCTTTTGGACAGCTGCTCAGTGTGGCTCTTCTGAAGGGACAATTAGCCCTCTATGTGGGGGCACAACTAGCTTGAGGGTCCCTGGTGCACACACAGCTCAGGTCAATCCTGAAACAAGCCCAGCAAACAGAGGAGGTACTAACAAGTCACAATGTCACCATCCATCCTTAACACTGTAATCACAGCACTGAGCATCCCAGGCTTTGCAAGCAGTGCTGTGTCAGCTTGAGGTGGTGGGAGGAAGATGGAGAAGGACTGGAGCTAGCCTTATCTTTAACATGGGCTCAGTTCTCATTCAGAGAGCAGATATTTCTCTTACAAAGAAGCCCAAGCTGATGTACCTTCCTGGGGTTCCTCTTCATTCCTTCCTCAGTGTCAGTGACATCCAAACAGCAGCAGAGCCTGGTGGCAAAGATGGAAGATGCTTTCTGTGTCCTTCAGCCAGGATGAGCTTCCCTGAGGAACTAGTGAAGGAAGTTCTGCTTGCTGCTGGATTTAATTATGTGTAAGAAGTAACAACACCCACATCCTGCTTCCCAGTGCCACAAACCACAGCCCACATTTGTTATTTGTACAACTCTAACCAGCCCAGAAAGATCCCTCCTCCTCTGCACCAGGCTGTGACTGCAGGCCGGGCCGTGACCACAGGCCGGGCCGTGACCACAGGCCGGGCCCTGGAAACGTAATGGAAGCACTTCACTTTCTTCCTGCACTGTCACCTCAGATGAGCAGGGTGGTTACAAGGTCCCACATCCAGGGATGCTGGACTGTCAGCATGAAAGAGATTCAACAGAGGGAAACCCATGGCTGTGAATCCTATGGGGTGCCAGCATGGCAGCCTCCTCCTGCAGTTATCCTGGCATAGGGCCTGGCCTTTTTCCTGACTGCTAAAGAATGAACCTGATACAATCAATGAAATTCGATGCTTCGAAGGAGGGGTGCTGCTGAAAGGGATGCAAGCTGCTCTTTGATAAATCTTTGGTACATCTATATCATAGTGAAAGCAAGGACTGGGAAGTGGGACTCCTGTTCTGTACCGCGCTTTATTGCTGATGCAGTTCCTTTGGAGAAAGGATTCCACAGAACGTTAGGAGTTGGAAGGGACCTCAAAAGATCATCTAGTCCAAAGTATCATAGAATCATAGATCCTGGAAGGGATCCAAAGGATCACAGAGCTCCAACCCCCCTGCCACAGGCAGGGACACCAACCTCCAGGCCTGGAGCTACACAAGGTTGCCCAGGGCCCCATCCAACCTGGCCTTGAACACCCCCAGTCAGGGGGCACCCACCCCCTCTCTGGGCAGCCCCTTCCAGCCCCTCACCACTCTCTCTGCAAAGAACTTAGATTCCAGCTGTCTAAACCAGTTAGGTGCTTCTGTGCACGGTGTGTGTGAGCAAGTTAGCCTGGTGACACCGCCACGCAATACATCTAATGATGCTCTCCCACAGAAAACCTTCAGCCCTTGCAGCTGTGGCTATGAAATCCTTACTTCTATTGTCCCACCTTAGTGCATTACCAGTTTAGGTGTTGCTATGTAGCGATGGTAGTTGCAAGCTGCACTTACCAGGTACGTCAGTGAAAGTGTGTTTTGTGTGATGCCAACCAAAATGGGCTGTTTTATGTGTTGAAAAACAGACTATGTACGGGCTGCCCCATTGACACAACAGCAATGTCTGTCACAGCCCAGAGCAGTGTAGGAAACCCCCACCCTGATCCCTTTTGGAGCACTCTGGGTTAGCACAGAGCACATTAACAGTGCCTTAGAGTTGTTCTTTTAAGGCTGATTTGTTGTACAAACCTCATGATATTGTGGGCAGAGCTCAGTGCAGGGAGTGGTTGTGTGCTGAGCAAGGCCAAGGTGGTGGCACCTCCAGTGGCTTTTGAACTGGCTGATAAAAATCTCACTCCATAAGTATCAACCTGTCCTCCCATGTCTCTCCTGCAGTAGCTTTCCACAGTCCTCCTGCTAAGATCAAGAAGGAGCCACAGAGTCCCTCCTCGGAGCTCACGCTGTCCTGCAGCCACAAGCAGCCCTTCCAGTACCACAATGGCGAGCAGTGCCTTTACACCAGGTAACGCCACTCACCCAGGGAGGGACAGGAGCTGCTAGCAAACCAAGTGCTGCTGTGTTACCTGGTAACACCAGGCAGTGTGCCCTGGCTGCAGCAAGCCAGCTCCGGGCAGCAGGTTCAGAGGGTGGGTACTGCTCTGGGCTGCTTGCACCCACGTAGGGCAGATCTGGGCTTGTGTCTTCTTTCCTCTGCTGGTGCTGTTTGCAGCACACCAAGTGTGTGAGTAAACAAAGCACATCACATTGCAGCAGGCTGCAGCACCCAGTGTCCATCAGCACACACTTCACAGGTGATGCTGTCCAGTTAGAAGGCAAGTGTGATGTGACTGAGATGTCAGCTTCAGCATTCCCATTGCTGGGCAGAAGCTACAACTCCTGTGGGGCTCCAGGGTGGGCTCTGAGTCATTGCCTAGAACAGCACTCCCGGCCTTCCCACCCATCCTCCCCCAACAGAGGCAGCCCACAAAGGCCACAAGTGAGCTGAAGGTACCAAGGCCAAGAGCATCCCTAAACCTGAGGGTACCAAGGCCAAGAGCATCCCTGAACCTGAGGGTACCAAGGCCAAGGACATCCCTGAACTTGAGTGTACCAAGGCCAAGAGCATCCCTAAATCTGAGGGTACCAAGGCCAAGAGCATCCCTAAACCTGAGGGTACCAAGGCCAAAGCCATTCCTAGACCAGATACACCAAATCAGAGAATCCCCTGTGCTGGGAGGGACCCGTAAGGCCTATCAAGTCCCACGGGCCCCACACAGCCCAGCCCAGTCAGAGCTGCACTGAGGGCATCGTCCAGATGCTGCCTGACCTCAGCCCAGCTCGGGGCTGTGACCTCTCCCCTGGGGACCCTGTTCAGTGCCTGACCCCCCTCTCAGTACAGAGCCTCTTCCTGACACCCAGCCTAGTCCCAGCTATTCTGAGCTACAGAACAACTGCTTCACTACAGACCCCTCCCAGTTTTCTGCTTGAAGGGCTATTGCTGTTGGGGGGGCAACCAATAACCAGAAAGGAAACCATGTATGCTGGGAGCCTTCTGGCCTGTGTGGCTGCACAGGGACAGCGTGTCTGCCCGTGGCAGGTTCTCCCCACGTGCTGCAACGAGTCCTTCTCAGAGAAGTGTAACACCCCGATATCTCTCTGACAGTCCCAGTGCCTATGATCAACCCAGACAAGTTGGAATCAAGTCCCCTGACCCAGGAACCCCAGTACAGCCACCGCTCCAACAGTTCCCCGGGCAGGACAGGAGCTTCCTGACCCCTGTGGGGCCACCCCACCCCACATCCAGCTGTGGGCACCTCGATGCAAACAGGTGAGCTACTGCCTGGAGGAGGCAAGATTTGGCCTCCTCAGTGGCCCAGGGAGGGGGGCTGCAGGATCAGAGTGCTCAGCAAGCACAGGGCCCCCCGGACAAAGCCCTGGGACTCGTTACTGTTACCAAGGGTGTGTAGAAGTCTGTCACCAGTCAGGTTGTGTGACTGATGGGCTGTGTAGCTGCCCTTGGAAACATCTTCCATTGGGATCCCTTGCTTGGTCCAGCTGCACAGGCAGCTCCTGCAGCCCCAGTGACAGGCTGAGGCTGAGGAAGCTTCTGCCCTTCAACCAGCCCTTCAACCAGGGCTGAAATCAGAGAGCCAACAAAGCAGCCACCCCATGTCCTGTCCCCTCTTCTAGCTCTGCCTACCAGCCACCTGTGGAGATGTGCCATACCTTCCCCTGCTCCCAGGGCATGGGCCAGGAAGACCCCATCTCCTACCAGCACCAGATGTCCAAGCCCTGCCTCCAGTACCCTCACCAGGGCTTCAAGCAGGAGTACCACGACCCGCGGTATGAGCAGGCCAGCCGGGCAGGCAGCAGCCACCAGTACCCAGCAGCCCTGGTGATCAAGCAGGAGCAGGTGGACTATGTGTATGACTCAGGTAGGTAGAACCAGCTCTTCCTAGCTGTGAAAACCAGGCTTCAGTGGGGGGGGGGGTGAGCATCTTCCTGGGTAAACACCCAGAAGTGGTGGGCTTTGGGCAGTGCTGCCTCATCTTCAGGAGCATGTGTGCTCTGGGAAACTGGTTGTGTGGAAGGAAACTCAAGGAGTCCTGATGTTTACTGCATCCAAGAGAACGTTACTCTCCACACTGTGTTCTGAGAAGGGCTTTTTGGTAGAGAGTGGGAAGCTTTGACAAGATACAGGAGCTAGAAGGTGGTGTTAAACACATCCAAACTAGACTAAAATCATCTGGGGTTTGGGTTTTTTCCCCCCAGGAGAGCAAGTAGCCCTGGGGAGACTCTTAGAAGTCACACTTGGCACACTCACACCATCAGAGATGGAGAAAAGGCTGGTCCCAGTTTCCCAGGGGATCTCTTGTCTCCAGGGGCATCTGTGAAGTGCCAGGTTGGGGAAAGGGAGAGGAGTGAGGTCAGCTTTGAAGAAATTGTGCCAAAAACATTCTGTAAATAGCAGCAGAAAGGAAGGAATCAGATATCTTGGAGCTTGTATGGAAAAAGTGTCTCAGATCCTTGCAGGAGGAGGGGGCTTCCAGTGCTGGTGGGGGCAAGCAGCTCTGGGTGCAGAGGTTGCAATGCACAACCCTGGTGGGAGCTCATGATGCTCTCCAGCCCTGTGCCTTTTCCCTGATTGGAGTCAGGAGAGTTTCATTCATAAAATGCAGCAGAGAAGCAGCTCTCCCAGCCCAAATTTCACTGCTGAGGTCTCACCCCAGGTGACCCTCACTGGAAATGGGCTGCAGCAGGTCACAGAGAGCAACAATGCCCCGTTCCAGAGCTTCCTGAGCAAGATCAACCAGCTTTGTTCTGACAAACAGCTGGAATCAGGACAGGCTGGGGGGAAGCTGCTGGAGAGGAGCTCTGTGGAGAAGGACCTGGGGTGCTGGTGGGTGACAGGGTGGCCATGAGCCAGCAGTGTGCCCTGGGGCTGAGAGAGACAATGGGATCCTGGGGGCATCAGGAGGAGTGTGGGCAGCAGGACACAGGAGGGGATCCTCCCCCTCTGCTCTGCCCTGCTCAGGCCCCAGCTGGAGTGTTGTGTCCAGTGCTGGGCTCCCTGGGATCAAACAGCCAGGGATCTCCTGGAGAGAGTCCAGAGGAGGCTGAGGAGATGCTGAAGGGCCTGGAGCATCTCCCCTGGGAGGAAAGGCTGAGTAAGTTGGGACTCTTCAGCCTTGAGAAGAGAAGACTCAGGTGGGACCTTATGAATGTTGATCAATATCTGAAGGATGGGATGCAGGGGGAATGGCCAGCCCCTTTTCAGTGTCTGTGGGGACAGGACAAGGGGCAATGGCTGCAAGTTGGAGCATAGGAAGTTCCACACCAACCTGGGGAAGAACTTTTCCCCAGTGAGGGTGAGGGAGCCCTGGGACAGGCTGCCCAGGGGGTGTGGAGTCTCCTTCTCTGGAGAGATTCCAGCCCCATCTGGACACCGACCTGTGTGCCCTGTCCTAGGGACCCTGCTTTGGCAGGGGGTTGGACCCCATGGGCTCTGGAGGCCCCTTCCAACCCCTACAATTCTATGATTCTATGATTCTAGGACATGCAGCTTAGTTCAGGAGGAGATGGAATGGTTTCCTTTAGCAGAAATAAACACACAGATTAAACAACTCTTATGAGGGTACAAACACCCTGCTGTGGCTACGCTGATGTTAAGCTCTCAGTGGCTCCTTCTGTCCAGAAAACACACAAACCCCCAAGAATGCTTTTGGTGAGAGTGGTTTATGATTGTAATAACACACAGTCTGTGAGGTCAGCGTACCCTCCTGCCCTTAGCATCAGCAAAACAGCTCCTGAAAGCAACAGCTGTACACAGGAGTATGAGGGAAACCTAAGGCAATCTTTCTAAAGCTCCTGGTTACAGCTTCAGGTTCAGTTGTGGGTGGAAACTGGGTTCAGTTCAGAAAATGCAGGATTTGGAAACCACAAAATACAGGGGAGAGAAGTTGCAGTGCCCCAGCAGCACCATAAGCTGTGAGCCTGAATAGACTCTCTGCTGGTTTTCAAGCTCAGGCTGATGTTCTCTCAGTCATTAGTGAGAATTCAGAGTCATAGAGCTGTAGGGGTTTGAAGGGACCCCCAGAGCCCCCAGTACATATACATAGTATATAATATAACATTATATATATACATATATATATACATATACATATACATGTATATAATATAACATTATATATACATACATACATATATATATATGTATAAAGTTATATTTCCACTGTTTGCAGAGAAATATGAGTACATTCAAAGCCATTAGGTATAATGTCAGCATTTAACATGTACTTCAAAATAATAGTGGTGTATTTCAGTAAATCTAGTGGGTTGGTACTGCTTGCCAGGGCAGAATAACATGAGAGCTGTATAGCTTAAAAGTAAATAGGATGTGGACTGAATGTATTGTCCCTGCAGACTGTTGGTTCCATGTATGCTGTAAAATCAGTTCCATGCATCTGATGGGCACTTTGAGGTTCCAAGCATTGAAAAATAATGAAAAACTAACTAAAATACTTAAATTCTAGTCAAACAGCTTTTCCAGCTAGAAGGAAGGGACATGCTTAATGATTACAGAATGATTACAGAATCTCAGAATCATAGGGGTTGGAAGGGACCCCCAGAGCCCATGGGGTCCAACCCCCTGCCAAAGCAGGGTCCCTAGGACAGGGCACACAGGTCGGTGTCCAGACGGGGCTGGAATCTCTCCAGAGAAGGAGACTCCACACCCCCTGGGCAGCCTGTCCCAGGGCTCCCTCACCCTCACTGGGGAAAAGTTCTTCCCCAGGTTGCTGTGGAACTTCCTGTGCTCCAACTTGCAGCCATTGCCCCTTGTCCTGTCCCCACAGACACTGAGAAGAGCCTGGCCTCCTGTGCTTTTTTAATGAAATGATGTTGTTCCCTAGATGCTCCTGCCTGTCCTTCCATGTACAGAAATGCTGAGAGTTATCCCAGCCACACAAACACAGAAGATGCATTAGGTAAGGAGCTCAGTGCCTGGCATCCTTTCCCTGCACCGTGTTGTCCTCTAGTCCTGCCCTGCCTCTGCCCATGGCTGTGTATGTTCCTTTCTCTTTCAGGCTGCAGCTATGACAAGCAGATGAGGCCCTTTACTGATGATGTCTGTGTGGTTCCAGAAAAATTTGAAGGTTGGAGAAAGCACAGCTCCCAGTTTGGGTGGCAGATAGGGTTGCCCAGCACCTTTGCCAGTTGCTTGGTGGCTGCCTGCATAGTCTGTTCCACTGTTCTTGCAGGTGTCTAAGCTGTGGTTCACACCTGGCTTTTTGGTGTTCCCATCTCTGGAGCTTTCCAGGCAGCAAACAGCCCTTTTAGCATATGTAGCTTAATTGTGAGGCTCATCAGAGCTCCTCCTGGGAGAGCTGCTGGTGAACTTGCCACTCTGTTCTGGGTGAATCTAAGTGCTCTGGGTCAGCTGCTGTGAAATGGGCTTTTTTGGGCAATTGTTTCTGCATCGTTGCCCTTGGAAACACCTTGTTTGTTCTTCTCAGCAGGGGACATCAAGCAGGAAGCTGGAGGATACCGGGAAGGGCCTCAGTACCAGAGACGGGGATCTCTCCAGCTCTGGCAATTTCTCGTGGCTTTACTGGATGATCCAACTAATTCCCATTTCATTGCCTGGACTGGCAGAGGGATGGAGTTCAAGCTCATTGAGCCAGAAGAGGTGAAACTATTTAACTTCTTTTTCCAGGCTCAGGGGGAGCAGCCACTCTTCCCAAGGCTGCACATTCCCAAGCTGCTTTCCCTCTGCCTTGCCAAGGCTCCTGCCTACCAGTGGTCCTTGCAAGAAGCCAAG
Organism: Laterallus jamaicensis coturniculus; assembly: GCA_022605575.1. Classification (NCBI taxonomy): domain Eukaryota; kingdom Metazoa; phylum Chordata; class Aves; order Gruiformes; family Rallidae; genus Laterallus; species Laterallus jamaicensis. The sequence continues at coordinate 4,369,577 of JAKCOX010000030.1, read as the reverse complement.
GTTTTTAGAAGGGGTCTAAACCCTCAGATGACTATGGTCAGAGGAATATGGCATTTCAGCAATGCTGCTCCTGAGTTCAGAGTCACAGCAATGTAGGAATTTACTCACTGCCTCCTCTCCCCATGACCCTTCAGCCTCCAGCTGGCAGTGACTGGTGCTGTCCTAGCATGCTCCATGCTGGAGGTGGACATGGAGGTTTGGAGTTTTGAACCATACTGATCACAGGTTTCATAAAAAGCCAGAAGAAACTATGTCCTGTCTAATAATGTCAATAATCTGATATCAAAATGATGTTAACTGAGGTGGAATTTGGAATGGGCGTTGGACTCGATGATCTCTTGAGGTCCATTCCAACCCCTACAGTTCTGTGATTCTCATGTTCCCCAAACCCCAGTGACACCTGACAATATCTGGGAGATGTGTCTGGAACCTCTCATCACATCTTGCTCCAATTTGAGCTGCATTTAGAGCTGTTGTTGCCATCTATCAACCTTCATGGGCACTTTGAGCACAGAGTTGGCTCTGTGGGCTGATACTTGCTTACAACAGGCTTTGGAGTGTGATGGAGAAAGCAGAAAATCATGTAGGAGTGGGAAGAAAAGCACATGGGTCTATCCAGTGGAGGTGTTCCCTTGTGTTTGGGCTCCTGGTAAACCTGTGATCCTGGAATCACACAATCACCTGGGTTGGAAAAGACCCTTTAGATCATCGAGTCTCACCCACAGCCTGACCCTGCCCAGCCACCTCCAGATCATGTGCTTAAGCATATCCACAGGTCTTTTAAACCCCTCCAGGGATGGTGACTCCACAGTGTCTTGTTAAAAGTAAAGCCTAGCACAGACTGAATCAGTCCTTCAGCATCCTCAAGCTTTCAGAGTACTGGAAATTGAGGAGAAGAGGTGACAGAGCAAACGAGCTCTGTAGTGGCAAGGAGAAGGCCTCTCTGTGACACACTTTGAGTTGAGTTCCACTCTTCCTATGGCAAAGCTGCTAAATTTGAGCCTGTTGTTAAAAAACACCAATAAAGTTCCATGAGCTGTGGTACTGTTTCTCAAAGGAGAATCAGCTGGATGATGCTCTTCTCCCTTGGGGTGGCTCCACAGACATTCACGTGCTGGGATGCTTTACTCTGCAGGTAGCCAGGCTCTGGGGGATCCAAAAGAATCGTCCAGCCATGAACTATGACAAGCTGAGCCGCTCACTGCGCTACTACTATGAGAAGGGCATCATGCAGAAGGTCAGTTTGCAAAGCAGGTGGAGCTTTTGATGCCTTTAGGGATGCTTCTCTAGAGATGGGAAGTCTTAATGAGTACAGAATGCACTCCAGCCAGCCAGCCCGAGCTTTCCTCCCCCAAAAGTTCTCTTTGCAGCATTTAAAGGAGGAAGGTTTAACAGAGCTGAATCCAGGCAATATATGGGAAAGAAAGCATGGGGGAGCCTAGATTCCTTGCTTGTTTCTGTATAGCTACAGCTGAGAGAGCTGGGATTTGTGCAGCTGCAGGGATGTGTATCCTGTTGGTGAGGGAAAGGCTGCCTGAGGCTCGGTCCTCTGCAGAGGGATGGTCTCTTCCAGATCCAGGGCACTGTAGAGGGGAACTGTGGGTGTAATTATGTCAAGTTGGTTTTGTTACCTGGATGAAGTGTCACCTGGCAGCACCCCATGTCCTAGGAGCTGTTCCAGGGGAGACAAGAGCAGCAGAGAAGCAGGATGGCACAAGACAATTACGGTTCTGCCACATGCCAGGGCAGGGGCTGGAGCACAGAATCACAGAGTCACAGGGGTTGGAAGGGGCCTCCAGAGCCCATGGGGTCCAACCCCCTGCCAAAGCAGGGTCCCTAGGACAGGGCACACAGGTCGGTGTCCAGACGGGGCTGGAATCTCTCCAGAGAAGGAGACTCCACACCCCCTGGGCAGCCTGTCCCAGGGCTCCCTTACCCTCACTGGGGAAAAGTTCTTCCCCAGGTTGCTGTGGAACTTCCTGTGCTCCAACTTGCAGCCATTGCCCCTTGTCCTGTCCCCACAGACACTGAAAAGGGGCTGGCCATTCCCCCTGCATCCCATCCTTCAGATATTGATCAACATTGATTAGGTCCCCCCTGAGTCGTCTCCTCTCCAGGCTGAACAGCCCCAGCTCTCTCAGCCTCTCCTCACAGGGGAGATGCTCCAGGCCCTTCAGCATTTCCTCAGCCTCCTCTGGACTCTCTCCAGGAGATCCCTGGCTGTTTGATCCCAGGGAGCCCAGCACTGGACACAACACTCCAGCTGGGGCCTGAGCAGGGCAGAGCAGAGGGGGAGGATCCCCTCCTGTGACCTGCTGCCCACACTCCTCCTGATGCCCCCAGGATCCCATTGTCTCTCTCAGCCCCAGGGCACACTGCTGGCTCATGGCCACCCTGTCACCCACCAGCACCCCCAGGTCCTTCTCCACACAGCTCCTCTCCAGCAGCTCCCCCCCAGCCTGTCCTGATTCCAGCAGTTATTCCTCCCCAGGTGCCAGACTCTCCACTGGCTTTTGTTGAGTCTCCTCTGGTCTCTCCCTGCCCAGCTCTCCAGCCGCGTGTTGTCACGAGTGAGGAGCAGTGCTGGAGCTGCCTGCTGCCCTCATCCCCTGTCTCCCCACAGGTGGCTGGAGAGCGCTACGTGTACAAGTTTGTGTGTGAGCCTGAAGCCCTGTTCTCTCTGGCTTTCCCCGACAACCAGCGCCCAACGCTGAAGGCAGAGTTTGACCGGCAGCTCAGCGAGGAGGACACGGTGCCTCTTTCTCACCTGGATGAGAACACCACTTACCTGCCAGAGCTTGGGGGCCTCCCTCAGCTTTACAGCAAAGGCTACACATACTAACACTGCTGGGAGCACACCCGTGCTGTGTCTGTCCAGGGGTGCCTGGGGAGCAGTCGATGGGTCCAAGCCTTTTCCCAGGGCAGCGCTGAGCAGTACCTGCTTGGGTCAGGAAGAGTTTGGTTACTCATGGGGATGATCAGCTGATGGTTTTTGGGGCTCTTGTGTATTTGAGGTAAGACCCTCCTATTTGTCAGGACGAGACTCACTCTCAGCAGTGCAGATGCATTCTGAGCCATGGAGCTGCAGCAGTGTCAGGTAATTGCTGCCTGGCCCAGTCCCTCTCTCTGCTGAGGAAGGAGAAGCCATGCTGCTGGGTTTTACCTTTTGGCTATGAGGATGCTACAGTGCTGCTGCTGCCTCTGTTCCTCCAGTAACTGTGCTGAGCCCCTGTAGAACCCACCCTCAGCAAGGGATGACTCCAGCCCACGTGGACTCACCGCTGTGAGGCCAGTCTTGCCTTCTTCTCAGGATGGCTGCGAGCTGGTGGGCACAGCTCCCACCCCTGCCCTGGGAGCTGCTCTGTGGGAAGGGGGAACACTCCTCATCTACATGCATGTTCCTGCCCTGTCACCCCCCCTGCTCGTCAGGCCCCGTGCTGGGCTGTGTGGTGCCTGGGCACTCTGAGCAGGGCACCTGGGGTACGTGGCACAGTGACCAACAGCAGCCTGACTGTGCTGCTCAGAGCACACATCAAAGCCCATGTCACCTTCAGGTACAGGGCCTGCAGGAGGCAGTGAGGCCTGAGGCACCAGCTCCTTGTAGTGTCCTGGCTCTTCCAAACTAAACACCTTTAAGGAATACCTTCAGGGTCACAGGAGACTTGCCAGGCTCTGGAGTGTGCCCACCTCAGGCTCAGCCAGGAAATCCTCTGAGGCAAGGAAAGAACCTGGTAGAAGTGCATTAAGAAAATGCTTTGCAAAGTAACCTAAACAATCCCTGCTTCTTAATATCCAGATTTAGACTTAACCCTCCCCCCCCCCCCCCAGATATTTGCATGTTTGAGGGAAAGGCTGATGTGTTGGAAAAGGCAGCTCTCTGCAGCCCAGTGCAGCACATCCAACCTAACAGGGCTTTGCCTGGTTTTCCACTACAGTGAACATTTATAAGGGGCACCACATCCTCATTAAGAGGTGCCTTGCTTTTTAATTAGCAGCTCCAACCACGTGCCCAGTCAGACAAGCTGCACAGGGAGCTGCACAGTGTACCCAGACAGAAAAAAACTGGGGCCTACTGCTTGAGGCTGATGTTCTGGCTGCTGAATACAGAGCAGCTCCAGTGCTGCCACCGTAGAGAGAGGAAATTTGGGATGTTAATTCAAAGCCTGGTTTTCTGCTCCCCATGACCCACCCCTGCATGGCTAATGCCAACCCTCCCAGCCTTGTCCCTGAGTGTGAGGGCCAGGAACCACAGCTCTCCCTGCCTGAGGAGAGGCTGGACACTCAGAGCAGCCTGCTCTGCCACTGCCTCTGTGTGTCCTGGCGTCTCCCAGCCCTCCAGCCTTACCCTGCTCCCACCTGGCTCACACACTTCTTGTGCTCTTCCAGAAGTGAGGGTGAAATAGCTGGGACATGGGCAGCCTCTTCTCAGTGTCTGTGGGGACAGGACAAGGGGCAATGGCTGCAAGTTGGAGCACAGGGAGTTCCACAGCAACCTGGGGAAGAACTTTTCCCCAGTGAGGGTGAGGGAGCCCTGGGACAGGCTGCCCAGGGGGTGTGGAGTCTCCTTCTCTGGAGAGATTCCAGCCCCGTCTGGACACCGACCTGTGTGCCCTGTCCTAGGGACCCTGCTTTGGCAGGGGGTTGGACCCCATGGGCTCTGGGGGTCCCTTCCAACCCCTACAGCTCTGTGACTCTGTGAATGGGAACCCTTCTGCTGGTATAAGATGCCTTTACTATTTATGAGTGTAAAAATACTATAATTAATAAATCAGTCTATGCCTTTGGCCAGTGCACCTTCATTCAGCTCCCCCCTACTGAGCTTGGCCCATCATCTCCTTGTGGCACCAGCTCACAGCTTTGGGGAGCTGATCCAGAGAGTCCAGGGCTGCATGTTCACTGCTGAATTTTGGGGGAGTTCAAGAAACAAACACTTCACTCCCTCAGCATCCTCACAACGGGCCATGCAACCAGGACTGAGGGATTGCAGTGAAATACACAGCCTCTGGCTGCACGTGGTGTCAGGGGAGCAGCTCCCTCTGCTCGCAGAGAACATCGCCCACGCTGACAGCAGGCTGGCTGCTCAGCCAAGCTCCCTGCTTCTAATTAGGTTTCCCTGACCTTCCTCTCTGCCTGGAGCAGCAGCACTTCCAGGCTGCTCGCTAGGAAAGGCAGCGTGTCCGCTCCTGCTGAGCACAAGGCAGTGGGAGCAGCACCCCGTCCCAGGGCAGAGCCAAGAGCCTGACCAGGACATGGGCAGCTTGGCAAAGGGCACAGCAAGGACAGGGGTCACCCTCAAGTGGAGGAGCCCCTTCACACTGCATCATCCTCCTGAGAGAGTTGGGTACCACCTCAGGGGAGTGTTTATACCTTCTGGGGGCAAAATGTAGGTGCAGGCTGTTTCTCATGAAGGAAACAAGTGGCTTGTATCCTGGTGGGTGACAGGGTGGCCATGAGCCAGCAGTGTGCCCTGGGGCTGAGAGAGACAATGGGATCCTGGGGGCATCAGGAGGAGTGTGGGCAGCAGGTCACAGGAGGGGATCCTCCCCCTCTGCTCTGCCCTGCTCAGGCCCCACCTGGAGTGTTGTGTCCAGTGCTGGGCTCCCTGGGATCAAACAGCCAGGGATCTCCTGGAGAGAGTCCAGAGGAGGCTGAGGAGATGCTGAAGGGCCTGGAGCATCTCCCCTGGGAGGAAAGGCTGAGAGAGCTGCGGCTGTTCAGCGTGGAGAGAAGAAGACTCAGGGGGGACCTTATGAATGTTGATCAATATCTGAAGGATGGGATGCAGGGGAATTGGCCAGCCCCTTTTCAGTGTCTGTGGGGACAGGACAAGGGGCAATGGCTGCAAGTTGGAACACAGGAAGTTCCACAGCAACCTGGGGAAGAACGTTTCCCCAGTGAGGGTGAGGGAGCCCTGGGACAGGCTGCCCAGGGGGTGTGGAGTCTCCTTCTCTGGAGAGATTCCAGCCCCGTCTGGACACCGACCTGTGTGCCCTGTCCTAGGGACCCTGCTTTGGCAGGGGGTTGGACCTCATGGGCTCTGGAGGTCCCTTCCAACCCTTACAATTCTGCCATTCTGTGATCCAAGATCTCATCCTCCAGGACTCCTGAGGATTTTACATGCATTTATCCAGTGTTCTTCTTCTGCCCAGCCAATCTTCCTTCCAGAAAGGGCATTTGGGGAGCTAGGCTGCATCTGGGTGGAATTCTATCGCCACATCTCAGGTTTCTCAAGCAACAGATTGATGCTGCAGAACAGTTCTGGGAAGGAGCAAAATCAGGTCCTAACTGCAGGGCAGCGACCTGCTAAGGGCAAAGATTTATACCCAGCAGATCAGAGAGCTGGGGGTTGATAGACACTCTCTGGGTTCCAGCCCAGCGGGACGGAGTGGCCGCGATGCCGGAGGTAACGGCCGAGTGTCAGGAATTCCTGCCAGGGGCCCCCTGCCCCCCAGCCCAGATGTTCCCAGCTTTGCTGTCTCCCTGCTCACACAGCAGAGGGGCAGCACCCCCCAGGGCAGAGCTGCCTTTTCCCAGGCTGGATGCCTGTGGCACTGGAGGTGGGTACCTCACGTGGGGCAGTGCGTACAGGCAGCACACGCTCAAGCTGTCTCCCTGCACTGTACTCAGAGCTGAGCTTTGCTCCAGCTGCCAGGAAGGGAAGACACCATTTCTCACGGCAAACAGAGAGAGTTCTGCTCACCACAAGCACTCTGAGCACCTGTCAACATGCTTCACACACTCACACTTCTTTCCCTGACTGTTTTCTCACTCCAGATTCATTCCAGCAGCTTATCCCCCAGGATGTGATCTGCTTTGGGACCAGAGAGAAACCCTCAGCAGTTGTTTCCTCTTGGTGTAATTTTTTCTAGAACATTCTTTCCCTGGTGGGTTGCTCCTGTTTCACAGTGGCTCTGCTGCTCCTCCTGCTGCATCACCTGTACAGAGCCCAGCAGGAAGCACCATGGGTCTGTTCCCAAGAGCAGGATGAGAAGTTCCTTTCTGGTTGTAGTAAGTAATTAACATGTGACATTACAGCAGGTCCCAAACACTTAGAACATTCTAGCACCCTAGAGCAAAGGATCCCCCCCTCCAGCACCCAGGGGCTGCCTCACAAGCTGAAGGGGCTGGTGGAATTGGCTGAGGCTGACCCAGGAAGTGTTCCCATCACTGGATTCTGTGCCCTGCAGTATGAATGGTGCTAATGAAGAAGGAGGCCAGGAGCAGCTCTCACTCTGGGCTGAGCACTGAACAGGGAAGCAGGGGAGTTATTAGACACAGGATCCATTTTCCAGGCTGTGCTGTATGAAGGGCACCAGTCACCTGGCTCAGCAAAGCCTGGACACTGTGCCTAGTGCCCACACAGTGCCAGGCTGAGATCTGCCAGGAGTGAATGCTGGCTTGGCCAGGTCAAGACTCCAGACCCCACAGGAACTGAGCAGTGCATCTCACAAGGCAGGGAGAGCAGCAGATCCCTCACTGCCCCTTTGGTGTCACCCCTGTCCACCACACCAGCCTGGAAGGAGCACTGAGCACTCTGTACCAGACAGACCCTCCCATGCACATTCTCATTCCCACCCATGGAAGAGACTCAGCACAGCCCAGTGGGAGCCCCTCTGGTGTCATTTACACCTCCAAGACAGCCAGAGGGAGCACAGGGAGCTCCAAGGCCAACACCACCCTGACATTCAACCCCTTGTTACAGAAGGACAACAGCCTTAGTTCTGTTGATACACTCAGGAGGTTCATTCTGGTGAATCAGCCCTAACAGCACCTGCACACAGCTCCCCATCCCCCCTACACTGAGGCACAGCAGAGCTGTACCCTGCCACAGCACAGGAACCATTTTGCACAAGGAATGTTCATCTCCTGTGGCTTGGTGGCTGACAACAGGGAGGGACAGGCTGAACACAGGGGCAGAGAAGAGCAAAGCTGAACCCAATGGAGGCCTCAGCAAGAGATGACTCAGTCATAGAATCCCAGCCTGAGCTGGGCTGGAAGGGACCCCCAAGGGTCACAGAGCTCCAACCCCCCTGCCACAGGCAGGGACACCAACCTCAGGCCTGGAGCTACACAAGGTTGCCCAGGGCCCCATCCAACCTGGCATTGAACACCCCCAGGGACGGGGCACCCACCCCCTCTCTGGGCAACCTGTTCCAGCCCCTCACCACTCTCTCTGCAAAGAACTTCCCCCCAATCTCTCCTCTCCCCCTTCCCTCCTCCAGCTTCACTCCATCCCCCTTGTCCTGCCAGTCTCTGCCCTTGAACAAGCTGATTCCCCTCCTGTTCCTCTGCTCCCTTCAGGCACTGGCAGGCTGCAATGAGGTCCCCCCACAGCCTTCTCTTCTCCAGCCTCACCCAGCCCAGCTCCCTCAGCCTCTCTCCAGAGGGGAGCTGCTCCAGCCCTCTGAGCATCTCCGTGGCTCCTCTGACCCCTCTCCAACAGCCCCACATCTCTCTTGTCCTGGGGCCCCAGCTCTGGACACAGGATCCAGCTGGGGCCTCCCCAGGGCAGAGCAGAGAGGGACAATCCCCTCCCTGTCCCTGCTGCCACCCCTCTGCTGATGGAGCCCAGGCTGCAATGTGGTCCCTCCAAGTCAACTCCAAGCAGCATTAGCTGCCCCAGAGCAGCACAGAGCCCTCTGGCTGGCAAAGAGAGCCTGTTCCCCCCTGCTTCCTGCAGCCAGGGAGGGCAGCCATGCAGAGCCTCCTCTGCAGCCCACTCCTCCTCCTGAAGACACCAGCCTATGCAGTGGTTAACTCCTTAAAGGCTTTCCTGTGTCTGGTGTGAGAGCACAGACAGCAGAGAGACACTGTTTAGTCTCTGCTTAGAAGATTAATTATCATTCTCTTGGCCATTAGGGAACCATGGGAGGTATCTGGTGGGACAACAGAAAGGGGTCACTCAGAGGGGTGTATGAGCCAAAATGGAGCTGCTGTGGGGACCTGGGGAAGCAGAGAGGTGGGTGCTGTAACACAACAGACTGCATCCTGTGGCAGGAGCCAGCCAGCCTGGCAGTGTTGTTCTGGCACTGAGTGTGCTAGGCCAAGGGTACTCAGGGCACCCTGAATCACAGAGTCACAGGGGTTGGAAGGGGCCTCCAGAGCCCATGGGGTCCAACCCCCTGCCAAAGCAGGGTCCCTAGGACAGGGCACACAGGTCGGTGTCCAGACGGGGCTGGAATCTCTCCAGAGAAGGAGACTCCACACCCCCTGGGCAGCCTGTCCCAGGGCTCCCTCACCCTCATCAGGAGGAAGTTCTTCTGCAGATTGGTGCAGAACTTCCTGTGCTCCACTTGTACCAGGCTGGGAGAGTTTGGCTTTTTCAGCCTGGAGAAAAGAAGGATCAGGGGAGACCTTCTAGCCCCTTCCATCACTGAGAAGTGCCTGTGAGGGAGCTGGGGAAGAGCTGTTCCTGAGGGCATGGAGTGATGGGATGAGGGGGGATGGGTTTAAACTGGAAAAGGGGAGATTTAGGTTGGGTATTAGGAAAATGTTCTTCCCTCTGAGGGTGGTGGGACACTGGCCCAGGGTGCCCAAAGAGGTGGGGGAGGCCCCATCCCTGGAGACATCCAAGGTCAGGCTGGATGGGGCTCTGAGGGACCTGCTCTAGTGAAGATGTCCCTGCTCACTGCAGGGTGGGACTGGATGGGCTCTGAAGGTCCCTTCCAACCCAACACACCCTGTGATTCCATGCTTCTAAAATAAACCATGAGATCTACAATAGACACTGTTCAAACAATGCAGTTTGTTTAGACAGAGGCAGGGGGGCAGTGCTTTCAGGTCTTTACACAAGAGAACCCAACTAAAAATCAAATCAACAGCAGGAGACACAAGGAGCAGGAACAGGGTGAGAAAAGTTGCTTTAAAAAACTCTGTGAGTGGTTCAAGTTTGTAAATCAGAACTCCTGTTTCACAGGCCTGTTCTGGATGCAGGGTATTCCCTACACAAGCAGCTGAGGTTGACATGGGAGAAGCTTCTGTTTATGTCTGAAAGGATATTACTGAGAACATGACACTGTTGATGACCATCAGTCAGAAAGACTGCCCTGGGGAAGCAACCCCAGAATGCATTTGGAACAGGAGTACCTCAAAGCATGCTGTCCAGCTGGGACTCCCACAGCAGACACTTTCCTCTCTTAAATCTTCCATTTGACTCCTGAAAGTCAAGTGTTTTCATAGAAAACAGTAACAGATACAGCAACAGAGTCTGTGGAAGGGAAAGAGCTTGGAAGAGGAATGAGCAGGAGAACCTTCTCTCTGCCTGATGCTGCAATGAAAAAAGCCTCCTAAGTTACAAACTTTCCATTTAACTTTATGAAAGGTACACAGGGAAACTCAGGGCATTTATAAAACATACCAAAACAGAATATATACAACATCCCTACCCAGCTTTATACATAGATACAGGTTTCTAATAAACCTCCTTTTCAGTGTGAAACATTCTTCAGATTCATTGGGGGTGAAACAACCACCCAACTTCTCCTCACTGCAACAGTCATTGCTGTGAAACAACCACCCAACTTCTCCTCACTGCAACAGTCATTGCTGTTACAGCTCTGGGGGGAACCAAAGGAATCTGTAGTTCTGGAGTCAAATAAGTTTCCTCTGTTTGTAACAGAATAAATAATTTAGAGAGAGCTTCAGCATGCCACAGCACACACTGAATAATCATCTTCTTTTCCAAGAAGGAGCTGTTACATAATGGTTTAGATATTGTAGCTGTAAGAGCATATTCTATTTAAAAAAAAATAAATCCAAGAGTTGTGATGTCACCAAACATTGGAAGTGGAAATAAAACACATGACACATTGTATAGAACCCCTCAACATCTGTAAGCACTTAGAGGCACAGACAGAGCCGTGCTGCAGAGGGGATGTGGGTAATTACTGTGTGATATACTAGCCTTCAGCTCACAGGAGATGGTGATGAAGGATAAGGCTCACAGTCTGACCTGTGCCATTGGCCAAGTGGAGCTGACATTCTAGCTGGGTTTCAAGGGATCTTTCCTGCCTTATCCCAAAGCCACAGATCCTAAATCTGTCACTACAGATGGCTTGCATAAAAGGCAAACACTTACACTGAACAGGAAAATGCATAAAAAAAGGAAAAATGGAGAAGAAGCAGCTCCCAAAAACCAGCTACTGTCTGGGAGCATAGGCAGAAATCAATCCCTTTTAGGCAGGTAAAAAACCCAAAGGATTCCAGCCTTTGTCTGGCTCTTTAGAACATGGGTTGGTGAACTACTTTTTAATCATTCCCTTTTTGTTGCTGTTCAGCTCAGTGCCCAGATTTCCAAGCCTTAGGTTTTATCTCAGAAGAGCAATGACTAAAGAAATGCTCCAACAACCATTTCCAAAACGATGCAACACACTGAGGAGACCCGGGTGATGGAGCTGCGGGTCTGAGGAGCAGCTGTGAGCACACATCGCCCCCTTGTGCTTTTGCTCCGAAACGGCTTGTTTTCTCCTCCTCTCGGCCAGCGGCAGCTCAGTGCCCTTCCTCTGAGGAACACGAGGAGCCCCAGTCCCACAGACACAGGCTCACCGCCGCCTGAAGGCACGGGATATCCGCCAGGCGTTGGGCTCCTCGTAGCGGTTGTACAGGGGCTCCAGGCGCTGCTGCTTCTTCTGTTTGCTGAGCTTGGTGGGGTCAGACACCTTGAAGAAAGCTGGAGCAAACTCCACCAGCCAGCGAGGGTCGATGGTGGTCACCTCGCGCATGTACTCCTTGGTGGTGAGCACCAGCTCGTGATACACCACCCTGGGAAGAGACACAGGGATCAGGGATCAGTTATTCCCTATCCAAGGGCAGACAAGGGCTGCAGCATGGAAAGTTGCTCCTTTATCTCCATCCCAGCCCCTTACAGCATAAGGCTGCTGCTCAGCTCCAATACAGGCTCCCACAGAACCACCCAGAACCACCAGCTTGTCTTTCTCCTGCTGCTTCACAACTGCTCTTCAGCACAGGCATATTTCATCCCATTTAGAACAACTCTCTCCCCACTCACTCTCTCTTCCCTCCTCAGTGTTTTAAACTCACTTCCAGAGCAGGGAAACACAGACCTGCAGGTCTCTCAGACCTGGCCTTGGCACTAATTAAATCCCATCTTGCACAGACATTATAGCAGCAGAAAGAGCCAAAAGCAGACTGGAAGCTTTTCTCTCTCAGCAGCCACTACTTGTGCCCCACACACCATGCACACCATCACCCTCCCAGTTACAGAGCCTGAACTGGAGAGGGAATCATAGAATCACAAAGTGGTCTGGGTTGGTTGGTCTGGGTGGTCTTGGTTTCCCCAAGGGTCACAGAGCTCCAACCCCCTGCCACAGGCAGGGACACCAACCTCAGGCCTGGAGCTACACAAGGTTGCCCAGGGCCCCATCCAGCCTGGCCTTGAACACCCCCAGACACGGGGCACCCACCCCCTCTCTGGGCAGCCCCTTCCAGCCCCTCAACACTCTCTCTGCAAAGAACTTCCCCCCAATCTCTCCTCTCCCCCTTCCCTCCTCCAGCTTCACTCCATCCCCCTTGTCCTGCCAGTCTCTGCCCTTGAACAAGCTGATTCCCCTCCTGTTCCTCTGCTCCCTTCAGGACTGAAGGGAAATGACACCACCTCCCTTACCATTCTGGCTGCCTGTTGAAGAGTGCACTGGAGGGATGAATATAGACCACCTGTTGGTCAATGAGTGTCCTGTAACCCTCCTGGGGGTCCTTCTTTGCTGCATTTCGGAAGAAGCCACTACAGATGGCCTTCTGGACTCGAACTGTTGCCTTCCCACAGGAGACCACATCCAGCTTGTGCCTGCCAGACAAAAGAGAGGAAAAGATTAACATTCTCCAGATTTGGGTGCAGCTACCAACATCAGCTTAGCAAACTTTGTTTAGCTACCACAGCCCAAGAGCTCTAAGGAAACAGAGGCACCATCTGTCACAGAATCACAGAGTCACAGGGGTTGGAAGGGCCCCCCAGAGCCCATGGGGTCCAACCCCCTGCCCAAGCAGGGTCCCTAGGACAGGGCACACAGGTCGGTGTCCAGACGGGGCTGGAATCTCTCCAGAGAAGGAGACTCCACACCCCCTGGGCAGCCTGTCCCAGGGCTCCCTCACCCTCACTGGGGAAAAGTTCTTCCCCATGGTGCTGTGGAACTTCCTGTGCTCCAACTTGCAGCCATTGCCCCTTGTCCTGTCCCCACAGACACTGAAAAGGGGCTGGCCATTCCCCTGCATCCCATCCTTCAGATATTTATAAACATTCATAAGGTCCCCCCTGAGTCTTCTTCTCTCCAGGCTGAACAGCCCCAGCTCTCTCAGCCTTTCCTCCCAGGGGAGATGCTCCAGGCCCTTCAGCATCTCCTCAGCCTCCTCTGGACTCTCTCCAGGAGATCCCTGGCTGTTTGATCCCAGGGAGCCCAGCACTGGACACAACACTCCAGCTGGGGCCTGCCCAGGGCAGAGCAGAGGGGGAGGATCCCCTCCTGTCACCTGCTGCCCACACTCCTCCTGATGCCCCCAGGATCCCATTGTCTCTCTCACCCCAGGGCACACTGCTGGCTCATGGCCACCCTGTCACCCACCAGCACCCCCAGGTCCTTCTCCACAGAGCTCCTCTCCAGCAGCTCCCCCCCAGCCTGTCCTGATTCCAGCAGTTATTCCTCCCCAGGTGCCAGACTCTCCACTTGCTTTTGTTGAATCTCATCTGGTCTCTCCCTGCCCAGCTCTCCAGCCTGGCCAGGTCTCTGGATGGCAGCTCAGTGTCCTGCCTGTCCCCCATCCTCCCAGCTGTGTATCACTGGTCCCTCTCCAGATGCTCACCTGTCCATGATGCCCAGCATCTGCTTGCGGATGTCCTGTGCCCTGCGCAGGGATCGGGCCTGAATAAAATTTTCATAGCACCAGGGATTTGAAAACTTGTTGTTCTTCCAGGAATTGTAGACAGCCAGCAGAGTGAGGTGGTCACCTTCTGTCTGATGGAACTTGGCTTTCTTTTGATCGGCAAGGGCTTGTTTATCCTGGATAAACAGGATAAGGATGTATCAATCAGGTGGCTACACTGTAAGGACCATCCTTGTGCAATGCTGAACAAAGAGGGGCTCTGGTAGTCTGGAAGTCTACCAAGGAAAAGATTTAGCAAGACTGAGAAGACAACACAGAATTTGGAGTGGTGTGTGACTAGGAAGCAAGTGATGAGACTCTAAAGATGACTGGGGCTGCTCTCCCTAATCACAACTATTCCTGTAGGAAAGGAAATCCTTGAACTGCTCCTGCCAAGGAACCTTCACTCTAAATGGCTCATTTATAGTGGATCCCAAAATCAGAACAGCTTGGGTTGGAAGGGACCTTAACCATGTAGTTTCACTCCCTGCCATGGGCAAGGACACCTTCCACTGGCCCAGGGTGCCCAAAGCCCCATCCAACCCAGCCCTGAGCCCTGCCAGGGATCCAGGGGCAGCCCCAGCTTCTCTGGACACCCTGTGCCAGGGTCTCCCCACCCTCACAGGGAAGAATTTACTCCTAATATCTAACCTAAATCTGTCCTCCCGCACCTTAAAGCCATTGTCCCTTGTCCTATCACTACCTGTCCTTGTAAACAGTCCCTCCCAGCCTCCTCGTAGCCCACCTCAGGTACTGGGAGGTGCTATAGGGTCTCCACAGAGCCTTATCCTCTCCAGGCTGACCAACCCCAGCCCTCTCAGCCTGTCCTCACAGGAGAGGTGCCCCAGCCCTCTGATCATTTTTGTGGCTGCTCTGGACTTGCTCCAACAGGTCCATGTCTGTCTCATACTGGGAATGATACTCCAGTGGGGGGAACCTCCTGACAGTGGAGTAGAGGGGAAGAATCCCCTCCCTCAACCTGCTGGTCATGCTGAGTTGATGCTGCCCAGGCCATGGGTGGCTTTCTGGGCTGTGGGTTTGCACTGCTGGGTCGTGTTGAGCTTCTTACTCATCAACACCACCCAAGTCCTTCTCCTCAGGGAATTCTAGAAACAACCTCAATTAGGGACCCTACTGACCTACATACCTCTCCCCACTTCTCTTATCTGCAGATAAAAGATTCATCAAAATGCAGCTACACAAATGAGAACTGAAGTTACCAGACTAAGCTGCAGCAGGCCATCATAATTAAGAAATAGTAATTTCAAGAGAATTCTGTTGTTCAGGGATCCTACCACAGCACAGCCTGCTGCTTGGTGACTTGAAAGAAACCATCCCAGGACAGGGTTGCCATGAGGAATTCTGTTCTACGGTGAGCTAACTTGGGTTAGGGCTGTGTGTGTTTACTGGGAGATCCAAAGGAGAGTGTGAGACTTCTAATTTCCACCATCCCATCCACAAAGAAACTATCAACATGCACAGCTACAGGGTGCTTAAGCAAAAGGTATGTCAGCAGTGTAACATATGAGTACAGCCTAACCAAGGTACAGGGTTTTGGCAAACTGAGGTGGGCACACAAAGCCCACCCAAGCTGCACCACTGCTGCTCCTGGCTGGGCTCCTTACCTTTGGCCTGTAGAACACGTTCTGGACAGACAGCATGGAGACAATGGTCAGCATTTCCTCACTGCACCCCAGGTGCACAGACATGATCAGCATCTTGCACAGCATTGGCTCCAAGGGGAATTCTGCCATCTGCAAGAAACCTGGTTCAGGATACCCTGTAACCTCTGGGGAAACTCTTGAGTTCCCCCAGGCCAGGAGAGAGCAATGACCTTGATTCCATGCTCCCTCTCCAAAGCAGTATGCTTCACCCAGGGTAGCTTTATGTGAAAGAAATTGTCTACATTCACTATCACAAGAATTCCCTAATACAGGAGATTTTAAGACATCAATAGAAGTAACCTTATGAAGAACAGTAGCTGCCCCTTGCAAAGCTGAAGACACACAAGTATGGCAAGAGAAAAGCTACCAATAAAACACAGGAGAGTAACAGGAAAAGGAAACCAACAGTGCTAGGCAAGTCCTTACACAACAACTCTCATGTCACCCCCTCAGTATGTGCAGCCCAGCCAGTGCTAGGGAGTGTTCTGATTTGCCTACCCTGCGCCCAAGTCGTGTGAGCAGCCCCTCATCATCCAGAGCTCCCAGGGTGTACAGCTGCTCCATGGCAGTTATGAGAGTTTCCATTGGGGGAGCATCCATGAAGTCAAAGGAGAGCAAATCATTGATGCCCATAGCCTGGAAGGGGAGGAGAAAATCAAAGTTAAAGCACTGAGAAGGAAGACACCAAACTCTAGCCAGAGATACATAACCATCAAACAAAGGAGGCACTACAGAGCTTTAGGAGAACCTAGTCTCATGTCCTTATCCTGACTGTAACCACAGCTAAGAATACATGGCTAGATCACTACACTTGAGTTCATCTGCTCTGCCCATGGCTTCCACCCACCATTCAGCTTTCCCAACTGCTTCTCTGCTACTGTTCATCTCTCATGCACAATGGTTCAGTCAGGGAGGCACAGGCTCAATGCTGGGTTTAAGGACATCTTGCCTTGTAAACCAGTGTGGCTTAACAGCTCCAACAGACATCCCTTCCCTTGATCCCAGAAAGGGACAACAGCAGCAATTTCCCTAGCTGTTCTGTACTGGGTTAGACCCAGTTTGTGGACTCCCAGAGGGACAGGACACACTTAGAAGGTGTGGATGTTTGGAGATCAAAAAACACTCTAAAACAGCGTGTGTCACCTGCCAACAGTCTAAACCACAGAATCAGAGTTACAGAGTTACAAGACTGGAAATGACCTTTAAGATCAAGTCCAACCAATCCCATCCTAAGCTAAACCAGATCCTTGAGCACCTCATCTCCCCTTTTTTAAACACCCCCAGGGAAGGTGACTCAGCCCCTCCCTGGGCAGCCTGTGCCACAGCCCCACAACTCTGCCAGGGAAGAACTTTGCCCTCCCAGCTGAGCTGACCCTGCCCTGGCACAGCTTGAGCCCATTGCCCCTTGTCCCATCTCCTGTCCCCTGGCTGAAGAGACCAGCCCCCACCTCTCTGCACCCTCCTGGCAGGGCAGGGCAGGTGGGGAGAAGGGCTCCCCTCAGCCTCCTCTTCTCCAGGCTCAACACCCCCAGCTCCCTCAGCTGCTCCTCAGAGGATTTGCCCTCCAGCCCCTTCCCCAGCCTGGTTGCCCTTCTCTGGACTCGCTCCTGGACCTCAATGTCCTTCTGATGGTGAGGAGCCCAGAACTGGACCCAGCACTCGAGGTGCAGCCTCCCCAGTGCCCAGTCCAGGGGCACACCCTGTGTATGTACCTTACATGGGACATGTACTGCCAAGATTCCCAACTGTCAAAGCTTCTGAACTAACTGCTCTGTGCAGCTCAGACTTGTAATTTAGGTGGCTATTCAACATTATAAACCTCAATAGAGAAATGCAGGAGCAAGCTCAGTGCCTGAGAAGTGCATCTGATGCAGTCTCCCTTCCAAAACCCCCCTGTTCACTAGAAGGATCTGGAATTACAGAAGTCCTTCACACGGCTCATGAAAGCAGAGTCACTGAAACACTTGTGGCACATTGATTTGCTAGGGGTGGGTGAAACACTCACCTTCAGGGAAAGCACTGTACTGGCTAAATTGGTTCTCTGGATTTCAGGCACGTTGGTGGTGAGCATTTCATCCCGGTAGGCGCGCTCCGTGTAGAGCCGATAGCATTTCCCTGGGCCTGTTCTCCCAGCCCGTCCTGCTCGCTGCTTCGCTTGAGCCTGCAGGTAACAAGACATCTCAATGAACAGGGCAAAGAGACATGGGGGAGAGCACAGGGACACTGTGCTGCCATCCAGAGACCTGGCCAGGCTGGAGAGCTGGGCAGGGAGAGACCAGATGAGATTCAACAAAAGCCAGTGGAGAGTCTGGCCCCTGGGGAGGAATAACTGCTGGAATCAGGACAGGCTGGGGGGGAGCTGCTGGAGAGGAGCTGTGTGGAGAAGGACCTGGGGGTGCTGGTGGGTGACAGGGTGGCCATGAGCCAGCAGTGTGCCCTGGGGCTGAGAGAGACAATGGGATCCTGGGGGCATCAGGAGGAGTGTGGGCAGCAGGTCACAGGAGGGGATCCTCCCCCTCTGCTCTGCCCTGCTCAGGCCCCACCTGGAGTGTTGTGTCCAGTGCTGGGCTCCCTGGGATCAAACAGCCAGGGATCTCCTGGAGAGAGTCCAGAGGAGGCTGAGGAGATGCTGAAGGGCCTGGAGCATCTCCCCTGTGAGGAAAGGCTGAGAGAGCTGGGGCTGTTCAGCCTGGAGAGAAGAAGACTCAGGGGGGACCTTATGAATGTTGATCAATATCTGAAGGATGGGATGCAGGGGGAATGGCCAGCCCCTTTTCAGTGTCTGTGGGGACAGGACAAGGGGCAATGGCTGCAAGTTGGAGCACAGGGAGTTCCACAGCAACCTGGGGAAGAACTTTTCCCCAGTGAGGGTGAGGGAGCCCTGGGACAGGCTGCCCAGGGGGTGTGGAGTCTCCTTCCCTGGAGATATTCAAGACCCATCTGGACACCTATCTGTGCAGTATGAGCTGGGGAGCTGCTTTGGCAGGGGGGTTGGACCCCATGAGCTCTCAAGGTCCCTTCCAACCCCTACAACTCTGTGATTCTGTGTATTATTCATAATTTGACTTCTATTAATAGAGATTCCCAATGCAACCCAGGAATGTAGGTATTCTTTCAGCACAGCCTCAGGGAATGATCAAACATGTGGCTTTATCATTGCCTCACACTGCTTCCATGTGCTTGAAGCACTGAGATACACACTGCCAGCAGGAAAACAATCAACAAGCAAACTCAGACTGCTTACCTGTGAAATGGGTGTAACAACCAGCTGGTCAATTCCAGTCTTGGAGTTATAAACCTTCTGCTTCACAAAGCCAGGATCGACCACATAATATATCCCATCAATAGTCAGAGATGTCTCAGCAATGTTGGTGGCAATGACAACCTGCAAAGCACAGCTTGATTCAGTACCTGTTGTGTCTCTAGTTGCCAAGGCAACCACACCATTCAACTTCACCCATTCTAGGGGACAGGAGGAGTTTGTTATAAATGCAACCACCATCATTGAACATCAAAAGAAATGTGTTCCTGGAGGAACAGGAGTGTCATATAGAGTCAGACAGGTTTAAGTATCTACATTTGGTTTAGATTTGG
Organism: Laterallus jamaicensis coturniculus; assembly: GCA_022605575.1. Taxonomy (NCBI): domain Eukaryota; kingdom Metazoa; phylum Chordata; class Aves; order Gruiformes; family Rallidae; genus Laterallus; species Laterallus jamaicensis. The sequence continues at coordinate 4,350,447 of JAKCOX010000030.1, read as the reverse complement.
GCAATATGGGAACAGAGCATGATAAAATCTGTAACTCAAAGCAAGCAGAAGATCATTGTATGCTTGTATGCCGGCTGCTCTGATTCAGGGAGAATTTCTGCCTATCACTCAAACACAGGCTGTATTTAGAGAACAACCTTTCAGAGCACAGATCTCTCAATATTTATTAGCTGTTTGGTAGGAAATTAACATCCATCCAAGAGGAATTGCAGCTGAATTGCAGATTTCACTAAGTTAATATCCTCTAAAGGCAGCATTAAAAAACACACCAAGAACATTCTGTTTGCTACAGACACAGCAAAAAAAAACCCCAAAAAACCCCAACCCAGATGATTAGCAGTGTAGTACACCCCACTATTAAAATGTATCAATCAGCAGAGGGTGAAGCCATGCTTCACTGAAATTACCTTTCTGCTTCCAGGTGGGGCTGGGTCAAAGATCCTTGTCTGCATTTCACTGGGTAAAGCTGAATATACTGGTAGGATAATTAATTCTGGAACATCAGGTCCTAGAGATTTCATCCTCTCATAGAGGATTTCACAAGCAGTGTCAATCTCTTCCTGACCAGTCAGAAACACCAAAATATCACCTACACAGGAAGCAAAATAAAACATCCCCAGGATCAGTTCTGTTCAGTACATTCCCACCTCGCCATCCCTGGCTTCTTCCATTGAAAGCAGAGGGCTCACAGAAGCAACATAGAATCACAGAATTGTCTGGGTTGGAAGGGACCCCAAGGGTCACAAAGCTCCAACCCCCTGCCACAGGCAGGGACACCAACCTCCAGGCCTGGGGCCCATCCAACCTGGCCTTGAACACCCCCAGACACGGGGCACCCACTCCCTCTCTGGGCAGCCTGTTCCAGCCCCTCACCACTCTCTCTGCACAGAACTTCCCCCCAGTCTCTCCTCTCCCTCTTCCCTCCTCCAGCTTCACTCCATCCCCCTTGTCCTGCCAGTCTCTGCCCTTGAACAAGCTGATTCCCCTCCTGTTCCTCTGCTCCCTTCAGGCACTGGCAGGCTGCAATGAGGTCCCCCCACAGCCTTCTCTTCTCCAGGCTGACCCAGCCCAGCTCCCTCAGCCTCTCTCCAGAGGGGAGCTGCTCCAGCCCTCTGAGCATCTCCGTGGCTCCTCTGACCCCTCTCCAACAGCCCCACATCATCCTCTGCTCCATTTTCTCTGTTGTTTCAGCCTTTCACCCAACTTTTTCAGCAGTTTGTTTGCTGTATGTGCAGGCAACAGAGGATAATGCTGAGAGCACTTTGCTTCTGATACTAATACATGATTCATGATTTAGAGAAGGACCTTGCTTGTAGGTATTAAGAGTCCTTGAATCAGCAATAACCCCAGAGCATTCTAGGCTCACCTGGTGGCTCTGTTAAGTGGATCTGCATTACTGTAATCAGACTGGCATCCAAATAATCTGTCTCTGGCTCTTTTGTGTAGAGAATTTCTACTGGGTATGTTCTGCCAGGGATTGTGAAGATCGGCGCTTCGTAGAAATACTGAGAGAACTTCACAGCATCCAGCGTCGCCGAGGTCACTATCAGCTTCATATCCTGCCTCTTCTGCACTGTCTGTAGGAGGATACAAAGTCCTCTGCTCATTTAGTGTCTCCAGGACAACTAACACACAGCATTGACAGTCAGAGAATAGGACCAGTGGTATCAGGGGGTTTGATGGCTGTGGAGGGGCAGCTCATCCCAGTATCTGGCATTTTTAAACAACTCACCACTCAAGTCACTTTATAAAGCATTCTTAGCAACACCTATCACAGCAACCCTCTGTCACAGGGCAAAGAGCAAAGCAAGAACACTCCTCTGCTCAGTCATCATTCTGAACATCCTGGACTGCCCAATTCTTATTGTTTCTCCAGAATTTTACCTGCTTTGGCTTCAGAAAGAGGCTCACCTTATGAAAATGTGGATTATAAAACCTGAGAAGCATTTGCTTTGCTTCAGAAGGAACCCTTAGAGCACATCAATGAACTTGTGTGACCATGCCTACCCATACGCTGCATACAGAGGATGCCAAAGCACAGAAATCCAAGGCTGTGTTACCTTCTTCAAGAGTCCAAAGAGCACATCTGTATGTATGGTCCTCTCGTGGGCTTCATCCAGCATGATGATGGCATACTGAGTCAGATCAGGATCTATCAAGCACTCCCTCAGTAGCATACCATCTGTCATGTATTTGATAACAGTTTCAGGGCTGGTGCAGTCTTCAAATCGAATGGTGTAACCAACCTAGAGAGAAGAGTAGCACAGAACCTGAAGCTACTGAATTAATTAGCACCATTCATTCCCATATGATTATTCTGCAAACTCATTTTACAGCCTACAAGGGAACAGACCCACAGACACACAAGCCAACTAGCTCCAGCACTGATTTTTCCTACTTCTCATGTTTATTTTGGCATGTTCTTCAGCAGGGCAATTCACCTCTTGTCCCAGGCAGCAACCAAACTCCTCTGACACCCTCTTGGCGACGGACATGGCAGCCACTCTGCGAGGCTGGGTACAGCCGATCTTCCCTCTCGACGTGTACCCGGCCTCAGCCAGGTACTGGGTGATCTGTGTTGTTTTCCCAGATCCTGTCTCTCCAATAACAATCAGAATCTGGTTGTCATGCACAGCCTATAAAAAGTCATAACAGATATATCTGTCAACATTTAAACCCAAAGCAAACAAGATATCAAGTATGTAGGACTGCACTGCACACCTACTGCTCTGGCTCCAGCTGGCCCAGCACAAAAATGACATGAGTGTCCTAAGTCAGTGAACTGCTTAACTCTTTAGCTGAATCATCCCCTGCTGACATCACCCTAGTTCCAATCTTGATTTAAGTATCTAGAGCTTTAGTAAAATACACACACATATATATACATATATATACACACATATAGACAGTATTTTAAAATTCTGAACCACAGTTCAGTTCTGTACTTAAAATTATCTGCTGGCTCTTCACCTGTCAACAAGCTAAACCAAGACTATCTATTTTAAATTATTTCCTGTTCAAACAAGAATGGCATGTTAAGAGTCTTACTTGTATCAGCTGCTCCTTCAGTCTGAAGATTGGGAGACTCTCCCTCTGCTCAATGATGGAAAGCTGGGTCTTCTTACCATAAGAAGCTTTGTTGCCACCAAATGCATGTTTCTTCCACTCAGGGATATCATTGGGCATCATCCCAATGCCTCTCATGTTGGCAGCAATTTGTCTTCCATCAACTAGGAAAGAAATTATTTCACCATTACATTTAGGTTCACACAGCAAAGACTGATGATCCTGCTCATTTGTACCACCATTCACACCTTCTCTACCTCTGTGTTTCATTATTTTCTAAGTTCCTATTTGAACACCCCCCACTATGACATGAATTTGCACCTTAAAAATTGTTTCCCCATCTGTTGCACCTTGTAGTGATGTATCCCTGATGGACTGTAGTATACACTTGCCCATTTTCCTTCAGTGGAAGGGCATTTCTTCTTTGCTTTGTTTTTAGGGACACAGACAAACACAGCTTCAAGACATTCCTCCAGGGCTGCTGAGCTTTCACAGGAAAGACACAGTTCACACTTAGGTATCTGTGTTCAGACATACCATCAGGGAGAGGATCCACCCAGTGTGTGTTGAGTCCCATGGGGATAGAATCCATCTCTGCTTCTCTCTGGGCTTGTTTAAGTTCTCGTCTTTCTTTAGCTAAGGCGCTCTGCATCATCGCAGCCTGGGACAAGGAACCATCTGGATTCTGGAAAGAAAGAAAGAAAGAAAGAAGTTCAGATTTCAAGCACTCCTAAGCCTTCAACTCTAATTATCTCTCTGTTGCCACTGTTCTTTTCAAGCCTCTTCTGCAGATGCTTTAAAAATGTTGATGTTTCCATTAGCCCAGCATCCTGAACTGCCATGGTCATGACTAACGTGGAGCATCCCGACCCAGCCCAGTCAGAGGGATCAGGGGCACGACCAAGGAAAAGTTAAGTACTTATCAAAGACCTTCTACTTTCAAAAGGTAAGAAAAAGAACAGGAGAATCATAGAATGGTCTGGATTGGAAGGGACCCCAAGGGTCACAGAGCGCCAACCCCCTGCCACAGGCAGGGACACCAACCTCAGGCCTGGAGCTACACAAGGTTGCCCAGGGCCCCAGCCAACCTGGCCTTGAACACCCCCAGACACGGGGCACCCACCCCCTCTCTGGGCAGCCTGTTCCAGCCCCTCACCACTCTCTCTGCAAAGAACTTCCCCCCAGTATCTCCTCTCACCCTTCCCTCCTCCAGCTTCACTCCATCCCCCTTGTCCTGTCAGTCTCTGCCCTTGAACAAGCTGATTCCCCTCCTGTTCCTCTGCTCCCTTCAGGCACTGGCAGGCTGTAATGAGGTCCCCCCACAGCCTTCTCTTCTCCAGGCTGACCCAGCCCAGCTCCCTCAGCCTCTCTCCAGAGGGGAGCTGCTCCAGCCCTCTGAGCATCTCCCTGGCTCCTCTGACCCCTCTCCAACAGCCCCACATCTCTCTTGTCCTGGGCCCCAGCTCTGGACACAGGATCCAGCTGGGGCCTCCCCAGGGCAGAGCAGAGAGGGACAATCCCCTCCCTGTCCCTGCTGCCACCCCTCTGCTGATGGAGCCCAGGATCTCACTGGCCTTCTGAGCTGCACCAGCACACTGCTGTTTCCTCTGTGGGCTTTAGAAGAGGATGGCAGAAGAGTTACTCTATTTTCAAGCCCAAGACAGTTCAATGTGCTTCACAAGTTATGTTCCAACACACTTAGGTCAAATGGCTGCAGCTGCAAGCTACTGTGCATTCTGCTTTTGTTATTCCACTTCACTGTTACCAGTTAAGCAAGAAACCAGCTTTAGAAGTAAAGAAAGAATCTTCAGTTTGGTGGTAAAGTTTGTCAGGGGTCTCAGTAATATTCAGGTGGAAAATTGGTTGTTAAATTCCCAAGTGGTTGTTTCATTAAGTCAAGGATATTTATTTTAGTCCTGGAAACCTCTTACCTTTACTATTTTGATGGGACTCATATCCATGCTCTGTTTAGTATGACCTCGAAGGAATGGTGGTTCTTCTTCAACCAACTCAATCTCAAGATCCTCATCTAAAGTCCAGAAATGACAATTTTTATAGAGAAGTTAAACATCTTTTTTCAGGTTCATAAAAGCACCTCTTCAAACACTGCTTCAGTGTATTCCTGACTTGATGTAATGAGTTTTAAAAGTGAGAACACCACAAATATAAAGAACACACAAGGAAAGCACATCCAAATGTCAGTGGTAATAAGGCTAGAGAAACCCTAGTTCCAAATGTGGAAGGTGAGAGAAAATTGTGAGATGCTTCACCTCTACTTAGCTCTTTCTGAATCAAAACACAGCCAGAAACACAAGGAATTTACAACAATAAGACTACTTGGAATTATTACCTTCTTCATCATCGACTTTAGGAAGAATCCCAGTCTCCTCATCAAAGTCAGGAAACTCTTCCTTGGAAAGCACATTAGCTGCAATCATCTGGGAACAGAATGAACACAGCATGAATCTGTCCCCATGAGTGAACACAGGTCACACTCACAATGTCTCAGCTCTAATGCCAGACCTGTAGAGCAGGAACAAAGGAGTGCTCTGATTTCAGAACAAAGGAACAGTCCTGCATTGGCCCCATGTCCCAAAGCCATCCAGTCTCTGAGTAAACAGTCCTCTCATTATTCCAAGCCAGCTGATGATGTAAGACACCTGGGTTCTGCATGGCAGGACTGCACTGATAATCAAATGCCACCCAAGCATCACTGGATAAATATGATCCCCCAGGTCAGAGTGATCTCTGGAGGTCACTCAGTCCAACCTCCTGCTTGAAGTAGGGCTAACTTCATCATTAGAGCTAGGCTAGGAGTCCCAAATCACAGGAAGGCAGCAAATTAGAGGTAAGGAATAAGTTAAACTTATTAAGCAAACAAACAATCACGGAGCTGCATTCTAGTTTGTGAAACTCACAAATCACTATGTTGGAAAAGACCTTTCAGATCATCAAGTCCAACCATTCCCATCCTGAGCTGAACCAGATCCCTGAGCACCTCATCTCCCCTTTTTTAAACACCCCCAGGGAAGGGGACTCAGCCCCTCCCTGGGCAGCCTGGGCCACAGCCCCACAACTCTGCCAGGGAAGAACTTTGCCCTCCCATCTGCTCTGACCCTGCCCTGGGGCAGCTTGAGCCCATTGCCCCTTGTCCCATCTCCTGTCCCCTGGCTGAAGAGACCAGCCCCCACCTCTCTGCACCCTCCTGGCAGGGCAGGGCAGGTGGGGAGAAGGGCTCCCCTCAGCCTCCTCTTCTCCAGGCTCAACACCCCCAGCTCCCTCAGCTGCTCCTCAGAGGATTTGCCCTCCAGCCCCTTCCCCAGCCTGGCTGCCCTTCTCTGGACTCGCTCCAGGACCTCAATGTCCTTCTGATGCTGAGGAGCCCAGAACTGGACCCAGCACTCGAGGTGCAGCCTCCCCAGTGCCCAGTCCAGGGGCACAATCCCCTCCCCAGACCTACTGGCCACTGTGTCTGACACAAGCCAGGATGCCATTGGCCTTCCTGGGCTCACTGCTGGCTCATCTTCAGCCTGCAGTCACCCAACACCCCAGGTCCTTCTCTGCCTGACAGCTCTCCAGCCAGTCTCCCCCAGCCTGTAGCTCTGCAGGGGGTTGTTCTGTCCCCAGTCTCCCCCAGCCTGTAGCTCTGCAGGGGGTTGTTCTGTCCCCAGTCTCCCCCAGCCTGTAGCTCTGCAGGGGGTTGTTCTGTCCCATGTAACTAACATTCCTAACTCCTCAGGAATTCTACTGCCTGTCCTCCTGTTTCCTTGAACACAACACACACCTGTTTTATCTCCCACTTCTCTGGGTCTGAAATTCGGGTGAGGCGCTTTCGCTCCAGGCTGTCGTCCTCCACCTCCGGGGCGTTCACCAGGGACAGGTGGCTGGGTCTGTCTGGGTTCCTCATCGAGGTCTCCTCATTGGTTTCTCCAATCAGGTTTCTCCTCCTGTTTGGGTTCAAGTCTTCTCCAGTGTCTTGATCAACATCCTACATTAGATGGATTAATCAATCAGCTCTACCTGTACTGCACTGATCTATTAACACAAGAGAAAGAGCAGAGTCCATGTCTCAAAGACTCCTGCCAACAGCCACACAGGAAAAAGGTGATTCTATGTGCCTCCTTTTTTTGCCCCAGCTGGTATTGTGAAGTAAGTAAACCCCAAGGCCGGAACACTCTGTCTTGGCACTGGTGGTAATTTAATTTTCAATTAAATGCTTCAAACACACTGAAAAAGGAAGAAAATAGAGCACCAGCTTGAGGTTTGCCTTGTTGCTTAGCTACCACGTCAAGTCAAAAGACCAGTATGAATGTTACATCCAGAACCCACAGAAAGTGAGCAGGAAGAAATAAGCCATTCAAACAGAGACAGTAACATAATTAGCTCACACTTGAGGGTTATGTATTCGTTTTTCCAGCAAAAAGAACAAAAACTAACAAAAAGATGTGTAATGTCTTCCATACCTTCATGCTCAGGCTGGTTTTGGATCCAGTAAAGGATAACACTTTGACTTTAACTCTTTGTCCTTTGCTCACCACATCAGCAACATTGGCAACTCGCCCTTCTCTTCGAAGCTCTGAGATGTGGACCAAGCCCTCCCAACGCTTCCTGTGGGTGAAGCAAACAGAGGGGCATGAGATGCTGTACATTACTACTCCAACAGTCCTTCAGATCATTCAGAGTCTGGATTAAAGCATTCTGTGGCCAACTGATTGCCTGCATACATACATAAACTGTATCTTATAAGAAGATTCCTTGCTGTTGAATTTATTTTTCTGGAAGACCTTGATTGTGCCATCAAAGCCCACCATTCCTTAACTGTAGCCTCATAAGCTCGTTGAGATAGAATCATAGGATGGCATGGGCTGGAAGGGACCCCAAGGATCACAGAGCTCCAACCCCCTGCCACAGGCAGGGACACCAACCTCAGGCCTGGAGCTACACAAGGTTGCCCAGGGCCCCATCTAACCTGGCCTTGAACACCCCCAGGGACGGGGCACCCACCCCCTCTCTGGGCAGCCTGTTCCACTCTCTCTGGAAAGAACTTCCCCCTAATATCCAATCTAAACCTTCCCTCCTTTAGCTTTAATCCATCCCCTTTGTCCTGCCATTGCCTACCCTAGACACCAGAACCTAGAATAACACCAGCTTTATTGTGAAGACCAGGAGGTACCTTAGTCCTTCCAGCTGCACAAAGCATCCGAACTGCATTATACTTGTGACTTTGCCGTTGTAGATGTCTCCAATGGAAGGCTCCTCAGGGGGGGGGACGATCTATGTGCTTGTCTCTCCATCTCTCATTGCCCTTCTCCACATACTTCTCTCGATCCTTACGGTCCCTACTGGGACTCCTGCTCCTGCTCCTTGAGCGGTATCTGGATTTTCCCCTGTTCCTATCCCGAGTCCTGGAACGAGACCTGGAGCGGGATCTGTGCCGCCGCCTCCTGTCCCTGCTGCGACTCTGGCTCCTCCTCTTTTTCTTCACCCTAACAAAGAAACATTACACATTGTAAGGTACTGGAAATATGCCTTACCAATTGCCAACAGAACCCTGTCCCCCCAGATATGCCTTACCAATTGCCAACAGAACCCTGTCCCCCCCATTTCTCCTCTCACCTAACCAAACCTCATTCCTAACACACTACCCAGGTCAGGTAGTCACCTCTGGTCAGGCTCAGCCTTCATAGAATCATGGAATGGCATGGGTTGGGAGGGACCCCAAGGGTCACAGAGCTCCAACCCCCTGCCACAGGCAGGGACACCAACCTCAGGCCTGGAGCTACACAAGGTTGCCCAGGGCCCCATCCAACCTGGCCTTGAACACCCCCAGGGATGGGGCACCCACCCCCTCTCTGGGCAGCCTGTTCCAGCCCCTCACCACTCTCTCTGCAAAGAACTGCCCCCCAATCTCTCCTCTCACCCTTCCCTCCTCCAGCTTCACTCCATCCCCCTTGTCCTGCCAGTCTCTGCCCTTGAACAAGCTGATTCCCCTCCTGTTCCTCTGCTCCCTTCAGGCACTGGCAGGCTGCAATGAGGTCCCCCCACAGCCTTCTCTTCTCCAGGCTGACCCAGCCCAGCTCCCGCATGACTATAGAGCCTAATGACTATAGACCTAATGACTATTCAACAAGCCACCCAGAAGATACATCAGGAGAGACATCAGGAACCATCCACACATGAGGAGAGCATTCCACTATCAGGAGCACACATCAGGAGCCATTCACACATCCCCACATTCAGTCATCCACCCTGAAGCATTCCCACAGGCCAGGTGGAAGCTTGTAGCCAGACAAAGGATCTGTATCCCTACAAAAAGGGAGCATTTGGCCATGGAAAAAGGGGAAAGCAACAGGAGGGGAGGAAAGGGAAGCAACAGGAGGGGAGGGGAGCAACAGGAGGGGAGGGGAGCAACAGGAGGGGAGGGGAGCAACAGGAGGGGAGGGGAGCAACAGGAGGGGAGGGGAGCAACAGGAGGGGAGGGGAGCAACAGGAGGGGAGGGGAGCAACAGGAGGGGAGGGGAGCAACAGGAGGGGAGGGGAGCAACAGGAGGGGAGGGGAGCAACAGGAGGGGAGGGGAGCAACAGGAGGGGAGGGGAGCAACAGGAGGGGAGGGGAGCAACAGGAGGGGAGGGGAGCAACAGGAGGGGAGGGGAGCAATGAAGAACGAAGACATCGTAAGTGGACATCACTCAGGGGTTAAGCCCAGACACCCCCAGCCACACAGAGCTGAGATTGGGTTGGAACACAAGGGGGTTTAACCTCTGCCAAACTCAGCCCCTTTTCAGTGTCTGTGGGGACAGGACAAGGGGCAATGGCTGCAAGTTGGAGCACAGGAAGTTCCACACCAACATGGGGAAGAACTTTTCCCCAGTGAGGGTGAGGGAGCCCTGGGACAGGCTGCACAGGGGGGTGGAGTCTCCTTCTCTGGAGAGATTCCAGCCCTGTCTGGACACCGACCTGTGTGCCCTGTCCTAGGGACCCTGCTTTGGCAGGGGGTTGGACCCCATGGGACTGGAGGCCCCTTCCAACCCCTGCAATTCTGTGGTTCTGTGATACTAAGTCTTGTCTAGCTTGTTGATTGTGACACACATCTGCAGTGAAATTCCACACAGGAAGGGAGGGGGGAAGCAGGCAGTGCCACCTGCCAACACCCCGTCCCCAAAGACCCATGAGAGACTCACCGGTGGTCGCTGCTCCGTTGCTTGCCTTGCCTGTCTGCACTTGGCATCAGAGCTTCAAGTTCCTTCAGTGCATCAGCTGCCACTTTCACATCATCTTCATCCAGCATATTCTGCAAGGACAGAACAAGTTCCCTTCAGCAGGCTGAGAACACAGCCATCACAGAGAATTAACCTACAGAAAGGATAAATAACATGCAAGGGATGCCAGATAAAGAGATCAGAGGGAAGAGGGGATACAGGAAAGTAATGCCACCCCTTTTATTCTGCCACAGTAATAAGACAATTCTGCTTTTACTCAAAAGGCAGCTTCAGCTCAAGACCTCAAATTATTACAGAAATATAAACACAAGTCCCTCACAGCATGTGAGCCTGCAAAAGATTTACCCAGTTTGTAACCCATCAGTACTTTGAAGGTCATAGAGGAAAGGTCAGGCTGCAAACTTCATGTCACAAGAGCCCCGTGTTCCAGGTGCTCTGCAAAGCAGTATGAACCTGGCAACTGCTCTACCACCTACCCACAGCAATGCCAGCCCTGTGCCTCTTTGCATTCCACTCCTCATAAGCCACTTTTATCCACTGGGCTGGAAGAATCCCAGCCATAGATACAGACTGGGAGAAGAGCTCCTGGGGAGCAGCCCTGTGAGAAGGACCTGGGTGTCATGGGGGATGAGAAACTCCCCATGAGCAGCAGTGTGCTGGAGCAGCTGGGAAGGGCGATGGGATCCTGGGCTCCATCAGCAGAGGGGTGGCAGCAGGGACAGGGAGGGGATTGTCCCTCTCTGCTCTGCCCTGGGGAGGCCCCAGCTGGATCCTGTGTCCAGAGCTGGGCCCCAGGACAAGAGAGATGTGGGGCTGTTGGAGAGGGGTCAGAGGAGCCACGGAGATGCTCAGAGGGCTGGAGCAGCTCCCCTCTGGAGAGAGGCTGAGGGAGCTGGGCTGGGTCAGCCTGGAGAAGAGAAGGCTGTGGGGGGACCTCATTGCAGCCTGCCAGTGCCTGAAGGGAGCAGAGGAACAGGAGGGGAATCAGCTTGTTCAAGGGCAGAGACTGGCAGGACAAGGGGGATGGAGTGAAGCTGGAGGAGGGAAGGGTGGGAGGAGAGATCGGGGGGAAGTTCTTTGCAGAGACAGTGGTGAGGGGCTGGAACAGGCTGCCCAGAGAGGGGGTGGGTGCCCCATCCCTGGGGGTGTTCAAGGCCAGGTTGGATGGGGCCCTGGGCAACCTTGTGTAGCTCCAGGCCTGAGGTTGGTGTCCCTGCCTGTGGCAGGGGGTTGGAGCTCTGTGACCCTTGGGGTCCCTTCCAGCCCAGCCCAGCCTGGGATTCTATGATTAGCAGGATATGTTCACGTAAACATGAAAACACACTTGAAACTAAGAAAAACATTTAAAAAATAATTTTAAATGATGTTTTCACATACTCACAAAAGAAATTTGGAATCATGAGCTTACCCTGATGTTGGGATTGTCTGGCCTGCAAAGGGCTGGAAACAATTCCTTCAACTTTTCCTTCTCTGATTTGGGTTTGACAACTGTGTCTGGTTTTGAGATTCAAAACAAACAAAGGGAAAAAACCATGCAAAAACACCCATCAAAACTTGGAAAAGCAACAGCCATTCACTCCTGAATATTAACTTTCCATCTTGTTGGTATTTTACAGAGATTCAATTCAAAGATTACAGTGTCACCTTCCTACAAACAAGATCCTAAACATCAGCAAAGATGTGAAATACATATTGTAAATAGCAAACTCAGTATGTTTTCAGTGCCTAAACAGCTTTGCTAATCTACCACTAACAACAGTGTGATTCCCATTTCAACAGCAAGATACACAGTCTTCCCTTAGAAGACAAGAACTACATCAATCTCACCAAACATCGCCTAAAACTGCAAAAAACTAAGGGTTTGGTTTTCCTTTTGCCAGTGAACAGGTAAAAGCAAGATCACAAGTACCTTTGCTTGTTGATGGCTTTGGTGGAGGCCGCATGGTCTGTATGAGACGTAGCAAGTTACTGATGAGGGAATCCTGAGAAAGAATCAGGAAAATCCTTTAAGAAATGCCCACAATGCTGGGGTTTGTTATAAGACATAAGTGGGGGGGGGTTTATTAACAGGACAAAAAGAGCTCGACTTTGAAGATGTAGGTTTATTTTTAGAAAGTATTGCTGGACTTTCCAGACACCTTGAAGAGATTATATTAAGTTGAATCTGAAAATGATGATCACAGTTCTATTTAAGTGATGTTCTGCTTGTCATTTTTTAATCAGCTATTGAATCCAACCATGGTGATTTCTGCAGAACTCATGAACCCAGCATCTAAGTATCATAAAAAGACTTAAATTATATTTGCCTTTAAGAAAAGCTGTTACTTCTAGATTTTATCTATCTGATGAGACAATAAGCAGTTCAAACCCTCAGAAGGATTTTGCAAAGACTACAAAAAATTTTTAAAAACCCACAAAACAGTGAGGGAGGGGAAGGCTTGGTGAGACAGGAATACATCACTGCATTTTAATGCAGTAATGGCATGGAGTGATAGGGTGAGGGGGGATGGTTTTAAATTAGAAAATGGGAGATTTAGGTTGGGTATTAGGAAAAAAATCTTCAGTGTTTAGTCGCTGCTTAGAAGATTAATAACCATTCTCTTGGCCATTAGGGAACCATAGGAGGTATCTGGTGGGACAGCTAGGCAGCAGAAAGGGGTCACTCAGGGGGGTGTATGAGCCAAAATGGAGCTGCTGTGGGGACCTGGGGAAGCAGAGAGGTGAGTGCTCTAACACGACAGACTGCAACCTGTGGCAGGAGCCAGCCAGCCTGGCAGTGTTGTTCTGGCACTGAGTGTGCTAGGCCAAGGGTACTCAGGGCACCCTGAATCACAGAGTCACAGGGGTTGGAAGGGGCCTCCAGAGCCCATGGGGTCCAACCCCCTGCCAAAGCAGGGTCCCTAGGACAGGGCACACAGGTCGGAGTCCAGACTCTCCAGAGAAGGAGACTCCACACCCCCTGGGCAGCCTGTCCCAGGGCTCCCTCACCCTCATCAGGAGGAAGTTCTTCTGCAGATTGGTGCAGAACTTCCTGTGCTCCACTTGTACCAGGCTGGGAGAGTTTGCCTTTTTCAGCCTGGAGAAAAGAAGGATCAGGGGAGACCTTCTAGCACCTTCCATCCCTGAGAAGTGCCTGTGAGGGAGCTGGGGAAGAGCTGTTCCTCAGGGCATGGAGTGATGGGATGAGGGGGGATGGGTTTAAACTGGAAAACGGGAGATTTAGGTTGGATATAATGAAAAAGTTCTTCCCTCTGAGGGTGGTGAGACACTGGCCCAGGGTGCCCAGAGAGGTGGGGGAGGCCCCATCCCTGGAGACATCCAAGGTCAGGCTGGATGGGCTCTGAGGGACCTGCTCTAGTGAAGATGTCCCTGCTCACTGCAGGCTGGGACTAGATGGGTTCTGAAGGTCGCTTCCAACCCAAAGCATCCTGTGATTTTCCAATCAAAGAGAACCAAGGATAATTTCCTCACACTCCTGTCCCAGACAAGCAGCTCTAGAACACACACCAGGCCACGAAGGTGACACAGATAACGAAGGCTCAGGCCTCACTCACAGTGAACTCGGCGCCATTCTTTAGCAGCACCGCCTTAAACGCGTCAAAAGTCGTGTTCTTCTCAGCAAGGCTTATCACAAACTCGGCTGTGATGATAAAGCACAAAGTAAATCAACCCAAATAACTCTCTATATACATACAGAACCCAACCAACCCCTCCTCTCTGGGTAAAAACTGTTCTCCCCAGCACCGCAGGGCCCAGCCAGCCGCACGCACCCACGGAGGAGCAGCGGGTTCCTCTCCAGGGCCCTTCCCAGGAGCCCAGCGTTCGGATTTTTAAGGAAAATCGGGTTTTTCCCCCTTCTCAGAACGCGGCCTGGCCGGCTGAGGCGGCCGCGGCCCGTCCCGGTGCCGCCCTCAGGCTCCTTAGCGCGGCCGACACAAAGGCCGCGGGTGTCCGGCCGGGGCCCGCCTCGCCCCGCCTCGCCTCGCCTCGCTCACCCAGGTCCTTGTCGTTGATGCCCAGGTGGTTGTCCAGCTCCGTGCACACCTTGGAGACCAGGGACAGGTACTCGAGCTTGGCGAGCTCCTCCAGCGCCGCCGCGTCCGCCATGATGCCTCCGCCCCCCCACCCCCTTCCCTCCCCGCGTCCCGCCCGCCTGACACCGCTTCCCCTTCCGCTCACAGGGCGGGCGGAGCCTGCCCGGGCCCGGCCGGGGTCGTGCGGGGGGCGCTGTGCGCTGGCGGGCCTCCCGCGGCGGGGAGCGGCGAGGGGGGGGCACGGGGAGCGGCGTGAGGGGGGGGGCACGGGGAGCGGCCTGCGCCGCCTCCTTTCTCTGTGGGACGGGACGGGCCGGCTCCTCTCCTCTCCGCCCCCCCCGCCCTGGCCCCGGCCAGGTCGCTGCTCGGCAGGCAGGCCCGGGGCGGGCGGGGAGCCGCCCCTGCAAAGACAGGGCCGGGTTGGGGAGGGGGCAGTTGGGGAGGGGGGCAGCTGGAAGCCGAACATCGGGGCAGGGAAGAGCCGGGCAGGGGGCCAGGCACGGAAAGCGCTGCGGAGGTGGGCCGGGCAGGGCCCTGGAGCCCCCGCCAGCCCGCTGCAGGGAGGGGAGGAGGGACCCTGGCAGGGCAGGTGGGGCAGCGCTGCCCCAGCGCTGGGAGAGCCGCTGGGCTCGGGGGTACTTGGCTTCAACCCGCATAGCCTTCAGCTATTCTGACCCGTTGCTTCTGTCCTTCAGTGGGACAGGCTGCCCAGGGGGTGTGGAGTCTCCTTCTCTGGAGAGATCCCAGCCCCGTCTGGACACTGACCTGTGTGCCCTGTCCTAGGGACCCTGCTTTGGCAGGGGGTTGGACCCCATGGGCTCTGGAGGCCCCTTCCAACCCCTGTGAGTCTGTGATTCTATATTGTGGAGTCTCCTTCTCTGGAGACATTCAAACCCACCTGGATGTGTTTCTGTGGGATTTAGTCTGGGCGATCCTTCTTTGGCAGGAGGTTGGACTAGATGAGCTTTCAAGGTCCCTTCCAGCTCCTAATGGGCTGATTCTGGGTGCTGGAAATTTTATTTATTTTTTTGGCTGTAAAATGTTATAGTTATTAAACTGGACACCGACCTGTGTGCCCTGTCCTAGGGACCCTGCTTTGGCAGGGGGTTGGACCCCATGGGCTTTGGAGGTCCCTTCCAACCCCTGTGAGTCTGTGACTCTCTGAAAACGCTGACCCGCCAAGGGGAAAACAGCTCCCAGGGGCCTGTTTTACCATCCAGAATGCCATGGGCAGCTCTAAACTAGAGCTTAAAGATTAACATTGAACCTTTCCCCTGTTTGGGGAATATGACTGCCAGCCCTGGGAGGAAGGAAGGATGCCAGAGCTGTTCCTCCTGTAAAGGCTTTTGGATAATTGGCAGCTTGAAGACACCAAACAAAACACCACACCCCAAAAACAGCTGTTTCCTGGTATTTGTGCAAACTAAGAAGCTTTTTTCCAGGCAGAGATGAGTGCTTTCATGCTTGTTCAAGCTGAAAGCATTAAGTACCAAAGCATCCAAGAAAATAAGACACAGCACATGCTGGCCACCAAACACCACTGCTGGGAAAGCAGCTGGTCCACAAGGTCCCTTCCAACCCACCCCAACCCATGATTCTGTGACACAAGACACATTTTCTTGTCACCAAAATGCATGCCACAAAGGAACAACAAGGGGTCTTGTTTTAAAATACATATATACAAAAATGCATATTCTGACCTGCTACACCACAGTTTAAAACAGCCATCACCCCAGAGTCACTCTGGCAAAGTGTTCTGGCACGACACAGCTGAGAGAGCGTGGGATGGATGAGAGGACAGGGAGGTGGGTTGGGAACTGGCTGTGGGACCGAGCTCAGAGGGTGTGATCAGTGGAGCAGAGTCTGGCTGGAGACCTGTGACCAGTGGTGTCCCCAGGGCTCAGTGTTGGGTCCAGTCCTGTTCAATATCTTCACTGACACCTTGATGAGGGAACAGCACCCACCCTCAGCAAGTGCTGCTGATCCAGAGCTGGGAGGGGTGGCTGACAGGCAGGACACTGCGCTGCCATCCAGAGCCCTGGCCAGGCTGGAGAGCTGGGCAGGGAGAGACCAGATGAGATTCAACAAAAGCCAGTGGAGAGTCTGGCCCCTGGGGAGGAATAACTGCTGGAATCAGGACAGGCTGGGGGGGAGCTGCTGGAGAGGAGCTGTGTGGAGAAGGACCTGGGGGTGCTGGTGGGTGACAGAGTGGCCATGAGCCAGCAGTGTGCCCTGGGGCTGAGAGAGACAATGGGATCCTGGGGGCATCAGGAGGAGTGTGGGCAGCAGGTGACAGGAGGGGATCCTCCCCCTCTGCTCTGCCCTGCTCAGGCCCCACCTGGAGTGTTGTGTCCAGTGCTGGGCTCCCTGGGATCAAACAGCCAGGGATCTCCTGGAGAGAGTCCAGAGGAGGCTGAGGAGATGCTGAAGGGCCTGGAGCATCTCCCCTGGGAGGAAAGGCTGAGAGAGCTGGGGCTGTTCAGCCTGGAGAGAGGAAGACTCAGGGGGGACCTTATGAATGTTGATCAATATCTGAAGGATGGGATGCAGGGGAATGGCCAGCCCCTTTTCAGTGTCTGTGGGGACAGGACAAGGGGCAATGGCTGCAAGTTGGAGCACAGGAAGTTCCACAGCAACCTGGGGAAGAACTTTTCCCCAGTGAGGGTGAGGGAGCCCTGGGACAGGCTGCCCAGGGGGTGTGGAGTCTCCTTCTTTGGAGAGATTCAAGACCCATCTGGACGCCTATCTGAGTGATATGTCCTGGGGAGCTGCTTTGGCAGGGGGGTTGGACCCCATGATCTCGAGGTCCCTTTCAACCCCTATAATTCTGTGATTCTATGACATGCAGGAGTTGTTCTTAAGAGTCAAGCACAGAGACATCAGGCCTGTTCCTCACTCTTGTTGTGCAGGTTGTGCAAGTGTCATTAGATTCTGATGACGTAGGTGCAATCCAGCCCAGGAAGTCTCATCACAGTCCTCCTTCAAATTATGAAATACAAGTGCAAAATTATGCAAGGAGAGACCAGCCAGAGTTAGTCTAATAAGGCACTTCCTCCAGAGAAAGGCAGAGCACAGCCAACTCCATGCAGCCATGCAGATCCCCCATGCTCTGGTCACTCTGCTGAAGCATCAGCCATGGAAAGGCACTGAGAGAAAGAACACTGCAGCCTGAGGGAGCACAGCCTGCATTCCTAAGGCAAAGTCTGTTACCATCTTTGGGCAAGAGATGGAAGTCTTATCCAGGAACCAGTGAGCCTCCTCTTGTTCATTGAGAAAGAAGCCCCAGAGGTTTAGTGTCCCAAAAGCTCACCCAGCCTGGCCCTGTCACAGCAGGTGGGGCAGCGTGGCGTTCCCCCGGCAGTCCACGTACTGGTAGTCTTCAAAAGCCAGCTGCTCTGAATGACACAGGTATGTGCAGGTCAGGGTACCCCTGCAAGGCAAAAGCAGCCCAGAACTTTCCATCTCACAGTGTAAAAGTCCCCCCCAGGAGGCTCCCACTGCCCATTGGGTTTATTACATGGCCCCAGAACACAACAGTCAAGATACCTCAGCTCAGTTTCACATGTCAGAGAGGGAAAGCATCTTTCAGACTGCATTAAAGAAAGCTTTCACAAGATATTATTATAGATGCACCCCTTCTAGAAGCCCATCAGGGCTTTCTACACCAGCATACCACTCCTGTGCCACTTCACCCTTTATCTGTTCCCAAAGTGCCCATGGAGTGTGCTGCTACACCTCTAAGTGTTTCCCAGCCTCACACACCCAGTTTACCATTAGCTCAGACCAGAACAGTACCAACCTGTCCCAGCAGGAGCTGTATTATAAAAGTGCAGCTGTGCTCCTTCCTCCCTGCCAGGGAGGAACAGCCAACCTGTATTTGCTTTCCCAGCAGAGCCTGTTGTACTCAGGCTGGCATGGTCCCCCAGTCCATCCCCTGAAAGGAGCTGCCTCAGGCACAGAGTCAGCAGAAGACCCTGCTTTGTCCTGCCTTGCTCTTGGCAGCTGCTGTCAGAACACTTGGAGACAATCACCTGCACATCCACACATAGTCCAAGCTAAACAAACACCACAAGGAAGACAGGCACAACCAAACCAGTCAGTGCTTCTAACTCTGGTCCAAACAATCACATCCCAACAGCTACAATCAGTATGCCAGAAGGAAGTTTGCCAAGCCAGCTTGCCTTAAGCAACACTGACAGCTTGAGCTGTCAGTCAGCCCAAATCCAGATGATTTGTCAGGGCAGCAATGGCTTTGGAGAATTCTCCTCCTCACACCTCTGCACACCTAGCTGGGCAACAGCATGTTCTGGTACTGAAGTACTCTGGTACTGAAGGACAGTGACTGCAAACCTTCTTGAAGAGGGGGGAGAAATAATACAGGTGAGAGGGGTGTTAGCCACTGCTCTGAACCAGGCATCACTTACTGGATGTGCAGCAGAACATTGTGAACTTTGACCTTTGTCCAGGTGCAAATGTTACTACAAGAGAAGAGAGAAAGAGTTGATGTCACAGGAGCTGCCTGCACCATGTGTCACCTCAGTTATTCCACTGCTGCTCCAAAAAGCTCTGGGTCTGTGGTATTTTGACAACAGGTCTGCAAGCACAGCAGCATCTACATGGGTAAACTGTTTTCACTGGTGTAACCCCACCTGTGGGGGTGGTAAATACACACTGCAGCACCCTGTTCGCACAGGAGCACTGGTTGCTAGGAACCTGCTCTGGCAGGGGGGTTGGATTCAATGATCTCTGGAGGTCCCTTCCAACCCCTGCGATTCTGTGAACTTCAGGTAGTCTGCTGGTCAGTTTGCAGGGAAATGCAGGTTGTACAAGGTACAAGCTGGGAGGGGTGGCTGACAGGCAGGACACTGTGCTGCCATCCAGAGATGGTCAGGCGGGAGAGCTGGGCAGGGAGAGACCAGATGAGATTCAACAAAAGCCAGTGGAGAGTCTGGCCCCTGGGGAGGAATAACTGCTGGAATCAGGACAGGCTGGGGGGGAGCTGCTGGAGAGGAGCTGTGTGGAGAAGGACCTGGGGGTGCTGGTGGATGACAGGGTGGCCATGAGCCAGCAGTGTGCCCTGGGGCTGAGAGAGACAATGGGATCCTGGGGGCATCAGGAGGAGTGTGGGCAGCAGGTCCCAGGAGGGGATCCTCCCCCTCTGCTCTGCCCTGCTCAGGCCCCACCTGGAGTGTTGTGTCCAGTGCTGGGCTCCCTGGGATCAAACAGCCAGGGATCTCCTGGAGAGAGTCCAGAGGAGGCTGAGGAGATGCTGAAGGGCCTGGAGCATCTCCCCTGGGAGGAAAGGCTGAGAGAGCTGGGGCTGTTCAGCCTGGAGAGAAGAAGACTCAGGGGGGACCTTATGAATGTTGATCAATATCTGAAGGATGGGATGCAGGGGGAATGGCCAGCCCCTTTTCAGTGTCTGTGGGGACAGGACAAGGGGCAATGGCTGCAAGTTGGAGCACAGGAAGTTCCACAGCACCATGGGGAAGAACTTTTCCCCAGTGAGGGTGAGGGAGCCCTGGGACAGGCTGCCCAGGGGGTGTGGAGTCTCCTTCTCTGGAGAGATTCCAGCCCCATCTGGACACCGACCTGTGTGCCCTGTCCTAGGGACCCTGCTTTGGCAGGGGGTTGGACCCCATGGGCTCTGGGGGTCCCTTCCAACCCCTACAGCTCTGTGACTCTGTGAAGGTACCTTTAACTGCTGCAAACAGCACAAGTCAAGTTGGAAGCCCAGACACCAAACTGGTGTCATCACTTACTCAAGTGTATGGAAAACAGACAGGTTGAGCCAACACTACACAGAGAATACCAGTGAAGAGAAAAGGAAATGAGTTTGAAATGGATGTGCCAGGCTTGTGTCCAGATCAGCTTCAGCCATTGAACTGAACAGGGCACACTCACTCAGCTTCACTCTATAGACAGGGAGAAATCTTCAAGAGTTACTCACTAGGTATTGTCATCCAATATTGTACTGGCCACCAGGTAATTGATCTGCAAATGTGAACAGAAGAGAAAGCAAGAAGTACAGGAGAACTGCACTTATGTTTACACACATATATGGGGTATGTGAATGTCAAGATCTAGCCTAACAATTGTTTTTAACAGTAGCTAAGGAAATGAGAGCTGAAGAGGGCTTAAAAAGGCCACTTAAGCCACACACCTGACCTTTACACCATGATTTGATCAGCTGTGCTCAAACTGTTCCCACCAGGCTTTGTCTAACCTGTTTCTAAGCTTGCCATCACCTTGAGGCAAGCACACAACCCAGCCTGCTGCCCAAAGAGCAGACAGACATTCCTTCCCTGGAAATCTATTGGTTTCAAACTCAGCAACCTGTAAATTCTCCTAAGATCCCTTCATGAAGTGGGCTGGGGGAAGCTGCACTGAGCATGTATGGCAGAGACATAACAAAGGAGTGGATCAAATATACAACAAGCCAACAAAAACACAAGTTCCTGGCCAGGACCTTGGTGGCTGAGAGAGACAATGGGATCCTGGGGGCATCAGGAGGAGTGTGGGGCAGCAGGTCCCAGGAGGGGATCCTCCCCCTCTGCTCTGCCCTGCTCAGGCCCCAGCTGGAGTGTTGTGTCCAGTGCTGGGCTCCCTGGGATCAAACAGCCAGGGATCTCCTGGAGAGAGTCCAGAGGAGGCTGAGGAGATGCTGAAGGGCCTGGAGCATCTCCCCTGGGAGGAAAGGCTGAGAGAGCTGGGGCTGTTCAGCCTGGAGAGAAGAAGACTCAGGGGGGACCTTATGAATGTTGATCAATATCTGAAGGATGGGATGCAGGGGAATGGCCAGCCCCTTTTCAGTGTCTGTGGGGACAGGACAAGGGGCAATGGCTGCAAGTTGGAGCACAGGGAGTTCCACACCAACCTGGGGAAGAACTTTTGCCCAGTGAGGGTGAGGGAGCCCTGGGACAGGCTGCCCAGGGGGTGTGGAGTCTCCTTCTCTGGAGAGATTCCAGCCCCGTCTGGACACCGACCTGTGTGCCCTGTCCTAGGGACCCTGCTTTGGCAGGGGGTTGGACCCCATGGGCTCTGGAGGCCCCTTCCAACCCCTACAACTCTATGATTCTATGATTCTAGGACATGCAGCTTAGTTCAGGAGGAGATGCAGAAGCCAGCAGAGCTCACCTGGCTGCTCTGCAGAGGACTCAGGGTCAGCAGGGTTCTCATGCTGGTCTTCCCCACCACCAGGGACTGGTGCAAAACCTCTATGTCCAGCTGCTCAACAGTGACCACGTAGAAGTTGTTATTAGTTATGTTCAGGACATTCTAGGGAGAGAAACACATAAATCACCTTGCAGCAGGACCCCAAGCTGCTGCAGAGCTGCTTTCCAGACACTCCTGATACAGCAAGACTGAACCACATCATCTCTTTCCCATCCTTGGATGCACATCCAGCCTGGCCACAAAGGCAGATAGCCTGTGGCATGTCCTGTGACAGTCCCTGGGGGACAATCAAGCAGCTCATCCTCAGCCAGGCTGCTGACACCACTGAGCTGTCTGGGGCAGTCAGTGTGCTGGAGGGAAGGAATGCCACCCAGAGGGACATTCCACATGGCTCATGCAAACCTCATGAAGTTCAACAAGTGCAAGGTTCTGCACACAGACTGGGGCAATCCCCAAGCACACCTACAGGCTGCACCAAGAGGGGTTGAGAGCAGCCCTTCAGAGAAGAATCTGGGGGTGGTGGTGAATGAGCAGCTCAACATGACCCAGCAGAGCAGGCTTGCAGCTCAGAAAGCCAATTGTGACCAGCAGGTTGAGGGAGGGGAATCTGTCTCTCTGCTCCTGTGAGAGCCCACCTGCAGCACCACATCCAGCTCTGGGGGCTCCAGTATGAGACAGACATGGACCTGTTGGAGCAAGTCCAGAGCAGCCACAAAAATGATCAGAGGGCTGGGGCACCTCTCCTGTGGGGACAGGCTGAGAGGGCTGGGGTTGGTCAGCCTGGAGAGGATAAGGCTCTGTGGAGACCCTATAGCACCTCCCAGTACCTGAGGTGGGCTACAAGGAGGCTGGGAGGGACTGTTTACAAGGGCAGGTAGTGATAGGACAAGGGACAATGGCTTTAAGCTGGGGGGAGGACAGATTTAGGCTAGATATTAGGAGTAAGTTCTTCCCTGTGAGGGTGGGGAGGCCCTGGACCAGGGGTGTCCAGAGAAGCTGGGGCTGCCCCTGGATCCCTGGCAGGGCTCAAGGCTGGGTTGGATGGGGCTTTGGGCACTCTGGGCCAGTGGAAGGTGTCCTTGCCCCTGGCAGGGAGTGGAACTACATGGTTAAGGTCCCTTCCAACCCAAACCAGTCTGTGAGTCTAAGGACAACAAAGAGAAAGGACACCCAGAATTAATCCCAGTGCTTCCCTGTGCAGCCCCTTTGGCCCCTCTGTGGGGCCAGCCACACTCCTGGTGCCAGAATCTTGACATGGATTCCAAGCAGCCAGAGAGCAAACTGAGATGGTGGGAATGGTAAGATGAACATCAGGCTGTGATCAGTGAGTGACCCACAGATGGAGTGACACAGGAGATACACAGGGAGCCCCTCAGAGCTGCACTCTGACTGAGAGCTGAGCACTTACCGTCACGTTGAGGTATATACTGCTGGTGTTGGCATTGAAGCCAACAGAGGAGGCATTCAGCCCTGCAGGCAGCACCAGAATGGAGCGGGGAAACAGGAAGAAGATGCTGAGGGATGTTGTCAGCAGGCAGGCTGTCACAGCAAGGCACACATAGAGCTTCCTGCAAACAGCACCAGAGCACCATCAGAGAATGGCATGGGTTGGGAGGGACCCCAAGGGTCACAGAGCTCCAACCCCCTGCCACAGGCAGGGACACCAACCTCAGGCCTGGAGCTACACAAGGTTGCCCAGGGCCCCATCCAACCTGGCCTTGAACACCCCCAGACACGGGGCACCCACCCCCTCTCTGGGCAGCCTGTTCCAGCCCCTCACCACTCTCTTTGCAAAGAACTTCCCCCCAATCTCTCCTCTCACCCTTCCCTCCTCCAGCTTCACTCCATCCCCCTTGTCCTGCCAGTCTCTGCCCTGAAACAAGCTGATTCCCCTCCTGTTCCTCTGCTCCCTTCAGGCACTGGCAGGCTGCAATGAGGTCCCCCCACAGCCTTCTCTTCTCCAGGCTGACCCAGCCCAGCTCCCTCAGCCTCTCTCCAGAGGGGAGCTGCTCCAGCCCTCTGAGCATCTCCGTGGCTCCTCTGACCCCTCTCCAACAGCCCCACATCTCTCTTGTCCTGGGGCCCAGCTCTGGACACAGGATCCAGCTGGGGCCTCCCCAGGGCAGAGCAGAGAGGGACAATCCCCTCCCTGTCCCTGCTGCCACCCCTCTGCTGATGGAGCCCAGGATCCCATCGCCCTTCCCAGCTGCACCAGCACACTGCTGCTCATGGGGAGTTTCTCATCCCCCATGACACCCAGGTCCTTCTCACAGGGCTGCTCCCCAGGAGCTCTTCGCCATCAGTCACTTGGTTTGTCAGCTGGAAGAACCTGCAGCTCTACTCCAGCACAAAGTGGGGACACAGTAAAAGCTGGGGTGCCAGAAAACCAGGGTGAGTTTGTGTAGAGCTATTTGCCAGCTACCAAATCACAGCAGAAGCAGGCTGGAGTCCTACACACTAAGATGGTCCAACATCTGGTATAGTTGAAAAGACATGGTAAACACCCAACTTGCAGCAAGACAGAGCAAAGAGCAGAACACCCAAAGGCCGGAGGCTCTGCTTCATGCACAGGAGAAACACTCCAAAGATGAGGAAGGGGAATAGTTACTGGTACTTACGTTCGTCTGGGCTTCAGCCTCTGGTCACCGTATGGAATCAGAGCCACCAGCTGCTTCTCTTGCTCTGCAGGAGGGGGCAGCAGATCAGAGACCACACACACTAAGCACACGAGGAAACGAAGCACATCACATTGCAGCAGGCTGCAGCACCCAGTGTCCATCGGCACACACTTCACAGGTGATGCTGTCCAGTTAGAAGGCAAGTGTGATGTGACTGAGATGTCAGCTTCAGCATTCCCATTGCTGGGCAGAAGCTAAACTCCTGTGGGGCTCCAGGGTGGGCTCTGAGTCATTGCCTAGAACAGCACTCCCTGCCTTCCCACCCATCCTCCCCCAACAGAGGCAGCCCACAAAGGCCACAAGTGAGCTGAAGGTACCAAGGCCAAGAGCATCCCTAAACCTGAGGGTACCAAGGCCAAGAGCATCCCTGAACCTGAGGGTACCAAGGCCAAGAGCATCCCTAAACCTGAGGGTACCAAGGCCAAGGACACCCCTGAACCTGAGGGTACCAAGGCCAAGAGCATCCCTAAACCTGAGGGTACCAAGGCCAAGAGCATCCCTAAACCTGAGGGTACCAAGGCCAAGGACATCCCTGAACCTGAGGGTACCAAGGCCAAGGACATCCCTGAACCTGAGGGTACCAAGGCCAGGGACATCCCTGAACCTGAGGATACCAAGGCCAGGGACATCCCTGAACCTGAGGGTACCAAGGCCAAGAGCATCCCTAAACCTGAGCGTACCAAGGCCAGGGACATCCCTAAACCTGAGTGTACCAAGGCCAAGAGCATCCCTAAACCTGAGGGTACCAAGGTCAAGAGCATCCCTGAACCTGAGGGTACCAAGGCCAAGAGCATCCCTAAACCTGAGGGTACCAAGGCCAAGGACATCCCTGAACCTGAGGGTACCAAGGCCAAGGACATCCCTGAACCTGAGTGTACCAAGGCCAGGGACATCCCTGAACCTGAGGGTACCAAGGCCAGGGACATCCCTGAACCTGAGTGTACCAAGGCCAAGAGCATCCCTAAACCTGAGCGTACCAAGGCCAGGGACATCCCTAAACCTGAGTGTACCAAGGCCAAGAGCATCCCTAAACCTGAAGGTTCCTAGGCCAAGGACATCCCTAAACCTGAGTGTACCAAGGCCAAGAGCATCCCTAAACCTGAGGGTACCAAGGCCAAGAGCATCCCTAAACCTGATGGTACCAAGGCCAAGGCCATTCCTAGACCAGATACACAGAATCACAGCATCTCTGAGCTGGGAGGGACCCGTAAGGCCCATGGAGTCCCACAGGCCCCACACAGCCCAGCCCAGTCAGAGCTGCACTGAGGGCATCGTCCAGACACTGCCTGACCTCAGCCCAGCTCAGAGCTGTGACCACTTCCCTGGGGACCCTGTGCCAGTGCCTGACCCCCCTCTCAGTACAGAGCCTCTTCCTGACTCCCAACCTAAAGCTGGCCATGCTGTGCTTGATGCCCCCCAGGATGCAGGGGGCCCTCCTGGCTGCCTGGGCACACAGCTGGCTCACTTGGCTGTCCACCAAGACCCCCCAACCCCTCTCTGTATGGCTGCCCTCCAGCACCTCATCCCCAGCCTGGATCTACAGCCAGGTGCAGAATACAACAAAGACCAACTGGTTCAACCGAGGTCTTTAGGCAGAGACACACACCAACCTCAGAGGGCTCAGAGAGTGCTGACACAGCACAAATAAGAATCACCTACCCCCAGGGATCCTTCCTGTCCCCTGACAGGTTGGACAGCTGACACAGCTCTGACGGGCAATGCCCACACAGGGCACACAAGACGCAGCCGACTCGGTACTGGCGTAACTGGCAATTTCATCTTCAGCATCCAGCTGCTTGGGGAGGATGAGTTTCCCTTCACTCTCCTTCTGGTCAGGTGTTTTCCAGAACTGAGAATGTTTTCCACCCATGGTTGAAGGAAGAATCCTCACTAAGTGTTCAATACAAAAACACATTAAGAAAGCTGCCTCTGTGAGCCATCCTCCAGGAGCAGCACCAGGAGCCTTTGTAGTAGATCACAAGTACCCCAATGTTTAACAAGGTTCTTAAAGCACAGCTCTGAAATTGTTTGAAAAGCTGAGTTACTTCCAATCATTCATTTAAACAGCCAATCTTCCAGACACCCTGGTTGCAGGAATGTCTGAGAATGCAGAACAGCATACCAGATTCTTCTTTATCTCATAGTATTATATCTACATAGTATTACAGTGACTTAAAACTCCTGAAGGTTTTGAGATGTCAGTTCTACTTCTGGGCTATGCTGTCGAATTCTCAACTGGTGATTATTCCCCTCCATCCAACAGGGAACTCACATTAAGGCCTTGGCATTCCCAACCAAGCCCAGTACTACTAATGCTAACAATAGCCTGGCTAAAGAATCTAAATATAGATAAAATCAAATAATAGAATCTCACCAATCTATTTTTTTAAAGTTAAAAATATAGCTGAACTCATTTTCCCAGGCTTCCAACAAAGCCTTTTGCAGCAGCTCCCAGTAAACCTCCCAGAAACATGAAGAAGCTCAGTAAAAGGGACTGTATCTCCATAGCAAAGACAGCAGTGGAATGCAGCTTCCTACCTGGGCCAGTGCTTCCTCCAGGCAGCCTTACTTCAGCAGCTGAGGTACAGGTAGGATGGTGGCTTTGATGAATAGAAGCTTCTGTGTTTGCCCAGATGATGATTTGCATGAACAACCCCTCAGGGCTCTATCCCAAAACATACCAGGGGTGAGAATCACCAGCTGGTGCTGGAGAACAGAGCACAGGGCTCAGCCCACAGCCCACACTGGCAGGACGTGGGCTGATCCCAGGGGCAGCTGCTAATTTCTTTGCTGACGAGGAATAACCAGGATCCGTTTAACAAGCAGAGGTAGGACACGGCTGCAGCATCGCTCATACAGAGGGACCCTGCAGCAGTCCAGGTTATCATAGAATGGCATGGACTGGAAGGGACCCCAAGGGTCACAGAGCTCCAACCCCCTGCCACAGGCAGGGACACCAACCTCAGGCCTGGAGCTACACAAGGTTGCCCAGGGCCCCAGCCAACCTGGCCTTGAACACCCCCAGACACGGGGCACCCACCCCCTCTCTGGGCAGCCTGTTCCAGCCCCTCACCACTCTCTCTGCAAAGAACTTCCCCCCAATCTCTCCTCTCCCCCTTCCCTCCTCCAGCTTCACTCCATCCCCCTTGTCCTGCCAGTCTCTGCCCTTGAACAAGCTGATTCCCCTCCTGTTCCTCTGCTCCCTTCAGGCACTGGCAGGCTGCAATGAGGTCCCCCCACAGCCTTCTCTTCTCCAGGCTGACCCAGCCCAGCTCCCTCAGCCTCTCTCCAGAGGGGAGCTGCTCCAGCCCTCTCAGCATCTCCGTGGCTCCTCTGACCCCTCTCCAACAGCCCCACATCTTGTTCTGGGGCCCATCTCTGGACACAGGATCCAGCTCCCTCCCCAGGGCAGAGCAGAGAGGGACAATCCCCTCCCTGTCCCTGCTGCCACCCCTCTGCTGATGGAGCCCAGGATCCCATCACCCTTCCCAGCTGCACCAGCACCCTGCTGGCTGTGACACTCCACAGGGCACTGCTTGGGGGCTCAGGCCGCTCCCCAGGCTCTCAGCAGGGGAGGGAGGGAGATGCCTGAGGGATTTAGGCTTTGCCTTCCCCAGTCTCGGGGGAAGGGCCCTGCTGTACCGTACCGCGGGTCCTTCTCTCCGCGGGCTCCCCAGGCCCTGGCAGCGCCGCCGCAGCTCTGGTCATGCTCCCAGCAGGGAGGAGCAGTGGCAGCCCTGCCCCAGCAGCGGGACAAGCGCCCACTGAAGCCAGGCGCGGGTGTCAGCCCCCGTTCGGCCCCTCCGCCAGGTCCCCAGGTCCCCCGGACCCCCCGCGACCCCCCTGCCCCAGGCCCCGCCCCGCCCCGCGGGCCGCAGGGGGAAGCGCAACGCGCGGGCAGCCGGCGGTGCCGCGGGCCGCGAGAAGGACCAGGGGGGCCCCACCGGCGAGAGGCCACCGCCCCGCTTCCCCCCCACCCCTCCCCGGGCAGCGGCGCCCCCGCAGCCCCGCAGGCCGCGGGCCCTGCCCGCCCCGGCCCCTCCAGCTCACCGAGAGCCCGCCGAGCCCGGCCAAACGGAACCGAAAGCGGCGGGGAGCGGCGGGGGCACGTGCCCCTCACGGAAACGGGGGGGGGAGGGGAGGGAATGGGGGGTGGGGAGGGAATGAGGGGGCAAGAAACAGAGGGGAGGGGAGAAGGAATGGGGGGGAGGACAGCAGAGGGGAGGGGAGGGAGAACACAGGGGACGGGGGAGACCAGAGGGAATGGGGGGGGGGGGGGGGGAAGAGAGAGCAGGGGCACTGGGGAGGGGAAGGGAGAGCAGGGAGAATGGGGGGGGGGGGGAAGAAGAGCAGGGGCACTGGGGGGGGGGGGCGGGGGGGTGGGAAAGAGCAGGGGGAATATGGGGGGTGGGAAAGAGCAGGGGGAATATGGGGGGGAGGGGAGGAAGAGCTGGGGACTGGGGGGGGGGGGGGAAGAGCAGGGGGACTGGGGGGGAGCAGAGGGAAGGGGGGGGCACGGCGCTCCCCTCCGCCGCTCGCAGGTAGGAAGGAGTCACAGGAGCCCGAGGGATACAGAGCTTTATTGTGCGGGGAGGGCAGCGTCCCCCTCCGGCCCATCGCCATTAAAGTGCTGCCCCCAGCAGGGCACAGGGGCCGGGGCTGCGCTCGGAGGGGGGGGGGGGGGTTACAAACGATACAGAGCCAACAGGAACAGCCCTACCCTAAACCTACCGCCTAGGAAAGAGTCACCTAAGGAGAAGAGCGTTTCAGCCTTCCCCTTGCACTCTGCAATCAATCCAAGGCTCCTCTCCCAACGCTTTAGTGTTGTATTAACTTCACGAACACGGGAACAGCCTCAGGAGGGAGGGACAGGCAGAGCAGGGTCCTGCTGGCTGCTCCAGCCCAAAGCAGGCAGCCTGGAAACGGCCCCAGCTACTGCACTTCATCCACATCCCATCCTCTTCCTCCTCCTGGAGTAGGCATGAGCTAAAAAGACCTGGGAACAGCGTGCATCAAGGTACAGTGAGGAAAGAACCAGCAGCTTCACCTTACAGAGCGATCCAGGTGTACAGGGAAACACTGCAAAATAGTCTGGCTGTATTTCAAAATAAACATTTAAGAGTATATCTTCCACAATCTATAAAAATAGGCTTAAAACAGAAATGGTATGATACATCTTTCTTTTCCTTCAGTTATTTTACTGGTATCTCTTAGCAGTAGATGTCTTTTAAAAGTTATTACTACTGATCTCCTGGTCAGTCACAACACCCCTACTGCTGCAGGGGCATTGTGACAAGACAGGAACACCTTAGTTGGAAGCAGCAGTAAAGGTATTTTAGGGTCAATGGTCTCTTACCCCAGCAAGGAAGGTGGTTTGCTTGAAAGAATGTAGCTAACACTGCTGTCACCTTCAGAGGGATGGGGCTCTGGAAGGTTATCTAGGCTACACCACTGCACAGCAGGCTATGTCCCTCCTTTATCCTGATTCTTCAGGATCAAATCTCTCTCAGCACATTTAGAAGGGAATTCTTGGATTTCCAAATGAAATATGGGCATCTACAGAAAATCTTGTGTGAAAAATTAATTAATAAAGCTGCATCTATGGAAACGTGGGAGCAGCTAAAACCATCACTGGAGACCAGACACTTTTAACTGCTGAAGTTAATGCATTTATTCAAACTCTAATGTCAGTCACACAATCCCTACCTCAAGCCTCTTCCCATTCCTAAACATCACCAGAACCTGTACTCTAACTCAGATCTAGGTTTCTATACATTCTTCAGTTCCAACATGTGGTATGAACAGAAGAGGTTCACACCACACTGAAAAAAAATCAGTGGTGAAATGTAACATTTTTGTCAAGATCCTTAAAAAGGCCTTTCCTACCCTTTAACCAAACACTTCATGCAGGTTGTATTTTCCTGTTAGACAGATGGTTTACACTGTCACTACTAAAGAAGGTTCAATTGCTGCTGGTAAATTCACTCTCCTGCTACATGAAACAGTGACATTCCTGCATCCATCAGTCTAACAGCAGTTACACCTGGAGAAACAAGCAGAACTTGATGGTTCAAGTTGGCTTTTCTGTATGAGCAACCTTTTTCTTTGAAGAAATATTTGTAAGGTTTAAATCTGTTACATTACTAGCATGCACTGGACAAATCAATTACTAAATCATATCAGAGAAAAACAACTTGCTAATGGTGGGCATCTCTCTTGTAAATGAAGCAAGACTACATTTCACAGCAGCATTGTACATTGGTTCCTAGTCCAGAGCTTGTTAAGTCACCAAAACAAGTTTCCAGCTGCCTAAAAAAAAAAAACCCAAACAATTAAATCAAAAGGAATTTTACACACAATAAAAGGGGAAGATCCCACCTGGGTAGAAGTTGAAAGTAATTCTATTGGATTCCCTGATAAAAGGATTTGGTATGAAATTAGAGACTACTCACTGAACTAGGAGGTTCAAGGAACAGTTCAAATTCTGGTCTCCAATTCCTAAGATGCTGTGACAAGCACAGTTTGACATTTCCATGAGAAAAAGTTGAAAGCTCAAAGAAAAGCCAAAGTTTGAGACACCCCTCCAAACAGAAAGTAGCTGAGGAGCAGCCTGCTGCCACTGCAGTGTTCAATCAGATTTTACTCCATGAAGACTACTCCTCCCTCCACCAGGAACTCTCAGCACCTACCACTGTACCAGTCACTGTTACTGAGCTGAAGCAATTCAGTTACCACTTGAACCATGTTATTGTTGTATTTCTTCAGCAGTCGCAGGTTTAACTGCCTGTCACAGAATCCCATCTCACACAGGCTGGAGAGCAGAGCAGCAGTGTGCTGTTCCATGGCTGCAGGCTGCTGCAAACAAGAGGCAGTAAGGTCAGCTATGGAAAGAGAACTCAGATTTGCTGCTTGAAGCAGTGATCTTGCATTGCACTGATATAATTCAGGCACGGAGGCCTCTTCTCTACAGTTAAGCTATTCATATTCACTTCCACCCTTGGCTTACAAAGGTGATCACTACTTCTGTGAAGTAGAAGGGCTACAGAGATGCTGAAGGGCCTGGAGCATCTCCCCTGGGAGGAAAGGCTGAGAACGCTGGGGCTGTTCAGCCTGGAGAGAAGAAGACTCAGGGGGGACCTTATGAATGTTGATCAATATCTGGAGGATGGGATGCAGGGGAATGGCCAGCCCCTTTTCAGTGTCTGTGGGGACAGGACAAGGGGCAATGGCTGCAAGTTGGAGCACAGGAAGTTCCACAGCAACCTGGGGAAGAACTTTTCCCCAGTGAGGGTGAGGGAGCCCTGGGACAGGCTGCCCAGGGGGTGTGGAGTCTCCTTCTCTGGAGAGATTCCAGCCCCATCTGGACACCGACCTGTGTGCCCTGTCCTAGGGACCCTGCTTTGGCAGGGGGTTGGACCCCATGGGCTCTGGGGGTCCCTTCCAACCCCTGGGATTCTACATGACACTAGAGACACAGGCTTCTGTCCCCAAGGCCTGGATTTCTCTATCTGCTGGTGGAACAGCACACTTCAAAGACATGCCACAGAGTTTATCATGTCACTGTCACATGAAGCCCTCCAGAATACTGACACATTTATAAGACAGACTCTGTACTATTAAGGTTGACAAGCTTAAACTCACACAGGACAGATTTACCTGTTCTATAGCAGGTGGGCCAGCAAATAGTGCTTTGTAGGCAGAAGCAGCAACTGACAAAGCTCCTTTAACTAGTTCTCCTGCAATGCTGCTCCCTTGGGGATACCTGCAGAGAGGTCAGGCATTACTTTAGGGTCAGTAAAGCAAAGTGTTTGTTCCACATGAAATTCAAGTCTCTCCCTGTTGATGTGCCAACTGGGATTTAGTTTTTGTTGGAGAGAACAACCTAGAATCCAAAGGAATCATTGCTGTTTGGGAACTGAGCTATCCAGGAATTTCAGCCCTTCTTTCCTGACACCATTTATGTTGTAAAATCAGTTCTTTTACAAAATAATCCTGAAGTACAGCAGAATTATTTTGTAAGAGCTAATGTACTTCAGAATTCTTTTGTAAAATAAAAATAGTGAAACTGATTTTGTAAACTAGCTTGTGCTCCATTATATGGCCTGTGTAAAGCATTACATGTTCTCACCCAGAACTATAGAATCTATACATGATCCCCTGAAACACTCATTAAGCCCAGAGTAACTTCCATTTCTTTTCCAGCAATTCTGAAGTCACTTCACATTCTGCTCAGGGTTTTGCCTTGTAACTCCAGTCTCAGTACTGTAAGGTGTCTAACTTTGTAGTTCACTTGCAAAAATCCCTTTTTTTCAAAATCCCAGGACTTTCCAGGGGAAAAAAAACCCAACCAAACCCCACAGAATGTTAGAAAGATTCAGCCTGAGCCCTTCATACACTTCAGCTTGCCAATTCTGCTTCTTCTCATTCATGCTTAAATAGAAAACAAGATCTTATGACAATACAGCATGTTCCCTTGAAGGGAGGCCTTTCTACCAACATATGGACTGCACAAAGCTCTGTAAGCCCCTGCTTTATCCTAGGTGTTCTAATTGAGCAGTTCTTAGTTTAAAAGAGTATTTGTGCAGTCACAGCTTTATTACCTTGGGTATTCTGAGTAATTCTGGTGACTAGTTTGAAATCCAGAAGGTCTTGGTCCACGACTGTCTTCACCACGAGGTTCTGGAACAGGAAGGAGAGAGACCATATCAGCATGTCCAGTAACCAAGATGCTGAAGAGATGCAGCATGTATGTAAATGGAAAGGAGCAGGATTCAGTCCAGAATTAATACTTTCACATGTAGTTATCCAGCCACAAACTAGAGACACAGGATCCTCACTCCAGGCAAGACAATCAAAAGGAGTATTTCACTAAGGCATTTGGTTAACATGGAATCACAGAATGGCATGGGTTGGAAGGGACCCCAGGAGTCACAGAGCTCCAACCCCCTGCCACAGGCAGGGACACCAACCTCAGGCCTGGAGCTACACAAGGTTGCCCAGGGCCCCATCCAACCTGGCTTTGAACACCCCCAGACACGGGGCACCCACCCCCTCTCTGGGCAGCCTGTCCCAGCCCCTCACCACTCTCTCTGCACAGAACTTCCCCCCAATCTCTCCTCTCACCCTTCCCTCCTCCAGCTTCACTCCATCCCCCTTGTCCTGCCAGCCTCTGCCCTTGAACAAGCCCATTTCCCTCCTGTTCCTCTGCTCCCTTCAGGCACTGGCAGGCTGCAATGAGGTCCCCCCACAGCCTTCTCTTCTCCAGGCTGACCCAGCCCAGCTCCCTCAGCCTCTCTCCAGAGGGGAGCTGCTCCAGCCCTCTGAGCATCTCCGTGGCTCCTCTGACCCCTCTCCAACAGCCCCACATCTCTCTTGTCCTGGGGCCCCAGCTCTGGACACAGGATCCAGCTGGGGCCTCCCCAGGGCAGAGGGTGTTTACTTTAACATAACATGAACTGCTGTCTGAGCTCCCAGGAACTCTAACAGCAGCTTAAATACACAGCTCATTAATTCAAGAGTGAGGCAATTTTCCAGACGTCAAACACACACTTCTGAGCACCCTCCTACCATTTCTAATGAATAGATACTCTCAGCTGATCATTTCTTTATTCAAGTTCTCTGTACAGTAACATTTTAACACCAAGAGAAAAAAAACCAATCATTACTTTCTAGACTGCTCTCCTCAAGAATAACAAGACATCAAATCCAATATCAGGCATACAGAGTAGGAGGTAACATCTGCATATACACCCTTCATTAAGAACTGTCAATACCTTCTCTTATTTGATTATGAGGAGTGGAAGAGATGTGCTCTGGAACTGGTATGTTTGGTTCTTGGAAGGTATGATTCTGAAGAGATGAGAGATTCCTGAGAACATAAGGAAAAAAAAACATGTTTACTACTTTCACTCTCTGTGTACATAGGTAGGTAAAGTCAAATGAAAGCTTCACATCTTCACATAAGCCCTTCCTTCCCTCTCTCCCACTAACAGAATCACAGAGCTGTAGGGGTTAGAAGGGGCCTCCAGAGCCCATGGGGTCCAACCCCCTGCCAAAGCAGGGTCCCTAGGACAGGACACACAGGTCGGTGTCCAGATGGGGCTGGGATCTCTCCAGAGAAGGAGACTCCACACCCCCTGGGCAGCCTGTCCCAGGGCTCCCTCACCCTCACTGGGGAAAAGTTCTTCCCCAGGTTGCTGTGGAACTTCCTGTGCTCCAACTTGCAGCCATTGCCCCTTGTCCTGTCCCCACAGACACTGAAAAGGGGCTGGCCATTTCCCCTGCATCAAATCCTTCAGATATTGATAAACATTGATTAGGTCCCCCCTGAGTCTTCTTCTCTCCAGGCTGAACAGCCCCAGCTCTCTCAGCCTTTCCTCCCAGGGGAGATGCTCCAGGCCCTTCAGCATCTCCTCAGCCTCCTCTGGACTCTCTCCAGGAGATCCCTGGCTGTTTGATCCCAGGGAGCCCAGCACTGGACACAACACTCCAGGTGGGGCCTGAGCAGGGCAGAGCAGAGGGGGAGGATCCCCTCCTGGGACCTGCTGCCCACACTCCTCCTGATGCCCCCAGGATCCCATTGTCTCTCTCAGCCCCAGGGCACACTGCTGGCTCATGGCCACCCTGTCACCCACCAGCACCCCCAGGTCCTTCTCCACACAGCTCCTCTCCAGCAGCTCCCCCCAGCCTGTCCTGATTCCAGCAGTTATCCCTCCCCAGGTGCCAGACTCTCCACTGGCTTTTGTTGAGTCTCCTCTGGTCTCTCCCTGCCCAGCTCTCCAGCCTGGCCAGGGCTCTGGATGGCAGCGCAGTGTCCTGCCTGTCAGCCACCCCTCCCAGCTCTGGATCATCAGGTACTGGCTGAGGGTGGGTGCTGTTCCCTCATCAAGGTGTCAATGAAGATATTGAACAGGACTGGACCCAACACTGAGCCCTGGGGACACCACTGGTCCAGCCAGACTCTGCTCCACTGATCCCCACCCTCTGAGCTTGGTCCCACAGCCAGTTCCCAACCCACCTCCCTGTCCTCTCATCCATCCCATGCTCTCTCAGCTTTGCTATCAGGGTGTCATGGCAGACAGGATCAAAGCCTTGCTGCAGTCAAGGTGGATGACACCCACTGCTCTCCCTCCATCCACCCAGCCAGTGATGAGATCAGGAAACACAGGCTTTAGAGAACACTGGATTTGGCACTCCAGCATGTGACAGAACTTTGGTAGGAACAATTTCTGCCTGGACACTGACCTTTAAGCACAACCCCCTGCTGACTCTACAGCAACACTCCCCAAACCATTCTGTCCTGGCCCAAGCAGCGCACCTCTGTGTCTGGGGCAAGGTGTCCTCAGTCTCTGGGCTCAGCTGTTCTACAGCCTGTGTCTGTGAAGCTGCTGAAGTGTCACTGAGGCTGGGGAGCTGCACCTGGCTCCCTGCTTCAGGATGCTCTGCTCCTGCTTCAGCTTCTCCTGCCTTCTCCAGGCTGGGCTGAGAGAGAGCTGAACTGTACATCGACTCCCCTAAGGGACGACTGGTGTCAAAGCACTCAGGGAGCACGATGATATAATCCTCAGAAGACACAGAGGAGCCTTGACTTTGAACATCATCTTTATCATCATCTTCCTCTTCCTCAGAATTGCTGGTATCACTGCAGGGGTTTGCTCTCTCAGCAGACAGCAGGAGGTCTCCTAGCAGGAAGGGAGTGAAGCATTAACAACTGTCCATTTTGTAGGGATAGCAGCAGGCAGCATTGTCCCAGACAAAAGGCAAGTGTGAGGAACAACCATAAATAAACCTTTACTGGTGACAATAATGGCATCATTTGCTTTGCCTGAGGGGGGGAAGATGGGGATATAGTGTCAAAGAGTACAAGATCTCACTATGCAGACATGCTCCTGATATTAAAGCTTATTGTAAACAGGAACAAGAGCTACACTGAGAACATAAACATCAGCTTTCAGGTCCTAAATTACAGGCACCAGCAAGCCTGAAGCACAATCCTCAAGCCACCCATACAAAGCACAGATGCACCAGCCACACTTAACACAGGTGTTTATTTGAATACCCCACTGCAGCCTTTATGGCTCCATTTCACTGGTTTTTAAAGCAGCTGTTAAATCAGCTGCTTGTTCAGGATACTGACACCAATTTTCTGATGAAATCACAGAATCACAGACTGGTCTGGGTTGGAAGGGACCCCAAGGGTCACAGAGCTCCAACCCCCTGCCACAGGCAGGGACACCAACCTCAGGCCTGGAGCTACACCAGGTTGCCCAGGGCCACATCCAACCTGGCCTTGAACACCCCCAGGGATGGGGCACCCACCCCCTCTCTGGGCAGCCTGTTCCAGCCCCTCACCACTCTCTCTGCACAGAACTTCCCCCCAAGATCTCCTCTCACCCTTCCCTCCTCCAGCTTCACTCCAGCCCCCTTGTCCTGCCAGTCTCTGCCCTTGAACAAGCTGATTCCCCTCCTGTTCCTCTGCTCCCTTCAGGCACTGGCAGGCTGCAATGAGGTCCCCCCACAGCCTTCTCTTCTCCAGCCTCACCCAGCCCAGCTCCCTCAGCCTCTCTCCAGAGGGGAGCTGCTCCAGCCCTCTGAGCATCTCCCTGGCTCCTCTGACCCCTCTCCAACAGCCCCACATCTCTCTTGTCCTGGGGCCCAGCTCTGGACACAGGATCCAGCTGGGGCCTCCCCAGGGCAGAGCAGAGAGGGACAATCCCCTCCCTGTCCCTGCTGCCACCCCTCTGCTGATGGAGCCCAGGATCCCATCACCCTTCCCAGCTGCACCAGCACACTGCTGCTCATGGGGAGTTTCTCATCCCCCATGACACCCAGGCCCTTCTCACAGGGCTGCTCCCCAGGAGCTCTTCTCCCAGTCTGTATCTGTGTCTGGGATTCTTCTGGCCCCAGTGCCACCCCTGACACTTCCCAGTGTTGAACCTCATCAGGTTCCCCCAGACCCACCTTTCCAGCCTGGCAAGATCCCTCTGGATGGCTCCTGTCCCTCTAGGGTGTAATAACCATTCTCATGGCCTAACAAGGCTAAGTTTCCTAGAACAGTGTCAAATCTTTCTACATCTTCTACAGTTTTATCTTAAATTCACCAGTATTTCACTTACCAGAGTTGTTTTGCATCACTGCCTGTGACTGATGAATCTTTGCTCCATTTTTGGAAGTGGAATTAGTTTTCACCCTCCGAGATTCTTCAGTTGTCACACTGCAGCTCAGAGTGTCTTGCAACCTTTGCAAAGGGTCTAATAAAGCAATCAGGAAGAACAATTAAAAGTAGAATCCCTACCTGCAGCACAGGGCAATTTGTGACCAGTGTCTGAGTGCAAGAGGGAAAGGCACAGAACCCAGCTGAAGCTGGGACTTACACTGGAGGCTTTTCTTTTTCTGGGGGGGTTTATGGTCAGGTGCAGCATCCAGGGTCAGGGAGCGAATGACAGTTTCACAGACAAACTGAGTCCCACTCATATCTTCCTCCCCTTCCTCCTGGTTCAGTGGATGTTCAGCTTTCACTTTCACTGCACAGGGATCTGCAGGAAAGCAGGCTTCTGTCACCGCTTTGAGAGGGAAACAGGAATTATTTGAAGAGCACAGGAAGGAAATAAGGATTTTTTTTTTAGGCTAGGCAAGGCTAGTATTGACTCCAGGTGTTCATTCTTTTTAAAAAGAATGGAATACAGAATTCTCTAGAAATCACTGGATTTGGCACTCCAGCATGTGACAGAACTGTGGGAGGAATAATTTCTCTCTGGACACTGAACTTGCATGAGAAGTAAGGGGGCCTCACCTGGAGTGTGTGAGTAGAATCTAGTATACAAAGAGCAAACTTACCTGTCCTAACAGTAGCACAAATCAAGATGAGCATTTCTATCTTTGAATTCTACACATAATATGCTCCAACCTCTACAGAGTACCATCAGACTACAGGTTTCTAAGCCAAACAACTTGGTTTTCTTTTCCAGAGAAGAGAAAGACAGGACTTGGAATTCTTTGTAGCATGGAAGTGACAAGATCCTCATTCTCTCACCCCCAAGCTCCCCACTGCTGCTTACCAGGCACTGGTTTAAATCCACTCCCTTCATTCTCCTCCTCTATCTGACCCAAGCCAGGTTTCTCCAGCAAGGGGTTATCATGTGGCAAAGGGGACATGCAGGGAGTCATGTCTGAAAAGAAAAAGCAGCAAAGATAATTGGCATTAAAGGAGTTGGAACTTTCCTTCCTCCAGGAAGCAACCTTCTAAGAAGTTATCCTTTAAGGGATAGACTTCCAAGACTGAAGAAAGCCTAATTATCTTACAAGATAATTTGTGAAATAAACAACTAGAGCTTTCCATGACACTGCCACTGGTGGAATAAAGAAAAGGGCAGCCTTCTTCATGGTCTGGAATCTCATGGTCTGGGGGATGAGAAGCTGAGAAGCCACCAAGAGTGAAAACCACCAAGGACACAAAGCACTCTTAAATATTTCCTCTAACTGCAGCAAGAATCAAAATGAAGAGACAGGAGAGCTGGGAAGACACTCCAGCCTGAAGAGCAAAGAAGCCTTTTGCACAGCTAAGTTGAGCTTTTTATGGGTTACACAGTTCACAGAATCATAGAATGGCATGGGCTGGAAGGGACCCCAAGGGTCACAGAGCTCCAACCCCCTGCCACAGGCAGGGACACCAACCTCAGGCCTGGAGCTACACAAGGTTGCCCAGGGCCCCATCCAACCTGGCCTGGAACACCCCCAGGGATAGGGCAAAGGCAGAACACTAGAGACAGCACCTGCTATGAGAGGAACCTTACCAACAGGAGTATTGTGTGGCACTCGCTCCAGCTCCTGCACAATATTGATGTCCAACAGCTCAAAGGACAGTAAATCCTGCAGACAGAAACACCACAGAGTTTCCATCAGACCCTGAAACAGAACCTTGTGCTGCATTTCTCAGCATCACATCCCATGAACTTACAAATAAGCCTGCTCCATTTTGCAAGGAGGGAGTTCAGTCCTCCTCAAAACCAGGTAGGGAGGCTCTTCAGAGGGATCTGAGCAGGCTGGGCCCATGGGCTGAGACCAACAGGATGAGGTTTAACAAGGCCAAGGGCAGAGTGCTGCACATGGGACAGAACAACCCCCTGCAGAGCTACAGGCTGGGGGAGACTGGCTGGAGAGCTGTCAGGCAGAGAAGGACCTGGGGGTGTTGGGTGACTGCAGGCTGAAGATGAGCCAGCAGTGAGCCCAGGGGCCAGGAAGGCCAATGGCATCCTGGCTTGTGTCAGCAATAGTGTGGCCAGTAGGTCTGGGGAGGGGATTGTGCCCCTGGACTGGGCACTGGGGAGGCTGCACCTCGAGTGTTGGGTCCAGTTCTGGGCTCCTCAGCATCAGAAGGACATTGAGGTCCTGGAGCGAGTCCAGAGAAGGGCAACCAGGCTGGGGAAGGGGCTGGAGGGCAAATCCTCTGAGGAGCAGCTGGGGGAGCTGGGGGTGTTGAGCCTGGAGAAGAGGAGGCTGAGGGGAGACCTTCTCCCCACCTCCCCTGCCCTGCCAGGAGGGTGCAGAGAGGTGGGGGATGGTCTCTTCAGCCAGGGGACAGGAGATGGGACAAGGGGCAATGGGCTCAAGCTGCCCCAGGGCAGGGTCAGAGCAGATGGGAAGGAAAAGTTCTTCCCTGGCAGAGTTGTGGGGCTGTGGCCCAGGCTGCCCAGGGAGGGGCTGAGTCACCTTCCCTGGGGGTGTTTAAAAAAGGGGAGATGAGGTGCTCAGGGATCTGGTTTAGCACAGGATGGGAATGGTTGGACTGGATCATCTTAAAGGTCTTTTCCAACCCTGTGATTCTGTGGTAACACAGACCCATGTCACAGAACATGGTACACAAATCAGGGCAGCAGGAGGCAAGAGCAGTGTTCCCTTGTTGGGGGCCCAAAACTCAACCCCAAGAGCCTTCACTGGGAGGATCAGTTTGTCCTGCAGGTACCTTCTGTGCAGTTACAGTCCCCAGCACTAATCCCACTGTATGAAATGCAACTCTTCCTGAAAACACACTGGCTCTTTGAGAGCTCAGCAGCTTTTTATTCTTGGGGGTTTCCATGTACCTAGCTATCAAAGCTAAGCAGGTTTGGTTTCTCTACCTGAATGGCAGCACTTTACCTGTGCAGTGAGGAGGTCCACAGATGGGATATAAAATTCTCTCTCACTTGGCAGATTTTTGACCTTCAAAGGAATGTTTGGCAGAGGTATTTCACCCTGCTCCATGATTTCACCCATCAGCTGAGCACCTGCTTCTGCCTTTAAGGAAGTATCCTGCAAAAGCAAAGTCACAGAATCCCCTTAGGCAGTAAATAAAACAATTAGATGAAGTGTAAAGGTTGAATATTGGGTCTAAGAACATAGAATAGAGATTTAATTCAGCTTGGTTTAGAGACAAAAGGACCTAACAAAGAGAAGCCCTGCAGCATTTCAGTTCACAGAACTAGACAAACAGCTGCAAAGAACTAATACATAACTAATAACCAATCTCATGCTTGTCAAAGAGCACTTCAGAACTCAGAAATGCAATAAAAGTTGTGTTACTTGTCTAGTAAAAATAAAAATTAGAAGCAAACAACTAAATAAATCCCCTGAAAATCAAAATAGTGAAGGACACTATGCCAGTGCCCCTAACAATATTGATCATTCCTCCTACTGTGTGATTCAGACCCATCCCAAACCAGGAGTCACTTGCCTGTTTCATCCTGGGAGCTTTATCCTTCTGACAGAAGTCAGAATCCTTCCAATTGCTTTCTAGATAGTCAGTAGCAGCAGAGGGATCCACAACAATACTGCACCAGATCCTGGGCCCAAACTGTTCCCCTCTGTGTGACAGTCTCCAGTGAGAGGTGTAAGTTCCTTCTATATTAGGAGCCACAAACTCAACTGAAACAGTTCCTACTTGTCCTGATGGAAGGGATGGCACTACCACATCCTTTTTTTCAGAAGATGCCAAAGTCAGGTTTCCCCACATAAGTTTCAGCTGAAATACAAAGAAGGAAAAGCACAGGTTATAGTCACAAGCTTCTCTGCAAGCTGTGGACTGTAAGGAATACTTAGAAGTTCCTCTGCTGGCAAGCCTCAAGGATACCAGGCATGGAGAAGAGCAGCTGCTGGTAACAATCTCACAGTAGTCACTATCACCAAAGACCTTTGTCTTTTAACATGAACTGGGTCACCCACACAAAAAAGGGTTCCCAAGCTAGAAGAGCAACATGCCTGTTGTAAACAAGGTTGAACTGTAACATAACAGCACTGGAAGGCATGTGCAGTGACATTAATCTTGACTTCTCCAATAGCCTGCAGTTGTCAAGAGTACTTGGACTCTTATTGTCCCCAGAATCCCCCTAAGTAACAGGCCAAATGAAATGCTGAATGGGCTCTGACAAAAAATTCACATCCCTAATGCATTAAATATTACTGAATCACAGGGTTGTAGGGGCTGGAAGGGACCCCCAGAGCCCACGGGGTCCAACCCCCTGCCAAAGCAGGGTCCCTAGGACAGGGCACACAGGTCGGTGTCCAGACGGGGCTGGAATCTCTCCAGAGAAGGAGACTCCACACCCCCTGGGCAGCCTGTCCCAGGGCTCCCTCACCCTCACTGGGGAAAAGTTCTTCCCCAGGTTGCTGTGGAACTTCCTGTGCTCCAACTTGCAGCCATTGCCCCTTGTCCTGTCCCCACAGACACTGAAAAGGGGCTGGCCATTCCCCCTGCATCCCATCCTTCAGATATTGATCAACATTCATAAGGTCCCCCCTGAGTCTTCTTCTCTCCAGGCTGAACAGCCCCAGCTCTCTCAGCCTTTCCTCCCAGGGGAGATGCTCCAGGCCCTTCAGCATCTCCTCAGCCTCCTCTGGACTCTCTCCAGGAGATCCCTGGCTGTTTGATCCCAGGGAGCCCAGCACTGGACACAACACTCCAGCTGGGGCCTGAGCAGGGCAGAGCAGAGGGGGAGGATCCCCTCCTGGGACCTGCTGCCCACACTCCTCCTGATGCCCCCAGGATCCCATTGTCTCTCTCAGCCCCAGGACACACTGCTGCCTCATGGCCACCCTGTCACCCACCAGCACCCCCAGGTC
The DNA here is from genome assembly GCA_022605575.1 of Laterallus jamaicensis coturniculus. Lineage (NCBI taxonomy): Eukaryota > Metazoa > Chordata > Aves > Gruiformes > Rallidae > Laterallus > Laterallus jamaicensis. The sequence continues at coordinate 4,308,179 of JAKCOX010000030.1, read as the reverse complement.
CTTCTCCACACAGCTCCTCTCCAGCAGCTCCCCCCCAGCCTGTCCTGATTCCAGCAGTTATTCCTCCCCAGAACCTTACAGAAGCACTGCTGTGTGTAAAAGTGGCAGCAAACAGGGTGTATCACCTTTGTGTCTGAGCTCCACTCCACGTTGCCAGTGTTCTTCATTCTCCAGTGCTTGACAAACTTGGTTCCTGGTTGCAAGTGGGTCCCATCTGGCAAATTCTCATCCACAAATACTGCACTGAGTGTTGGGACAACAGCTGGGAAGGGTTCAGTAGGACTCCTGGGTTTGGGGGAAAGGGGAACAAACAGAAACACCAAAACTGAAGAAGTCATTTCACTGGTTTTATCTCTAGAAGCATTTCTAGATTCTAACATTTTAGCTACTGTTTACAGCATAAGCTAAAACCATCACAGCTTGCTTTCCTCTCCTTAAGGCAAAAAAGAAATACCTCACACTCAGACTGCCTCATTTGGAAGAATAAAGAATTACAGAACAGATTTAACAGAGAAAAGTTCACCAGTCTTCATTTGGTTTAGTCTGGCAGCAGTTTGAGCTATGGATTCTATTAGGGAATGAAGTCATTACCTTTACCTTGTTGAATCTTTCTCTTTTACCTTTATCTTGTTGAATCACAAAGACATGCTATAGTCTAAGTGCCAGTGTCTTTTTAAGCAGGATTTTTCAGCAAGATCCTACAGTTGTGGGGTTTTTTTTTAATGAAAGGGGCTCAAAAATATATTTAATCCAAATCTTTACTGTTCATTTGGGCACAGAAAGGAGGGTAATGAAGCAGCTCATATGCATGTCAAATTAAAAAGGTCTAAATTCAGGCCTAAATTAGCATGGGTTTTGTTGCTGTCATGTGCCTGTTCAGCAAAAATGAAGCAGAGAGCTGTTTAAAGCTCCCCACAAGTGTGAGTGATTAATGTTCATTTGACTTTTAAATGCCCTAAATAGAAGGGATGAATTAAAGAAACTAGGGCAGTAGTTTACATTACATGGACTATACACCTGGACACTCACAAAGCCACAGGGCCCAGTAGATGCCCAGTGCAGCCCAGACAGGCTGCTGTTTCATCAGGCTCAGCCTAAAATGACATTAAAAAGAAGAGAGCACTGACACAAGCACACAGAACTGACCTGGCTTAGTGCAGACAGCCCAGCAGCAACACAGAGACTTTGGAAAAGAGGCAGTAACACTGATTCATGCTGTGTGCACAGATATGCAATCCCAGGCACTCCCCTTCCTCCCAAACCTAGGCAAGTCTGTATGTTTCTGCTAAGAACCATCAGTTGGCCTTTTTTCTTCTCCTGCTGCCTCCCAAACACACACAACCAACACACTCCACATGGAAAATTCCATTTAGGCACAATTCTCACAGGGTCTAGCAACCAGCAATGCTTTAAGTGAGCCATTTCATAACCTTCCTCACTTTAGCTTCATCTAAGCATGAAAGGACAAACAGCACAACTAAGAAATGCTCAGCTACCATCTCTTACAGGGTAGGATTAGGCTGGAGACTCTCAGGTTTCAGAGCAGGTGAGCTGCTAGTTTCCAACACGTGCACAGAGTTCCACAGGTGGATTTTCCTGTGCAACTTCAGCTGCTTTTTGAGCTCTCTGACCTCTGCCTTGCGCTGCTTCTTCTCAGCTCGTAACCTTTGCTTCTCTGCCTTCAGGAACCTTTTGTCCATTTGTTTCTGGAGCCTGCAGAGAGAAGAAACCACCTTGTTACACTACATCATACTGATTAGAATTGAATCACAGCATCCCCAAGTTGGAAAAGACCTTTAAGTCCAACCATTCCCATCCTGAGCTAAACCAGATCCCTGAGCACCTCATCTCCCCTCTGTTAAACACCCCCAGGGAAGGAGACTCAGCCCCTCCCTGGGCAGCCTGGGCCACAGCCCCACAACTCTGCCAGGGAAGAACTTTGCCCCTCCATCTGCTCTGACCCTGCCCTGGGGCAGCTTGAGCCCATTGCCCCTTGTCCCATCTCCTGTCCCCTGGCTGAAGAGACCATCCCCCACCTCTCTGCACCCTCCTGGCAGGGCAGGGGAGGTGGGGAGAAGGGCTCCCCTCAGCCTCCTCTTCTCCAGGCTCAACACCCCCAGCTCCCACAGTCTCTCCTCAGAGGATTTGCCCTCCAGCCCCTTCCCCAGCCTGGGGGAATATCTAATCTGAACTAACATCTAATCTGAACCTAATATCCTACCATCTAATCTGTTGAGCTTTAGTCAACACAGCCTTAGTCACAAATGGGACACTTCAGGAAATGTCTCTTGCTTCTGGAGTGGATACCAGGTGAGTTTTTACAAGAACACCTCCAGAGCTGCTCAGTAAGGAACAGCCTCAGTGAAAGAGCAAACTTAAAGGCAAGTTAGAGAGTACTCAAAACACAAGGTTGCTACCTACCTAAGACACAATTCTGTCTCCTACTTTGTTATTAAAAATGCTGCAGGACTTGTGACTTAGGCAATTTCATAGAATCATAGAATGGCAAGGGTTGGAAGGGACCCCAAGGGTCACAGAGCTCCAACCCACTGCCACAGGCAGGGACACCAACCTCAGGCCTGGAGCTACACAAGGTTGCCCAGGGCCCCATCCAACCTGGCCTTGAACACCCCCAGGGACGGGGCACCCACCCCCTCTCTGGGCAGCCTGTTCCAGCCCCTCACCACTCTCTCTGCAAAGAACTTCCCCCCAAGATCTCCTCTCCCCCTTCCCTCCTCCAGCTTCACTCCATCCCCCTTGTCCTGCCAGTCTCTGCCCTTGAACAAGCTGATTCCCCTCCTGTTCCTCTGCTCCCTTCAGGCACTGGCAGGCTGCAATGAGGTCCCCCCACAGCCTTCTCTGCTCCAGGCTGAAAAGACCCATGCATTTCTAAGCCCACAGCTTTTGTACTCCTCACAATAACAGTCTGAGTTCAATTTCCCACTTTGTTTTTAATCACCAAATCCAAAATAAAAAGCTGAACATCAACCCCAAGCCAGGTGTTTGCACTGTGCTGGCAGGATAAGCTTGTCAGGAGGCACCAGTTACCTCACTTGCTCCAGAGTAGCAGGCAGGCGAGGGGGGAACTCGGCCAGGCTGCAGCTCTCAGCAGGACACAGCACCGGCCGCCGCAGCTTCAGCAGGACGTGGTTGGGGTCGTGAGCGTATGATCCTGCTTCACACTGCTCACAGATGTTGTATGCTGGGCAAAGGCTGCAAAGGAGAAAGGGCAGAGTGCTGGTAAGGGGCAGACACACAATTAATACACTAGAAACATAGCAAAGGGTAATGGATCCTTCCACTGCTGCCATACTGCCATGGCCAGCAGGGCTGGAGGGCAAGAGAAGTCGATTCTCTCGCTTCTACATCAGGATTTGGAGCCACCTGGGATACATGGAATATGGAATGGCATGGGTTGGGAGGGACTCCAAGGGCCACAGAGCTCCAAGCCCCCTGACAGGTTTGAGCAGCTCCTGCTCAAAGAGGAGGTGAGGGGGGGCTTGCTCCCTGTGCTGCAGAGGGGATCTTTACTGCAGCTGCTAGCAGAGCCTCGTGGTCAGTGTGCATGGTGAATGAGTGTGAGGCTTGCTCTGAAAGGAGACTGAGCTGGCACATCCCCTTCAGGTGTAGGGGGCAAAGGAAGGAGAAGAGGGCAGCTGGGAGTCCCAGAGCAGACTCTGTTCTGCTCCAGCTGTGCAGCCATCTCCCTCATTCCTCCCTGTGTGGGGAGTCAGAGCAGAGCAAGCTCTTCAGCCTGCTCTCCCTGCCTTGGTCCTTACTGCTCAGGTTCCTTCCCTTCACTGGAAGCTCAGCTTGTTGCCTTCCTTCCCTGCAAGGAGCAGCAGCTCCCTGCTTGCAGGCCTGATCATCATCATAGAATGGCATGGATTGGAAGGGACCCCAAGGGTCACAGAGCTCCAACCCCCTGCCACAGGCAGGGACACCAACCTCAGGCCTGGAGCTACACAAGGTTGCCCAGGGCCCCATCCAACCTGGCCTGGAACACCGCCAGGGACGGGGCACCCACCCCCTCTCTGGGCAGCCTGTTCCAGCCCCTCACCACTCTCTCTGCACAGAACTTCCCCCCAATCTCTCCTCTCACCCTTCCCTCCTCCAGCTTCACTCCATCCCCCTTGTCCTGCCAGTCTCTGCCCTTGAACAAGCTGATTCCCCTCCTGTTCCTCTGCTCCCTTCAGGCACTGGCAGGCTGCAATGAGGTCCCCCCACAGCCTTCTCTTCTCCAGGCTGACCAATGTCTCTGGCAAAACTGCCCCACAGTTCTCACATTCTTCCTGAATACACACTGTAAAAACCTTGCTGCTTCCTTTAGCAAAGGTCATTAACAACTGTTGCTATAAAGGAGAAAACATTCTACCTTAAATACCTGCCAGAAACAGCATCATACTCTGCATCTTAGAACGCTCTGGGATGGAAGGGACCTTAAAGATCCTCCCCATCCAGGTTTGTCTCATGGGACTCTATCAAGCACATCCCTGAAGAGGCCAAAGCTGACTCCTAAATGCAGGGTAGTGAGCTTGCTCTGCACCTTCCTCCCTGCCCCAAGGATTTCAGGCTCCACCATTTCAACATCACTGCAACCCAGGCTGCCTCTGTGCTTCACATCCCAACAACTCCTCCTTGCTGGTGAGGAGGTCCAGCCAGGCACCTCTCCTCACTGGCTTCTTATCACTTGGAGAAGAAAGTTGTCATTGGTGCCTTTCAGGAACCTCCTGGATTGCTTATGCCTTGCTGTGCTGTCCCTCCTAGAGACACTGGGGTGGTTGAAGCTCCCCACTGAGGGCCTGAGCTTGTGAACATGAGGCTGCTCCCATCTGCCTACAAAGGGCCTCACCCACTTGGTTTTCCTGGTCATGCTGCCTGTAGCAGACCCCACTACAGTGTCTCCTGCCCATGCTGTCGCCCTTTAATCCTGACCTATAAGCTCTCTGTCTGCTCCTCATCCATCCCTAGCAAGCTCCATACAGTGCCTATGAAAACACAGAGGATTACTTATGCAAATACAGAGGATAAGTCACCTAAAGTATTCAGGGATGCCAAGCAGATTGCTCCTGCAGGAACAGGACTGGTAAAAAAACCATCCAGAGAAAACTCCTATTTGCATTGCATTCACTGCTGCTGCCCAGTCCTAAAACTTAGAGAGCAAGTGCCCCAATCAAAGAAAAACATCACATTTGACACCTCACTTAAGACACTCATCAAAACCTGTTTCATATTATTAAATTGACAACAGTAAGATGATTACAGGAAAGCATCACCTGCTTTAGTCTCATTGACTTCCAGAACTAAATAAAGAACTGTTACAGACTGGTGGTTATAAATTCTGGGGGGTTTGTTTCATTTGCTAAACAAAACATTTGCCTTTATTAATACTTCACATTACACACAAAAAAGGTAAAGGGGTTTTGAGAATACAGCAAGTCTTATAAAGCTGTCTCACTGTAACAAGCATGTTTGCTCAGAATTCATCTTGCTTTCATGTGGATAAGGTCAAGGCACAGAGTCACAGGGGTTGGAAGGGACCCCCAGAGCCCATGGGGTCCCACCCCCTGCCAAAGCAGGGTCCCTAGGACAGGGCACACAGGTCAGTGTCCAGATGGGGCTGGAATCTCTCCAGAGCAGGAGACTCCACACCCCCTGGGCAGCCTGTCCCAGGGCTCCCTCACCCTCACTGGGCAAAAGTTCTTCCCCAGGGTGCTGTGGAACTTCCTGTGCTCCAACTTGCAGCCATTGCCCCTTGTCCTGTCCCCACAGACACTGAAAAGGGGCTGGCCATTCCCCCTGCATCCCATCCTTCAGATATTGATAAACATTCATAAGGTCCCCCCTGAGTCTTCTTCTCTCCACGCTGAACAGCCCCAGCTCTCTCAGCCTTTCCTCCCAGGGGAGATGCTCCAGGCCCTTCAGCATCTCCTCAGCCTCCTCTGGACTCTCTCCAGGAGATCCCTGGCTGTTTGATCCCAGGGAGCCCAGCACTGGACACAACACTCCAGCTGGGGCCTGAGCAGGGCAGAGCAGAGGGGGAGGATCCCCTCCTGGGACCTGCTGCCCACACTCCTCCTGATGCCCCCAGGATCCCATTGTCTCTCTCAGCCCCAGGGCACACTGCTGGCTCATGGCCACCCTGTCACCCACCAGCACCCCCAGGTCCTTCTCCACACAGCTCCTCTCCAGCAGCTACCCCCCAGCCTGTCCTGATACATGCAGTATCATGCTACAGATCAGGAACCTGGAAGTCTGCAGCACCAGGGAAGTGTCTCAGACTCATTCCTGTGCCCTACATTCAGGGTTCCCCCCTCTCCCATCTCTCCTCATGTTCTACCTACCTGCACTGGTAGCGCACTCCAACAATTCGGGCCTGGCAGTTGCAGCAGGAGATCAGCCAGTCACACTGGTCACTGCTCTCTGGAGTTGGAGGTGCTGCTGTCAGAGAGCTCTCAGAAAAATCTGGAGGTTGGTTGTGATGAACAAGCTTCTCATATAACTTCTGCTCCAGTTTCTCAACAGTTTCCTTCACTACTTGTTCCCTGAACTGAAAAAAAGTCACAGTCATGTATGAGACTCACCCAGGCAGCTTCCAAAGTTGCATCCCAGCATCCCAGTTCTCCCAATCCCTAAATCCTAAAGCAGCTCAGAATCCACTGCCCATCCTCTCAGCACATTCCATATGAAATTTAAACAAGGAATGCATTCTTCAAAGAGGATTTGTATTTCAGAAGATGGTTTACCAAGGCACATTCAGGTCTTCATGTTACTACTGTTCCATCACCTTGCACACAGGGAAGGAAACTCATCTGATACCATGAGCACAAGTCCCAACAAAACCCTCTGGAGTCTCTATCATTTAAAAGTCTCAATTTTGTCCACTAGGAATGTTTTAAATACAATCATGAAGTTGTTCTACCTCTAGTTTGTATGAAGAGGTGGAAAAGGGAAGGAGAGGTTAGGAAAAAAGCCCTTCAAGATCAATGCAAATGCTGTTGTCCCACTGTACCTTTTAGTTTCAAAAGCTCAGCAGCTAATTGATTCTCAGCAGTCACATCTAACTGCTTCACAGGGATGGTTATTAGCTGTTCAAAACAAGTTAACACCCACATCTTAATCTACAGGTTATACTCCTTGGCCTCCTGAAAGTATTTACTTAACTGAACAATCAAGAAAAGCAAGGTCACAATCCTGCTTCACATCCCAGGAAACCCTAACAATCACCCTACAGGAACTGGTCAAACAGGAGCTTCCAACAGCAACACCATGCTTCATGCTCTCTCTCCTGAGTGCACTGAGTTCCCTATGAGTATCTGGAGTGCAAGGAGGAATTCAGCATGGGAGCTACTTAAAACTACACACAGAGCAACTGACTGCATAAACCAAATAAGCCACTACTGAGAAGAAGTGGCATTTAGCAAACTTGGTTTTTCATTAAGATAAAACCTACACTGTGCAGTCACAGTTAGATATCTACTTTCCATTTACCACCACAAAAGCAAAGCAATTAGATGCCTAAATGGCCTTTAAAATCCTGGTCACAAATACCAAGAGCAAGTGTGATCACATGCACAGAGCTGGGCATAGAATCCCAAACTGGGCTGGGTTGGAAGGGACCCCAAGGGTCACAGAGCTCCAACCCCCTGCCACAGGCAGGGACACCAACCTCAGGCCTGGAGCTACACAAGGTTGCCCAGGGCCCCATCCAACCTGGCCTTGAACACCGCCAGGGGTGGGGCACCCACCCCCTCTCTGGGCAGCCTGTTCCAGCCCCTCACCACTCTCTCTGCAAAGAACTTCCCCCCAATCTCTCCTCTCCCCCTTCCCTCCTCCAGCTTCACTCCATCCCCCTTGTCCTGTCAGTCTCTGCCCTTGAACAAGCTGATTCCCCTCCTGTTCCTCTGCTCCCTTCAGGCACTGGCAGGCTGCAATGAGGTCCCCCCACAGCCTTCTCTTCTCCAGGCTGACCCAGCCCAGCTCCCTCAGCCTCTCTCCAGAGGGGAGCTGCTCCAGCCCTCTCAGCATCTCCGTGGCTCCTCTGACCCCTCTCCAACAGCCCCACATCTCTCTTGTCCTGGGGCCCAGCTCTGGACACAGGATCCAGCTGGGGCCTCCCCAGGGCAGAGCAGAGAGGGACAATCCCCTCCCTGTCCCTGCTGCCACCCCTCTGCTGATGGAGCCCAGGATCCCATTTCCCTTCCCAGCTGCACCAGCACACTGCTGGCTCATGGGGAGTTTCTCATCCCCCATGACACCCAGGCCCTTCTCACAGGGCTGCTCCCCAGGAGCTGTTCCCCCAGCCTGTGTCTGTGTCTATCATCCACCCACAACCTCTCAACATATTCCTCTAAGAACATTAAAACTGAGCAGCAAACACACTTACTGTTTCCAAGTAGCTAGTAAACCATTCTGGAGGATTTTCAATAGTTCTTCCAGTTCTACTGGGATTTAAATTTTGCTGGGAAAACAAACAAACAAACAGCACAAGAAAACAAATTGAAATCACACACCAGAGAAGTCATAAGCCTTAAATATGCAAAGCTGAGGAAATCCTTCATACAGCATGTCAGCCACTTTCCAAAGTGTCCTTAGCAAAAAAAAGGATATTTTAAGTTTCTCAGAGAATAGTGAGGAAACAACAGAAGGAAGCCACTGGCATTTTCCTGAAAGATTTCTGCCTTATTAGCATTTTAGTGTAATTAAAGAAAGCCAAAGAAATTAAATCAAAGCTAAGTTACCAGGCAGCAATCAAGACTTTGTGAGAACAAGTGCTTTTTAAAAAAATCAAAATACTTAGGAATGGTCAACATGAAAGCATCTGTATTTCTAAATGCAGCATCAAAACATCCTCTTGAAGAAACTCCAACAATTGTGGCAGTTTCAGGGGGTGCAGTTAGCTGGAAGTGAAGACCAACTTCTGAACTCAACAGCTTTTATGCAGGAATAAAGGTGACAATCAGTCTCTACAGTGAATGACATGTATCAAGATAGAATCCAGGTCTGTATCCTACCTGAACTGCCAGCTCCTTTCCATTTTTTAAGTCCCCCTCTAACCCCTGAGCCAGCATGGCAAAGGGTGGATGAGGTTTCTTCTTATCTTTAAGGAGCAGCAACTTTTCTGTCATGGTTTTTTCATGTAGTTGTAAAGAAGAATGGGAAGTTTCTTTCAGAGATGCCTTTTCTTCATACACATTCATCTGAAGCTCATTGCCTTGTTTAACTGCAATCTAAAACAACAGATAGATCATCTTTACTCCATGAACAACCAAACTACAAAGCCCTGTGGAAACTCAGCACTACCCTGGAGAGGCTGGGGAAAGGCTGATACAAACACTGAAGCTGAGTGAAACACCCAAAGTACCATGAACTGACAGGGCCATAAACTGCCTTCCTTCAAAGTTACCAGTATGCTGATCAAAAAGCTTATTATAAGCAAAAAGTTTATTATTATTATTTATTATTTTATTATTCAGCTATCCTGCAGGGTTTTTTTTTTCTAGGGTAAAGCTGTTACAGCCTATGGAGGATGAGTTTTAAAGGGATCCCAGCATGGGATTGCTGTTAGAGGAAGTATTTCACCACTGAATTGGCTGCTCAGGGCCCTGAACCACAACTGCCTATTCAACTCATCTATACAAATCAGGATTAGCCTGGATGGGGAAGAAAAAAGCCCAATGAGTGCAGAAAGGCAGGAAACTGAGCTGTTCTCCCTGCCCTGGGCCAGGTAAGGCTTTTATTTCCCCCCTCAGCTACATCAATTTTAATTGGAGAAGCATGAATATGGAAAAAAAAACCCAAACTCAAAGAGAGTGTTTACCTTCAGAGCTTCTTCATATTCCTCTAAAGAAAAAGGGAAAGAAATGTGAATTTTCCCCATTTAAACAACAGAAGTAAGTTTAATACAGTGCTCAGGGATCCTTACATCAAGGAGCATCTCCCATAACTTCTCTAAATTCTTTTCAAATAGTGCTACTGAAGGAAGAAGTTGTATACACAGCAACAAGCAGACACATTCCCACAGCTGAGAGACTTCATATTCCAGTAATTCAGTCAGTCTGAGAGATTTCATATTCTATTAATTAAGTAATTTCTAATTTGTTCCTATGGATCAAAAGCTCTTTCCTTTTTGGAAGAATTTGATACCCAACCACACACAAGATCCAGACATCAAAAGGCTCTCAACTCCTCTAAAAAGATGTACAACAAGCTGGGGTGTCTCTACTGATTGTAAAGCAGCAGCTCACCTTTGCTGTTCACAGAGACCTGCAAAGAGAAAGAACAGTGAGTTAGAGCCACCCATGGACTGTTGTGATTCTCTTAAAATCACAGACTCACAGGGGTTGGAAGGGGCCTCCAGAGCCCATGGGGTCCAACCCCCTGCCAAAGCAGGGTCCCTAGGACAGGGCACACAGGTCGGTGTCCAGACGGGGCTGGAATCTCTCCAGAGCAGGAGACTCCACACCCCCTGGGCAGCCTGTCCCAGGGCTCCCTCACCCTCCCTGGGGAAAAGTTCTTCCCCAGGTTGCTGTGGAACTCCCTGTGCTCCAACTTGCAGCCATTGCCCCTTGTCCTGTCCCCACAGACACTGAAAAGGGGCTGGCCATTCCCCCTGCATCCCATCCTTCAGATATTGATAAACATTCATAAGGTCCCCCCTGAGTCTTCTTCTCTCCAGGCTGAACAGCCCCAGCTCTCTCAGCCTTTCCTCCCAGGGGAGATGCTCCAGGCCCTTCAGCATCTCCTCAGCCTCCTCTGGACTCTCTCCAGGAGATCCCTGGCTGGTTGATCCCAGGGAGCCCAGCACTGGACACAACACTCCAGCTGGGGCCTGAGCAGGGCAGAGCAGAGGGGGAGGATCCCCTCCTGTGACCTGCTGCCCACACTCCTCCTGATGCCCCCAGGATCCCATTGTCTCTCTCAGCCCCAGGGCACACTGCTGGCTCATGGCCACCCTGTCACCCACCAGCACCCCCAGGTCCTTCTCCACAGAGCTCTTTTCCAACAGCTCCCCCCCAGCCTGTCCTGATACAGTCAGTTATTCCTCCCCAGGGAGAACAAGCTTTCAAAATAAACATCTTTTTGTTCAGTTTCTAAACTACCATTCCCTCAGCCAGTTGTTATTGCTGCCCTGTTTAACCATTAATCAGTGCTGTGGTGCTGTGGAGCAGCCCATGGCCTTGCTGCAGCTTGCACAATAAGCAAGGCTTTACTGGACGCCCCAGAACAAACCTGGTCTCATCTACTGGAAGTGCCACCAGCACCAGCTGGGTTCACTACACAGGCACAGAAGTTGCTTTAATGCCCAACATGAACCACAGAACTGTTCTGTCCTGGAGGATGGTGGCCCTGTCTGTGGCAGGGGGGGTGGAGCCCTGTGACCCTGGGGGGGTTGGAGCTCTGTGACCCCTGGGGGGGCGTAGCCTCGTGGCCCTTGGAGGGGGGTTGGAGCCCCGTGACCCTTGGGGGAGGGGGGGGGGGGGGGGGGGGGGGGGTGTTGCAGCCCTGTGGCCCTGGGGGGGATTGGAGCCCTGTGACCCTTGGGGGGGGTGGGGGGTGGCAGCCCTGTGACCCTTGGTGGGGGGTGGGGGGGTGGCAGCCCTGTGACCCTTGGGGGGGGTGGCAGCCCTGTGACCCTTGGGGGGAGGGGGGGTTTGCAGCCCTGTGACCCGGGGGGGGGGGGGGGCGTGGAGCCCTGTGACCCTTGGGGGGGGGGGGGTGAGGGGGTTGCAGCCCTGTGACCCTTGGGGGGGGGGGGGGCGTGGGGCCCCGTGACCCTTGGGGGGGGGGGGTTGCAGCCCTGTGACCCTTGGGGGGGGGGGGGGTGGCAGCCCTGTGACCCTTGGGGTCCCTTCCAACCCAGCCCAGTGAGAGCTACAAGCCAAGCCCAGCTCCTCCAAGGGTTTATTTATCAACTTTGCACAGAGATCACACAGACAAGCAGCTATTTACTAAATCCCCCAGGGCACCATTCTGACCAGTGTTTCCCCATTACCCTTTGACAATGATCTCTAACAGATGCAGCTATAGATTTCTATAGATATATATGCTGGAAAATAAAAGGGGAAATCCTTCAGTGCAACATTGCTGGAAGCATTTTGACATTTCCCCTTGAGGAAAAAGTAAAAACAATTAAAAAAGCCAAAGGTTCCCCACTGCTGGAGTTTGGCAAAGGCACAAAGGACACAGTGGAACAGAAATGGCAAGAGTTCTGTTTGGTTTGAGAACTCATTCTGTACCAAATCTCTAGATAAACAGACAGAACAGGAGGAGGTGAGGTTATGCCAAGCAGGAAGTTACTCAACAAGGACAACTAGAAGTAACCAATTTGTTTTCTGAGTCACTAATCTGCTTGGAGATTAGAGCATTTGCATAAAACAAGCAGAGGATTTGAGTACACCAGATCACTGCAGTAAACATGCTAATGACAGGGGACCTACATTTTTCAGAGGAAGGAGATGGAAGAGAGGGCTTTACCATGGCTGCAAACACACCTACAACCACCCCATCCTGATAAAGGGAAAAATAAGAGTCCCCCAACACACACACACCCCTCCCTCAGAGCACATCACCCCATATAGGGTGGGGAAAAGAAAGACAGCAGCTTCTAAAAAATCTTATTTAAAAATAAGTTTGCTACATTCAGAGAGAAACCACAGGAGTAACAGCTGCTTTCTAATCAGAGGGGCAAAAACATCACCTCTGATCAAACTAACAGGCATTCCTGAAGGGCTCCCACAACTTATTAACAGGCAGAAAGATCACAGAATAATCACAGAATGGCATGGGTTGGGAGGGACCCCAAGGGTCACAGAGCTCCAACCCCCTGCCACAGGCAGGGACACCAACCTCAGGCCTGGAGCTACACAAGGTTGCCCAGGGCCCCATCCAACCTGGCATTGAACACCCCCAGACACGGGGCACCCACCCCCTCTCTGGGCAGCCTGTCCCAGCCCCTCACCACTCTCTCTGCAAAGAACTTCCCCCCAATCTCTCCTCTCCCCCTTCCCTCCTCCAGCTTCACTCCATCCCCCTTGTCCTGCCAGTCTCTGCCCTTGAACAAGCTGATTCCCCTCCTGTTCCTCTGCTCCCTTCAGGCACTGGCAGGCTGCAATGAGGTCCCCCCACAGCCTTCTCTTCTCCAGGCTGACCCAGCCCAGCTCCCTCAGCCTCTCTCCAGAGGGGAGCTGCTCCAGCCCTCTGAGCATCTCCCTGGCTCCTCTGACCCCTCTCCAACAGCCCCACATCTCTCTTGTCCTGGGGCCCAGTTCTGGACACAGGATCCAGCTGGGGCCTCCCCAGGGCAGAGCAGAGAGGGACAATCCCCTCCCTGTCCCTGCTGCCACCCCTCTGCTGATGGAGCCCAGGATCCCATCACCTTCCCAGCTGCACCAGCACACTGCTGGCTCATGGGGAGTTTCTCCCCCCCCAAGGTTCACAGCAGTCATGTTTTGGTAGGGCTGGTGGGGGGGGTGTTTTACCTCATCATTCTCCTCATCAATGTATTTGATCTGAATATTGTCCAGGTCAAATGAAACTTTTACCTGGAAGGAAAGAGAACAGAAAAAGCACAATGAGACAGCACCCCAGGTACTTTCAGTTACCCATGAGCATTAATAGGGGACAATGTTTCAACCCTTCCACTCCTCCTAGCAGTTTCTCAGATGAAATAAACACTGTTTACAAAAACCCTTTATGGATTCAAAACACTCCCTTCCGTCTCCAGTGTCCTGCCTCCAACCTCTGCTGCCTTTCTGTAACCAAAAGGAAAAAAAAGAAGTTTAAGATTAGATATTAGAAAAATATTTATCTAGGAGGCTGAGGGGAGCCCTTCTCCCCACCTCCCCTGACCTGCAGGGAGGGTGCAGAGAGGTGGGGATGGTCTCTTCAGCCAGGGGACAGGAGATGGGACAATGGCACAGAAAACAGGGATACAACACATGGATGGTAATAAATCCAGAGGAAGCATCACTGCCTAACGAGAGGGGCAGAGCTCAGCCTGTGTCCTCAGGAGTGACATGCACAGCTCCTTGGGTACATGGTGCATCTGCAGGCTGAAGATGAGCCAGCAGTGAGCCCAGGGGCCAGGAAGGCCAATGGCATCCTGGCTGGTGTCAGCAATAGTGTGGCCAGTAGGTCTGGGAAGGGGATTGTGCCCCTGGACTGGGCACTGGGGAGGCTGCACCTCGAGTGCTGGGTCCAGTTCTGGGCTCCTCAGCATCAGAAGGACATTGAGGTCCTGGAGCGAGTCCAGAGAAGGGCAACCAGGCTGGGGAAGGGGCTGGAGGGCAAATCCTCTGAGGAGCAGCTGAGGGAGCTGGGGGTGTTGAGCCTGGAGAAGAGGAGGCTGAGGGGAGCCCTTCTCCCCACCTCCCCTGCCCTGCCAGGAGGGTGCAGAGAGGTGGGAGCTGGTCTCTTCAGCCAGGGGACAGGAGATGGGACAAGGGGCAATGGGCTCAAGCTGCCCCAGGGCAGGGTCAGAGCAGATGGGAGGGCAAAGTTCTTCCCTGGCAGAGTTGTGGGGCTGTGGCACAGGCTGCCCAGGGAGGGGCTGAGTCACCTTCCCTGGGGGTGTTTAACAGAGGGGAGATGAGGTGCTCAGGGATCTGGTTTAGCACAGGATGGGATTGGTTGGACTTGATGATCTTAAAGGTCTTTTCCAACCCGTGGATTCTGTGAAGTTCTGTCATGTTTCACCTTCCCAAGTTAATGTTTACACCAAAACATACCAACCTTTCCCTTGTCCCAGCACCAGCTCAGGGGTAATAAACTCAGACACTGAAAACACTGTAACATAGAAAGGCTGAAGGCAACAATCACCAAATGCTAACTTTGACATTAAAAAGCCCCAGAGTGACACCTCACAGAGGTGGGCAGAGTTTGGGTTGGTTTGGGGGTATATTACAGACCTATTTGTGTTTGGAGAAACTAGGATTAATTCAAGTCCTAAAAAGAGCCAAGTATCTCAGTGTCCTCCTCCCTGAACATGTAAGTCAGGTCTAGAGAGCAGAATTAGGACAAAACAAAGCTGAGCAGCTACTCTTCATGAACAGGCAGAGCTGTGCCCAGGAACAGTCTCTGAGGCTGAGGGAACATCTCCACAAGCTGGATTTTTCTCCACAGAAAATCTCTCTGACAAACTGCTAAACCTGAGCCATCCTGCTAAGCTGGACCTAACAGCAGCAGCCTCAGAACACAGCAGATGGCTGGGACTTGTTCAGCACCACAGGAGCAGAGCACCACAGCTCCACACACTCTGTCACAAAGGGGCTACAGGCAGGTCATGCCAGTGATATATCCCAAATTAACCTGGGGAGAGCAGCAAGACAATCCACTAAGCTTGTCAAGAATAAACTGTGCTGTGTGTCTGCACTGCCCAGGAGCCCAGACTGTTCCCCTACACCACAAGGTAGGGGCTGAAGTGAGGTCACACATTGAAATAAACACCAGAAGCTCTCACTACATTCAAACACAGGACATGGAATCATGGAATCCCAGCCTGGTCTGGGTTGGAAGGGACCCCAAGGGTCACAGAGCTCCAACCCCCTGCCACAGGCAGGGACACCAACCTCAGGCCTGGAGCTACACAAGGTTGCCCAGGGCCCCATCCAACCTGGCCTTGAACACCCCCAGGGACGGGCACCCACCCCCTCTCTGGGCAGCCTGTTCCAGCCCCTCACCACTCTCTCTGCAAAGAACTTCCCCCCAATCTCTCCTCTCACCCTTCCCTCCTCCAGCTTCACTCCATCCCCCTTATCCTGCCAGTCTCTGCCCTTGAACAAGCTGATTCCCCTGAACAGACACACTTCAACTGATGCTCCCTGAAACAGTCATTCCCACAACACCCTGCAGACACACAGACTGGTACAACCTCAGCTGGAGAAGCTGTGACAGAACACCACACCCTCACTGTCACATTTCCTGCCATTAAGGACAGCACCAGGCTTACATAGTGACCTATCTGCTTCCTGCTTTGATACCAGGAATGGTCTGACCAGCTCAGATGTTCCTTGTGTGCTCTGGCAGCGGGGAAGGGCGATGGGATCCTGGGCTCCATCAGAAGAGGGGTGGCAGCAGGGACAGGGAGGGGATTGTCCCTCTCTGCTCTGCCCTGGGGAGGCCCCAGATGGATCCTGTGTCCAGAGCTGGGCTCCAGGACAAGAAAGATGTGGGGCTGTTGGAGAGGGGTCAGAGGAGCCACAGAGATGCTCAGAGGGCTGGAGCAGCTCCCCTCTGGAGAGAGGCTGAGGGAGCTGGGCTGGGTCAGCCTGGAGAAGAGAAGGCTGTGGGGGGACCTCATTGCAGCCTGCCAGTGCCTGAAGGGAGCAGGGGAACAGGAGGGGAATCAGCTTGTTCAAGGGCAATGTATTGGTGAAAAACAAAACAAAAAGCAAATCCAAAACAAACTGAAAGTAAATTACTCTTTGAACTGAAGGAGGGTTGACATCAGGACAAAATCCTTCCCTGTGAGGGTGTGGAGCCCCCAGCACAAGGTGCCCAGAGAAGCTGGGGCCCTGGATCTTCGGTAGGGTTCAAGGCCAGGTTGGAGAGGGATTTGAGCACCCTAGGCTGGTGGGAGGTGCCCCTGAGCACGTCAGGGCGTGGAAATAGCTGGGCTTTGAGTTCCCTTCCCACCCAAAACACTTGCAATCTATTAAAATGCAACTTTGACAGCAAGCTAAAAAAATAAAGAAACAACCCACCAGAATGATTGCTACAGAAAATCACAGAATCACGGAGTTGTAGGGGTTGGAAGGGACCCCCAGAGCCCATGGGGTCCAACCCCCTGCCAAAGCAGGGTCCCTAGGACAGGGCACACAGGTCGGTGTCCAGACGGGGCTGGAATCTCTCCAGAGAAGGAGACTCCACACCCCCTGGGCAGCCTGTCCCAGGGCTCCCTCACCCTCACTGGGGAAAAGTTCTTCCCCAGGTTGCTGTGGAACTTCCTGTGCTCCAACTTGCAGCCATTGCCCCTTGTCCTGTCCCCACAGACACTGAAAAGGGGCTGGCCATTCCCCCTGCATCCCATCCTTCAGATATTGATCAACATTCATAAGGTCCCCCCTGAGTCTTCTTCTCTCCAGGCTGAACAGCCCCAGCTCTCTCAGCCTTTCCTCCCAGGGGAGATGCTCCAGGCCCTTCAGCATCTCCTCAGCCTCCTCTGGACTCTCTCCAGGAGATCCCTGGCTGTTTGATCCCAGGGAGCCCAGCACTGGGCACAACACTCCAGGTGGGGCCTGAGCAGGGCAGAGCAGAGGGGGAGGATCCCCTCCTGGGACCTGCTGCCCACACTCCTCCTGATGCCCCCAGGATCCCATTGTCTCTCTCAGCCCCAGGGCACACTGCTGCCTCATGGCCACCCTGTCACCCACCAGCACCCCCAGGTCCTTCTCCACACAGCTCCTCTCCAGCAGCTCCCCCCAGGCCCTTCACCATCTGCGCACCCCTAGACAGGGCCCAGACCCACTGCCAGCGCCGAGGGGACAACCCAGACGGCAGTAGGGCCAAGGCCCCGCCTGGGGACGCTGCTGGGGGACTCGGGGGTCGCTGCGGACCCGCTCCCAGCCCGGCCCCGCCCCGCCCCGCCCCGCCCCGCCCCGCGCGCTCACCATGGCCTCCACGTCCGCCCAGGAGGTGAGCCCCGGCTCGCACACCAGGAAGCTCTGCGTGCGGCCGCGGCAGCTGACGCGCAGGGTGACCTGCGGCTCCATGCCGCGCGGCGCAGCCCGCGGCCCCGGCAAGCGGCGCGACGGCCCTAACATGGCGGCACGGAGACGGCCAGCCCCCCGCCCGCCGCGCGATGCTACTGGCGGCCAAGACTGCCAATCATCCCTTTCATCGCTCTGATTGGTCGGCGGGGGCGGGGCCAGACGCTGCGAAACCACAACAATAAACACGGCCGGAGAGCGGCGAAGCGGCGGGCGGAGGAGGCGGGGCTCGTGACGTCAGCACACGCGCACTTCCTCATCTCCCATCATGCGCCGTGCGGGCGCCCGCACATCCTGGGACTCAGTGATCACGTGGCAGAGGCAGAACCAATCAGCCGTCACCTTCCCTTTCCTGGTCCTGTACGTCACAGGGACGGGTTAATAAGAGGGCGTTCCTCGGGTCACGTGCTGCTCTCCGGACGTGCGATTGGCTGCCAGGTACGTGGCGGAAAGGGCGCGAAATGCGATGCTGCCGGGCGGCTGCTGAGGCGGACGCGGGGCGCTGGGCCGGGCGGCCCCTCTCGCCTCTGCCGCGTCCCGGGGCCGCCGCCCCTCCCCGCGGCGGCGGGAGCGCGTCGGGCGCGGGGCCGCTTGGCTGCGGGTCGCTGGTAGGCCTGGCGGCGGGGCCCGGCCCCGCTCCCGGGCGGCTTCTCTTCGTCGTCGGGGCCTGAAGTGCGCTGGGCGCCGCCGGTGACCCCTGTGCGTGACGGGCTCTGCCGCCCCCTTTGCGGCCTACCCCCCCCCCTCCCCGCCGCGGGTCCTTCCCCCCACCCTCTCTCCCCCTCCCCGCCGCGGGTCCTTCTCCCCCTCCCCCTCTCCCCCCGGCCGCGGGTCCTTCCCTCCCCCTCCCCTCTCCCCCCGGCCGCGGGTCCTTCCCTCCCCCTCCCCTCTCCCCCCGGCCGCGGGTCCTTCCCTCCCCCTCCCCTCTCCCCCCGGCCGCGGGTCCTTCCCTCCCCCTCCCCTCTCCCCCCGGCCGCGGGTCCTTCCCTCCCCCTCCCCTCTCCCCCCGGCCGCGGGTCCTTCCCTCCCTCTCCCCTCTCCCCCCGGCCGCGGGTCCTTCCCTCCCTCTCCCCTCTCCCCCCGGCCGCGGGTCCTTCCCTCCCTCTCCCCTCTCCCCCCGGCCGCGGGTCCTTCCCCCCATCCCCGGTCAGTCCTTCCCCCCCTTGGCGCTGTGCCCCCCTTCGCCTCGCCGGCTCTTTAACCCCCCCCGGTTCGCTCCTTGGACTGGAGGAGCCCTGACGGGGTTTCACCGCCAGCCCCACCGGCGCCGTGAAGCGGCGGACTAAGAATCAGGCGCGGAGTGTTGCGGGCAAAGAGCCCGGGAGGGGGCACGGCCACGGGGCGCGTTTGTGTCTCACCAAACTGACCGGCTCGTTCTGGTTTCCTCCCCCTGCAGGTACTGTTGGATGGGAAGGATGGACCTCTCGGTGCTTGACGTTGAAGATGTACAAAACGTGCTTTTGGCTATGCAGAAGAGCTTGGAGTGCCCCGTATGGTATGTCAGGAGAGCAGCTCTGCTTTACTGCAGTTAACGAGTCTCTTGCTTCTCCCTCCCTTCTTTTCAAGGCCTTTGGCAGGGTGGTCAGAAAGCAAAAGGATTTGCATTTTAAGGCCAAGCATTAGGAATGTAAGGCTGAGTTGAGAAAATGCAAGGCAGAACCTGTGTTTTACTCTGAGGTTCTAGTAAGTCTGATTTAATTAAGTCAAGTTTAATTTGTGTGCTAAAGATCATGAAAATGTGTAATGCTTGGCTTAGCTGGCAAGGTGTGTGAATGGCAGTTCAGAGCCAGGGTTTTAATGCACTTAGGAATTTTGTTGGTAGCTGTTAACTGGGCAGAAGGCTGTGAATATGGTGAGGTTCATGGATTCACCAAGGGAAGATCGTGCTCAACCAATCTCACAGCCTGCTATGATCTCATCACTGGCTGGGTGGATGGAGGGAGAGCAGTGGGTGTCATCTACCTTGACTGCAGCAAGGCTTTGATCCTGTCTGCCATGACACCCTGATAGCAAAGCTGAGAGAGCATGGGATAGATGAGAGGACAGGGAGGTGGGTTGGGAACTGGCTGTGGGACCGAGCTCAGAGGGTGTGATCAGTGGAGCAGAGTCTGGCTGGAGGCCTGTGACCAGTGGTGTCCCCAGGGCTCAGTGTTGGGTCCAGTCCTGTTCAATATCTTCACTGACACCTTGATGAGGGAACAGCACCCACCCTGTTGGAATCAGGACAGGCTGGGGATGAGCTGCTGGAGAGGAGCTGTGTGGAGAAGGACCTGGGGGTGCTGGTGGGTGACAGGGTGGCCATGAGCCAGCAGTGTGCCCTGGGGCTGAGAGAGACAATGGGATCCTGGGGGCATCAGGAGGAGTGTGGGCAGCAGGTCCCAGGAGGGGATCCTCCCCCTCTGCTCTGCCCTGCTCAGGCCCCACCTGGAGTGTTGTGTCCAGTGCTGGGCTCCCTGGGATCAAACAGCCAGGGATCTCCTGGAGAGAGTCCAGAGGAGGCTGAGGAGATGCTGAAGGGCCTGGAGCATCTCCCCTGTAAGGAAAGGCTGAGAGAGCTGGGGCTGTTCAGCCTGGAGAGAAGAAGACTCAGGGGGGACCTTATGAATGTTTATCAATATCTGAAGGATGGGATGCAGGGGAATGGCCAGCCCCTTTTCAGTGTCTGTGGGGACAGGACAAGGGGTGATGGCTGCAAGTTGGAGCACAGGAAGTTCCACAGCACCATGGGGAAGAACTTTTCCCCAGTGAGGGTGAGGGAGCCCTGGGACAGGCTGCCCAGGGGGTGTGGAGTCTCCTTCTCTGGAGAGATTCCAGCCCCATCTGGACACCGACCTGTGTGCCCTGTCCTAGGGACCCTGCTTTGGCAGGGGGTTGGACCCCATGGGCTCTGGAGGCCCCTTCCAACCCCTGTGACTCTGTGATTCTATGAACCTGTCATGCTTCACTTCCACATATGACATTAAGGCATAAAGATCTTTCTATTATGGCAATATTTAGGAGTGAGTAATGCATGTAAACAAGCTTCTGAGGCTGCTTTTGGCTCTTGATGTCTATTTTTCCATGCACTTTAGTTGGACTGTTCTGCAATAGGAGCAGCACGTTTGTTTTGTCTGATTTTGCCCAAGTTTTGTTGTGGAATCATTATCTAAACCTCATTATATAGACTTCTTCAGAGTCTCCCAGGTTGTAGGCAGTATACAGTCACAGAGAGGCTTCCTTGTGCACATAAAGAGTCTGTGAGACTCTTGGGTAACTGGGCTTGTGCCTAAATTAGAGCATTAGTTCTTAAATTTTTATTTTGTTTTTATTCTGTGTTCAAGGTAGATTGTACTTTAAGGTGAGTAGACCAAGTGGTTAGAGCTTTCCAGAAGTTACATGTTAGTTTTCACACTGTGCTAAGCAGGAATGGCTTTAGAACAGAAAATGGGGGGGAGGGGAAGGAGGAAAGAAGGAGGAACTTAAGTATTCCCTTGAGTTGACATGCCTGTGCTTACACAAACACAGCAAGAGTCCAGTGGGCTCTTGATCCCAGTAGAACTACATCACCCTCTGCTCTTGTCACAGGAGATGAGTGTTGAAAAAGACTTCTACCCCCACAGCCATAGGGTTCTACCACCATGTTTCCTGTACTCTTGAACTGGCTGAAATTGCCAGTTTTCCTAGAGGCAGAGCATGAGGAGCCCTTAGACAGATATCCTCTTGTCTGTATGTCACCTAATGACTGTATCTGTTACTGTAGCTGGTTCTCAAATGAACAACTGTCAAATGTGTCCTCCTTTACCCCACCAAGTTTTTAAAGTATTTACTTTCCAATCTAGAGAAGTGACTGAACTTCTGAATCTCATTCTGCTGCCCCTATTTTCTGTGTAACTTCTGTGTTCCTGTTTTCCTTCCTTTTTGTAGCTTGGATACAGTAAAAGAACCAGTTTCAACAAAGTGTGACCATGTCTTCTGCAGGTGGGTTTGAAAACATGTAACTACAGTGCTCAGTCAGCCTGTTCTTGTTCTCCATGTGCCCTTCTTGCCCATGATCCAGAGCTGGGAGGGGTGGCTGACAGGCAGGACACTGTGCTGCCATCCAGAGACCTGGCCAGGCTGGAGAGCTGGGCAGGGAGAGACCAGATGAGATTCAACAAAAGCCAGTGGAGAGTCTGGCACCTGGGGAGGAATAACTGCTGGAATCAGGACAGGCTGGGGGGGAGCTGCTGGAGAGGAGCTGTGTGGAGAAGGACCTGGGGGTGCTGGTGGGTGACAGGGTGGCCATGAGGCAGCAGTGTGCCCTGGGGCTGAGAGAGACAATGGGATCCTGGGGGCATCAGGAGGAGTGTGGGCAGCAGGTCACAGGAGGGGATCCTCCCCCTCTGCTCTGCCCTGCTCAGGCCCCACCTGGAGTGTTGTGTCCAGTGCTGGGCTCCCTGGGGTAAAACAGCCAGGGATCTCCTGGAGAGAGTCCAGAGGAGGCTGAGGAGATGCTGAAGGGCCTGGAGCATCTCCCCTGGGAGGAAAGGCTGAGAGAGCTGGGGCTGTTCAGCCTGGAGAGAAGAAGACTCAGGGGGGACCTTATGAATGTTGATCAATATCTGAAGGATGGGATGCAGGGGGAATGGCCAGCCCCTTTTCAGTGTCTGTGGGGACAGGACAAGGGGCAATGGCTGCAAGTTGGAGCACAGGAAGTTCCACAGCAACCTGGGGAAGAACTTTTCCCCAGTGAGGGTGAGGGAGCCCTGGGACAGGCTGCCCAGGGGGTGTGGAGTCTCCTTCTCTGGAGAGATTCCAGCCCCATCTGGACACCGACCTGTGTGCCCTGTCCTAGGGACCCTGCTTTGGCAGGGGGTTGGACCCCATGGGCTCTGGAGGCCCCTTCCAACCCCTGTGACTCTGTGATTCTTTCCTTTGGTGCTAAAGATCTTGCACTGCTCTTCAGTTGCTTAATGTGTAGCTATTTTAGGGGAGAAATAAATTCTGGATAAGCAGTAACATTGGCTTCAGAGCTGGGTCAAAGGGGATTGATTCGTCCATCATAGCACCAGAGTAAGAATACAGGTATTCCAACTTGCAATGAGGGATTTCTCCCAAGTGGTGCATGCCTGGGCTTGGTTTTAAAGAAAATGAAGTTCTTCCTCTTGTTCCCCTTGTGATTATTCTCCTTTTCCAAGGTTCTGCATTTTCAAACTCTTCAGCAAAAAGAAAAAAGGGGTGACACAGTGTCCTCTGTGTAAGACTGAAGTCACCAAGAGGTAAGGCATCTTTGCAAGTGGCCTTGAGGACATGTTTGAACTCTGAGGAAAAGTTACTCATAGTCTTTTCAAATGTCTTAGCAAAGGACTGAAATAAAGCTAAAAAAGCCATAATTCAGTGAACTGGCAGTCTCTAAGTGGGGGCTCTACTGCCTTACCTCAGTATAAACTTCTTTCCAGTGACCACAGGTGAAGACACCATCCCTTGCACATGTTTGTGCTCTCAAGTATAGCTGGTGCTACTGTTCAGTCACTACAACTTGATTCTCTGTGCTAAACCTGTGTGAGGGAAATAAAACGTTTCTTTCACTTCACATAATAATGGTGGTTTGGGGGGAATTCTTTATTCCTTGGCAACAATTTCTCCCTGTCTCCCACTTGGGAGTTCTGCTCCCTGTTTTTTCTGTTCAGTCAGGATTCTGGGAGCTCTGTGAATAGTTGTGTTTGTCTTGGTGGTGTCATTTCAGGAGTCTGAAAGAAAATTCCAGATTTAAGCAACTGATTGAAGGACTGTTGGAAACTATCCATGCCTTTGAGCTTGACACTGGAGTAAAGTGTAAGTGGTGTGAATGTATACCCTCCACACACTTCTTGTTTTAAATAAGGTTATCAGTTATTTGTGGGGCATCTCATGTACTCTGCAGCACTCGGTGTGGGCAGGAGCATCAGGAGCTTGTTCTTAGATGTTGAAGTTCCTTTAAGTTCCTACAGTTTTCATAGAATCATAGAATGGCATGTGCTGGAAGGGACCCCAAGGGTCACAGAGCTCCTGCCCCCTGCCACAGGCAGAGACACCAACCTCAGGCCTGGAGCTACACAAGGTTGCCCAGGGCCCCAGCCAACCTGGCCTTGAACACCCCCAGACACGGGGCACCCACCCCCTCTCTGGGCAGCCTGTTCCAGCCCCTCACCACTCTCTCTGTAAAAAACTTCCCCCCAATATCCAATCTAACCCTTCCCTCCTCCAGCTTTAAACCATTCCCCCTTGTCCTGCCAGTCTCTGCCCTGTGTTTTCTCACAATAAACTCTTGAACAGCTTAAAGGGGTTTTATTGTGCACTGGGCTCCACCTAAGCTTACTTTCAGTTCCTGAAGCATGGCTGAGTGTATCAAACACTCTTTATTTCACATAAACTGTGTGGCACAGTCCTGCCTTTGCTTATACCCAACATTGCAGCTTGAAGTCAGCCTCAGAACCTGAATCAGCAGGTGCTGTAACAGGGTGTGTTAACCTGTCCCATTCACCTGTTTCCTTCTAGAATCCAAATTTACCCCTTTTTGCCCTCAGTAAAGGGTCAGGGCAGATCCAGGCTTGTTCCTGGGGCAGGTGCTGGTTTGTGGGGGTTTTTTTTCTTAGTTTATTGTGCAGTAAAACACATTTTTTTTCTTTGAAATTCTTTCCAACTTGTCCAGTCTTTCTGAAACCATCAGCACCACACCCTGTTCTTGCCAGCTTATCCCTAGAAGCAAAATCAGCTGGGAAAATTCAGTCACCAAGACTGAGATTTTCCTTAATACTTGAAGAGTTCTCATAAAGAATAATCAATAACTCAATTGATAACTGTATTTTAGCTCTATCTCTGCTGGTCCTGTGGGCTCTGTGCAAGGCTATTTTATTAATGGGTAATATAGATTTGTCCTGCTCTGTGTAAGAAAATATTTCTCCTTTTCCCCCCCCCCCCATTGACATTTTTCAGTTTTAAGCAGTTATCACCTTCCAAAACCACCCAAAGAAGTCTCTGCTCCTGAGCTCTCCTGTAAAGAAAACTCTGTTGTGCAAAGCAAGGGCTTCAGAAACAGGAAGAGAAGCACTAGAGAAAATGGACAAGAAAACTGCACCTTGGTAATTTGTTTTCCCCAGTTGATGGATTGTTTAGTGGGGTTTTTTGAGTGTGTGTACAGGCATCTGCATAAAGGAATGGAGTGGGAGAGATTGGTTTCCCTTAGCTCACTGCCTGACTTCAGCATTGCTCCAGACAAGGAGTTCTAAAGATTTTTCTCTTCCTAAAGCACTTTAAAAAGACCTGAACCTTGCCATAGAATCATAGAATGAATCATAGACTGGTCTGGATTGGAAGGGACCCCAAGGGGCACAGAGCTCCAACCCCCTGCCACAGGCAGGGACACCAACCTCAGGCCTGGAGCTACACAAGGTTGCCCAGGGCCCCATCCAACCTGGCCTTGAACACCGCCAGGGGTGGGGCACCCACCCCCTCTCTGGGCAGCCTGTTCCAGCCCCTCACCACTCTCTCTGCAAAGAACTTCCCCCCCCAATCTCTCCTCTCACCCTTCCCTCCTCCAGCTTCACTCCATCCCCCTTGTCCTGCCAGTCTCTGCCCTTGAACAAGCTGATTCCCCTATTGATTTCCCATGTCAATATGTTAAAATACACTCACTGGATTTTTGTGTAGAAGCTGCCAATTCAAACCCTTAGCTGGTATGCACCAGCCCCACCTCCTGTAGTTTAAATACTGTCTGGTTCTTTGCTGGAAGTAGCCAACTGTTTTAAATAACTCTTCCTTCCTTCTCTCCTGTCTGCAGGAAGTGACTGTGGATCCACAGCTCCCAGGTTCCAGGGTCAGAAGGTGTTCCCAACGAAACAAAGCCCTGAAACAGGACTCTGAGAAAGGGGTTTACATAGAGCTGGGTAAGCTCAGCTGTAGATCCACACTAGTTGGGCCATTTAATTGCTTTGCAATGCTTGCAATGTAATTATAAGTGGTGAAGTTCAACTAATTTCTGCTTAGCACCCAAAGCAAGGACAAAGGGACAAATGATGGGCAAT
Source organism: Laterallus jamaicensis coturniculus (assembly GCA_022605575.1). Taxonomy (NCBI): domain Eukaryota; kingdom Metazoa; phylum Chordata; class Aves; order Gruiformes; family Rallidae; genus Laterallus; species Laterallus jamaicensis. The sequence continues at coordinate 4,282,450 of JAKCOX010000030.1, read as the reverse complement.
TGGAAGTTGGTAAAGATAAGGGGGGTTACATAACTTCTGATGTTGTAGAAAATCATGCTGCTGTAGTAAACCATTAAGGCTCAGTGTACAGGATACAGAGAAGATGCTTACAGAGGAAAAAAGTTAGTGTATTTAAACTAATAACTGCTGTTTTCTAAAGGGTGTTAAGCCTTGTCATCAATGCTTGAGGCTCTAGTTAATAACCAGATAGAAGAATGAAATCTAATTCAGAAAATTTCTGCCTCTCCCAGCTTTTCAGAACATTTTTTATCTGGTGCTGACTGCTGCAAGAAACAAGATAGCTGCTGTGCAGAGCTGATTTTCCCCCTGTTCCTTCAAGGAAGGAGTTGCTCCTTTTCATAGATCATGTTCAGTTTCTTTTCCTTAACCGCTTCTGCCAAGATCAGGCAAAGGATCTGAGAGAGTTCAATATATTGCTCTGGCTTCCAGGTCAAAATTCTAAATACTGGCAGCTTTCATGTATAAGATTAGAAATCAGAAACTAACTCTCAGCTAATTAACTCTTAGTAGCTCACTGTTACCGGTCTCTGTTTTTAAATAGATTTTTATGCTGGAGGAATAGAATCATAGAATGGCATGGACTGGAAGGGACCCCAAGGGTCACAGAGCTCCAACCCCCTGCCACAGGCAGGGACACCAACCTCAGGCCTGGAGCTACACAAGGTTGCCCAGGGCCCCATCCAACCTGGCCTTGAACACCCCCAGACACGGGGCACCCACCCCCTCTCTGGGCAGCCCCTTCCAGCCCCTCATCACTCTCTCTGCAAAGAACTTCCCCCTAATCTCTCCTCTCACCCTTCCCTCCTCCAGCTTCACACCATCCCCCTTGTCCTGCCAGTCTCTGCCCTTGAACAAGCTGATTCCCCTCCTGTTCCTCTGCTCCCTTCAGGCACTGGCAGGCTGCAATGAGGTCCCCCCCACAGCCTTCTCTTCTCCAGGCTGACCCAGCCCAGCTCCCTCAGCCTCTCTCCAGAGGGGAGCTGCTCCAGCCCTCTGAGCATCTCCGTGGCTCCTCTGACCCCTCTCCAACAGCCCCACATCTCTCTTGTCCTGGGGCCCCAGCTCTGGGCACAGGATCCAGCTGGGGCCTCCCCAGGGCAGAGCAGAGAGGGACAATCCCCTCCCTGTCCCTGCTGCCACCCCTCTGCTGATGGAGCCCAGGATCCCATCGCCCTTCCCAGCTGCACCAGCACACTGCTGGCTCATGGGGAGTTTCTCATCCCCCATGACACCCAGGTCCTTCTCACAGGGCTGCTCCCCAGGAGCTCTTCTCCCAGTCTGTATCTATGGCTGGGATTCTTCCAGCCCCAGTTTCACCCCTGACACTTCCCAGTGTTGAACCTCATCAGGTTCCCCCAGACCCACCTTTCCAGCCTGTCAAGATCCCTCTGGATGGCTCCTGTCCTTCTGTTGTGTCACCCACACCACTCAGCTTGGTGTCACCCCAAACTTGCTGAGGCTGCACTCAGTCCCATCCCCCATGTCATTGATAAAGATGTTAAAGAGCCTCAGTCCCCAGACAGACCCCTGGGGGACCCCCGCTTGTCACCAGCCTCCACCTGGACACAGACCCATTGACACCACCCTTTGGCTATGGTCTGTTAACCAGCTTCTTACCCACTGGATGGTGCACCCATCAAATCCACATCTCTCCAGTTTAGAGATAAGGATGTGGTGGGGACTGTGTCACAGTCCTTGCACAAGTCCAGGTAGATGACACTGGTCACCTTCCCTTTATCTACTGATAGCTCTTTATACATTAAAATCACTGTAATTAGGTAAAATACCACACAACTGAACTCCATTTCATCTGATCAAAATTGAAAGCATCTACCTCTGAAAAGAGTTAACCACATGTGCTTCTGTGATACCAAAACCAGTCTGAAATGATTCAGAGAGGAATTGCCAACCAGAGTAACAGCTGATTTGTTTTTTAGGCTCTGATTCATCTGAAGAGCTCTTTAAACAGACAAGCAGCACTGGGTAAGTAAAGGTGATTGAGTAGTTTGTATTTTCTATAGGCAATAGTTCAGTATTCTTCTGCTAAGAAACTAAACTACAGGAATAAGACTGATGGAATTCTTCAAGCTGACAAGTGATTTTCAACTTCAAGGACAGCAGGGTAGAATGGATAGCTGACCTCCATCAGTTTGTCATATATCATGGTCTACACCTGTTTTCTAAATGTTTTATGGCTTCCACAGACATTAGATCTTCAGGAGGAAAAGATGAATGTGCTCCACTTATCAGGAGTGTGGGAGGGGATCTCAAAGAGATGGCCTGAAACTCTGAAGGGGTCTAGTTTTGGTGAGAGTCAGATATGCAGCCTGACTTCTCCAAAACCATTTCAGAGAGGCAAAAGGGAAAAGCATCACTCTGTTATGTTGACTGTGCCTTTCTCTGTAATGAAAGGAGATTTCCCTTCCCAGCAGGTTAGAAGACAAAGAAGTGCTGCCCATTTCATCTCTCAGAAAGCTAGGAGAACCTAAGAGGGCTGAGAAGTGGAATGAATCTTCTTGCAATACACAGCCTGACAAACTGGGTGCTAAGGAAAAAATTCAACCAAAGGTCATAGGTGTGTTTTATTTTGGTGACAAAACAATAACAAGCTTGAAAGAAAGACCACAAGTTAAGCTTTTTATTGCAATTTATTAAATATAGATATATTTGCAGGCTTGTATATTGCTGTTTTGTTGATGCCTGCAGCCAGGGATGGGGTAATACAAGACCATGCTTATAGAATAGATGCTTAAAATAATGGTGTATGGGAACAGAAGGGGAAAAAGTAACTTGGTCAAAGTGCAAAACTTACTCAGTTCTACATCACCCACATCATTATCCCTTATAATACAAGTTGGGAATGCTGTCTGGTGATTGATGTTAGAAGCTGGATGTAGGGATGTCATATGTAACTTCATCTTTTTTCCCTTCTCTGGAGGAATCATAGAATGGCCTGGGTTGGAAGGTACCCCAAGGGTCACAGAGCTCCAACCCCCTGCCACAGGCAGGGACACCAACCTCAGGCCTGGAGCTACACAAGGTTGCCCAGGGCCCCATCCAACCTGGCCTTGAACACCCCCAGACACGGGGCACCCACCCCCTCTCTGGGCAGCCTCTTCCAGCCCCTCACCACTCTCTCTGCACAGAACTTCCCCCCAATCTCTCCTCTCCCCCTTCCCTCCTCCAGCTTCACTCCAGCCCCCTTGTCCTGCCAGTCTCTGCCCTTGAACAAGCTGATTCCCCTCCTGTTCCTCTGCTCCCTTCAGGCACTGGCAGGCTGCAATGAGGTCCCCCCACAGCCTTCTCTTCTCCAGGCTGACCCAGCCCAGCTCCCTCAGCCTCTCTCCAGAGGGGAGCTGCTCCAGCCCTCTAGTAAAGGCAGATTTGTGCCATGTGGGTTTGGGAGAAATAAGACCAGCTCTTTTAAAACAAAGTAGCCTTTAAGCTTGTTCTTGTGGGTGCAAAATAAGATTTAATCATTTCTAATGCCTACAACTCCTCAGGGGAAGGGGATCTCTCAAAGGAAGGCCAGAGCAAGAGGAGCGCTCGGAGCATGGCTGCATGTGCCCAAGCTGGCCAAGGGAATGTGAGTGAACAGCAGAGTTCTCCTTCAGATGTGCTCCCTGTGGACCTACTTGCAGAGCAGTGTGACAGAAGAGGTAGTGCCAGTCCCTTAAGGAATGGGGACACAGCTTGCTTTAATGACCCAGAGGAACCAGACACAGAGCAAGCTCAGGGCAATAGGAAACACAGAGAGTTTGACCTGGCGGACAGCTCGGAGAGCAGGCTGAGTAAAAGCAAAGGAATAGATATTTTACAAAGTGAGGAAGCTGTTGAAGAACCTGAGGAGGATTCTTTGTGTGGAAAAGAGCTTCCTCTGGAGGAACTGCCCCAGACAGAGACCCCTCCCTGTGCTACCCCAAATCAGGTCTCTAGGAAGAGGCTGAAGCGAAGCATTCAGAAAGTCAATGAATGGTTTTCAAAAAGCAACAAGATTCTGACTTCCAGTTCTTCCCAGGATGATTCTGCTGGAACAACTGATGCTTCAGGTGAAGGAGATGCATGTTTGTCAGACAAAGATTCCTCTGTTTCAGAAAAGACTGATCCTATGGTAGAGTCCATGGGCATCACAGAGGTTCAAGGCAACCAAATACGGTCAAAACAAGCAGCAGAGAACATCAAAGATAAAATATTTGGGAAAACATACAAGAGAGAGAGGAAATCAAATCCCCATGGGACCTTGAGAGACACTATAGCCACCACAAAAAAGGAAGAGGTGACTGCTGAGAAGTGCTTAAATCATCCCAGCCACGATGGACGGAAAAGGAAAAGGAAAAGGCAGACTGCCCATGCCCTGCAACCTGAGGACTTCATCAAGAAAAAGGATCCAGTGGTAGATGGGTCCCCATCTACTGGTCCCCCAACCAGTGTTAACTGGTGCCTTGGAGATGCTGAAAGTGCTGCTGTTGATGAGAATCACCTTTCTGGGGACAGAGAGCATAATATACTAACAGAAGATGAGGAAGGAAGAGGATTGACAGAGAAAGCAGCTGCTGAGAAGGTGACTGGCAAGCAGGGTGATGGGCAGCTGGAGCTGAGCCACTGGGATCAGAGAAGTACTAAAAAAAGAGGTTCTGCAGCAAAAAGATGCAGGAGTTCTACTAGAACCATGTGTGCTCTGCAGTTAGTAGTGGATAGAGACTGTGTTTCCCCTGCTGCAGCTGAGCCCCAGATTGATAGCTATCCCAGCAGCGAGGAACCCAAGAGGGGTGGTGGGGAGCAGGGCCGCGTCAGGCGCAGCCGCCGCCTGCAGCTGCTGTCTGAAGAACTGGCAAAAGGAGCAGGAAAAGGAGGAGTAGCTAAGGGGGGGAGAAAGAATGAGAGTGCTGAGGGAAGGTCTGTCTCTGGACTCCAGAGGGATGTGTTAGTTCATGCTTCTGAAGGCAAAGACCTGTGTGAGCCCCAGAGCGCGCTGAGCTGCAAGCCGCTGGCTGATCTGCAGGATGCTGGCCCTGAACCAAAGGAAACACCAACTGGTCTCAAGGGTTCATCTGACACTGCAGAACCTAGAGAAGGTCTCCACGATCCTACAGCTTCATGCCAGCGTTCCAACTGTAGTTCCTTTGCCCCTGAAGCAGGTTCTCAAGAAGGTGAAATAGTAGGTAGCCCTCTTCTACAGTCTCCTCCAGCGACTGTTGTGCAAACTGCTTCCCACCCAACTGAAGAGATGACTGAAGCATGTGCTGCTGCTCCCCAGGGGGGTGGACATGATATGCAAAGTGTTCTAAGGGACCTCCAAACTGAAAAGCTGCCAGGGGCTAAAAATGGTTCAGAACTGACCAAGGAAGCTGAAGATAGTGAGGTGGACACGCAGTATCTGCGCAACGTCTTCAGGCATTCCAAGCGCCTGTCCTTCAGCCTTTACCCTGCTCCCATGAAGGTGTGTGCAGCAGAAGGTGCTGCTTCTGGGACTTCAAAGGGATTGTGTGCTGATCAGGTGGAAAATAAGCATAGGGAATATTTAAAGCCAGAGGACTTGCAAGAAACAGCTGCTGAAAGCTTGAGTAGGGTTTGTGAGAGAGCGAAGCTTGAGATGTGTGAATCAGCTTGTGTGAGTCCTGCGAGTTCCTTTGTTGGCACTCCTGAGCATATGCACACAGGGGAACATCAGAGAGATGCTTCAGGGGTTGGAAATCAAGGGAGTCTGACACCAGTAAGAATGGGAGCTGCTGGGACTGAAGAGACAAACAGGCTGCGCAATGGAGAGCAGGGAGATGAGAAGCCAGTGTCACCTGACGTGGGCAATGAGTTGAGACAGAACCCAAGTGACAGGAACAGAAGCCCCAGTGATGACAGTGGTACAGAAAAGCAGGTTTTCCTGAGAGCTGATTTAAATGCAGTCAGGGAAGCACACTTCAGCTCAGAAAGCAATCAAGCAGGAAAGGCCAAAGCTGTTGATGGCAAACAACATGGCCAGTCCAAATCCATGAGCAAAAGAGGAAGAAAACAAGTAAAGGGGAACAAAGAACAGGCAACCCAGGCTGCCAGCATAGGGATGTCAGAGTGTTTAGTTACAGAAGCTCTGAAAGAACCTCCTCAGGAGAACAGTGAGTCCACAGGTTTGTCTGAAACAGTGGAAGGCTTACTGTGCTCTGATGATGATGATGATGATAACACCAGCTTCTCTGAAACTCCCAGGAGAGACACATCTGCTGTGTTTGTGAAAAGAAGTGACAACACTCTGGTAAAGGAAGCACCCAAGAAAACTGTTAGTTCTCAGGAAAGATCACAAGGGGTTGGGAGATCTCGAAGGAAGGCACAGAAGCTGCAGTCCTCAGGGGAAGAATCTAGTGAGGAGGAAGATTTACCATCTTTTCAGGCATTCATCTTTGGCACATCAGTAAGAACCCCACTGCAGGTGGATAAACCAGTGCCACCAGTGGTGGAGTCTTCAGTGAGTCCCATCACATTGCCTCAGGGTGGAATTCATGATGGCAACAACATGCAGAAGACGTCTGAAGCTGCCCTGAGGAGTAGACATGTTTCACCAAGCCAGGAGTCAGAATGCTCTGTCAACTTATTTTCTTCCCAGTCTGATGAATCAGTTGATGGTGCCCAAGAGCTGAAGGAACCTTCACTACAAGTTCAGGCATCCAAACAAGTGAGCAATGCTAATGGGAGTAAAGAAGCTGCTCAGAGTTCTGTTGCAGGGCTGAAGAGAAGCAAAGCTAACTCCAAAAAGGAATGCCAGGAAGATCCAAGCATGGGAACAAACCTAGGTAGGAACCAAGATCTCTGTCTCTGCAGCTGTGTGTGATGTCATTGCACCTGGGCTTTTGGGGTTTGCAGGGGAGCTTGCTTCTGGATTTAAGTCATGCTTGCTCTTTTAAAGGAATGCATGAGAAAAATCAGAACCCCTTAGTGGTTTGCTTCCAGAAGATTGAGTTCTCCCAGGATTCTTTGTTCAGAGCATAAATTAACAGACTGGGCACTAGAGGCTGGCTTGAGTCCATCTGCTGGGAATTAATTTGGGAGGGAAATGCAATGTGATCCTTGCATCTACCAGCAAAACTCCCTGAAGCTTACCTAAGCTGTTTCCCCAGATGAAATAATTCTTGAAATTGGCTATAGAATTCCTAAGTCCTTATTTTGACCTCTTCATGGCTTTCATAAATATTTGGGATTCTTTCAACACTACTGAACCACTTGGAGGTTTATTTCCTTTGCCATCTTTGTGCCATGGTATTCTTTGACATGTTTGTTTAAAGGAGACCTGTGCTGCTCACTTGAGTGACTTTGCAACATGTCACTTTATCATTAAGAGTTTGCTAAAAAGAGATGATGGATAATGTTTGGTGGTTGTTTTTCCTTAACTAAGGTTTTTCTTTTGCTATAAAGAGATGATGGATAATGTTTGGTGGTTGTTTTTCCTTAACTAAGATTTTTCTATCCCTATAAAGAGATGATGGGTAATGTTTGGTGGTTGTTTTTCCTTAACTAAGATGTTTCTTTTACCTTCTTCAAGGTGAGGCATCTGGATCTGACAGTGAGACAAGTAATGCAGAAGATACATGTGGAGCATTCTCTCAGGGTGAAATCCTTACCACCCAGGTAAGGGAGCTCATGTGCCCAATTCTAAAAGCAGGTTGCATTCTAGGGTGTCAGCAGGTACATGTAAGGTGAAGTCAGTGGAGTGGGAACCTGCTGTCATCAGAATTCCTTCTGTTGCTAGATTACTTCTGAGAGTATAATTAATGAAGCACTGTAGAACTGCTTCTATGCCATTATTCATCCAACTTTGCCTTCTGTGGTAACATAACATTATATTCTAATGGCCATAACTTTGTTAGGTTGTATTGATTACAGTGCGTAATTGTCAGAGATGCTAGTTAATTAATTTCTATGCTTGACCAGTGCTGGAAACCTCAGCTTCCTGTGTTTAAAAGTTTCACTGATAGCAATTTATAATGATTAGTGGTAAGGATTGGATGTGCTACATGATGTTTAAAAGCATAGAGACTTGTCTTCTGGGGGTAAAGAGTAAATCAAATCATTCCATATGAAACTGCTGTAAGTATGAGTCACCAGAGAGTATCCCATGAAAGCTATGTCTGGCACAGTGTGTTTTCTCTGCTATTAATCTCCTGATTACTGCTTAATGGCCTGACCTGATGTGTTCATAGAATCATAGAATGGCCTGGGTTGGAAGGGACCCCAAGGGTCACAGAGCTCCAACCCCCTGCCACAGGCAGGGACACCAACCTCAGGCCTGGAGCTACACAAGGTTGCCCAGGGCCCCATCCAACCTGGCCTTGAACACCCCCAGGGACGGGCACCCACCCCCTCTCTGGGCAGCCTGTTCCAGCCCCTCACCACTCTCTCTGCACAGAACTTCCCCCCAATCTCTCCTCTCACCCTTCCCTCCTACAGCTTCACTCCATCCCCCTTGTCCTGCCTCTTCATTGACAGAGATTCCTGGGCTGAACAGAATAGTGGCAGTAGAGATTGGTGGGGAGTGTTTGTGGTGTGGAGTTTAGTTTCATTCAGGGTTTTTACTTGATTCCATTGGGCTCCATCAGCAGAGGGGTGGCAGCAGGGACAGGGAGGGGATTGTCCCTCTCTGCTCTGCCCTGGGGAGGCCCCAGCTGGATCCTGTGTCCAGAGCTGGGGCCCAGGACAAGAGAGATGTGGAGAGGGGTCAGAGGAGCCACGGAGATGCTCAGAGGGCTGGAGCAGCTCCCCTCTGGAGAGAGGCTGAGGGAGCTGGGCTGGGTCAGCCTGGAGAAGAGAAGGCTGTGGGGGGACCTCATTGCAGCCTGCCAGTGCCTGAAGGGAGCAGAGGAACAGGAGGGGAATCAGCTTGTTCAAGGGCAGAGACTGGCAGGACAAGGGGGATGGAGTGAAGCTGTAGGAGGGAAGGGTGAGAGGAGAGATTGGGGGGAAGTTCTGTGCAGAGAGAGTGGTGAGGGGCTGGAACAGGCTGCCCAGAGAGGGGGTGGGTGCCCCGTCCCTGGGGGTGTTCAAGGCCAGGTTGGCTGGGGCCCTGGGCAACCTTGTGTAGCTCCAGGCCTGAGGTTGGTGTCCCTGCCTGTGGCAGGGGGTTGGAGCTCTGTGACCCTTGGGGTCCCTTCCAACCCAGCCCAGGCTGGGATTCTGATTGATTCAGTAACAAGGAAGTTCCACATGGTGACAGTGCTGCAGCTAGAGATGTAGTGTTGGTTGCTGTGGAAACTACTTGATCCTGGTGGGTGAAGGGTTTAAGTTTTTTAAAGGATCCTTTGAAATCCTCTGCAATCCTTACTGGGAGGTGAAGGTGGGATGTTTTTAATAGAAGGTATTGTAATTTTTGAGAAAGTCAGGAAGAGTGGGGTGAAATATTTCCCTCCTGTTCATGGTCTCATGGCCTTTCAGGAGCAGTGGATAGTGCAGAGGCTCAACATTAAGTGGCTGATGCAGTTGGGGCAAAGGGACACTTGAAAGAAATCTGCACAGAAGTCCTTTTCCTGCTGACTGATTAAACTCTGGTTTATCTAAACTGCAATAATGTGGGTGGCAAAAAGTCTCTGCAGTTGTGCTTTGCTTGTTTGAGGGTTAGGGGATTTCTTACTGGTGACACAGTGTGTCTAGGTTGGTTGTTACAGGCAAAGCACCACATAATTCTGCCCTTTCTAATTTTCAAGCATTTTGTTAAATAAACCAGTCTTCCTGTTTAAACCTGAGTTTACTAATGTCAGTGCAATCCTTTGCAGCAGAAGAATGCCATGCAAAAGAACCTAAAAAAGCTTCAGAAAGAAATGGCTGTTCTGGAAGCAGTTTTGAAGCAGCATGGAAGCCAAGACTCTGACTTCACACCTGTCTGTAGGAAACCATCACCTTCCAGTGGTGAAGGAACACTGGGAATGGAACAGAGGAGACAAGAACAAGGTAAATAGCAGTAGTAGAGCTGTAAGTAGAGGCGCCCAACTTTCTTACAGACAGCTGTGTGACTGTTACTAGTTCTTTTCTCCCTCTGTCACAAATTAGAGTATTAATTTAAAACTGGGGGCTGATGGGGGTCTGTCTGTCAGAGAAGGGGGAGAACATCTTTGGTCATGAGCTTGCTGAGCTGCTGAAGAGTGCTGTGAACTGAGGTTACCAGGAGAGTGGAACCTCAGTCCCTGGAGCCTGGAGGAGGTGACAGGTCAGCAGGAGAGCACCTGAAGTGCAGCACAAGGCAATTCCAGCCACTAAGTCAGCTCCATCAGGGGCCCAACTTCAAAGCCTCTGGGCAAACACATGTGGCATGGAGAAGGCTGCAGCACTCACTGGCTTTCTTTCCCCCTTCAGTCTTCTGGCAAGTACATGCTGTAGCCACACAGGCCAAGGTGTGGAAGGCAAAGGCAGGGCCTGGGAGAACAAAAAACCACCCACTGTAGGAGAAGATGAGGTTTGAGACATCTAAGGAACCTGAAGGTGCAGTGGATGGTGAAGCCAGCACAGCTTCACCAAGGGAAGGTCGTGCCTCACCAGGCTGGTGACCTTCTCTGATGGAGTGACAGCATCAGGGGATAAAGGGAAGGTGACCAGTGTCATCTACCTGGACTTGTGCAAGGCCTGTGACACAGTCCCCCACCACATCCTTATCTCTAAACTGGAGAGATGTGGGTTTGATGGGTGGACCATCCAGTGGATAAGAAACTGGTTAACAGACCATAACCAAAGGGTGGTGTCAATGGGTCTGTGTCCAGGTGGAGCCAGTGACAAGCGGGGTCCCCCAGGAGTCTGTCTGGGGACTGAGGCTCTTTAACATCTTTATCAATGACATGGGGGATGGGACTGAGTGCAGCCTCAGCAGGTTTGGGGTGACACCAAGCTGAGTGGTGTGGGTGACACAACAGAAGGACAGGAGCCATCCAGAGGGATCTTGCCAGGCTGGAAAGGTGGGTCTGGGGGAACCTGATGCGGTTCAGCACTAGGAAGTGTCAGGGGTGAAACTGGGGCTGGAAGAATCCCAGACACAGATACAGACTGGGAGAAGAGCTACTGGGGAGCAGCCCTGTGAGAAGGGCCTGGGTGTCATGGGGGATGAGAAACTCCCCATGAGCCAGCAGTGTGCTGGTGCAGCTGGGAAGGGTGATGGGATCCTGGGCTCCATCAGCAGAGGGGTGACAGCAGGGACAGGGAGGGGATTGTCCCTCTCTGCTCTGCCCTGGGGAGGCCCCAGCTGGATCCTGTGTCCAGAGCTGGGCCCAGGACAAGAGAGATGTGGGGCTGTTGGAGAGGGGTCAGAGGAGCCACGGAGATGCTCAGAGGGCTGGAGCAGCTCCCCTCTGGAGAGAGGCTGAGGAAGCTGGGCTGGGTCAGCCTGGAGAAGAGAAGGCTGTGGGGGGACCTCATTGCAGCCTGCCAGTGCCTGAAGGGAGCAGAGGAACAGGAGGGGAATCAGCTTGTTCAAGGGCAGAGACTGGCAGGACAAGGGGGATGGAGTGAAGCTGGAGGAGGGAAGGGGGAGAGGAGAGATTGGGGGGGAAGTTCTTTGCAGAGAGAGTGGTGAGGGGCTGGAACAGGCTGCCCAGAGAGGGGGTGGGTGCCCCGTCCCTGGGGGTGTTCAAGGCCAGGTTGGATGGGGCCCTGGGCAACCTTGTGTAGCTCCAGGCCTGAGGTTGGTGTCCCTGCCTGTGGCAGGGGGTTGGAGCTCTGTGACCCTTGGGATCCCTCCCAACCCAGCCCAGGCTGGGATTCTATGACAGCTTCAGCTGCTAAAGCAGTAACTAAATCAGATCAGAGGCTGGTTATGATCAGGGCTCAGGTAATGAAGCTCATTTAATTGTGTGGCATTCAACCTTAGTACAGCTTGGGAGAGTTTTTCCCTAGAGCAGACCCTGAGATGGGCCAAACACACAACAGAACTAGAGACTGCTGGAAGATCAAGCCAACAAATCAATGGTTAGTTTTCTAGATAGGAAAACTACTTAATATAATGTCTTCAATACATCCATGTTATGCTAGAATATGGATTTCTGACTCATAAGAACTTAAGCTGATTAGAGTTATTGATTATTTAATAAAAAGTAGACATCTGTAGCTATCAAATTGCACCTCTACCACTTGTGAGCAGTGCTCCAGTGGTGTGTTGAGGGGGTTCATAAACCAGCTCCTAAATAATGTGTTTGCCTTTGGCATATTTCCTATCCTGCTTTTGCCACCTAACACAGAGCTGATGTGTTGGTTTTGTAGATTATTTAATATATGAAATAAAATGTAGTTGCTTTCTGTGCTGTCATAGAATTGTAGGGGTTGGAAGGGGCCTCCAGAGCCCATGGGGTCCAACCCCCTGCCAAAGCAGGGTCCCTAGGACAGGTCGGTGTCCAGACGGGGCTGGAATCTCTCCAGAGAAGGAGACTCCACACCCCCTGGGCAGCCTGTCCCAGGGCTCACTCACCCTCACTGGGGAAAAGTTCTTCCCCAGGTTGCTGTGGAACTCCCTGTGCTCCAACTTGCAGCCATTGCCCCTTGTCCTGTCCCCACAGACACTGAAAAGGGGCTGGCCATTCCCCCTGCATCCCATCCTTCAGATATTGATCAACATTCATAAGGTCCCCGCTGAGTCTTCTCTCCAGGCTGAACAGCCCCAGCTCTCTCAGCCTTTCCTCACAGGGGAGATGCTCCAGGCCCTTCAGCATCTCCTCAGCCTCCTCTGGACTCTCTCCAGCAGATCCCTGGCTGTTTGAGCCCAGGGGGCCCAGCACTGGACACAACACTCCAGCTGGGGCCTGAGCAGGGCAGAGCAGAGGGGGGGGATCCTCTCCTGTCACCTGCTGCCCACACTCCTCCTGATGCCCCCAGGATCCCATTGTCTCTCTCAGCCCCAGGGCACACTGCTGGCTCATGGCCACCCTGTCACCCACCAGCACCCCCAGGTCCTTCTCCACACAGCTCCTCTCCAGCAGCTCCCCCCCAGCCTGTCCTGATTCCAGCAGTTATTCCTCCCCAGGGGCCAGACTCTCCACTGGCTTTTGTTGAATCTCATCTGGTCTCTCCCTGCCCAGCTCTCCAGCCTGGCCAGGTCTCTGGATGGCAGCACAGTGTCCTGCCTGTCAGCCACCCCTCCCAGCTCTGGATCATCAGCACTTGCTGAGGGTGGGTGCTGTTCCCTCATCAAGGTGTCAGTGAAGATATTGAACAGGACTGGACCCAACACTGAGCCCTGGGGACACCACTGGTCACAGGTCTCCAGCCAGACTCTGCTTTAGGTGCCTATCTTGGGTAGATTTCTAGTTTGGGATGCTTGCCTCTCCAAAGTGTATCTGGATTGAGAATTTAGGGAATGCTTGGCTTCTTACCTGGAGAAACAATTCAGAAGAGTTGCTTTCATGTTGCTTCTTTAAGAATTGTTTTTCTTTTCCAAAGGGGCAGAGTCAGCCTCAGAAGGGAGGTTTGCAGATCACACATGCACTGGTGCCAGTGGCTTCTCAGACAGTGATGTCTGTGTTACACCAAGTGATTCTCTCAACATGAAAATGAAAGAGATAGAAAGGTAAATGGTTTGAGGGTGGGGTTGGTTTTTTCCTTTTTTAATATAAGATGAGAAATTGAAAAATCTTGGAATAAATATGTCTCAGCTTTTGAGCAATCAGAGTAGCTAATTGCTCAAATTAGAGTAGCTAAAGAGAGTAGCTGTTTCTGCATGGTACTGGTATTGAGGAGAGTAAGGCAAGTACTGAAACCAATTTCCCCTCTCTCAAGGTCTCCAGAATTAGTGCTTCCAGCTTCTAAATCCTCTTTAAGGACCCCAGATTTGGAGAAAGGCCTTGAGTACAACAGTGTTCCAAAGAACAAAGCTCCTGAAAAGACAACCCCTGTGTGGGAAGCCAGGCAAGAACACAGCCAGGGTCAGCCTGAAGGAGGTAATGTTTGATCCAACGTAGTTTGATTTCTGCTCTGTGTGTGTGTGTGTGTGTGTGTGTGTGTTTACAAACCAGCAAGACACAACTTCTCCTTGTAGATCAAGGATTTCAACTTAGAGCTTTCTGGTAACCCAGCTGGATGGCTGCTCAGCAGGATGGGGTCTGACAGGAGTGGGACTTACCTGCCTTGTGGCTAAGTTGGCACTTCTTGGCAGGGTGCTGGTGCAACTGGGAAGGTGATGGGATCCTGGGCTCAATCAGCAGAGGGGTGGCAGCAGGGACAGGGAGGGGATTGTCCCTCTCTGCTCTGCCCTGGGGCGGCCCCAGCTGGATCCTGTGTCCAGAGCTGGGGCCCAGGACAAGAGAGATGTGGGGCTGTTGGAGAGGGGTCAGAGGAGCCACGGAGATGCTCAGAGGGCTGGAGCAGCTCCCCTCTGGAGAGAGGCTGAGGGAGCTGGGCTGGGTCAGCCTGGAGAAGAGAAGGCTGTGGGGGGACCTCATTGCAGCCTGCCAGTGCCTGAAGGGAGCAGAGGAACAGGAGGGGAATCAGCTTGTTCAAGGGCAGAGACTGGCAGGACAAGGGGGATGGAGTGAAGCTGGAGGAGGGAAGGGGGAGAGGAGAGATTGGGGGGAAGTTCTTTGCAGAGAGAGTGGTGAGGGGCTGGAACAGGCTGCCCAGAGAGGGGGTGGGTGCCCCATCATCCCTGGAAGTGTTCAAGGCCAGGTTGGATGGGGCCCTGGGCAACCTTGTGTAGCTCCAGGCCTGAGGTTGGTGTCCCTGCCTGTGGCAGGGGGCTGGAGCTCTGTGACCCTTGGGGTCCCTTCCAACCCATGCCATTCTATGATTCCATGAGAGAGGGACTATTAGAAGTTCCAGGGCTGTTCTAGTGTCTCAGCTACAGATTGGGAAGAAGTGTCAACAGAGTCAAAGATTCAGTAATAAATAAGGAGAGAAAGTGACTGCAGCATTTAAGTTACAAGGTAGAGCAACAGCCTTCCACTGTGCCTACAGGAAGGATGGAATTGTTCTAAGGAGTTGTTTCTCTTTCCCCTCAGAAAATGCAGATGAGCAGAAATCTGGGACCAGGCTAAAGAGTGCATCTGTCTTATCAAATCTCTCTGCAAATGTCACCAGGACTAGAAATAACTCCTCCTCCTCCTCCATAAGGCTTCTTAACCCTCAAACTGCAGAGGCCACAAATAGTTGTGTTGTGGCTCAGAATGCCAACCCAAGATGCACTCAGGAGTGGAAATCCAAGAGAAGCATGTGTTTCCCTGTATCCACCCTGCACAGTGCAGCTGAGAAAGAAAATGCTGCAGGTCCAGCTGGGCCTAACAGGAGAGACATGTCAATTGTGGCCTCAGGTCTGAGTCCAAGTGAGCAGGTAAGTACAGCTGAGAAGTTCTGGAGATCATTTGTTAATTGTTCCTGATTACCACTGGAGTCCTCAACACACAGGGGTAGAAGGGGGATGGAAACCAATCACACAGGAACTGCAGATCAGTCATGCAGCAACAACAGAACTCAACTTCTAAAAGCAGGGAGAATGCTGCCTGGAACCAGCACTGTTAAACCCAGGGAGCTTTCATCTGATCCTTTCCAACTGCCTGCTGTGGTTGGGGAAAAGCCCCTTGTTCCAAGGCATTTGGGAGCTCTGCAGCTTGGAGGGGGCTGCTTGCTTGGTTCCTTTAACCTCCTCAGATGGTGCTTTGTCCAAATTCTGCTCCATGGGCAGGATTTCTGTAACTAGTCCCATTCTGAATGCTAATGAACTTGTTTCTAGGATCCATTTCCCTAAGGAAATGGCTTTTGGATCAAAAATTGCTGACCAAGAGCTGCTCTTTAGCCTTGCATGGTGCTGGCATTACTGGCTGAAGAATATTGTGTGCCAGCACAAAGAAAACCATGACTGTGAAGTAACTCACTGTGTCATAACCCCTGCAAACTGCAGTTGGGGGTGGGGTTTTTTGATCTGCTTTGCTAACTCTTTATTTTCTTAACTGCTTTTCAGTTGCTGGTCCAGAAGTTTGTAAGAAAAACTCAGAGCACTTTATCCAGTCATGTTACTGAAGGAACAACCCATGTCATAATGAAAACAGGTTTGTTGGGAGCTGTGTGAAGGCACCCTGTATTTATACATTGTATAGAACTTTAAGCTAACAAGCAGACAGTTTAGTAATTAATTAGGATAAGTTGGAAGAGAAGGTACTAATTATTTTCTTTTCTATCATAATTTTTATGCTTAGATCTTTTTTTTATTAGATTGTTCTGTCTTTATACTGATGCACAGGATAAACTGCCTGCTGCCTCTTCCGGTAGGGTAGATGACCTTAAATAGCTAGTAATCTAGATGTTTGACATTATCAGGCTCTTAATCCTACTGTTAAGTGTCCCCTGTCTTCACCAGTATTCACAGAGTCACAGGGGTTGGAAGGGACCCCCAGAGCCCATGGGGTCCCACCCCCTGCCAAAGCAGGGTCCCTAGGACAGGGCACACAGGTCGGTGTCCAGACGGGGCTGGAATCTCTCCAGAGAAGGAGACTCCACACCCCCTGGGCAGCCTGTCCCAGGGCTCCCTCACCCTCACTGGGGAAAAGTTCTTCCCCATGGTGCTGTGGAACTTCCTGTGCTCCAACTTGCAGCCATTGCCCCTTGTCCTGTCCCCACAGACACTGAAAAGGGGCTGGCCATTCCCCCTGCATCCCATCCTTCAGATATTGATCAACATTCATAAGGTCCCCCCTGAGTCTTCTTCTCTCCAGGCTGAACAGCCCCAGCTCTCTCAGCCTTTCCTCCCAGGGGAGATGCTCCAGGCCCTTCAGCATCTCCTCAGCCTCCTCTGGACTCTCTCCAGGAGATCCCTGGCTGTTTGATCCCAGGGAGCCCAGCACTGGACACAACACTCCAGCTGGGGCCTGAGCAGGGCAGAGCAGAGGGGGAGGATCCCCTCCTGGGACCTGCTGCCCACACTCCTCCTGATGCCCCCAGGATCCCATTGTCTCTCTCAGCCCCAGGGCACACTGCTGCCTCATGGCCACCCTGTCACCCACCAGCACCCCCAGGTCCTTCTCCACACAGCTCCTCTCCAGCAGCTCCCCCCCAGCCTGTCCTGATTCCAGCAGTTATTCCTCCCCAGGGGCCAGACTCTCCACTGGCTTTTGTTGAATCTCATCTGGTTTGACTTTCTCCCCTCTTTTCAGAATAACTAGAACAGGATCAGCAGTGGTAGGTGTGACTGGCTTCTGCCTGTTCCCTTCAGTTTGGGAGAATCAGGACACTAGAATTTCACAGCCTTTTTATAAAAGATCTTGACATTTTGTTGCTACACTTGGCAAAAGACACTGTTTTGCTTTTAGGTACAAAGAATTTGAGCTGGTTTGGTTTGGTGGGGTTGGTTGTTTTTTCTCACTAATGCCAGAACTGAAAGATCTCTTTCTCCTGTTTGCTCTGCAGATAAGGACTTGGTGTGTGAAAGGACCCTGAAGTACTTCCTGGGTATTGCAGGAAGAAAATGGGTAGTTAGCTATCAGTGTAAGTATAACTTGCTTTGGAGCTTAATGGTCTCTGTCCTTCTACCATAACTGCACTCTTCACTTGTGCCAGTTAAAGAAAGGGATCTCTTTGTGTCAGGACATCTGATAATTTGAGGTTTCTTCTAAATACTTTAAGCAACCCCAGGGGCCTGAAGGAATCACAGGGGTTGGAAGGGGCCTCCACAGCCCATGGGATCCTGGGCTCCATCAGCAGAGGGGTGGCAGCAGGGACAGGGAGGGGATTGTCCCTCTCTGCTCTGGTCTGGGGAGGCCCCAGCTGGATCCTGTGTCCAGAGCCGGGCCCCAGGACAAGAAAGATGTGGGGCTGTTGGAGAGGGGTCAGAGGAGCCACAGAGATGCTCAGAGGGCTGGAGCAGCTCCCCTCTGGAGAGAGGCTGAGGGAGCTGGGCTGGGTCAGCCTGGAGAAGAGAAGGCTGTGGGGGGACCTCATTGCAGCCTGCCAGTGCCTGAAGGGAGCAGAGGAACAGGAGGGGAATCAGCTTGTTCAAGGGCAGAGACTGGCAGGACAAGGGGGATGGAGTGAAGCTGGAGGAGGGAAGGGTGAGAGGAGAGATTGGGGGGAAGTTCTGTGCAGAGAGAGTGGTGAGGGGCTGGAACAGGCTGCCCAGAGAGGGGGTGGGTGCCCCGTCCCTGGGGGTGTTCAAGGCCAGGTTGGATGTGGCCCTGGGCAGCCTTGTGTAGCTCCAGGCCTGAGGTTGGTGTCCCTGCCTGTGGCAGGGGGTTGGAGCTCTGTGACCCTTGGGGTCCCTTCCAACCCAGCCCAGTCTGGGATTCTATGATTCAATCAGCAACATCAAGCTTGCCTTCTGAACATTTTTCCTGCTTTCAAATAACCACCCTGACAAAAACCTTTCTCCCCCCTAATTCAACTCTGAGATGTGTGGCACCAGTTCATGCACAATTCAAGTTATTTCTAAGTAAATCTCATTCTTAAAGTTCTTTGAGGCATCATGCTGTGTTGGGTTTCCCTAAGTACAGATACCTTCAGGGGTTTAGGGCAGTGAAATCAGGCTGCTGCCAGTGGATTTAACAATTCTGCTGGGTAAAATGATTTGTTCTGTTCTCATCTGGTTATTTTTAGGGATACTTCAGTCCTTTAAAGAAGGAAGGATACTGGATGAGGTAAGTCTTTTATCTTAAGAGTGAAGTTTTGAGTGTGGGAGCAATGCTGTTACAGGGATTGACCTATTAGTAGCCTCAGATATTCTCTAAACATTTAATATATGGAAATCTGACTCTGAAAATCAGGTTTCTAATTGTACCAAATGCTGGGACCAAAAGCCATGCACAGGTTATTTGTATCCATTGTTCCTGATGATATAATCAGTCCCTATTATTACTTTTTAAGAGGTTCTAAGCATATTCTCTTTTACATGTTCCTACTGATGGAGGTTATGTACTGGTAATTAATTTCTATCAAGTGAGGCTTCACTGGCAAGTTAATTATGGATTTGGAGTGTGCCCCTTCTTTTATACCATTTTCTAGGTTACTGTTTGCCTCTCACTTTGGTTCTTTAAAACTTGGCTGATGCTGCAGGCATTTGCTTGTTGCCTCCCAACGTTCTTCTTGAAAATCTTTTCATAATCACCTGCACACAAATTGTCAGGTTTCCAGTTCAGAAACCTGGCAGCCTTTTGCCTGTCCTGATGCAGAATTCCAGCCAGGGAAGTGTTCTCAGGCTCTAACCAGGGACTGTTTGTGTTCTGCCCCAGGAGGACTTTGAAGTGAGAGGAGATGTGATCAATGGGAGGAACCACCAAGGCCCTAAGAGGGCTCGACAGGCCCTGACTGAACAGGTAGGGGCACCTCAGGGGGCAAATCATGCCCAGCTCTGACTGTTTGACACATGGCTGGGCTGGGTGAGGATCAGGGGGATCTTCACAGGCTGGGAAGGTGGGTCTGGGGGAACCTGAAGAGGTTCAGCACTGGGAAGTGTCAGGGGTGGCACTGGGGCCAGAAGAATCCCAGACACAGATACAGACTGGGAGAAGAGCTCCTGGGGAGCAGCCCTGTGAGAAGGACCTGGGTGTCATGGGGGATGAGAAACTCCCCATGAGCCAGCAGTGTGCTGGAGCAGCTGGGAAGGTGATGGGATCCTGGGCTCCATCAGCAGAGGGGTGGCAGCAGGGACAGGGAGGGGATTGTCCCTCTCTGCTCTGCCCTGGGGAGGCCCCAGCTGGATCCTGTGTCCAGAGCTGGGCCCCAGGACAAGAGAGATGTGGGGCTGTTGGAGAGGGGTCAGAGGAGCCAGGGAGATGCTGAGAGGGCTGGAGCAGCTCCCCTCTGGAGAGAGGCTGAGGGAGCTGGGCTGGGTCAGCCTGGAGAAGAGAAGGCTGTGGGGGGACCTCATTGCAGCCTGCCAGTGCCTGAAGGGAGCAGAGGAACAGGAGGGGAATCAGCTTGTTCAAGGGCAGAGACTGGCAGGACAAGGGGGCTGGAGTGAAGCTGGAGGAGGGAAGGGGGAGAGGAGAGATTGGGGGGAAGTTCTGTGCAGAGAGAGTGGTGAGGGGCTGGAACAGGCTGCCCAGAGAGGGGGTGGGTGCCCCGTCCCTGGGGGTGTTCAAGGCCAGGTTGGATGTGGCCCTGGGCAACCTTGTGTAGCTCCAGGCCTGAGGTTGGTGTCCCTGCCTGTGGCAGGGGGTTGGAGCTCTGTGATCCTTGGGGTCCCTTCCAGCCCATGCCATTCTATGATTCTATCTGGAACTCCTGGTTTCTCTGCTCTTCCATATAACACAGTTGTACAAATGAAGCATTTTTGTAGGTGAGAATTGAGCTCTGTCAGCAGCAGCACAGACCTGCTTGGGTGACTCTCAGTGCTCAGAGTGAACACTGTCTCTTCACGGCATCAGGAAAGTGCAGGGCTGGGGGGGGTTTGATGTTCTTTTGTAGGTGACAAAGAGCTTCAGATGTGCTCTGTGAAGCAGCTGGGTAACCAGTCTTAGAAGTGCAGCAAAACCAGCATGTTAAGTACAGTCCTGTAAAGATACACAGATCCCCTGGTAACATGTTCTTTGTTTTTCAGATCTTTAAAGGCTTTGACATCTGTTGCTTTGGACCTTTCACTAACATGACCACAGGTGTGTGTTCTAGAGAGATTCAATTAACTGTGAGCATAAAATGTTATTTATAGGGGGATTGTGTGTGATCATCATAGTTCTACATTTGACCTCTTCTTGGATGTTCTTGTAGCTCTGATACTCTGACACTTTCAGAATCCCTACCTGAGAGCTCACAGACTCACAGGGGTTGGAAGGGGCCTCCAGAGCCCATGGGGTCCAACCCCCTGCCAAAGCAGGGTCCCTAGGACAGGGCACACAGGTCGGTGTCCAGACGGGGCTGGAATCTCTCCAGAGAAGGAGACTCCACACCCCCTGGGCAGCCTGTCCCAGGGCTCCCTCACCCTCACTGGGGAAAAGTTCTTCCCCAGGTTGCTGTGGAACTTCCTGTGCTCCAACTTGCAGCCATTGTCCCTTGTCCTGTCCCCACAGGCACTGAAAAGGGGCTGGCCATTCCCCTGCATCCCATCCTTCAGATATTGATCAACATTCATAAGGTCCCCCCTGAGTCTTCTTCTCTCCAGGCTGAACAGCCCCAGCTCTCTCAGCCTTTCCTCACAGGGGAGATGCTCCAGGCCCTTCAGCATCTCCTCAGCCTCCTCTGGACTCTCTCCAGGAGATCCCTGGCTGTTTGATCCCAGGGAGCCCAGCACTGGACACTCTATAGAGAGTATAGGTAAAGAACCTCCTCCAGTTCTTTCTCCAGTAGAATGGAAGTAGCACTCTCTTCTATGTGGATGCCTTCAGTGAACTGCTCTGGCAATTTTGCTGTTTCAAAACAGGCCTTTTACTGAGCTTCTCTCTGGTTCTGTAGCAATGAAGGAGAAGCATTCATGTCACTGTGCCTGGGAATTGCTTTAGATCCAATTGAACACTTGTATTACAGCATTTTTTTCTTAGCAAACAGCTCCTAAATCCTGTTTTTCTAACAGCTGACACATCCTCAGTGTAACCTGCTCTCTAGCAGCAGATGTTCAGTGAAACACACAAGAAAGCCAGAAGTTTCTATACAAAGGAAGAGCTGGGCACAATAACTTCACTAGTTTAAACTGGGATAAAGTACAGTGGGTGTCTGGAACACAAGCTAGCATTTGCCCACTTGAAATATTTGCCCCTCTCCCCATTTCTGTGGCTCATTCAGCAGGTACTTTCTGGTTTGTCCTATATAACTTATTTTTTGACTGGGTGAAACATCCTCAGCATCTCTTGACATTTCCAGTCATTAGTGCAGATGATGCAGTGCTCTCACCTGCTGCAGGAGCATCAGGTATGGCTCTTCCCCTTGAGAGCCTTACTTACCTTCTTCACCATCACTTCAACAAATTGGGAGAAATGAAACACTTTGGCTGCTTTTCTTAAGGAGATAATCATAAGGCTGGCTTCTGAGATTTTAAAGTTTAATTCCATGTCTTAACATCCTTAGGGTAAGAAGAAATAGTGATGTTCTCTTGGAGCTTTGGGCATGTGGTGTGTTGGCTTTTTTGGGACTGATTTGTTTTGGTTAGTCCTGACAAGAGGGCAAGGGAGGAGAGTGAGTTGATGTTCATCCTTTCATTTCCTAGCCTGCTGAGGAACATCAACTCATTCTCCTCCCTTGCCCTCTTGTCAGGGCTTAGAAACCAGATGGGGTTCAACAAAAGCCAGTGGAGAGTCTGGCACCTGGGGAGGAATAACTGCTGGAATCAGGACAGGCTGGGGGGGAGCTGCTGGAGAGGAGCTGTGTGGAGAAGGACCTGGGGGTGCTGGTGGGTGACAGGGTGGCCATGAGCCAGCAGTGTGCCCTGGGGCTGAGAGAGACAATGGGATCCTGGGGGCATCAGGAGGAGTGTGGGCAGCAGGTCCCAGGAGGGGATCCTCCCCCTCTGCTCTGCCCTGCTCAGGCCCCAGCTGGAGTGTTGTGTCCAGTGCTGGGCTCCCTGGGATCAAACAGCCAGGGATCTCCTGGAGAGAGTCCAGAGGAGGCTGAGGAGATGCTGAAGGGCCTGGAGCATCTCCCCTGGGAGGAAAGGCTGAGAGAGCTGGGGCTGTTCAGCCTGGAGAGAAGAAGACTCAGGGGGGACCTTATGAATGTTGATCAATATCTGAAGGATGGGATGCAGGGGGAATGGCCAGCCCCTTTTCAGTGTCTGTGGGGACAGGACAAGGGGCAATGGCTGCAAGTTGGAGCACAGGAAGTTCCACAGCAACCTGGGGAAGAACTTTTGCCCAGTGAGGGTGAGGGAGCCCTGGGACAGGCTGCCCAGGGGGTGTGGAGTCTCCTTCTCTGGAGAGATTCCAGCCCCGTCTGGACACCGACCTGTGTGCCCTGTCCTAGGGACCCTGCTTTGGCAGGGGGTTGGACCCCATGGCCTCTGGTGGTCCTTTCCAACCCCTGTGAATCTGTGATTTATTCCCTGCCAAGGTTTGCATTTCTTTCAAATGTTGGTGGTTTTATCTTGGAGTAAGCCCAGGAGGGCTTGGGGAACAGTCTCAGTTTCAGTGTGATGGTGTAAAACACTGGAGTGACAGCCTGTTTGTCTGGTTTCTGCAGAACATCTGGAGTGGATGGTGGAGCTGTGTGGTGCCTCTGTGGTGAAGCAGCCTCATCTCTTCTCCCACACCACAGTAAGTGTTAATGCCTGTTGCATTCAATGTAGTGACCATTCTGTACCTGGTGTAACACAACAGGTTGAAGGGTGACATTGCAGCTCGCAAGGCCAATGGGATCCTGGGCTCCATCAGCAGAGGGGTGGCAGCAGGGACAGGGAGGGGATTGTCCCTCTCTGTTCTGCCCTGGGGAGGCCCCAGCTGGATCCTGTGTCCAGAGCTGGGGCCCAGCACAAGAGAGATGTGGGGCTGTTGGAGAGGGGTCAGAGGAGCCACGGAGATGCTGAGAGGGCTGGAGCAGCTCCCCTCTGGAGAGAGGCTGAGGGAGCTGGGCTGGGTCAGCCTGGAGAAGAGAAGGCTGTGGGGGGACCTCATTGCAGCCTGCCAGTGCCAGAAGGGAGCAGAGGAACAGGAGGGGAATCAGCTTGTTCAAGGGCAGAGACTGGCAGGACAAGGGGGATGGAGTGAAGCTGGAGGAGGGAAGGGTTAGAGGAGAGACTGGGGGGAAGTTCTTTGCAGAGAGAGTGGTGAGGGGCTGGAACAGGCTGCCCAGAGAGGGGGTGGGTGCCCCGTCCCTGGGGGTGTTCAAGGCCAGGTTGGATGGGGCCCTGGGCAACCTTGTGTAGCTCCAGGCCTGAGGTTGGTGTCCCTGCCTGTGGCAGGGGGTTGGAGCTCTGTGACCCTTGGGGTCCCTTCCACCCCATGCCAGTCTATGATCACCCTGTGGCCCTGTCAGACTGATGCCTACAGGCACATTAGTGAGAGCTGCACAGAGTAATGATGCCAATCTGCCTGGCAGCAGTTCTTGTGTTCCAGGCTCTGGCTGCTCTGCCTGAGAAGACAGTCTAACCAGATAGACAGCTAATCACTGGAAACCAGTGTGGGCCTTGCTTTCCAGTGCAAAAAGCCTTTAGTGCCTTAACTTACAGCATTCCTGGAGAGAACACACAGAAACAACTTGTTTCTTTCTTCCTCTCCTACCCCCTAAACCCCTCTCTGAAGGGATGCCCTGGAATAGAGTCAGCCCAGCAAGCTCTCTCTGCAGAGGGGAGTGTGACTGAGTGACAGACATCAGTGTCACCTTTATCTTCTTCTCTTTCAACCCTAGAACTCTACTGCTGTTGTGGTTGTGCAGCCAGATGCTTGGATGGAAAACACAGATTATAGAGGTAAAACAACAAACTCTTTGTGGTTTGTGGTACATATTAAGTGTCTTTATCACCTCAGTCCTTTTCACAGATTTCAGAGAGGTTTGTAGAGGGATTTGAGTAAAATGGAACCTCATCTGGAGACAGAGGTGTGTCTTGAAGGAAAAATCTAAGGAGAAAAGTATCAGAAGTATCTCCAGCATCAGCCACAGAGTCTTCAAAGGCAGTCTGGTGGGGAAATCTGCTCCTTGGCTCAGTTGTTCTCCACACCATCAGAACCAGACTCTTTCCAGACTCTTCTGATTGCAGAGGGTTTCTAACAAGTGGGGAAACGTGCCCTTGGGGGGCTGGTAAGACCTAAGAGAGCTTCAGGTGGGACAAGATTCTCTTGCTCTGGAGAGAATATCTATCTATAGAGTGTTAACTGATACAGCTTTGCCTTTTTTATTCTCTTCCCCACCCCAAAACCAAACACTCCAGAGGAACCCTGAGACTCTGGAAGTGCAAATACCCCAGGCAGGGTTAGTTCTGTCAGGCAGTGGGAGGTACAGGATCAATGGGAGCTAGTTGGGCTGCAGTGGTGTTCAACAGCAACAGAGAACATGGAGCAGAGGATGGTGTGGGGCTGTTGGAGAGGGGTCAGAGGAGCCACGGAGATGCTCAGAGAGCTGGAGCAGCTCCCCTCTGGAGAGAGGCTGAGGGAGCTGGGCTGGGTCAGCCTGGAGAAGAGAAGGCTGTGGGGGGACCTCATTGCAGCCTGCCAGTGCCTGAAGGGAGCAGAGGAACAGGAGGGGAATCAGCTTGTTCAAGGGCAGAGACTGGCAGGACAAGGGGGATGGAGTGAAGCTGGAGGAGGGAAGGGGGAGAGGAGAGATTGGGGGGAAGTTCTTTGCAGAGAGAGTGGTGAGGGGCTGGAACAGGCTGCCCAGAGAGGGGGTGGGTGCCCCGTGTCTGGGGGTGTTCAAGGCCTGGTTGGATGTGGCCCTGGGCAACCTTGTGTAGCTCCAGGCCTGAGGTTGGTGTCCCTGCCTGTGGCAGGGGGTTGGAGCTCTGTGACCCTTGGGGTCCCTTCCAGCCCAGACCAGTCTATGATTCTATGTGAAATCAGCAGCTGTTTCCATAGCACCAGGGCAAAGAGACAATAAAGACCCTGCAAGGGAGAACAGTCTGGGAGCACTTCAGTAATTCCTCTTGCTTCCCTCTTAATGAGACTCTCTGCTTGTCACACACCCAGTGAGCCTGAGCAGGCAGGAGCTGAGGCTCTGTCACCAGCATCCTAAATGAGAAGATCCCAAGGGCTGTGCTCTGCTCTTAGTGCTGCTTCTGTGGTGCTCAAAGCTCCCTGCCTGACCCTCTGTCACACAGCTGCTCTTCCCAGAGCAGCAGCCTCACTTGTGCTGTTAAAAGGATCAGTCCTGCCACATCCTGGCCCTGCCTGTGGCAGGGGGGTTGGAGCTCTATGATCCTTGGGGTCCCTTCCAACCCTTGCCATTCTGTGATCCTGGGGTTAGACTGAGCTTTTATCATAGACCTTTACAATGCCCAAGAGAAAGCAAATTGCTGCTGTCTCTCAGATTAAGCCAGCTCACCTTCAGCTTGCTTTGACTCCTTGCTAACAGCATTTGCATTGTGTCTTTGTCCTACAGCCATCCAGCAGAACAACAACGTTGCCATGGTGACTCGTGAGTGGGTCTTGGACAGTGTGGCTTGCTATGAGTGCCAGGAGCTGGATGCTTACCTCCTGGCCTGAGGCTGAGCTGCTCAGGAATCCTCCTGAAGGCTGATTGTTTGGTAATTATTGTAAGGACTGATTATTTTTAAGGTCAGTTTTGCAGAGATGAGGTGTGTGCAGTGTTGCTGTTCAGAACAATGCTTTTATTACTGCCAGTGCTGCTCCCCAGTGCTGTGTGGAGACAGGACTGCCTGCTGTTCTTCAGAGCTTCACATCTCCAGCTTCAAAGAGGCCTTTAAATGAATGTAAAATAAATTTGTAAGCATTAGAACATGTATGGCTCTGCCCTCTCAGAGAAATGGTGCTGATTTGAAGCACCATTTGAATGGTGAAGCAACCTCTGTGTGTGTGTGTCCCACCCCTTCTGGGTGGTTGGGGCTCTGTGGGGCTGGGGGGCTGCACCCATCACCCAGCCAGCTGCCAGGGTTTCCCCCTTCCCAGTGCCTTGCACAGTCCAGGCCCTCCTGAAGCTCCTGTCTGTGGCTTTTCAGTTGGTTTCTGAGCTGTGACTCTGCAGTTCCCCCCTCCACACCACCACCCCCCACTCCCCACCTTTCCTCTGTCCTCCCAATCCCTGCCAGTGCTCCCCAGTTTCTGGGCTGGGCTGGGGGGATGAGGGTTGTGGCTCCCCTTTGCATCCACCTTCTGGGGTTTTTTTATTCTGTTTAAATGTTCTATTTTTTTATTATCTGATGCAGGGGGAATGGCCAGCAACAAAATGTCAAGACCCTTTATAAAAAGGCTGTGAAATTCTAGTGTCCTGATTCTCCCAAACTGAAGGGAACAGGCAGAAGCCAGTCACACCTACCACTGCTGATCCTGTTCTAGTTATTCTGAAAAGAGGGGAGAAAGAGAAACCAGATGGGATTCAACAAAAGCCAGTGGAGAGTCTGGCACCTGGGGAGGAATAACTGCTGTGGGGGGACCTCATTGCAGCCTGCCAGTGCCTGAAGGGAGCAGAGGAACAGGAGGGGAATCAGCTTGTTCAAGGGCAGAGACTGGCAGGACAAGGGGGATGGAGTGAAGCTGGAGGAGGGAAGGGTTAGAGGAGAGATTGGGGGGAAGTTCTTTGCAGAGAGAGTGGTGAGGGGCTGGAACAGGCTGCCCAGAGAGGGGGTGGGTGCCCCGTCCCTGGGGGTGTTCCAGGCCAGGTTGGATGGGGCCCTGGGCAACCTTGTGTAGCTCCAGGCCTGAGGTTGGTGTCCCTGCCTGTGGCAGGGGGTTGGAGCTCTGTGACCCTTGGGGTCCCTCCCAATCAGGTCATTCTTTGATTCTATGAAATCATGGAATCACAGGATGCTTTGGGTTGGAAGGGACCTTCAGAGCCCATCTAGTCCCACCCTGCAGTGAGCAGGGACATCTTCACTAGAGCAGGTCCCTCAGAGCCCCATCCAGCCTGACCTTGGATGTCTCCAGGGATGGGGCCTCCCCCACCTCTCTGGGCACCCTGTCCCACCACCCTCAGAGGGAAGGGCTGTGCTGTGCCTCTTCTAGAAGGGCAAGAGTGGCAAAATCAAACCTCACTGAAGAGCCAGACTGGTGCCAGTGCTGCAGGCAAACTGCCCTTCCCTCACTGTGTGCTTGTGCTGCTGCTGGAGGGGGAGGGCCAGGAAAGGTGCTGCTTGCTGGGGGTTGCCTGAGGCTTTGCCAGTGGGTGTTGGTAATTAAAACTGTTCTGCTTTTGTAGCTTAACAGGAGCTTTGCTGGGTGCAGCTGCACTGGGGTGACTTCCAGCACAGCCCAGCTCTGCTGTGCTTGTGTCCAGACCCTGCTGTGGCCCAGCTGCAGGAGGAAGCTGCTGGATACAGCCCTGACCCCCCACCCTGCTCAGACCTCCCTGGCATCATGTTCAGGCCCTGCTTTGTCCCCAGCAGTGCTTTTCTGCACAGAAGCTTGGAAACCTGTGTTCCTGGGTGGTGCAGTGGCCCAGTTCCATCCCTTCCCTGTTCTCTAGGCCATGAAGTGCCAGCCAACTCCTACCACAAAGGAGAGGGACTTGCTGCTTTGGGGGAACCAAGTGTTTCCTGTGCTCCTGAGAGACACACTTGCAGGGGGCAGGAACAGGCTGCCTCCCTCTCCCCATAGCACTGCTGCAGCCCCCCCCCTTTCTCCCCTTAAAGTGATTCTGAGGGTTCTTAGTGCCTGATTCTGGGTAACACACTGTCTGAGGCCTGGCTGGGCCACACATGGTCTGTTGTTCTTTGCTGCACTGAGCCTTCAGCTGTGCAGAGCAGCAATCACCAGGAGGCTCATGGTAAACACCCAGCCTGGGTCTTGGCTACTGTCACATGATGGGGTGTAGCCCTGAGCCTCAGGCCCTGCTGAGGGGTTCCAGGGCTCTATTCCTGCCTTTGACCACCACAGATGGGATGAAGAATTCCTGGGCAGCTGCCTTCTCTGGTAAGGACAACTGTTAGCCAGGCATGGGGGGCAGAAGCTGCCCAGGGCTCCCTGTAATATATGGGAAGGGGTTTCTGCTTCAATTTCATGTATGTGAATCACAGAATCACAGAGTTGTAGGGGTTGGAAGGGACCCCCAGAGCCCATGGGGTCCAACCCCCTGCCAAAGCAGGGTCCCTAGGACAGGGCACACAGGTCGGTGTCCAGACGGGGCTGGAATCTCTCCAGAGAAGGAGACTCCACACCCCCTGGGCAGCCTGTCCCAGGGCTCCCTCACCCTCACTGGGGAAAAGTCCTTCCTCATGTTGGTGTGGAACTTCCTGTGCTCTGACTTGCAGCCATTGCCCCTTGTCCTGTCCCCACAGACACTGAAAAGGGGCTGGCCATTTCCCCTGCATCCCATCCTTCAGATACTGATAAACATTGATTAGGTCCCCCCTGAGTCTTCTTCTCTCCAGGCTGAACAGCCCCAGCTCTCTCAGCCTTTCCTCACAGGGGAGATGCTCCAGGCCCTTCAGCATCTCCTCAGCCTCCTCTGGACTCTCTCCAGGAGATCCCTGGCTGTTTGATCCCAGGGAGCCCAGCACTGGACACAACACTCCAGCTGGGGCCTGAGCAGGGCAGAGCAGAGGAGGAGGATCCCCTCCTGTGACCTGCTGCCCACACTCCTCCTGATGCCCCCAGGATCCCATAGGTAGGGCTCTGTCTTGTGCCCTTCTGAGCTGTGCTGAGGGGGAGGCCAGCAGAGACTGAGCAGCCTGGCAGCAGCTCAGCATGTCATTTGCGTTTCCCAGTGTTACCCACTGCCAGCCTGCTGCTGGCACTGGGACAAACATCTCCCTGCTGTTTGCTTCAGAGCTCTTGTGGAGGCTGCTGACTGGAGCAGGACACAAGGTTTGGGGAGCTCCAGGGGGTAATTAAGCATCAAAGTTAAAAATCCTGTTGCACAGTAACAGCCCTGGGGGGCGGGTGTGACACTGGATCCTCACACAAGGTGCTGCTGCCCCACTGAGCTCCTTAAGACAACACAGAGCAGACTCTCCTTGGGCACAGCACAGCACATCCCTACCCCAACCAGCATGTTCTCCTTGTCATACTCCACACTCCCTGCATGGAGGGGGGAGACTGACCCATATCCTCACCTCTCTCTCCCCCTCCTGGCTCCAGGTCCCTGCTCAGACCCCTCAGTGTCCCCTCAGCTGCAGCCACTGCTCTGAACAGCCGTGTGAGGTGGGTGTTGCAGCCTGTCAGTGTGCTGGAGCTGCCAGCTGGGTTTGTTTAGCCTGGAGAAGGCTCCAGCAGCAGGGGGTGGGGGATAATTAACAATCCCCTGTCACACAGCTGCCAAGTGATGTCAGGTTTTGCTACAACCTGAATATGCTGGATGGTGCCAGCACCCTGTGTTCCCCACCCCTCACTCTGCATCCTGACCCCTTGGTCCATGGGGGGGAGGGGGCCCTTCCCTGGGGAACAACCTTCACTCCTGACAGGTTTGAGCAGCTCCTGCTCAAAGAGGAGGTGAGGGGGGGCTTGCTCCCTGTGCTGCAGAGGGGATCTTTACTGCAGCTGCTAGCAGAGCCTCGTGGTCAGTGTGCATGGTGAATGAGTGTGAGGCTTGCTCTGAAGGGAGACTGAGCTGGCACATCCCCTTGAGGTGTAGGAGGCAAAGGAAGGAGAAGAGGGCAGCTGGGAGTCCCAGAGCAGACTCTGTTCTGCTCCAGCTTTGCAGCCATCTCCCTCATTCCTCCCTGTGTGGGGAGTCAGAGCAGAGCAAGCTCTTCAGCCTGCTCTCCCTGCCTTGGTCCTTACTGCTCAGGTTCCTTCCCTTCACTGGAAGCTCAGCTTGTTGCCTTCCTTCCCTGCAAGGAGCAGCAGCTCCCTGCTTGCAGGCCTGAGCATCATCAGAGAATGGCCTGGATTGGAAGGGACCCCAAGGGTCACAGAGCTCCAACCCCCTGCCACAGGCAGGGACACCAACCTCAGGCCTGGAGCTACACAAGGTTGCCCAGGGCCCCATCCAACCTGGCCTTGAACACCCCCAGGGACGGGGCACCCACCCCCTCTCTGGGCAGCCCCTTACAGCCCCTCACCACTCTCTCTGCAAAGAACTTCCCCCCAATATCTCCTCTCACCCTTCCCTCCTCCAGCTTCACTCCATCCCCCTTGTCCTGCCAGTCTCTGCCCTTGAACAAGCTGATTCCCCTCCTGTTCCTCTGCTCCCTTCAGGCACTGGCAGGCTGCAATGAGGTCCCCCCACAGCCTTCTCTTCTCCAGGCTGACCCAGCCCAGCTCCCTCAGCCTCTCTCCAGAGGGGAGCTGCTCCAGCCCTCTGAGCATCTCCGTGGCTCCTCTGACCCCTCTCCAACAGCCCCACATCTCTCTTGTCCTGGGGCCCAGCTCTGGACACAGGATCCAGCTGGGGCCTCCCCAGGGCAGAGCAGAGAGGGACAATCCCCTCCCTGTCCCTGCTGCCACCCCTCTGCTGATGGAGCCCAGGATCCCATCACCTTCCCAGCTGCACCAGCACACTGCTGCTCGTGTTCAGTTTCTCATCCCCCATGACACCCAGGCCCTTCTCACAGGGCTGCTCTCCAGGAGCTCTTCTCCCAGTCTGTATCTGTGTCTGGGATTCTTCCAGCCCCAGTTTCACCCCTGACACTTCCCAGTGTTGAACCTCATCAGGTTCCCCCAGACCCACCTTCCCAGCCTGTCAAGATCCCTCTGGATGGCTCCTGTCTTTCTGTTGTGTCGCCCACACCACTCAGCTTGGTGTCACCCCCAAACCTGCTGAGGCTGCACTCAGTCCCATCCCCCATGTCATTGATAAAGATGTTAAAGAGCCTCAGTCCCCCGACAGACCTGGGAGCTGCTCCAGCCCTCTCCTCATCTCCATAAGGATGCAGCATTGGTACTTCTGGACATTTTGGCTCACAGGGGTGTGGAGGCACCCAGCCCTCACCTCCTCTGTAGAACCTCAGCTCACATCATCTGTCCAGGGAAGCAGGTGAATCCATGGGCATTTCCTACCAAGGTGCATCACCTGTAATGACCCACAAGATTCTTCCTCAGAATATCAGCAAAATAAAAGTGACACTGGACCAAAGAGGAAAACAATCCAGCCAATCAGAGAATAATTATGGGAACTTAGTGAATATTTCTTTGATTTAACATTACCTCCAGTAATGAGCCAGACAAGCACTCTAATTGCAGCCATGAATGAGCTGCTCTCTTGTGAGCAGCTTCAGATCCATAAGGAAATAGCTCTTTGTGTGTGGATCCAAAGGCAGGGGAAGGGTTCAGAGTGAACCACTCCAGCACCAAGCTGCGTGCACAGGCATCACTGCTCATCAGCACTGAGAGTAGGTCAGGGACTGAAACACGTGTGGGATTCAAAGGGAACACTGCTTCACACTGAAACACCCACAAAAAGCCAGGCTAAAGCAGCAGGATGAAGTTGTTGCAACAACATACCTCTGTCAAACACATCCCAACCATCCTGAGCCACCATCAAGCTCTGTCAGTCTCCTGTCACAGGGCAGGAGCAGTTGGGCTGGCAAACAGACCCTGCCTGGGGCTGGGATGCCTCCAGCCTGGATGCAGAGGTGCTGCCAAAGCCCACAGGCCTTGAGGCAGCTCACAGCAGCCCCAGGGTAGGAGAGGTTCAGGTGCTCCCTCCAAACCCCATGGCTCTTCACCCCAGAGCAGGGACCCTGGCCAGGCCCTGGGATCCAGCCATCCCTCCTGGAAGCCCCACACTGAACACAGTCAGCTCTGCCTGTAGCCAAAGGGTGTCAATGGGTCTGTGTCCAGGTGGAGCCGGTGACAAGTGGGGTCCCCAGGGGCCCCAGGACAAGAGAGATGTGGGGCTGTTGGAGAGGGGTCAGGGGAGCCACAGAAATGCTCAGAGGGCTGGAGCAGCTCCCCTCTGGAGAGAGGCTGAGGGAGCTGGGCTGGGTCAGCCTGGAGAAGAGAAGGCTGTGGGGGGACCTCATTGCAGCCTGCCAGTGCCTGAAGGGAGCAGAGGAACAGGAGGGGAATCAGCTTGTTCAAGGGCAGAGACTGGCAGGACAAGGGGGATGGAGTGAAGCTGGAGGAGGGAAGGGTGAGAGGAGATATTGGGGGGAAGTTCTTTGCAGAGAGAGTGGTGAGGGGCTGGAAGGGGCTGCCCAGAGAGGGGGTGGGTGCCCCGTGTCTGGGGGTGTTCAAGGCCAGGTTGGCTGGGGCCCTGGGCAACCTTGTGTAGCTCCAGGCCTGAGGTTGGTGTCCCTGCCTGTGGCAGGGGGTTGGAGCTCTGTGACCCTTGGGGTCCCTTCCAACCCAGCCCAGGCTGGGATTCTTGATGCCATTCCAGGGAACTAAGTTCTGATGTCTAGTGCACCTTTAGACTAGTAGGGTGCCCTTTTTCTCCCCAGACCTTTGCTCTGGGTTAGCAGATGAAGGAAGCCTGTTTTCCCTTGTCCCAGGAAGGCAGCAGGGTCCTGCTGCAGGATGCAGCCCTGAGCCCATTCAGTGTATCCCAGAGTCCTGCAGCCCTCCCTTGGGCAGTGTGGAGCACAGAAATGGTAACTATCATAGAATCCCAGCCTGGTCTGGGTTGGAAGGGACCCCAAGGGTCACAGAGCTCCAACCCCCTGCCACAGGCAGGGACACCAACCTCCAGACCTGGACTTCCTAATCAATTTGAGTATCCCTGTGGTCAGTGCCTTGCAGAGCTGTGTGTGCAGTGTGCCCTGCAGCTACTCCCCTCTCTACAGCTGCAGAGTCAGGGGAAAGGTGGCAGCATCCTCCCTGCCCTCAGCCCAGCCACCAGCCATGATCTGTGAGTGCGCTGCAATGCTGATCACAGCACAGCAGGCAGAGCCCTGCCCAGCAGCCAGCTCGCTGGGCTGGGGCAGCAGCTCCTTGTGCTGAGCCCTGTGCAGTTCCCTAAAAACCAGTGACCCTTTCCTAATCTTCATGTGACTCTGTTGCCAGTTCCCCCAGCCCGGTGCCAGGCAATGGTGTAAGTGAAACCCAGCAGCTGAGGGGCTGGCTGGAGCTGGGGAAGGGGTAAACATGGGAAACAAGGAACAATGGGGGCAGGTGAGGTTTTAGTAACAGCCAGTGGAGAGTCTAGGACCTGGGGAGGAATAACTGCTGGAATCAGGACAGGCTGGGGGTGAGCTGCTGGAGAGGAGCTGTGTGGAGAAGGACCTGGGGGTGCTGGTGGGTGACAGGGTGGCCATGAGGCAGCAGTGTGCCCTGGGGCTGAGAGAGACAATGGGATCCTGGGGGCATCAGGAGGAGTGTGGGCAGCAGGTGACAGGAGGGGATCCTCCCCCTCTGCTCTGCCCTGCTCAGGCCCCAGCTGGAGTGTTGTGTCCAGTGCTGGGCTCCCTGGGATCAAACAGCCAGGGATCTCCTGGAGAGAGTCCAGAGGAGGCTGAGGAGATGCTGAAGGGCCTGGAGCATCTCCCCTGGGAGGAAAGGCTGAGAGAGCTGGGGCTGTTCAGCCTGGAGAGAAGAAGACTCAGGGGGGACCTTATGAATGTTGATCAATATCTGAAGGATGGGATGCAGGGGAATGGCCAGCCCCTTTTCAGTGTCTGTGGGGACAGGACAAGGGGCAATGGCTGCAAGTTGGAGCACAGGAAGTTCCACAGCAACCTGGGGAAGAACTTTTGCCCAGTGAGGGTGAGGGAGCCCTGGGACAGGCTGCCCAGGGGGTGTGGAGTCTCCTTCTCTGGAGAGATTCCAGCCCCGTCTGGACACCGACCTGTGTGCCCTGTCCTAGGGACCCTGCTTTGGCAGGGGGTTGCACCCCATGGGCTCTGGGGGTCCCTTCCAACCCCTGTGAGTCTGTGATTATAGATCTTGTGGAAACACAGATGACAGGGAATGGCTTCAAATTGCCCCAGGGCAGATTTAGGTTGGATATCAGGAGGAATTCCTGTACTGGAAGGGTTGTCAGGCACTGGAACAGGCTGCCCAGGGGGGTGCTGGAGTCACCATCCCTGCGGTGTGTAAAAGGTGTGTGGGTGTTGTGCTTGGGGACATGATCTAGAGGTGGCTGGGCAGGGTCAGGCTGGGGTTGGACTCTGGGATCTTACAGGTCTCTTCCAACCCAAGTGATGCTGTGGTTCTACCGAAAGTTTGGCCCCTGGGGCAGCTCACACCCCGCAGCACCCACCTTTGGGGTGACCCTCCCCCTTCCTCATCAGGGTTCTCCATCCATTGCTCTACCAAATAGTAAGCACAGGACTGGTTCCACCTCTCTGGGAGGCACTGGCACAGGCTGGCAGGGAGGCAGGACCATCAATTTGAGGTGAAGATCAGACAGCAAGTGAACCACTCATCTTTTCTACATGTTTACCCTGACCCCAGCTGCTTTCTACAACTGTCACTTAATTAATCACCTTATTTCATTTAATCAATCAGCCCCTGTAATTAATTGAGGCGTAGGTATGCAAAATGGGAAGCACTGCTCTCAGGAAGGGCCTGGAGGGAACGTGCTGCCAGCAGCAGGGCTCTGCAAAGCTCCTTCCATTTCTGGAAGTGAATAAATACAAATGCTGGTGACATCAGAGCCTGAATGTTAATGAAAGTAATTAAACATGCTTGTTCTGGCAGGTAACAGCACGCTGGGCCCTGGCCTAGGGAGCTTTGGCAAACAGCCTCCCCCCAATCTCTTGCTCTTGCTGTTGTCTGGCTGTGGTGGTGTCAATTAGAGACACACAGAGAGATGCTGGTTCCCGAGTTCAGCTGAGGGAGGCAGGAGGGAGTCACACTGTGTCTGTGTCTGTCAGCACAGCCTCCTGAGACACCTCCAGAGATGGGGAGATGTAGAGAAACATTAAAGAAACACTCTCTGGGTCAGGTAGAATCAGAGAGTAACAGAGCTGTGGGGGTTGGAAGGGGCCTCCAGAGCCCATGGGGTCCAACCCCCTGCCAAAGCAGGGTCCCTAGGACAGGGCACACAGGTCGGTGTCCAGACCGGGCTGGAATCTCTCCAGAGAAGGAGACTCCACACCCCCTGGGCAGCCTGTCCCAGGGCTCCCTCACCCTCACTGGGGAAAAGTTCTTCCCCAGGTTGGTGTGGAACTTCCTGTGCTCCAACTTGCAGCCATTGCCCCTTGTCCTGTCCCCACAGACACTGAGAAGGGGCTGGCCATTCCCCCTGCATCCCATCCTTCAGATATTGATCAACATTCATAAGGTCCCCCCTGAGTCTTCTTCTCTCCAGGCTGAACAGCCCCAGCTCTCTCAGCCTTTCCTCACAGGGGAGATGCTCCAGGCCCTTCAGCATCATCTCAGCCTCCTCTGGACTCTCTCCAGGAGATCCCTGGCTGTTTGATCCCAGGGAGCCCAGCACTGGACACAACACTCCAGGTGGGGCCTGAGCAGGGCAGAGCAGAGGGGGGAGGATCCCCTCCTGTGACCTGCTGCCCACACTCCTCCTGATGCCCCCAGGATCCCATTGTCTCTCTCAGCCCCAGGGCACACTGCTGCCTCATGGCCACCCTGTCACCCACCAGCACCCCCAGGTCCTTCTCCACAGAGCTCCTCTCCAGCAGCTCCCCCCCAGCCTGTCCTGATTCCAGCAGTTATTCCTCCCCAGGTGCCAGACTCTCCACTGGCTTTTGTTGAATCTCATCTGGTCTCTCCCTGCCCAGCTCTCCAGCCTGGCCAGGTCTGGCTGGATAAAACAACATTATCAAATAACAGAGTTTGGAGATTGTGAGGACAACTCAGAGAGAGATGGGACGCTCATGGTGTTGCAGTGAATGATCTCATTCCATTCCTGGAAGGGTGGAGCTCTAAACAGTCTGGGAGTGGATATAAACATTGCACAATGTGTTCTTATACTGGGAGAACAGTGTGCCTAAAGCATAAGGGCTGCAATATGGAGCTACATGGGTGCTGTTGGAGGGACAACTCACAGAATCACCAGGTTGGAAAAGACCTTTGAGATCATCAAGTCCAACCAATCCCATCCTGAGCTAAACCTGATCCCTGAGCACCTCATCTCCCCTCTGTTAAACACCCCCAGGGAAGGGGACTCAGCCCCTCCCTGGGCAGCCTGGGCCACAGCCCCACAACTCTGCTAGGGAAGAGGTTTGCCCTCCCATCTGCTCTGACCCTGCCCTGGGGCAGCTTGAGCCCATTGCCCCTTGTCCCATCTCCTGTCCCCTGGCTGAAGAGACCATCCCCCAGCTCTCTGCACCCTCCTGGCAGGGCAGGGGAGGTGGGGAGAAGGGCTCCCCTCAGCCTCCTCTTCTCCAGGCTCAACACCCCCAGCTCCCTCAGCTGCTCCTCAGAGGATTTGCCCTCCAGCCCCTTCCCCAGCCTGGCTGCCCTTCTCTGGGGGAATGAAATGCTGATTTAAATCAAAGAAAACCAGCATGAGGTACAAGCTCCTTGAGCTGCCTACACCCTACCTTGGTGCACGTGGTGTTGGCAGCACTGAGGTCCTCCTCAGGCTTGGCTTCAGCCTGGCTCTGCACCCAGCCCCAGTGCAAATGATGGGTGGCTGTGGGAGCCCCAGGGAGATGGAGCAGGGCTTGGAGGAACTTCTGACCCTTCTTGTGAGGGCTGATAACACGTCTACGTGCAGGGAGCCATGATCTGTGTCCTTTGCTCTGCAACAGCCCTTCCAGTAATGCTGGAGAGAGGTGATTAATCAGTGTATGTGAGAACAGCAAGAAATATAATAAAACTCTATTATGACTCCAAGTTGGGTTTAAGTGTTAATTAATGGGCAACTTCTAAGGCATGACAACCTTACAATGACAATTTTCTGTCAGCAATCCCATCTTTACTAATTAATTTGGTATTTAGTGTGATAGCATTGACCAGAATGAGCTTAAATTATTGAAAAGAAATATATAAAGCCTTCATTAATCAGTAATAGTATCTTCCTGGTGTATTGTTTTAATAAAGTTCCATGACCTGGAAGATTAACAGAGGACCTGAGGGGAATAGAAGTGGGATGGATGATCAAATAGAAAGGGCCATGAAATGATGAGAGGGCTGGAGCAGCTCCCTCTGGAGAGAGGCTGAGGGAGCTGGGCTGGGTCAGCCTGGAGAAGAGAAGGCTGTGGGGGGACCTCATTGCAGCCTGCCAGTGCCTGAAGGGAGCAGAGGAACAGGAGGGGAATCAGCTTGTTCAAGGGCAGAGACTGGCAGGACAAGGGGGATGGAGTGAAGCTGGAGGAGGGAAGGGTTAGAGGAGAGATTGGGGGGAAGTTCTGTGCAGAGAGAGTGGTGAGGGGCTGGAACAGGCTGCCCAGAGAGGGGGTGGGTGCCCCGTGTCTGGGGGTGTTCAAGGCCAGGTTGGCTGGGGCCCTGGGCAACCTTGTGTAGCTCCAGGCCTGAGGTTGGTGTCCCTGCCTGTGGCAGGGGTTTGGAGCTCTGTGATCCTGGGGTCCCTCCCAACCCAGCCCAGGCTGGGATTCTTGACTCTTAGGCCTGACTGAAATGAATGGCAAAATTTGGGTTGATTCCTGAGAGCAAAGACACCACATTGGCCTGTGTACCAGCCACATGTGGTCTGGAACCATCCTCATTGTACCAAGAACCAGCGTAGACATCTGAGCCTCAGGAGCACATCACACCTCATACAGCCACAGTGCTGCACTAAGGGTCTTGTTTTTTCACTTGCTTATACACCAGTTGCTTCAGAAGGCCAGTGGTGAGGTAAGATTTAACTAAGTGGAATAGTTTTCTGAGCTGTGATGCTCTGAGCACCCATGCTGTGCTGGTCTGGGGTCCCATGGGTGCAGCAGCTGACCCATGAGCTGGGGCTGCTGTGGAGGAAGAGGCACTTTTAGGAGACCTGGGGAGCAGGCTGCTCTGCATGCCCACAGCACTGGCTTTGTACCAGCAAACGCTCCAGAAGCTCTGGCAAGGGAGGAAAGGAGGAGGGAAGCTCTCTAACAGAAACCTGCTGGAGAGAAGGGCTGCAATCATCACCTCTGGGCAGCCTTTGTGCTCAAGTCTGGTCCCCAGACAGCTTTGGTGGGTGTTACAGAAACATAGAATGTGACAGGTTGGAAGGGACCTTCAGAGCCCATCCAGTCCCACCCTGCAGTGAGCAGGGACATCTTCACTAGAGCAGGTCCCTCAGAGCCCCATCCAGCCTGACCTTGGATGTCTCCAGGGATGGGGCCTCCCCCACCTCTCTGGGCACCCTGTGCCAGTGTCCCACCACCCTCAGAGGGAAGAACTTTTTCCTAATATCCAACTTAAATCTCCCCTAGTCTAGTTTAAACCCATCCCCCCATCACTCCATGCCCTCAGGAACAGCTCTTCCCCAGCTCCCTCACAGGCACCTCTCAGGGCCTGGAAGTGTCACTGCAGGCAGCCTGGGGACACAGTGGTGACAGTGGTGTCACCCAGCTGCTGGCCTGGCTGAATGCTCCAGCCTTTGCTGAGCACTCAGTGTGCAGTCCTGGCTGGTGTCCTGTCTCAGTTCCCATCTCTGGGTGCTAATGAAGATGTATTTTATCCTCTTGCTAAATCATTGGCAACTGAAAACCAGATCCAAACGATTAATTGAGATGGTCCTTCAAGGGAACAGTGTTTCTTTTAGTATTCTTCTTCAAAATGCTTTTAGTAACTCACCAAAGGATGCTATCTGTTAGAAATGACTTGGTCCCAAACAGGATTTTAAGCAAACTGAACAATTTATGAAATTTATGAACAATTAAAGCCAGGGATCTCCTGGAGAGAGTCCAGAGGAGGCTGAGGAGATGCTGAAGGGCCTGGAGCATCTCCCCTGGGAGGAAAGGCTGAGAGAGCTGGGACTGTTCAGCCTGGAGAGAAGAAGACTCAGGGGGGACCTTATGAATGTTGATCAATATCTGAAGGATGGGATGCAGGGGGAATGGCCAGCCCCTTTTCAGTGTCTGTGGGGACAGGACAAGGGGCAATGGCTGCAAGTTGGAGCACAGGAAGATCCACAGCAACCTGGGGAAGAACTTTTCCCCAGTGAGGGTGAGGGAGCCCTGGGACAGGCTGCCCAGGGGGTGTGGAGTCTCCTTCTCTGGAGAGATTCCAGCCCCGTCTGGACACCGATCTGTGCAGTATGAGCTGGGGAGCTGCTTTGGCAGGGGGTTGGACCCCATGGGCTCTGGAGGCCCCTTCCAACCCCTACAATTCTGAGATTCTGTGAATATACCCTTCACTGTCTGTCCTTAAGACCTTCTATTTCCTAGTCCAAACTAGATGGGTTAAAACACCTCTTTGTTGATTGTTCATAACATCTTCCTCTTTTTTTTCCTGTAGGATAAAAATAGTTTTGTATTACTCTGAGCCATATTGGTAGTTCCTCAGGGATCCTGGTAGAAGAAAGCTACTTTGAGAGCTTGTGAACAACAAAGAAGGTACCCCTGGAAACAGGCTTGCAGATATGATGCATCTGTTGATGCAGAAGTGTTCCAAGCACAACTACAGACAATTTGGCTTATTTCTGTTGCTTTTCAATGGAGAGATAGATCTCTGGGAATTCCTAAAAACTCAGAAGACAACCATCAAAATATTTGCAACCTCATAGGAACCCCATTGTTTGAGTTTCTAACAAAATTGGTATCACCTGAGTTTGCTATTAAAATGTCTTGCAGGTGCTCTGACTTACTAAATAGTTGGGTTGCAGCATAGGCTTGCTGGGTGCTGTCATGTGTTATTCCAGCACTGTTGGTATCCTTCTTAAGTGGTTGGTAAAGGGAACTTCAGCTGTCTTATGTTAATGGAGTGGGTTGGTGTTAGATAAAATACCAGCCTAATAGAGCTGAGGGTTTTTTAGTGGTTTGGGAATGTTTAGGATCTTCTCTTTTAAGAAGGAGGAAATGCTCTTCTTCTTCCATTCCCTGTTTTCAGTCTTTCTAGGAAAACACACAGATGTGCTTTTATTGTGACATTGCCAGTTCCTGAATCCAATGGGAAAACTATATAGGTGCTGGGGTGCTTTACCAGCTCTTTTGGGGTCTCTGCATCCCCAGAAGAGGCTAAATAAGCAGAATGCAGTTAGGATAAAATTGAAACATATTTTGGTAGGCTAGCACAGTTCTTCTGTTGTCTGATCAGAGTTGGGATGTCACTCATGAAGGGAAAATGAGGGCTAGAGATTCTAGTGATTGCATATCTTGCTGCAGTATGTGTTCTGGATCAAGTGCCCAGGATCACAAAGCAGCAGAGCTACTCCCCATGGAACTGATGCACCAACAGCTGGTCCTTACCAACCTGCTGCTAGCGTGCATAAGGGGCTCCTGTGTTATATGGGGGATATAAATCCAAGAAACCCTGCTCAAATGCAGAGATAAGAGATCTCATGCCCTGCTGGGGGCAGGCACAGCACTGAGGAACTGCTTGGCACTGTGTCCCTCTTCCCTGGGTGACATCAGGGGCAGAGCAGGAATGCTGATTTCTCCATGCTAATTAGCTAGGACAGCGGGGCTGAGGGGCTGCAGACAATGGTGCTGTTGTGAATGAGCCCAGCACACACAAATGTGCTTTTCTCAGTGTTCAGATAAGGGAGCAGCCTTTGCTCATCAGCAGCCAAATGCCCCTCGGGCTGGAGGCCTGTTATCAGCCTCAGGGCTGGCTCTCTGAGCAGGAGGGGCCAAGAAGCTCTGTGCTGCCAGCTTTCTCACATCAGGCTTCCCCCTGCTCTCTAGAATTAACTATTTATATACCTGACAGACTTACATGTGTGGCAAGAGAAGCACAAGGCACACTGTCCCTAGCAACATGCCTCAGTAAAGGAGCCGTGGGTGCAGCGGCCTAGCACGAGGCCCATCTGGGGGCCAGCCATGGCCATGGGCTCTGGCAGGAGGAGCGGTGTGCCCCAGGGGCCCTGTGGGATCCAGCTGGGGCCAGACCCTCTCAGAATCACAGAATGACAAGGTTGGGAAAGATCTTTAAGATCATCATGTCCAACCATACCTGTCCTCTACTAAACCGTATCTCTAAGTACCTCAACTACCTTCATGTACCTCTCTGACCAGGCCCAGAGGGGTCTGTCTCACTCGGGCTCGCCTGGCCATGTACCCATACCTCATCTGCCAGTCTGGTACAGCTCACACACAGGAGTGGGGAGCCCTGGGGTGCAGTGACAGACTGGGAAGGGACTCTGGGGACAGTTTCTTCTCCTGGCCCATACACATGCCTGACACCTGAAATCAGACTTTGTACAAGTACTTCTTCACATGCTGAAACTCCCCTCCTTTCCTTGGCAGGGTCAAACACCTTTTTTGACCCCTCTGCATTCCAACAGCCTAAGAACAAGTTAAAGGATCTATCTCTGCGCTGACACAGAGGGCACCAGAGGAGAACATTCTCCTGAATTCATCAAGAAAGAATAGACCCTCACAGTTCTGTTAACACAGCTTAAAACTCCTCCCAGTTCCTATACATTTATGTTAAAGAGAATTGCTTTGGGGGAAAGGTACTGTCTGCATGTCTACAAATGCATGCTGGAATTCATTTACAGGCTTGGGAATATGAAAATTGCAGAGATGGGTATTGGTACTCAGTAATATAAAGGAGCAATACATAATGAGGAGCAAGGCAGTCATTCACCTCTCAGGTGTTCCTAACAATGGGATATTAATCGTTACAGGGCATTTGTTGGTATAGATGGCTTCTCAGTTCCTACAGGCAGGGTTCTGCCTTTTCTTTAGCAGACTATTAGGCCTTATTTTCCTGAGATGTGACTATTCCCTGTAGTAAGGTCCTGATAACAAGAGTAATAACAGTTACATGCATAGAATATAAGCATATTTTGGGATAAAGGTTCATTTATTCCTAGATACCGTGGCTATCCAGAATCACCCCACCCCCTAAGGACAGAGGACACAGATTACTAATGGAGGCTGGCAAGAAGCATCCGTCCCTGTGAGGCCCTGCTGTTATTGCTGCTAGGCATGGGAATGTGAGAGCCAGAGGCAGCTGCTCTGCCAGCTCTTGCATCTGTGCTTTGCCTCAGTCATAGAATCATAGAATGGCATGGGTTGGAAGGGACCCCAAAGGTCACAGAGCTCCAACCCCCTGCCACAGGCAGGGACACCAACCTCAGGCCTGGAGCTACAAAAGGTTGCTCAGGGCCCCATCCAACCTGGCCTTGAACACCCCCAGACACGGGGCACCCACCCCCTCTCTGGGCAGCCCCTTCCAGCCCCTCACCACTCTCTCTGCAAAGAACTGCCCCCTAATCATAAAATCATAGAATCACAGACTGGTCTGGGTTGGGAGGGACCCCAAGGATCACAGAGCTCCAACCCCCTGACACAGGCAGGGCCACCAACCTCCAGGCCTGGAGCTACGCAAGGTTGCCCAGGGCCCCATCCAACCTGGCCTTGAACACCCGCAGGGATGGACAGTCCCTTGAGTCATCCCTCCTCTGACCCCCCAGCCCACAGATCCATGCAGCCTTGGCCTCAGAGCTCATCCTTCCCACAACATCCCCCTTCCCTGGGCCATGGCCTATCCATGCAGACACCTGCATCCTTCCTCAGAAGCTGCAGCCCCTGTCATGGGGCACGGTCCCTGCAGCAGCAGCTGGCGCAGAGCTGGGGGGTGGAAGGGGATCTGGGCTTTAAGAGACTTGCTGAGTTACCACTCTCAGGAGCAGAATGTTTTCTGTTGTGATGCAGACTGAGGGGCTGTCTGTCCCAGTCAGCTAGCTGCTCATCATACTCCATGGATATGGAATGCTTTTTTAGGCAGGACACCTGCACTGGCAGTGTTGCTCATTAATTTTTCTGCAGGCACTAATTAGAGGCCTCAAATCCTCCTCGCTTGCTTTGCCTTTCATGTGTCAGTTCCTCTTCTTCCATCTGCTTGTTTGTGTTTCTCTCTTTTCTGTGCTGACTCATCTGCCCAAAGACAGCCTGTGCATGGCAGGAGACTCCTGGGGTGGCTGGTGGACATTGTCCTGGCGTGAGTTCTGGAGACAGCCGCTCCTTCTGACCTGCACCTGTGAGTCCTGTCTTCCCAGAACGGGCAGGCAAGGTGTGAAGCTGGCATTCAGGCAGCCTGGAGGGAGCAGAGAGTCCATGCCACATCAGACAGAACCAGCTTTCCCAAGGTCCAGTACTCCCAGTTGACCAAGAGCTCCCTAGCCTATGAGTTAGACCTCAAACTGGATTTGGAGATTCAAGTCACTCTTTTGGGGAACCTGGTTCCCACCACTGGTGATGTGTGAGTCCAGGCAGCAATCCAGTCCCCCAGGCTGACCCCCATCCCCACCTGACCATGAAGTCAGTACAGTTCCTGCCCTCCTGACATGTGCTGCATCCTCCTTTTGCACCAAAGTGGGACAGTGCATCCCCAAGGCAGCACCCTCAGTGGGATAACACATCCCTAAG
Source organism: Laterallus jamaicensis coturniculus (assembly GCA_022605575.1). Taxonomy (NCBI): domain Eukaryota; kingdom Metazoa; phylum Chordata; class Aves; order Gruiformes; family Rallidae; genus Laterallus; species Laterallus jamaicensis. The sequence continues at coordinate 4,238,721 of JAKCOX010000030.1, read as the reverse complement.
GCAGCACCCTCAGTGGGACAGTGCATCCCTAAGGCAGCACTCTCAGTGGGACAGTGCATCCATAAGGCAGCACCCTCAGTGGGACAGTGCATCCCTAAGGCAGCACCCTCAGTGGGACAGAGCACCCCCAAGGCAGCACCCCCTGTGGGACAGTGCATCCCTAAGGCAGCACCCTCAGTGGGATAACACATCCCTAAGGCAGCACCTTCAGTGGGACAACGCATCCCTAAGGCAGCACCCTCAGTGGGACAGTGCGCCCCCAAGGCAGCACCCTCAGTGGGACAGTGCATCCCTAAAGCAACACCCTCAGTGGGACACTGCATCCCTAAGGCAGCACCCTCAGTGGGACAGTGCATCCCCAAGGCAGCACCCTCTGAGATTGGGTCTGTCTGTGTTTCTCCTGGCTGCAAAGGCAGAATCAGGGCAGGTTGCCATCACTTACTGACTTACCTGGTGCCTTTTATTCAGACTGCCTGGCACTCTGGCCACTGGGTAGCAAAGGCCACAGTTCCATCCTGCCCACAGCCATATCACTGCCTTTGATTGCTTCCAAAATTATCTGCCATTGACTTCTGCAGCTTCCTCAGAGCTGTTCTCATGCTGAAAGGGGGGGAACCTCCCCCCCCATCTTCACTGTCTACTTTTCCATCTACAAGAAATCTCCTGAACTGCTCTAGACAGGCTGCTGCCTTGGTTTGGAGGAGGAGGAACCCAACAATGCTTTTATTTGGTCTGTTCTGTGCCTGTGACTCTCCTTTACTCCTGAAGATACATTTTTTTCTGTATTTCTTTTGATTTTGTTTCCTGTTTTATCTTGTTTATTCCTCTGCAGAGAAGGAGAGGGACTCCTTTGAAAAGTCTGGTTAAATGAACCACTGTGGGAGTCCAAATACTCTTTATAGTCAAGCAAGCTGGTGGAGAAGTGAGTGCCAGAATATTAAGCTGCATGCTGAATGGTGACTGCAAAGAGCAGCCCTTACAGTCCTCAGGAGGAGGACAGAAGGGGACAGGGACATTGATTTGCCCAGAATTCCATCCCACTCTGATGTCACCAGCCCAAGCCTTCAAAGAAGGCTTCAAACAGTTGATGTCTGGGTTGTAGATGAGCGTGGCAGAGGTGTGTTTTGGGTTCACTTCAGCTGTTGCAGCAGCTGCATTTTGGTTTCCATTACCTTCTAGCAGGCTGCACATGTCCCTGTCCAGCTCTGAGCTCTGGCCCTGCTTACTGTGGCAGAACACACGTTTTATTGGCTGCTACATGGGTGGTGGGTTGGGGTTTTTTTTCTCATTTTAGTCTTTTTTAATCTCTTGGGCACAACTTTCATTCAAATATGACTGTTTTCATAGCACAGGCCTCAAGCTAGTTAAAGCTATACTGGGGGTGGGAAGGGGAGGGAGACAGAGGGAGAAGAAATAGTAATGACTTTTCCCTTAAGCACAGAAAATAACACACTCACAGAACCAGAACCTCTCAGGAAAGATCCTGTCCCTTTTGTGCAAGCCCAACCACCAGCTGCTTTCCTGGCACTGCAGCTCCACCTGCCTGGGAGATGTCACCTGAAAGTGTCTTGTGGGAAGCAGAGGGAAGGCTGCAAGCTCTCTTAACACAGCTGAGAGAGCATGGGATAGGTGAGAGGACAGGGAGGTGGGTTGGGAACTGGCTGTGGGACCGAGCTCAGAGGGTGGGGATCAGTGGAGCAGAGTCTGGCTGGAGACCTGTGACCAGTGGTGTCCCCAGGGCTCAGTGTTGGGTCCAGTCCTGTTCAATATCTTCACTGACACCTTGATGAGGGAACAGCACCCACCCTCAGCAAGTGCTGATGATCCAGAGCTGGGAGGGGTGGCTGACAGGCAGGACACTGCGCTGCCATCCAGAGCCCTGGCCAGGCTGGAGAGCTGGGCAGGGAGAGACCAGATGAGATTCAACAAAAGCAAGAGGAGAGTCTGGCCCCTGGGGAGGAATAACTGCTGGAATCAGGACAGGCTGGGGGGAGCTGCTGGAGAGGAGCTGTGTGGAGAAGGACCTGGGAGTGCTGGTGGGTGACAGGGTGGCCATGAGCCAGCAGTGTGCCCTGGGGCTGAGAGAGACAATGGGATCCTGGGGGCATCAGGAGGAGTGTGGGCAGCAGGTCCCAGGAGGGGATCCTCCCCCTCTGCTCTGCCCTGCTCAGGCCCCAGCTGGAGTGTTGTGTCCAGTGCTGGGCTCCCTGGGATCAAACAGCCAGGGATCTCCTGGAGAGAGTCCAGAGGAGGCTGAGGAGATGCTGAAGGGCCTGGAGCATCTCCCCTGTGAGGAAAGGCTGAGAGAGCTGGGGCTGTTCAGCCTGGAGAGAAGAAGACTCAGGGGGGACCTTATGAATGTTTATCAATATCTGAAGGATGGGATGCAGGGGGAATGGCCAGCCCCTTTTCAGTGTCTGTGGGGACAGGACAAGGGGCAATGGCTGCAAGTTGGAGCACAGGAAGTTCCCCCCCAACCTGGGGAAGAACTTTTCCCCAGTGAGGGTGAGGGAGCCCTGGGACAGGCTGCCCAGGGGGTGTGGAGTCTCCTCCTCTGGAGAGATTCCAGCCCCATCTGGACACCGACCTGTGTGCCCTGTCCTAGGGACCCTGCTTTGGCAGGGGGTTGGACCCCATGGGCTCTGGAGGCCCCTTCCCCAACCCCTACAACTCTGTGATTCTGTGAAGTCTTGATCAACACATGTTCTGTGTTCTCTAGTCCTGACAGCAAGCTGCTGTACCTACACCATGCAGCCATTCAACGTGGTGGAAACAGCTCTGGGAGTTGAAAGAGGTGATGCTGAGCTCCCCCTGTCTCCATGAAATGAGCTCTGGGAGGCTAAGTCTGGTGTGCTGTAGAAGCACTGCAGCAGTGCAGGTGGTTAAAGCCTTCAGGGAGGGGGAGCTGCCCCACACAGCCCTGCTCTCTCTCCCTGTGGCCCCTCAGAACAGATCCAGGGGAGTGTCACGCTGTCCCTTTGTCTGTCCTGCAGCTCAGAGGGGACGGTGTCCTGGCCAGAGCCCCTCCATCCCTTCCAACCTGTGACAGCAAGCCTGCTCTTGCTCAGGCTGCTTCAGAGCAGTGCCATGGTGGCTGCTGCTCCCTCCTCCCCACTCCAAGTCAAGGCAAAGCAGAGGGGCAAGAGCCAGCAGGATTCATCCCTCTGCCCAGCTTAACATATCCAGGCACTTGCCCCTTCAGCCTCTGCAGTGCTCTACAGAGAGAGCAGCAGCACAGAGCTTGCTGAGGGGCTCAGCCTCCCAGCTAATTGCCCTGTAAATGCACTCTTGCCTAATTGCCCCTCTTTACAGCTCCCCATTTCTCCTCCCTCAGAGGCCAAACAGACACTAGCTACACCGTAGAGGTAGCAGAGGAGTATTGTCAGGTCAGAGGGACCACCAGCATCCTTCATCCCCTGCTCTTCTCAGTGGCTGTGAGCAGACTGGTGTGTGAAAGGCTGTGATTATCTCCAGCCCCCCCACACCCTCCATGCCCCCAGCCCTGAATCACAGAGGTCAGGCTCTTTCCTGCCTCCTGCTTTTGATCTATAAAGCTTTCCTTGTCAGCAATGACCCAGCCATGTCCCTGTGCATCCCCAGTGTGCTGGGAGAGCCCTTCATGAATGTCAGTTTGCATTTGGGCTTGGGCCTGTTAACCTTGACCCCCCCCCCCCCGGCCCTAATATGAGCTGTGGCCATTTAACTTGGCTGTCAGGGCTTTCATCACCATGTGGATCATCATCTCTGCAGCACTCTGGTGGGATGATGGGGGGCACACAGGTCTGCAGAGCAGCTGGGGGGAGTGCACACTTTGTGTGCAGGACAGCCCCCACTGCCACCACAAACTCCCCTCAGTGCCTCTGTTTGGGTGTAGCTTTCTCCTTGCAGCCTGAGCTGCAGCTTTTTCTAGAGGGATCAGTAAAATACACTGATACAGCAGGACTGCAATGCTCCATCCTGCTGGAAACCAGCACCCTAAACTACCTCTGGCTGCCCTGGGTTCTGTACCTGAGCCACAAGCAGCAGCAGAAACATCCACATGCCTGCAAGAAAGGTGCTTACTCCCATGGGCTTTAACATCTCTATTTCACTCTGCCCAAGGATCCAGTGCAGATACCTCATGATAAATGGTCTCAGAGGCTGTTTATCTTGCCTCAGTCCCTTGAGAGGTTTTGGTTGCCATTAATTCTGTCTGGTTCCTCCAGAGCTGCAGCTGGGACCTGTGTCTACACAGCCACAAGCCATCCTTGAGGGCCATTTGAGCAGCAAGAGTTCAGTGTACAAAAGGAAAATCACCAGCAGCAGCAGGGGAAGTGCTGATGTGGTCACAGCAGAGCCAACAGCCTGAGGGCTGAGGTGTCTTTCCACACCAATGACCCAAGAAAACAGGACAGGAGATGCCAGGCAGCCCAAGCCCATCTCCAGCTGAGGACCAGCTCTGCACAAACAGCAGCACAGCACCCTCAGCAGCACCATCTCAGGCAGTGGGGGGGCAGAGGGTGGTGCTACCACAGCCCCTGGCTTGGGAGGGTGAGCAGCCAGTCCTGCTGCTTCCCAGCTCCCTGGGGAGGCAAATGGGGTTTTCTTTCTCTCTCCTGACAAACTTCTCTGTTTGGTCGTCTCACACCTCAGCCATCACCCTTCCTGCTTATCTCCACTGGGATTAAACACCTTCACACCAGCAGTGCCTCTGTAGGCTTTGCTGGCTTTCCTGCACATCTCCAGACCTCTCTGCAGAGTTGGAGGGGAACAGGCACCCAGCTGAGTCCCAGTGTGGCTCACAGCCACCTCCTGCCCATTCTTTCACAGACCTATGCTGAGCACAGCTCAGGCTTGACAATCTCCTGGAGACTGGCTAATAGGGTGAGCTGATATGGAGCCACAGGGCATTTAACTCATCAGTGATCAGCAACTGTATTTGTATAGACTGGCAGCTTCAATACAAAAGCCTAAAAGCCACTAGATGATAGGAAAAGGGAGACAAAGGGAGCCCTGCTTGTCAAATCCTGTCACACTTCTGTGGCAAGAAGGAAGATGCAGTGATTGGCTTGGACAAGGATGATGAGAACAAATGCAACAGGTTGGGAGGACTTGGGAGTGACACTTCTGAGCCCCTGATTGCTACTGATGGAGCAGGGACATGGTTTTGCTCACTGAAGTTTGCAAAGGCTCTGGGGACCCTGCAGAGTGAGGGCTGTGGTGCTGAAGGTCATTCCTCAGTTTCTCCACACTTTTCACCCAAGGGCACATGTGAGTATTTCAAGGGAGACACATCAGGACACAAACAGAAGTTGGGCAGGAAGACATGTGGAGGGGATGCCTGGTCCAGCTGTCAGCACAAGAGAGATGTGGGGCTGTTGGAGAGGGGTCAGAGGAGCCACGGAGATGCTCAGAGGGCTGGAGCAGCTCCCCTCTGGAGAGAGGCTGAGGGAGCTGGGCTGGGTCAGCCTGGAGAAGAGAAGGCTGTGGGGGGACCTCATTGCAGCCTGCCAGTGCCTGAAGGGAGCAGAGGAACAGGAGGGGAATCAGCTTGTTCAAGGGCAGAGACTGGCAGGACAAGGGGGATGGAGTGAAGCTGGAGGAGGGAAGGGGGAGAGGAGAGATCGGGGGGAAGTTCTGTGCAGAGAGAGTGGTGAGGGGCTGGAACAGGCTGCCCAGAGAGGGGGTGGGTGCCCCGTGTCTGGGGGTGTTCAAGGCCAGGCTGGATGGGCCCCTGGGCAACCTTGTGTAGCTCCAGGCCTGAGTTTGGTGTCCCTGCCTGTGGCAGGGGGTTGGAGCTCTGTGACCCTTGGGGTCCCTTCCAGCCCAGCCCAGGCTGGGATTCTGTGATTCTGATTAAAAACTCAAGTCAAGCACTGTGCATTTCCCAAGGATGTTTATTTGTTTCTGTAGCCACCGACACAGCTCCATCTGGCAACACAGCAGGGTTGGGGGGGTTGTTTTTCCTTAAAGTGTCTATGTGACATGAAGTCCAGGCGAACGCTGTGGTCAAAGGCATTCAGAGGGCAGCAGCAGAAGCGATGGGAGGTGTTGGGAGGAGGCTGTACAGCAGGGCAGGAGGGGCAGGGAGCTCCTTCCTTCCCCCTGCCGCAGTGCAGACGCCGCAGACACGCACAGAATCTTTTGCTTCTCTGTACCAGACAAACACAGCACCATGCAACAAACCTGCAGCTGGAAATGGGTGGAGAACAGGACACAGAGAGTTACTGCAGCCTGCTCTTTTGGAAGCTGTGTTCCTCAGAAGCGCAGCTGCCCGTGGCAGGGAGCAGTCTGATGAGTAACCAGGCTGACAGAAGCTGGGATACAAAGCTCCTGAGTGGCATTTGTTTGCTGAAGGGAACCACAATTCTCAGGATGCATCTGCTGGGATAGACCTCTCCCTTGGAGACAGATCTGCTCTGCCACATTTCAAATGGAGTTCAAGTATCTAAAATACCATGTCAAGAGGCACCTATCTATTTTCTTCACAAGAGGTGGACTACAGTGGTGTCTTGGCAGGTTAAGGTTCCTTCCCAGGGTGCCTTCTCTCCCAGCTCTGGCCCAGACCTGTGCCACCCACGGTGACTTGCAGCCCAGCCTAGGTGAACGCAGGACTACCTCAAACACCCTTTCTCTTCTAAAGGAAGGCTGGAAGGATGCCCTCTCCTGATAGCACTCTGCTGCTAGCAATTCCACCTACCTCTCACCATCCAGCCCAGGTCCCACGCTGCCTGCTGCCCCAGGCATGTGTGCTGTATAGCTGCACGCAGGTGCCAAGGCTGGGCCATGGGTGCAGGAGAGTGGCACACACAGAGGATTGCTCCCTTTTCTCTCACCCAGCCACAGACCTTCCAGCACCTGAATACTCCTCTGCCAAATGGTTTCTTCACCCCAAGGAATCCACACAGCAGCATCCAACCCCAAAGTCTCCACGGTGGGGCATGACTTGTGCACCCTGGTTTGCAGCTGGGACCTTTGCTCAGTCGTAGAGACTGAGAGAAAGGCTTTGGAAAGGCGGGCTGGCTCCTGCAGCCAGCACCATGCCCTTGTCTCATCCAGTTACTGTACAAAATGGACAACACACACACATTATTTACAGCCTGTTTTTCACATGATGGAGCAGCTCTTGGCTCGGTCTTTCCTGATCTCTGTGTCATTCAGTAAGTCTGTCCTGCCAGGCATCTGTGACGCCCGCTTCAGTCCCCGTTTGGAGTTGCTGCGCTTCAGGTTCTTGTGCACCCTGTTGACTGAAGCCAGTGTGGTCACATGAAACACGTCCCGGACGCTGTTCTCAGAGACCTTGGAGGAGCACTCTGCATAGGCCACTGCCCCAATCTGCCGTGCCAGCGCACTGCCCTGCGGTCCAGAGAGAGGGGGAGGAAGAGGGAAGAAGGTGAGGAGAGCAGCGCTCTGCAGGAGCATCCTTTCACACTGCCATCAGCCCTGCCTATGCTGGCAGCCCTACCCAAACGTGGCACAGCTGGGAGCAGCCCTCTCACATTAACTCAGCCCCTCTGTGGGAGGGTGGTCTCCCATGCTGGTGCTACTGGGTGCTGACTCACCTGTGCTTTCTCACCAGCCCTGCAGCTGGGGGCCTGGGCAGCCCCTCACAGCCACACAGTCATCTGGGACCTGCTCTGCATGGCACAAAGCCAGGCCCAGAGTGGCCACCCTCACACTGCACCACAGAGACCAGGTCTCCAGAGACACTGCTGGGTCCATGGGCAGCTGCAGCAGCAGACCCCAAACCCTCAGGCCCCCCCAGCTGGGGCTCTCCCTATGCCCCCAGCAGTGTTGTCCCCAACACAAAGCCAGGCCCAGAGTGGCCACCCCCACACTGCACCACAGAGACCAGGTCTCCAGAGACACTGCTGGGTCCATGGGCAGCTGCAGCAGCAGACCCCAAACCCTCAGGCCCCCCCAGCTGGGGCTCTCCCTATGCCCCCAGCAGTGTTGTCCCCAACACAAAGCCAGGCCCAGAGTGGCCACCCCCACACTGCACCACAGAGACCAGGTCTCCAGAGACACTGCTGGGTCCATGGGCAGCTGCAGCAGCAGACTCCAAACCCTCAGGCCCCCCCAGCTGGGGCTTTCCCTGTGCCCCAGCAGTGTTGTCCCCAACACAGAACCCAAGCAAGGGAGTCACCACAGCAGAAAGAGCTGCCCTGAACTAGGAGATTCAGAAGCACATCACTTCCCTTTAGCCAGTCCAACTGCTCAAATCAGGCATCTCCACCACCTCTGAGGAAAGTCTTCCCAGCCATGAACTGTTCCCAGAGCATCGGGAGCGCTGGAAACACGAGCGGCTCAGAGTCCAGGAGCCCAGGTCAGCCCAAGGCCTGGGCACAGCAGGTCATTTGCTGCTGAGCTTCCTCGTATTAGCAGCCCTGCAGAGACTTGTAGGGGTTGGAAGGGGCCTCCAGAGCCCATGGGGTCCAACCCCCTGCCAAAGCAGGGTCCCTAGGACAGGGCACACAGGTCGGTGTCCAGACGGGGCTGGAATCTCTCCAGAGAAGGAGACTCCACACCCCCTGGGCAGCCTGTCCCAGGGCTCCCTCACCCTCACTGGGCAAAAGTTCTTCCACTCTGAATCTGTGAAGTCCCTGCCCCACCTCCCTGAGCCCTGTGAGGACTGAGGAGGGTGCTGAAACACACTTGCTCATGTGTGACGGGGATGAGGCGCTGCTTGGAGAGCTCCCGCAGCGTGTTGAGGTCTGTCCTCATGTCCAGCTTGCAGCCAACCAGCACAATCTTCGCATTGGGGCAGAACTCCTGAGTTTCCCCTTGCCACTGCAGAGGAGACAAGAGGGAGAAGGTGCTCAGGGGCTGCTGGGGTACAAGATACATCAAGAGGCTCAGCAGCACCTCTGTGTCAAGATTAATTTTGGCAGCAGGCAGCCTGCAAAAGGGGCACGGTTGGAAGAACCAGGGCAATCACAGGGTCTCAGCTTGCTGCTCCCAGCCCCTTTCCAGCCAGGCCAAGAACCTCCAGCACTGGAGGGAAGGACAGGACAGGTGAGTCATGCCATCAGGTCCTACTGGGCAGCATCTCACTGCCATGGAAGAGCCCATGAGTCTGATCTGTAGCTTCTCCTCCACCAGCCAGCAGCACCTCCCTCTCCCACAGAGGAAGGATGGCTGCAGCTCCTGACCCAGCACCTCCTGACCATCAGCACAGGTTGCCAAGGTGCCCTGGCCTGCCCTGTCTCACCACAGGGCCTGGGATGGGGCCGGTCAGGGGACCAGCTGCTGCTGGCAGCCACTGCAACACCACTGTTAGGTCTCTTGCCTCAGCCATGCAGTGCATGGGGCCAGCACTGATGCCAGCTTTGGCCCTGCTGCAGCCTGTACACCCAGATTTTAGGAGGTCACCATGGTCAGCAGGGGCTCCTGGTGAGGACACAGCTTGGGAGCAGCTCCAGAGATTGTGCTGAGGATGGGAAACAGCCAGCCAGCTCTCAGTGTTCTGAACACAGCACGAAGCTTTAATGGGGTCAGGTTTGGAGAGCAGACTGCAGAGGCCAAGACCATGCACTCTGGTGTGTCTGGCTTTTCCAAACGGGGGTCACAGCTGTTCAGAGACCAATTAGCTCATCAGGGCACTTTAATGACTGCCACAGGCAAGGATGGGAATGGCCAGAGTGCCTCTCTGGTAACATTATGCTGCCTTGTTCCAGATACACCCTGCAAACCTGCTGTGATCCAAGCTGCAGTCCCCTGCGCTGGCCACAGGAGACCACTCCTGGGTACGGCTGTGGAGAAGTAATGACCACACAGTCTGGTGCACACATCTGGGGCTCCAAAGGTCACCCTTGCTGGACCTTCTGAACCACCATCAGCAGGGAGCTCTTTGCACAGCACACTGGTATTTGTTCATTAGTGGGAGCGGCACGTTAAAGGCACGAAGGCCTTCTGAGGGGAGCTGCAGCCAGGGGAATAAAGAGCTGAAGCAATGGAAGGAGAGGGCCAGGCCAAACACTTCCTCCACACTAGTGGTCCCTTTTGGAGCTCCAAAAAGGAATGCCCAATGTGCAGCCAAGCATCTGCCACAGTAAATAAACCCATCACCCTCCCCTCTGGAGAGAGGCTGAGGGAGCTGGGCTGGCTCAGCCTGGAGAAGAGAAGGCTGTGGGGGGACCTCATTGCAGCCTGCCAGTCCCTGAAGGGAGCAGAGGAACAGGAGGGGAATGGGCTTGTTCAAGGGCAGATAATGGCAGGACAAGGGGGATGGAGTGAAGCTGGAGGAGGGAAGGGTGAGAGGAGACATTGGGGGGAAGTTTTTTACAGAGAGAGTGGTGAGGGGCTGGAAGGGGCTGCCCAGAGAGGGGGTGGGTGCCCCGTGTCTGGGGGTGTTCAAGGCCAGGTTGGATGGGGCCCTGAACAACCTTGTGTAGCTCCAGGCCTGAGGTTGGTGTCCCTGCCTGTGGCAGGGGCTTGGAGCTCTGTGACCCTTGGGGTCCCTTCCAACCCAGCCCAGGCTGGGATTCTATGATTCTATGACCTTCTCTGGGGGGGACCTGTACAGCCCTATCAGTGTGTCAGCATCACAGTTACTTATGGAGTGCTTCTGAAGTAGGAGGCAGATGATAAATAGAGATTAACCCTGGCAAAAGGTGCCACCTGGAATTACCACATACCCTCAGCAATCCAAAGGGGAAAGAAAACCACCTCAAGGCGCAGCATCCATAACCTGTTGGGGGAAGGAAGTGCCACCCAAGCTTCATTCAACCAAAACCAACTGCAAAATACAGAATAAATCTTATTTCCCACCAGGAGATGGGGTCAAGTATGTTCACCATGAACCCCCTTCCCTGCTGCCAGGGCCATCTTTCCACACACCTCCCCAGCACCTGGGCAGCACACCCTGCACAGTGTCTGGGATATCCCTGGTGTCGCAGCCACATGATGTCCACAGCTAACCCACCCACAGGAGGGAGATGATGCAGTTCTTTTGCAGCACCTTAATTTCCCCAAAGGATGAAAATCCACCAAGGGGTTGAGCTACAGGCTCTATTCTTACCAGGCAGAGGTCATGGTTGTCTGTAATGAGAGAGGGATCCTCAGTCTATGGAGAGAGGTGCAGCCCCCTTCCCACAGGGCTGAAGATTTGCTGTGTTATCAAGACCCAACAGAAGGAAGGCAGCACCCCAGGAGAATTCTTGCTTGTTTGCATTCCCTCTGATGGCTCCTTCCCTTGGAGTGTACATGCTGTACAGGCAGCCCAGGCATCACAAGGGCAGCAGTAAGAAAGATTTCCTCTGCTGAATTAGCATTTTTTGGCCTGAGGCTTGAATAGGTTATTTTCCTTATTCGCCCTGATATCAAAAGCTAAATCCCATTTCAACTTCATGGTGTCTTAGGAATTTTCCTCACCTCCATAGGCTGCAAGCTTGCACTAAAGGAAACAAGGCATCTCCTCAGAGGCATTTCAGAACCCCCCCTGTGATTTGGGGTTTATTTTAAGTCACCATATCAGAAAGACATTGCCCAAGAGCACTCCAAACACCCACGAGGCTGCACAGGGAACACCTTGCATGGAGCAGTGTGGACTCATGTGAAGAGTGGGCAGAGACACATCCCAACCTCAGCTAATTATCCATGGGTTTGCATCTCATTAAGGTGCAAGTGATTTGCTTGCATTATTATTCTGCTGACTCCCAGGCTGAGCAGGGAATTCTTTCAGGCCACAGGGAACACGCCTCCCTCCACCCAGCACACCCAGGGCCTGCTCTGGAAACAAACACTGAGCCATTGATGGAGTTCTCTGAAGGGTCTTTGTCCCCTCACCACGACACTTCTGAGGCACAGGCCCACTTCTCAGCCCTCCCAGAAGCTGAGTAAGAGGCACTTGCTTCAGCACATCGTGGAGAGGCCAAGAGGGCAAGCGGTACAGCGTGACTTGTTCAGACACAGCCAGTCCAGCCTGGGGCTTGCTGGGGCTCCCAGCAACAGGAACCACCACAACTCTGGGCTGCTTTTCACACCCAAGTGTCTCAGTTTCACAACCAAGGCGTCACCCAAGACTTGCCTGTGGGACAGCACGCAGGGAGCTCTCAGTGCTGTGCTGCAAGGTTGCAGGGAGCTCGCTGAATTTCATGGAAGGAAGCAAGGAACAGCCAGGACCAGGGGATGCAAGCAGCCAGGAGGCCACTTACCCTCTCCCCAAACAGCATCCTGAGTTGCCCAACTTCATGCCATCTCAGAGGAACACCTCATGTGGGAACCTCTCCCTGGGTACCACCTCCTCCCCCTGAGCAGGGAGCTGCTGAGAGGCCAGCCAGCAGTGCTCATCAGCAGATCCCCAGCCCTGTGGGGACCAGTCAGACCCACCAGCTGGAAACATCTGCTGTGCTGAAAGGCACTAACCTGCAGCTAGAAAACTCCTGGCTGTTAATGCAGAGCATGGACTGTCAGCTCTGCCAGGGCAGGCAGCATCCAGGGCCCTGTGTCCAGCCCAGTGGCACTGTGCCATCTCCTTTTATTCATTCACAGACTTGAAATTCAGTGCCACAGCTCATTATTCTTCTTGTCAAGCTACAGGGAACCGATTGCTGTCTGCCTCACTGTGCAGATGCTGAACTCAGGGGACAGCCAAAAAATCTTGAGCTCTCTCCTTGCATGGAAATAGGCTCCAGGGGCCATTTCCCAACTGCTGCAGGTAACACACAGCACTCACTGCTGGCTGTGCTAACAGGCGATGCACAGCCCTTTCCAAGGCCTTCATGAGAAACACAACAGGTGCCCTGCCTCCCTCTCTGTCCCCACATTTCATAGAATCATAGAATGGCAAGGGTTGGAAGGGACCCCAAGGATCACAGAGCTCCAACCCCCCTGCCACAGGCAGGGACACCAACCTCAGGCCTGGAGCTACACAAGGTTGCCCAGGGCCCCATCCAACCTGGCCTTGAACACCCCCAGGGATGGGGCATCCATCACCTCTCTGGGCAGCCTGTTCCAGGACCTCACCACTCTCTCTGCAAAGAACTTCCCCCTAATATTCAATCTAAACCTTCCCTCCTTTAGCTTTAAACCATTCCCCCTTGTCCTGCCAGTCTCTGCCCTTGAACAAGCTGATTCCCCTCCTGTTCCTCTGCTCCCTTCAGACACTGGCAGGCTGCAATGAGGTCCCCCCACAGCCTTCTCTTCTCCAGGCTGACCCAGCCCAGCTCCCTCAACCTCTCCTTGTAGGGCAGGTGCTCCAGCCCTCTAATCATCTTTGTGTCCCTCCTCTGACCCCTCTCCAACAGTTCTACATCCTTCTTGTATTGGAGGCCCCAGATCTGGACACAGTACTCCAGGTGGGGCCTCCCCAGGGCAGAGCAGAGAGGGACAATCCCCTCCCTGTCCCTGCTGCCACCCCTCTGCTGATGGAGCCCAGGATCCCATTGGCCTTGCGAGCTGCAAGAGCCACTGCTGGCTCATGTTAAGTTTCTCATCCACGGTGACACCCAGGTCCTTCTCAGCAGGGCTGCTCTCAAGAAGCTCTTCTCCCAGTCTGTATCTGTGTCTGGGATTCTTCCAGCACACATTTGTATGTGTGCCTGCACACACAAACACCCCACTGCCACAGGCTGCAAGCTACACCATTCCCCAGATACCCTGCTTTCTGCACAGACACCTACGGCTCAGCAGATCCTCATCCAAGCAGCCAAGGCTTGGCCACCAGGTCAGAGCTTTACCCCTGGTGACAGTCTCAGGGAGCAGGGACCCCAAGGCGCTGCAGAGGGCCCATCTGGCCAGGAGGAGGCCCGCTGGGCACTCTCACCTTCTTGAGCACGCTGTCCAGGGTCTCCGGGCGGCTGATGTCAAAGCAGATGAGCACAGCATCCGAGTCTGGGTAGGCCAAGGGACGGACGTTGTCGTAATACGCTGAACCTGTGGAGAGGAGTGGGAGGAGAGCAGGGTGAGGAGCAAGTCTCATCCCACCAAATGCTTGTTACCCAAAAGGGGCAGGCTAAAACCCTCCCCAGCCCTCTCCTCCTCTTTAATTCCAGTCAAAACTGGAGACATTCCCCCTGTGATGCAAATGGCTCTGTCAGAGGTAAAGGATGCTGAGCCAAGCTTTTAACCAGACACCATCAGGCTCAGCAGGGCCTGGTTTGCAGACAGTTTGGTCCCTCTGTTGAGGCATTAAAGTCACAGGTCTTGTCCTTGGGCTTTTACATCTTTCCCTTTGCTGAGTGGAAACAAATGCCAGTGTTGCATCCCTCTCCCTCCCTAGTAAGCACCTGGCAAGTCTGAGGCAGTGGAGCTGTGCTGCCAGGACAGTCACTGCACCACCGTGGGTGGGAAGGTGTGGCTGAGACAGGCCAGGGAACCCTGCTGCTGTTCTGTACCCTGTGTTGCTCTCTTTACACAGGAGAGCTTGCTCACACAGGTTGGGAGAATTGAAACCAGATTAAAACCCAACCCCCTGTTTTTTGCTCTAGATTTCTGCTGGGGAAACGAGTCAGGTGGATTCTTTGTGGTTCATAAAAGATGTTGACAGGATTTGGTGAGCAAGCTGTACAGTGGAGGGGATGATGCTGTATTCTGCAGGATTTCTCAGGGAGCAGAGAGCCCAGCCTGAATCCCACACAGCTTCCAACACACACATGTGCACACACCCCCCTTTCAATGCAAATTTTGGGCATTCAAAGCCATCATGTGTTTATTCAAAGCACGTTCCATGTGTGGCTGCAGCCACCTCAGTACGCGGTACCGGAGCCCTCAGCTCCATGCTCCTTAAAACCCACTGTCTGGATGTTATATTTGGCTTTGTGATGGCTGAAACTTCCTGGAGGGATGAGAAGCAGATGTTTGTTTATGAAAAGGGGAAGCAGAGACACCAGAGTCCTTGTTGAATCTGCCTCCTCGGAAAGACGGATCACCCACCCCGAGGCCAAGGCAACCGGACGTGCTTCCTGCCCTGGCCCCTCGGGACCCCCGGACCGGCACTTTCCCACCCTGGGAGGAGGGTGGAGCACCCAGCCTGGCTGTCAGGTGGCTCCTTGATGCAGTTCAGCACCTGATGAATTATGGATGCTGGTGACTTACGTTTCCGGGAGGATGGGAATGTGCCTGGGATAAGCGTGACAGGAGAACAGGAGGATTCTGCGTGGGGGCTGCTCCCCCAGCTCTGATGGACAGCACGGAGGGGGACACAGCCCCTCCAGCACAGCCCTGCATACCAGGTGCTCTGCAAACACCCCAGATACCCCTCCAAGACCCAACCAAGAGAGCAGACCTGCTCCTTCCTCTGCACAGAGCCCCCATGGGGCTGAGGTGTTGCCTTCCCAAACACCGTGCAGCTCCAGAGACCCACTCTCCCCTTGACACCAGCTCACAGCAAGACACCAACCACAGCCCCCACTGTGACCTCCACAGCAGCATGCTCAGGGGGTGCCCCAGCCACCCATACAGCCTCCACTGCTCTCATGAAGCCAGGGACAGGCACCCTGGGATTCCATGTGCCTTTGGCTTCACAACAAAATCAGCTTCAGGGATCTCCTCCAGCTTTTACAGCCAGGCTGCAGGAGCAAAGGCACCTGCACCCCCTGCTCCCATCAGGGAGGGAAGCTGCAGCCTGGGTCTGTCCCTGACCAGGAAGAGAAGCAGTTGGGATCCAATGCAGAAGAAACAGACCCTGACCTCTGCAGACCCCAGCACAGGGAAGGTCATGCTCCCTGCTCAGAAAGGGTCCCATCCCTGTGATGCCTTGGCCAGCTCTGGGGACAGGCTGGTGCACGAGCAGGGGCAGTGAGGTGACCCTGCATCCCAGGCACAGAGATTCCTGAGCTCGCTTCAGGCTCAGGCTGCTCCACTTCCTGACTGGCAGAGCTGGCACCAGTGACCCTCCTGCAGCGCTCAAGGTGACCCAGTTCCTGCTGAGGACTAGGCAGCTTTCCCAGGCAGCACCAAGCTCCAGAGCACCCAACTCCCCTTTGCACTGAGTTCTCAGCCTCACGCCTGGAGCAGGTTTTACAGGATGAGATGTGAGATCCAGCAGTGATCTCCATGCACCAGGTCCTTTATCTGAACCATGCCCTCTCCCCACGCACATGAGGATGTCTCTGCCTCCAGACAGGGTCCCCTCCAGCCTGTTTGTTCCCACACACATCCTCAGCCTGCAGCTCCGCAGCTTTACATAAACGCTGCGGATAAATCTGCCCCCTCCCAACCCAGGAATGCTCCTTTTGTAGAGGTGGTTTTGGCTCCATTCAGCACAGACTTCGCCACAGCACACTGTATCATAGCAACCTGCTGCTCTCCTCAGCAGCCAGCCAGCTCCTCTGCCTGCAGCACCAGCACAGCGCAGCCCCCCAGAGCCACCACCATCCCCTGGTCCAGGAATGATGCTCTTGCCACCTGGGACCAAGGAAAACAAGACCCCTGTGCTGGTGGGAGGAGCTGAGGGCAGGGATGAGCTCAGTCAAGAGCCTCATTTTCTTAATGACAGCAAAATTGCCTTCATATTCATTAACTTTCTGCTCTAACTCAGCACAGGAGAAGCCGCTGGCACCTTCACTGGCAGCTCGACTCACCAGCTGCAGGTAGCGGCACCCACAGCCTCTGCAGCAGAAGCTTCTGCTCCACCCCAGGAGACTGGTGGAGACCCGTGGGCAGAGCAGGAGAGCTGCTGGGCTCCAAGCTTAGGTAATCTCCTGCTTTATTTGGAAATGAATGAATCAGGAAGTTGTTTGGGGGATTACTCCCCTGGGTTTTGCATCTATTACTTTCTCCATTGAACATGATTTTAAAAATCCCCCTCCCAAACACAAAAGCCTCTGTTTCCCCAACTCCAGATCTTCAGGTTTATTGATTCTGAGCACTCAACACCTCTCAGATACCCCAGCAAGATCCCCCCCAGAGACCCACTGTCTGGCACTTCTGAACACACCCCCCACACCCCCCAGTGCTCATGTGTCTGCAGCTCCAGCTTCCCTGTGCTGCGTGAGTCACCCTCCCACTTGGCACCCAGGTTTGGGAGAAACAGGACCTATGCACATCTGTTTGTGATTAAAGAGGGAAAGCTAGAGCCAGCCAAAATCCAGCTTAAAAATAAAACTCATGGTGTTGTTGACTGACATTCCAAGGCAGATACAGCACAAGCAGCTCCTCTGTTGGACCAGCTGGCAGCCCCTCGAAATGCCCGGCACTGGGACTCAGAGACGCTACACACAGGCAGGGCACTGAAACAGGCTGTTTCACCTATACCAGCATAGTGTTCATCTCCTCCTGGTCCTTATTAGCTAAGATAATGAGCCCCCCCTCACATGAGGCACCCTCCATCCAACAATAGCACGTTACAAACCAGGAAAGCAAATCCACCCGTGGAGCCGTGATGGGCTCTGCAAGGGGCTCCTGCAGCCCCAGCCAGCCCTGGCTTGGAACAGAGACTGGTGCTGCCAAGACCTACATTTTTCAGCATTGCACTTGTCTCAGAGGGCTCACTCTGAGCCCTCCCCACGGAGCCAGCAGCGCTGCAGCACATGCTGCTTTCTGCAGGGACAGCCAGGAACATCCTTCACAGAACGAAGCAGCAATTCATCCCAGCTTTCCAGGGGGCTGCATCAACAAGCCCCCAAGAGCTTTGGGTCACAACCCCCCCCCTACGTCAGTGCCAGAGGAATGGCAGCCTTTAGAGACAAAAGAGGATGTTTCTTTGCTGGATAAGTCCCACCAGGAGTTCAGCCAAGCCTTGGTCCAGAGGACAAAGCTGTCCAAGTGGGACTGAGGGGCAGCTGTCTCAGTATCCTCTCCCCATGCATGGCAAGAAGCCTGCACCACCTCTCAGCCAGCACTGGATATGGAGACACCATCCATCCCCTCTACTGCTGTGGGTCCAAATGCCCCTTTGCTGAGCTTCTCAAGCTGTGTGACCCTCCAGCACTTCCCAAGCTCAAACCCTTCAGAGCTCCTGAGTACCAGCACACGCGTTTCCTGAGGCTGAGCAGGGGTTTCTGGAGCTGAATCCACAGCTCCAAGTCGCCTTTTGCTGCAGAGAAATTTATCTGAGCATCTACTCACTAGAGGCAAAGGCCCTGAGCCCCCTTGTCACCCCTCTGGCCAAGCAGGGTTGGTTCCAAGCAGGCTCCTCTGCAGAGGTCCAGCGTGGAGCAGGACACTGGTGTGCCATCACCACACCCCTTCCCCTCACGAGTGCTGCAGACCTGGTTAGTATTACATGAGGTGCCAGTCGTTCCTCTGCCAGGGCAGGTGGTGATGAAGGTGTTAATAACAATAATAGTTTTATTTGATTTGTATCACACCCTTAAGACTGAGAATGAAACCTCTGCAGCTCCCCAGGCAGGGAACAACCTGCCCGGCAGCGCTGCAGGAAGGGACCCATGGACCAGGCAGCGTCTGTGCAGGCTGGTGACCCCCAGTACCCCCCTTCCCCAGCTCCCCCAGCCAGGCTGTTCGCAGGGGGAGGCTGGGAAGGGGCTCTACCCCCCCCCTCCCCTCCATCTGCATGAGAAAGGCACCCCTCCCCTGCTCCAGCCCGGCTATTGTCTCCTCCCTCCCAGGGCCTGTCAAGGGAAAAGCATTAAAAAGCCGATTGAAAACCTGGCCCTGAACGAAAGGGCACAAGCAGCAGCTGCCCCACAGCCGAGCAGAGGCGAGGCCAGTCCCCATGGTGAGCCTGCAAAAATCTCAGCCAGCTTTCCAGACATCCAGGATGCTCCAGAGTTGCCATTTCCTCTGCAGAGGCAGTGAGAGGGCACAGAGTCACCCTGAAATATTTCCCACTGCTAGAAAAAGGGGAAACCAGCCCAGAGAAACAATGGCAGGGTTTACGGTGGAGGGTGATGAGGAATTCAGCCTCGGGGAACAGTGAAAAGCAGCAGTTCAACAGCCCCAAAGGTCATGCCCACTCCCTTTATCCAACCAGGACAGACAAGGAAGGAAATTTATCTTCTGTGGTCCTTTCACTCGACTTATCTCCATCATACAACAGCCAACCTGTGGGAACAGGCTGATCACAGACCCGGCACAGGACCTCCCTGACTGCACACAATGGGCTCAGGTCTTCATGTGCAAGGATGAAGCTGCCTGTGCTCACAAAACACATCAACACGTGTGCACCAGCAGCCAGCACAGCCATGGCCACCACATGCAGCCACAGCACGGCTCCAGCACCAGTCCCTCTGTGGCTGCATCCCCTAAGCATCTCCTCCTGCAAGGTGGTCTGTCAGAGCCCAGGAATGGGCATCTCTGCCACAAAAGGCTTTGCAGAGACAAGTCTCTCACTCTGGAGGAACCATGAGCATGGTAAATGTGCAGGCACAGGTCCCTGCCTTGAAGATTTTAGTTGCTTTTATGAAGGCAGAAGGCAATGTTTGAAGAGCAAGAGCTCAGCATAGAGCAGACCAGAATACCATCCTCCTTCCCTCTATCACTAGTGCTGATGGGCTTTATAAACAGGTGACTAGGAAATTAGCCAGCACAGCCTCCCTGACAGCAATAGCTGCACATCAGGGAGGCAGCGATCTGAAGCATCATGAGTTCAGAGACCAACTTCATCATCCTGGTGTGAAATCAGACCCTCTCCTCTGAAAGAAAATCAGAAAGGGTTTTTTTTGTTTGAAGATTGATAAACTGCAGCAATATTCCCAAGCACCCTGCAGATCCCAGCTCAGCTGGGACTCAGAGACAGGTTAAGGATCCTTGACCCTGCCTGGCTGATTATTGTCTGGAAGGGGAGGATAATGCAGGTCCCACTGATACAAAGACCCATGTCTCTGAGTCCTCATTAGAGTCCAGCCCAGAAGAGCAAGAAGTGGTGGGGACAGGAATGAAAGCACTGGTGACAGACTCAGACACACTGTTAGCACTGGGCTCTGGCAGTGCCACAGTCCAAAGCTCAGACCCAGCAACTCCAGGGTCAGGATTATGAAAGCAGCAGCAATTAGTGACATTCAAGATTCAAGTGAGTGGCACTAAGAGCAAAGCAGACCTGGCAAAACAGTCAGAGTGAGCTGCCACCGTGCCTAGATCCACTCTGCAGTGAAGACCTGGCTGTGCATGTGTGAAATGCCAGGCTGACAAGTGTGTATGCCAGTCCTGCCAGCACCAAGGTGCCCACACTGCTCTGGGTTCCCTGGCTCTGCCCCCAGCGATGGCACAGCCAAAGCTGGCTGCGGTCCCTCTCTGAGATGCCATCTCCATCACGACCCCAAGGGGCAGAGGTGTTAGCAGCACATCCCCTGGGTCTTCTCACCTGACCCCCTCTGACAGCAGGCTTTGTCTCTAAAGGAGATCCCACTGTCCTTACAGGCAAGGCCTCAGAAGGGTTTTACCCCAGCCAAGGTCCAAACTTGTTCTTAGGGTCTGACATGATGGGGAGGACCCCCAACTCTGTCCCTGGCAGGCAGCAGGGTCAATGTCACAGAGTTGTCTTGGAATGACACAACCCCCACAACCAGGAGAGACAAGGAACCCCCCAGAGCTGGAGAGAGACAGAAAGTGGCAGTGGGAAGTGCTGGTCATACTGCACCTGCCCTTCCTGGAGAAGAGGAGGCTGAGGGGAGACCTTCTCCCCACCTCCCCTGCCCTGCCAGGAGGGTGCAGAGAGCCGGGGGATGGTCTCTTCAGCCAGGGGACAGGAGATGGGACAAGGGGCAATGGGCTCAAGCTGCCCCAGGGCAGGGTCAGAGCAGATGGGAGGGCAAAGTTCTTCCCCAAAAGGGTTCTCAGGTGCTGGAACAGGCTGCCCAGGGAGGGGGTTGAGTCACCAACCCTGGATGGATTTAACAGATGGGTAGATGAGGTGCTCAGGGATATGGGGTAGTAGAGGACAGGTATGGTTGGACTTGTTCTCAAAGGTCTTTTGCAGCCTAGTGGTTCTGTGATACCCCTAATCCAGCCCCTCCAAGGGACACTAAGCATGACATGGCCATTGGCCCCAGGACTTCTACAAGCTTCTTCTATAAGAGAGGAGCAGGGGGGTTAGAACTAGATGATCTTTGAGGTCCCAAAGCATTCTCTGTTTCTATGAACCATGACATTTCTCTTGCCCACACATCTCTGCAAACACCTGAAGTGTAGGAAAGGAGGAAACCGTTCCTTGACATGGAACAAGTAATTGCTTGGAAAGTGCATGACAAACAACAGCTAATCAGCTTGGACAATTAACCTCTGCTCCTAATTCTTATGATGCACGTACAAAAATGAGTAAATTACTACACAGCCCAGCTGGCATACCTTCAGGACAGACATGATCAGGATGAAGGGAATCGTATTTGCATGGGCTGAGGTGGCATTTCTGGGCCCCTCTCCAGATCCTATTACTGGAAACCTGTCACTCGGGAGGAGGCTGTTCTGCTGGATTTACTGGCAGAGGAATTCCCAGCTTAGGCAGGCACAAGGTGCTCCTGCCTTACCCAGATTCCTGTGCCCTGTCTCACCTAAGCAGCTCCAGAGCTTCAGAGGAGCTTGCTCAGATGCCAACCTGACTTCTGGCAGTTGGAAGCTGTGGAAGCTCCTTGTAGAAGTCCCTACAGGCCCCCTCTGGGGGAGAATCACAGAGCTTCTGGGGCAGGAGAGCTGGGGCTGCAGAGGAGGCCCGAGTAGCTCACCCAGGCTTCTCACAAGCAGGCTGGAAATCACGCCTGCAGCAGCTGACAAGAGACAAACAGGAGGCAGAAGTCCAGGCCTGGCACTCTCGACATAGAATCACAGACTCACAGGGGTTGGAAGGGGCCTCCAGAGCCCATGGGGTCCAACCCCCTGCCAAAGCAGGTTCCCTAGGACAGGGCACACAGGTCGGTGTCCAGACGGGGCTGGAATCTCTCCAGAGAAGGAGACTCCACACCCCCTGGGCAGCCTGTCCCAGGGCTCCCTCACCCTCACTGGGGAAAAGTTCTTCCCCATGTTGCTGTGGAACTTCCTGTGCTCCAACTTGCAGCCATTGCCCCTTGTCCTGTCCCCACAGACACTGAAAAGGGGCTGGCCATTCCCCTGCATCCCATCCTTCAGATATTGGTCAACATTCATAAGGTCCCCCCTGAGTCTTCTCTCCAGGCTGAACAGTCCCACCTCACCCAACCATGTCACAAGGGCAGCTGGCACTGCCAGGACCTGCCTGTCACCCTTTCTGCAGGCCACACCAGGGCCTAGGAGTGGCAAGAGGTTCCCACAGCACAGCAAGCACACACTCTGCCTCTGGGGAACACAATTATCTTTATGCCATGTTGCAGATTCCAGGTTTGCTGTGCGTAAGCAGCAGATCCCTCCTGGACTGCTCCAGCTACCAGATAAGGCCTTTCCCCACGGGGAGGCTGGGCCTGCACGCTTGTGAAATTTAATCAAGAGGAGATTTTTATCTTTGGATTCTGGGGCAAAAGGAAAACTGCATCCATGTCCTCACTGCAGGCCCGGGCCCAGGCCCAGGCCCAGGCTCAGGCCCCAACTGGCTCCTTTAGAGCTGTCTGTCCCCCATCAGCCATCCCAAAGCTTGGTGGGGAGATAGGGGCACCCTCAGCAGGGAGAGAGGGGAGGGCGATCAGAAAGGCAAGCCATCACAGGCAGAGGATGGGGTGTGACTGTCCCACTCCAGGCACGTTCTGCAGGTCTTCTGTTTGTATGACTGACTGGATAAGGAGCTTCCCACTTGCCCTAAACACACATCAAACCAGCATTCAAGTGGGATGAGGAGGTGAGCAGAGCAGCCAGGCTGACAGAAGGCACAGGGAGAGCAGAGCAGTGCTGTCCTTGCCCATAGGAATGAGCAGCTTCACCTCGGTGCTGCGGGGTGGTAGTCTGCATCAGAGCCAGGAATGCACCCACAAATCACTCCAGGAATCCACCCCACAAAGCACTCTCTTGTCTACAAGGTTGCAGCAGGCAACAGAATCAGCTGGTTGCTGCTAATGGCACTGTTCCTCAGCACCCCCCACAACTCCACAGACACCCCACAGAGGCTGAGCCTCCCAAATCTGATGGGGATGAAGAACACATGCTGCCCTCACTGCAGGGAGGTGCAGGAGAAGCAACCTCCATCCCTGAGCCACACAGAGCATCACAGCACCCTCACAGCACATCCAGCCCAGCAAGACAACCCTCCCAGGGACTGTCATGTCATGTCATGTCTTCTCAGGTTCATCCTCCACCCACGCCAGCATAAGCATTTCTGCTGCTGTTTCTGCTGCAACTCTTTAAACTTCAGTCCGACTGGTTGCTGACCTGCCTGAGAATGTGACCCAGCTGCACATATTTTTAGGCTTAACTACGTATTTGTGCTGAGGCAGAACACAAGTATGCTGGTTTCAGGCTCCCAGCCTCAACAGGGAGCATGGGAGGAGCTATTTTGGTATGGAAAGGGCAGCTCCACATTTTTACTCTGCCTCAAGAGATGCAAGTGGCATTGAACTCTTCCCAAGACAGAACTTGCACTTTGGAGGAGGCAGCCATGGCAATCCCAGAGCTGCACGCTGGGAATCCAGGCACAGCCAGCCTCAGCATCCATGGAGATGCCATCACTAAACTCTGGCCCCTTTCAGTGCTCTAATCTCATCAGCATTCCTTGGTAGTTCCCCTAAAGAAGGAGCTGTTATCGCAGCCCGGAGGTTCCCACACAGGCCATACCAAGGCAGACTGTTTGCCCAGTACAGGCAAAGAGGGAGGTGGAGGGGAATTTGCAGCTCACAGTGCTATTCTTGTCTTGAAAGTACAGCTGCTTGTGAGACAGCAGCCCTGGAGAAGGGCTGTCAGGGGGCAAAATGTCACTGCTGAACCTCTGGGCACTGGTCTTCGCAGTGTCCAGGTTACAGCAGGCACTGCAGCTCTCAGCAGCAGGACATCCTGCTGGTCTACAAAGGACAGAGAAGTTCTCCCCAGCATCTTTCCAAGGCAACAGTGAGCATGTGCAAGGCACAGTGCCAGGCCTGGGCCTCCCCCCGAGCCACTGGCACAGATGCCCCTACCAGAAACGAGCAGCTCTACTCTGCACTGGGATCTGCATCAGCAAAAGATGCACAAGGCAGATAAGTGGCCTCAGATCACCTCACTGCTCGGCCTGCCTGCACTTAGAGGTCACAGACACAGAACCAAAAAGCAAAGAACTGAGCCCAAGCTGCCATGCACAGAGTAGCCTCCTCCCCAGTGCTACTGGAAATGAGAAACCCACCAAGGTACAGGAAGAAGCCTCAGACCTGCCAGCACTGATGCTGCAGCACCCTGGCCTTGCTGAGGCAGCAGCCTGGCCTGAGCCCATCCCTCTTGCTGCTGGTACCCAGTGCCAGGAGAGGGGCTCTGCGGGGCTGCTGGTGCAGTGAGTGGGATGAGCGTTGGGCCAGCGTGGGGGTGTGGGCAGTGGGTCTGCTCACCATGCCTGAGACACAGGCACATGCATCTGGGATGCACAGAGAACCAGTCCCTGGGAAGGAGACTCGCTGCTGGAGACCTGCTGAGCACCACAGCAGCTCTGCTCCAGGTGAGACCTTCCAGAGGTGGGCAGACCCATGGACACTCCCTGATCCCACAGGGAGAACACAGCTATTGCATCACTGAGGGAAACATACCTGTCCAGTGCCCATGGGGTGGTGATCACACTTGCTTTCACACCTCAGCAGCATGGAAATGAAGCTCTCCTGGAAATTAAACTCTCCTACTCTTTGCAAAGCTTTGCTAGTAATCACCAAACCATCCACCCTTCCTCCACATGGCCACGAGGAAGAAAGCTTTTCCCAACAGGTCTGGGGCACTGGCACTGCAGGTCTGGGGAGGCACCCAGCCCTTGGGGAGCTGCCCTCCCAAGGCATCAGGCATCCTGTCCAACAGGACTTTCTCCCAGCCACAAGATAGCGGCGCAGAGCAGAGGAGCTGGTTCCTGGGCTGAGCAACAGGCAGCAAAGAATTTTCCAGACCTGGAGCACAAAGAGCAGCAAAGCTCCACGTCCTCCATAAAGCTCACAAGCAGAGGTGCCAGGGCAGAGCAGCTCCCCAAGCCAGAGTCCCCTCCTCCCAGTATGCCAGGCAGGCTCTGCACCCCTTTGCTGTCACACAAAGATGCCAGGCTGCTTTCAATGGAGCCCTCAGAAAACAGCAGGTAGTGCAGGTTTTCAGGGGGACAGGAGGGATGGGGCATCCCTGCTGCGATGGAAAACAGGACCCAAAGCAATGTCACTCTCACAGTGTGCCCAGAGGTGGGACTAAAACAGAAACAAAGCTGAAATGCAACCAGACTTGCAGTGACAGGCAAGGGTTCAAGCTCAAAGTTGGATCACTTTGCCCCCGGTAGGTCCCCAGATCCAAGGCACCTCACCCAGTGCCAAGTCCTTGTGTTTGCCCTGTCTGAGCAGCACAGATTTCATCTCCATTCTTACTGCTGGAAACTCTCCAGAGTCACCCTCCAGGCTCAGAAAAAAAACCCCAACCAACCCAAACCTCAATGAACAAAGGGTTAAAAGGCATTTAAAGGCAACCCAAGGTCCCAGTACAACTTGGGAGCCACTCAGTTCTCATCACTTCCATCCAGCCTGTGGCAATACTTCCCCAACCAGATGCACGCCTGCCAGCTGCTAATGTCACAGTCCACACTTGCCACTTAGCAGGAGGGGCAAATTCAGCCTGCATCTTCCAACACACTTACACCAGCTGGTACTACAAGCCCCAGGGAGCAGGCAACATCCCTCTTTGCACAGAGATTATCAAGGGGACTTCTGAGCAGCCAGGCAGGCTGTGGCCACGCTCAGTGGGAGTGTTCCAGGGAGACTGCTCTTACCTCAGCACCCATTGCTGGATGATGCTCACCTCACCCAGAGCAGCTTCCAGAGTCTCCAACCACTTTCACAACTAACTACAGCAAGGAGGATTTAAAGAAAAATCAAGAAAAATCAATAATCAGCACCTCTTCCCCAGTTTCTCTTCTGATTTCTGGAGGAGATCTCCACTTCCAGCAACTAACCTGAGTCATGGCAAGTGTTTACCTGACAGGAGCAAGGGAGCAGCTTCCCAGCACCTCCCTTCTCACTCTTGCTGGGGTGGAATTTACCACAAATAAGTCCCTGCGTGCCAGGCTGCCTTAGAGAGACAGGAGGCAGCACAAAAACATGGGAAAGGGCACCCCAGCACCCATTGCTCTGCATGAGGAGGGTGATCAGCCACTCGCCAGCCCTTCAGCTCAGCTGGTTCCATTCACTAGTGTGGAAAAGTTTTGAATCTAAGCTCCTGTTTACGAATTGCTCTGAAGGGTAGTGGGAATTCAACAGCTAAAAATACCAGTTTGCTTACTGGGGGGGAAAGACAAAAGTCTCTGTGCATCACTTAGCAGGACTGTTTGTTGGAGAACTCACTCCTGGGTGTTTCAAATCTCACTGGATCTGAAGGGAATTGATCTGGGAAGCTACCTAGCAAACTCTGCCTACTCTGTTACAAAGGTCTTGGATTTTTCATAAGGAGATGGGAGAAAGACTCAAAGCCTGGTTTGTCTTGGTGATAAACATTAGACAAATCTGCCTTTTGTGGAAAAGGGTAAAAATGGATGTGTGAGAGCATCAGATGCAGATCCACATGCACAGCTGTAAAGACTCTTTATCATGTCCTCTGCTTTTAACATCAGCCAGATCGATGCCAAACGTTCTGGAGAATTCCTAAAAAGCAGAGGGTGCATCAAGCATGCTGCTGCACCCTGCAAAGGAGAAGTTTTTCACATCTAATACAGACCCTTGGAGGAAAGCCACGCTGTGCCTGACAAAGATACCCCACCCAGTGCCTTCCACAGGCTGCAGGAGTCTGATTTGGAAACCCCACAACCACGGTGCGGGGGTCAGCATACAGGTGTATGCACAAACACAGCCCAGTGCCACCAGGGCTGGCTGCCCCTCACTCCCAGTGAGATCCAGACTCACCCCATCAGAGCTGCTCCAGGGAACCCTCTGCAGGGACAGCCCCTGGGCCACCCAGGATGGCTTCACCGTTACCACAGCTGAGGGTTTCATGCAGACACATCAGCCCAGCACCAGCCACCACACAACAACTCCCAGATCAGAGCCACCATTCTGGCTCCCAGTGCCCCATCCACAGCTCCAGCACCAGGAGCTGCCCTAGCAGGCAGCAGCCATGCGGCTCCCATCGCAGCGCAGCACACATCATGCAGCAAAGCACAAGACCCCTTCTTGTCTCAGGTAATAGCAATAGCAGCAAAAGCAAGGTCTCCTGGGCCAGGAAGCTCCAGAGCAGATCTAACAAACACATTTTACAGATCAGAGCTAGTCCAAGGCTCCAAAGTCACTACTCTGGGCAGACCTCTGCTGAACCTACAGCTGTAATTTGATGGTTGTAAAATTACAGCAAGGAATTTGAGTGTACAAGAGCAAAGAAAGTCCCAGGTCACATCTGAATTTACTCTTGGACACCAAAAGAAACTCCCCATGAGCAGCAGTGTGCTGGTGCAGCTGGGAAGGGCGATGGGATCCTGGGCTCCATCAGCAGAGGGGTGGCAGCAGGGACAGGGAGGGGATTGTCCCTCTCTGCTCTGCCCTGGGGAGGCCCCAGCTGGATCCTGTGTCCAGAGCTGGGCCCCAGGACAAGAGAGATGTGGGGCTGTTGGAGAGGGGTCAGAGGAGCCACGGAGATGCTCAGAGGGCTGGAGCAGCTCCCCTCTGGAGAGAGGCTGAGGGAGCTGGGCTGGGTCAGCCTGGAGAAGAGAAGGCTGTGGGGGGACCTCATTGCAGCCTGCCAGTGCCTGAAGGGAGCAGAGGAACAGGAGGGGAATCAGCTTGTTCAAGGGCAGAGACTGGCAGGACAAGGGGGATGGAGTGAAGCTGGAGGAGGGAAGGGTGAGAGGAGAGATTGGGGGGAAGTTTTTTTACAGAGAGAGTGGTGAGGGGCTGGAAGGGGCTGCCCAGAGAGGGGGTGGGTGCCCCGTGTCTGGGGGTGTTCAAGGCCAGGCTGGATGGGGCCCTGGGCAACCTCGTGTAGCTCCAGGCCTGAGGTTGGTGTCCCTGCCTGTGGCAGGGGGTTGGAGCTCTGTGACCCTTGGGGTCCCTTCCAACCCTTGCCATTCTATGATTCCATGAAAAGGACCTTCATTTGTGATAAAGGCCTCCAGAAATCACAGGGAAGGAGCATCAGCAAGCCTGTGATGTACATCCAGCAGCAGGTCACAGTACCCAGCAGCCAAGAACGGCTGCCAGAGGTAAATGAAAAGGCACACAGGACCTTTGCTGGATGCTCACATCGATATCAGCTCTGCATCCAGAGCTTCCCTCTCAGCCCCGCAGAAAGACACACCGTTTGGGAAGGGTCTCGTTGGGCTGGGACAGCTGTGCCCACAGCTTCATGCAGAATCACAACCGGGGACACAAAGAGGCAACACCAAACCAAAAAACACCCCACCCCACCCCAACCACCCAAAGCCCCCCAGCCGCTCTGCCGCAGCCATGAGCGGACAGCGCATCCCCACAGCGCATTCCTGCCCAAGGTGAGGTCTCCCTGCTCAAGCTGCGCCTTGCCTCCTCCTCCTCCTCCTCCTCCTCCCCGGCCTCGCCTCGCACCCCAGAGCTGGTTCGGTGGTACCCGGCTGCATCGCTACGCGGGCACGGAGCGGCTCTACGGCGGAGGCAGCGCAGGGCCGGGAGCCGCAGGGACAGAGCGGGGGGGCTGCTCGGAACACGGAGGGGGAGGGTCTGCCCGGGACACCGGGGGGGGGGCTTGCCAGGGACACGGAGGGGGGGGGGGGGGGGGGGCTCCAGCCCCCCGAGGCTCCGGGGAGGGGGGAAGACAGACCCTCAGCCAGGCGCCCGCCCTCCCCCCCCCCCCTTCCTTCCTCCTCCTGCCCCCCGCGCAGCCCCCGGCCCACCTGAGGTGTCCCACATGTTGAGCTCGGTGCGCTGCTTGTCGATCTCGAAGCTGGCCGTGTAGTTCTCGAAGACGGTGGGCACGTAGCTCTGGGGACGGAGGGGAGAGCAGAGGTGAGGGGAGCCCCGGCCCAGGCGAGGGGAGCCCCGGCCCAGCCCAGCCCGCCCCCCCCCGCCGCACCTCGGGGTAGCAGTCCTTGGCGAAGACGTGCAGCAGCGCCGTCTTGCCGCACTGCGTGTCCCCCACCACCACGATCTTGCAGCGCGCCAGGTGCCCCTCCATGGTGCGGGGCCCCCGCCGCCCGCGCCGCCGCTTTACCGGCACGGCCCCGGCCTGGCCGCGCCCCCGGCCCCGCCGGCACCAACCAGGCGCGGAGCGGAGCCGGCGCTGGGCAGGGCCGAGCCGCCGCGGCCGCCTCCCCCCTTCTCCACCGCCCGCCTCCCCGCCGGGCTGCGGCCCCGGGAGCCGCCTCCGAGCCTCCCCGTCGGGGCGTCCCCGCGGAGGGAGCCGCGGCTCGTCGGGAGGAAGCGGCGTGGGGGCCGGAGCGGGGTGTCCGGGGGGGGGCAGGGTCCTGGGGGGCTGAACGGTCCTGCCGGGGGGGGGGGCAGGGTCCTGCTAGAGGGTAGGGTTCTGCTGGGGGGGGGGGGCAGGGTCCTGTGAGCGGGGAGGAAGGGTCCTGGGGGGGGGGGGGAGCAAGGTTCTGCGGGGGAGGGGGGGCAGGGTCCTGCCGGGGGGGAGCAGGGTACTGCGAGAGGGGGGGCAGGGTTCTGCGGGGGGGGGAGGAAGGGTCCTGCTGGGGGGGGGAGGAAGGGTCGTGCCGGGGGGTGGGGGAGCAGGATTCTGCGGGGGAGTGGGGGCAGGGTCCTGCGGGGGAGCGGCAGGGTCCTGCGGGGGGGGAAGGAAGGGTCCTGCGGGGGAGGGGGAGGCAGGGTCTTGCCGGGGGGGGGGGCAGGGTCCTGCCGGGGGGAGGCAGGGTCCTGCGGGAGGGGGGGCAGGGTCCTGTGGGGGGCTGCAGGGTCCTGCGGGGGGGGGAGGAAGGGTCCTGGGGGGGGGGGGGGGGGAGCAGGGTTCTGCGGGGGGAGGGGGGGCAGGGTCCTGCCGGGGGGGCAAGGTCCTGCCGGGGGGGCAGGGTCCTGTGGGGGGCTGCAGGGTCCTGCTGGGGGGGTGCAGGGTCCTGCGGGGAAGGGCAGGGTCCTGCTGGGGGTCTCCACCCGGCACCGCACTGCCGAACGCGGGCAGCGCCCGGCTGCGGCGCGGCGGGAGAGGCAGCGTGCCGCAGCGCTGCCCCTGCCCGCACGGGAGATGCGCCGCGTCCCGCCGCGGCTTCCCAGCCCTGGCACTGCCTTCCCAGCCCTGGCACTGCCTTCCCAGCCCTGGCACTGCCTTCCCAGCCCTGGGGCTCCTTCTCCTGCGGAGCTGGACCCAAGTTGGAGCACTGGCCAGGTCCCCGCCAGTGCTGGGACCCAGTATTCCTGCATCCGTGACATCTCCCCGCGTCCGAGTTACATCGGCAGCGGTGGGAGACCGGTCCCTCTGTACAGGCTGCATCATCCCCCCCGGCCTGGCTGTATCACCCCCCTTGTCCTGGCTGCATCACCCCACCCCAGCCTGGCTGCATCACCCCCCCAGCCTGGCTGCATCACCCCCCATCCTGGCTGCATCACCCCCCCTTGTCCTGCCTGCATCACCCCCCATCCTGGCTGCATCACCCCCCTTGTCCTGGCTGCATCACCCCACCCCAGCCTGGCTGCATCACCCCCCCAGCCTGGCTGCATCACCCCCCCCATCCTGCCTGCATCACCCCCCAGCCTGGCTGCATCACCCCCCAGCCTGGCTGTACAACCTTCTCCAACCAGGGTGGCAAGTTCTGCTTTCCTTTTCTCCCCCCACACAGACGGTGCATCCATGAATTACAGGCAGGGACTTTAATTAGCAGAATTATTGGAAGAGGAAAGGCTCCTCTCCTGCTAATATTTTGCTGGCCATGATGCAGAAAGATTTACTGTAATGACAAACTTCCAATTGCCAGGGACAAGCTGTCTGTCACAAAATGCAGTAAAAATAGAGACAGGGAAGACAAAGCAAGTCTGAAGAAGTGGAAATTAAACTGTTTTGGCAGAGCAGCCAGGTTTATTAATGGAATGAGGGGGCAGCTTGTTGTTGCTGAAATCACAGGCATTTTCCACACATAAATATTGGTGCTGTGCGTGAAGTCAGGAGGAGTAAAGAGCAGAGACACGGTGCAAGGCATGGTGCTGTGCAGCTACCCACTGCTTTTCTGCTTCCTGCTGGGTCTGCCAGCCAAGCACCAGCTGGGATGTGTCAGCCAGGGACAGCTCAGAGAGCCCTTCAGCAGCCTCTGCATCAGCACAGCCTCCTGTGTCTTGGGATGCAGGGGCCAAGTGCAAGCAGGGCTCAAGGTGAGTCCGTAGCACATTCAGCTGTCCCCTCCTCTTACCATCACACACCAGACCAGAGCTCAGAGCTGAGGGAGTGAGGCAGCCCTGGAATCACATCTTCACCTGGCCTGACTCCTGAGTGATACAGGCCAGGAAAGTGCTGTCAGGGGGTTCCTCACTGGGTTCCTCTGCCATGTGCCTTGCTGCAGCATCCCCCTGCCCCCCAGCCTTGCCTGAAGCCATGTGATGAGTAACTGTCACATGCTTGTTTCCTTCCACCCTTCCCCGGGTGGAAAGGAGCTTGTGCAGCACCCTGTCATG
This sequence comes from Laterallus jamaicensis coturniculus, assembly GCA_022605575.1. Lineage (NCBI taxonomy): Eukaryota > Metazoa > Chordata > Aves > Gruiformes > Rallidae > Laterallus > Laterallus jamaicensis. Next base: position 4,207,240 of record JAKCOX010000030.1, on the reverse strand, counting down.
TTTTGGGAGCCCTGTAAGGTTATCTTGTCACCTCACATGCATGCACATCACTCAGCTTTGATGTGGAGGACCAGAAAGGAAAGCTCCTTGCTCTGCAGCTGTAGGTAGCAGGGTGCTGGGTGGCCACAGGCATCACCTGGAGCACGCTGCTCCCCTGGCTGACTCCCTTTCATCTGAAACCTTTGCACCCTGTTTCTCAACAGGAATTAGTTGTTTGCTTCTGACCAAGGGATGACACTGACCCTGCTGCAGAGGAAGCTGGAAACTTCCAGCACAAATCCTCAATTTGTCCAGAGAAGGGCAACCAGGCTGGGGGAGGGGCTGGAGGGCAAATCCTCTGAGGAGCAGCTGAGGGAGCTGGGGGTGTTGAGCCTGGAGAAGAGGAGGCTGAGGGGAGCCCTTCTCCCCACCTCCCCTGCCCTGCCAGGAGGGTGCAGAGAGGTGGGGGATGGTCTCTTCAGCCAGGGGACAGGAGATGGGACAAGGGGCAATGGGCTCAAGCTGCCCCAGGGCAGGGTCAGAGCAGATGGGAGGGAAAAGTTCTTCCCTGGCAGAGTTGTGGGGCTGTGGCACAGGCTGCCCAGGGAGGGGCTGAGTCCCCTTCCCTGGGGGTGTTTAACAGAGGGGAGATGAGGTGCTCAGGGATCTGGTTTAGCACAGGACAGGAACAGTTGGACTTGATGATCTGAAAGGTCTTTCCCAACCTGGTGATTCTGTGACTCTGTGATCTTGCAGGGGTCAGGGCCACGCAGAGTCCCGGAGATTCCTCACTTGTTCCACAAACCTGCTTCATCCTGTCTGAAATGGAGAATGGACAGAGCAGCCCTGAGGAGAAGGACTTGGGGTGCTGACTGATGACAAGCTCAACATGCCAGCATGTGCTGGCAGCTCAGGCGGCCACCCATGTCCTGGCTGCTTCAAGAACAGTGTGGGCAGCAGGTCTGGTGGGGGATTCTGCCCCTCTGCTCTCGTGAGACCCCCCTACAGTGCTGTGTCCAGCTTGTGGGACCCCAGGACAGGAAAGGCATGGAGCTGTTGGAGCAAGTCCAGAGTGGGCCACAAAGATGATCCAAGGGCTGGAGCACCTCTCCTGTGAAGCCATGCTGGGAGAGTTGGGCTGGTTCAGTCTGGAGGAGAAAAGGCTCTGGGGAGACCTGATTGTGGCCAACCAATAGTTAAAGGGGACCTACAGGAATAGGGAGAGGGGCTGTCACCAGGGAGGGCAGGGACAGGACGAGGGGTGATGGCTTCAGGCTGGAAGAGGACAGGTTAGGTTAGATGTGAGGAAGAAATTCTTTACTCTGAGGGGGGTGAGGCCCTGGCACAGGGTGCCCAGAGAGGCTGTGGAAGCCCCATCCCTGGCAGGGCTCAAGGCTGGGTTGGATGGGGCTTTGGGCACCCTGGGCTGGTGAAGGTGTCCTGCCCATGGCAGGGGGTGGAACAAGATGGACTTTGAGGTCCCTTCCAGCCCAAACCAGTTGGTGGTTCTATGATTCTATAAAATGAGGTCCAGAGCCTGTGGCTGCCTGGAGATGACCAGGCTGTGAGGGTCAACAAGAACAAGATGTCACTGGCTGTGGGTCACAGGTTGGTTTCTCCTGGGTTGTTTCCCTAGCACAGGCCCTGTGGGTGTCTCCTAGTTTCTCTGGACAGGAAATAACTCTAATATAACACAGCAAAGTTACCCCAGAGTAGTGATTAAACCCCTGAGAGCACAGAGCAGCAGGGGAGGATCAACCCCCCAGAGAAACGTTCTCAGGAGCAAATGTGTGGGAGCCATCTGTCACCTCACCATCCCTGGTGACAGTCACAGCATGTCTCTCTCTGCATCCTCCTCTGAAGCTTCACACCATGGCTGTAGGTTGCCTGACACATTTTGGGAGTGCTGCCTGCCAAAAGGTGCCTTGCACCAAACGGGACACAATGAGGCTGAGCACTGCCAGTGCCCCAAGAGATACTGAGCACAGGGCACAGCTCTGGGCTGCTCCCCCTGCCCAGGGAAGGCAAATTCACTCAGACACAGAATCACCAGGTTGGAAAAGACCCTTAAGATCATCCAGTCCAACCAATCCCATCCTAAGCTAAACCAGATCCCTGAGCACCTCATCTCCCCTCTGTTAAACACCCCCAGGGAAGGGGACTCAGCCCCTCCCTGGGCAGCCTGTGCCACAGCCCCACAACTCTGCCAGGGAAGAACTTTGCCCCTCCATCTGCTCTGACCCTGCCCTGGGGCAGCTTGAGCCCATTGCCCCTTGTCCCATCTCCTGTCCCCTGGCTGAAGAGACCATCCCCCTCCTCTCTGCACCCTCCTGGCAGGGCAGGGGAGGTGGGGAGAAGGGCTCCCCTCAGCCTCCTCTTCTCCAGGCTCAACACCCCCAGCTCCCTCAGCTGCTCCTCACAGGATTTGCCCTCCAGCCCCTTCCCCAGCCTGGTTGCCCTTCTCTGGACTCGCTCCAGGACCTCAATGTCCTTCTGATGCTGAGGAGCCCAGAACTGGACCCAGCACTGGAGGTGCAGCCTCCCCAGTGCCCAGTCCAGGGGCACAATCCCCTCCCCAGACCTACTGGCCACACTGGGGCTGACACAAGCCAGGATGCCATTGGCCTTCCTGGCCCCCTGGGCTCACTGCTGGCTCATCTTCAGCCTGCAGATGCACCATGTACCCAAGGAGCTGTGCATGTCACTCCTGAGGACACAGGCTGAGCTCTGCCCCTCTCGTTAGGCAGTGATGCTTCCTCTGGATTTATTACCATCCATGTGTTGTTGTATCTCTATTTTCTGTGCCATTGGTCACAGTCTGCAGCATCTCCTCTCCACTGGTGAGCCTCTAAACTGGGACAGAAAGAAAGGCCACCCTTTTTGCCCTCATCAGATCGAGCCTTAAGCATCTTTTTGGACTTGTGAAGTATGAGAAAGTGCCAGAACATTGCCAGGCAAAGTGGCAGAGTATCACTAACTGCTCCCACCCACCAGTTAAACCATTCCAGCCCCAGCAGGGGGTTATTTGATGGCTTCCCCTACAAGATGAAGAGGTGGAGAAGCTGGGGAGTTCGTACACACACAGCAAAAAGATACAGATCAACAACAATTAGGAAGGTTCAAAGAAATAGAGGGGAAGGGGTGAAATCCCAGCCAAATCCCCTTTCATGTGTCCAGCCTGTTTCCTCTCCGCGCTAGAATAGCGCTGCGCTGCCTCGCTGCTGGCAGTCATGAGGTTTGCACCTCTGGGTGAGCAATTTAATTTATCTCAACAAGCCAAAGCTCATTATAAGAGCCCAGAAATGCTATCAGATGAAAGCAGCATCCTTCAGCGACCTCGGGGATTAAAGCAAGGAGGCATTCGACTGACAAGGCTTCTGCTGGCGGGGCTGCGGTTGGAGCGGGGGCTGAGGAGGCACAGCGGCTGCTGCAGCCTTCTCTCCATGCTGAAAGGGATCTGCAGCCTCTGCAGCACCTCTCCGGATTGAGCATCTCCCTTCTGCCCTCCCCCAAACCCTCTCCTGAGGATTCATCAGGCCCCAGCCCCAGCTGGGGAGATGTAGAGGGGTCAGGAGACCCCTCGATGGCTGCAGACTGGTCGCTGTCCTGACAGGCAGCAAGAGGCTCTGGGAGGGGCAGGGGCTCCCAGCACGGAGGGGTGGGAGGAGGGTACTGTCCTGATCCTCTGTGGGTGTGGGAACCTCTGTCCCACGCACATCCCCTCCCACACCAGAGCACATCCCCTCCCACACCGGATCCAGGTACTTGAAATGCAGCTGCCACGCTGCCGGGCTTCCCCTCGCCTTGCTCTGGGTGGAGGCAGGGCGGCACGCACACCGTCCTTCCACCACACACCCCATCGCTCCCATCACACACCCCATCCTTCCCATCACACACCCCATCGCTCCCATCACACACCCCATCCTTCCCATCACACACCCACCATTCCCATCACACACCCACCATTCCCATCACACACCCCATCCTTCCCATCACACACCCACCATTCCCATCACACACCCCATCCTTCCCATCACACACCCACCATTCCCATCACACACCCCATCCTTCCCATCACACACCCCATCCTTCCCATCACACACCCCATCGCTCCCATCACACACCCACCCTTCCCATCACACACCCACCATTCCCATCACACAACCACCATTCCCATCACACAACCCCTGTGCCCATCACACACCCCACCATTCCCATCACACAACCACCATTCCCACCACACTCCCACCCTTCCCATCACATCCCACCATTCCCATCACACACCACCATTCCCATCACACAACCCCTGTGCCCATTACACACCCACCATTCCCATCACACACCCACCCTTCCCATCACACAACCACCATTCCCATCCCACAACCACCCTTCCCATCACACACCCACCATTCCCATCCCACACCCACCATTCCCATCCCACACCCACCATTCCCATCCCACACCCACCATTCCCATCCCACAACCACCATTCCCATCACACAACCACCATTCCCATCCCACAACCCTGTTCCCATCCCACACCCACCATTCCCATCCCACACCCACCATTCCCATCACACACCCACCATTCCCATCACATCCCACCATTCCCATCCCACAACCACCATTCCCATCTCACACCCACCATTCCCATCCCACACCCACCATTCCCATCAAACACCCACCATTCCCATCACACAACCACCATTCCCATCACACACCCACCATTCCCATCACACACCCACCATTCCCATCACGTCCCACCATTCCCATCACACACCCACCATTCCCATCACACACCCACCATTCCCATCCCACAACCACCATTCCCATCCCACAACCCTGTTCCCATCCCACACCCACCATTCCCATCCCACACCCACCATTCCCATCACATCCCACCATTCCCATCCCACAACCCTGTTCCCATCCCACACCCACCATTCCCATCCCACACCCACCATTCCCATCACACACCCACCATTCCCATCACATCCCACCATTCCCATCACACACCCCACCATTCCCATCACATCCCACCATTCCCATCACACACACACCATTCCCATCACACACACACCATTCCCATCACATCCCACCATTCCCATCCCACACCCACCATTCCCATCCCACACCCACCATTCCCATCACATCCCACCATTCCCATCACACAACCCAGCATTCCCATCACATCCCACCATTCCCATCACACACACACCATTCCCATCACACACACACCATTCCCATCACATCCCACCATTCCCATCACACACCCACTATTCCCATCCCACACCCACCCTTCCCATCACACAACCACCCTTCCCATCCCACACTCACCATTCCCATCCCACAACCCTGTTCCCATCCCACACTCACCATTCCCATCCCACACCCACCATTCCCACCACACTCCCACCCTTCCCATCAGGCCTGCTGTGCCCAGGCTGCCAGCGTGGCTGCGGCACAGAGCACCGGCTGTCGGGGTGATGGAGCTGGACGCTCCCTGGCAGGAGTGCTGGGGGGAAATGGTTTCTCCAAGGAGCAGGCATGATCTCCATCACCTTCGTGCTTCAAATCACTTGTCAGAAGGAAAGATTTTTAAGCTTTGCCAATTCTTTTTCCTGTGGAGAGCGCTGGGGAAGGGGAGGGCGGGGACTGAGCAGAGATGAGCCCTCAGTTCCTTTCCTGTTTCATTTCAAGTGGGAATTGTGGATCCTGAACACAAAGTGGGGAAAAAAAGCAGTTTTCTGTTTAAAGGCTTCAGGCAGGGTGACACAGCTTCCTACGGGCTGGGTGTGCCTGGGTGGATCGGGTCCCTGCCAGCAGCAGACCCAGCATCCCTGCTGTGGTCTGAGGGATGGGGCTTCCCACGGGGGCTGCGGGCGCCAGGCTGGGTGCAGGTGAGGGGCTCAGGCTGGGGTGTCCAGCTGTGTCTCACAGAATCACCAGGTTGGAAAATATCTTTAAGATCATCAAGTCCAACTGTTCCTGTCCTGTGCTAAACCAGATCCCTGAGCACCTCATCTCCCCTTTTTTAAACACCCCCAGGGGTGACTCAGCCCCTCCCTGGGCAGCCTGGGCCACAGCCCCACAACTCTGCCAGGGAAGAACTTTGCCCTCCCATCTGCTCTGACCCTGCCCTGAGGCAGCTTGAGCCCATTGCCCCTTGTCCCATCTCCTGTCCCCTGGCTGAAGATACCATCCCCCACCTCTCTGCACCCTCCTGGCAGGGCAGGGGAGGTGGGGAGAAGGGCTCCCCTCAGCCTCCTCTTCTCCAGGCTCAACACCCCCAGCTCCCTCAGCTGCTCCTCAGAGGATTTGCCCTCCAGCCCCTTCCCCAGCCTGGTTGCCCTTCTCTGGACTCGCTCCAGGACCTCCATGTCCTTCTGATGCTGAGGAGCCCAGAACTGGACCCAGCACTCGAGGTGCAGCCTCCCCAGTGCCCAGTCCAGGGGCACAATCCCCTCCCCAGACCTACTGGCCACACTATTCCCAACACAAGCCAGGATGCCATTGGCCTTCCTGGCCCCCGGGCTCATCTTCAGCCTGCAGTTTCAGTGCCACGCTTCCCTTGAGCAGCAGTTTACGTGCCTGGGATGTGTAAAGCAGTGTAGAGAAACCCACCTCCCATTGCAAGGAGCACACTGGGTGGTGTGGTTACCCAGCCCCTTGCCGGTGAGCACACCCAGGGGAGATGGGGTGTGTGTGTGTTTGCAGTGAGTTTAAGACATGCTGACCAAATAATCGGCTTCTAACAGGCACACAGCATGGGGACGTGCTAAGCCTGTAATTTGGGGATTATAATTGCCAGTAAATCATTGATGCTGTGGTGGAAGGTTGAAGTTAAGGAGAAGGATTCTCATTTCAGGGGATTTCTCCAAGAACTGCAGTGCCTGAGCCCAGAGGAGGACATGGTGGGATGCTGCTCTGTGCACAGCTGGAAACAAGCCTCACGCTTGTGCTGCTAAGGTTTGTGCAGGGGAAGATGCTGGAGCAGCCTCAGCCCAGCTCGGGCAGAGTTCTTTGTGCTGGGAGGATTTCTTCAGCCTGCTGTCACCATGAGGAGTGAACTGACTTCCCTGAGCATCAGTTACCGCTCAACAATCACCTCCATTGTCTCTGTGATCAAAACAGCGGCGCCGGGAGCTGCGGTTGTGAGTGGCAGGTACGTCTGAGGGGTTGTGTCAGATCTCTTCCACCCGCAGCGCTCCCTGTCACATCGAACTGTAATTTACTGTGATCCAGGCACGCTGTTGTCAGGAGGCACTGAGCTGCTGCTACGTGTGATGCAGCTGGGAGAGCTCGGCTGTGCCCACCTCTGTGTGCATCCCAACGCTCCACACACACAGGTGAGGAAAAGGCAGAGCAGAGCCAGGAGGAGTCTTTCCTTCTCCCAAGTTCCTCACACGCACACACAGGGATGTACTGAGGTCATCGCTTGCTGTAGGTCCAGGACACCACAATATACAGCCCTGAAAGCATCACTGTAGGCCCCAGAACCCTGTGGGGTTTGACTGCAGGCTCACAGCCCCTTCCAGAGCCGACCCCCTGTGCTGGTCTGCAGCTGGGGGTGGTGGGAGCAGGTGGTCCAGGGGAGATGGCAGCACCTGGTCAGGGCCTGAACAGGAGAGCTAAACCTCAGCTCAGAGCGCTCTGCCTGCAGCCAGCTGCACAGATGCCCTGTGACCAGGCAGTTGGCCTCCAGCAAGGGGGTTCAAGCAGCCTCCCTGGCCAAGGGCAAACTCCTGTTGGCCCAGCCCCTGAGCTCCATCCTGAGTGAGCCCTGGGGCTGAGGCCAAGCTCCCACAGGCTGCAGGCTGCTGACTGGCACACCACTGCCAGGCTTTCTTATCTCCTGCCTGTTCGCTGTGACCTTGAGAGCAGAGGAGAGGGACTGTGTGAAAATGAAGGGAGGTGGAAGAAGGAGCGGGGCAGGAAGGGCTGGCACGGTTCCTGCTGTGGGTGCACCTTCTTCACCCGTGGGCAGTGGCTGTGGGGGAGCTGCAGGAGGCTGACAGAAAGCAGGCAGGGAGCTCAGGGCAAGGCTGGGGCTGTTGGAGAGCTGAGTGATGTCACAAGAACAGTTTCCTCAGAGGCCTGTGCCTGCCTCTGGCTGTAAATCCCAAATCAGTGCTGTGCAGAAGGCCCCAGCACCTCGGCTGCGTGCTCTGGTGCAGTGAAAGCCCACATTTGGAGAGCTGGCTGAAAAACAGGGTGGAGGAGTGAGCACCAACTCTGCTGGGAAAATTTGCCTCTGGCTAGCGCTTCCCTGTGCTACCCCATGCCAGCATCCATCCCTGGTGAGCAGCAGCCAAGCTGCCATGCTGTGCTGGGGATCATAGATCTGGGTGCTCAGAGCATGTTAGCTGGGAACCCCCAGCCAAACTCATCTGCCAGCACCTCCCCAGCAACTCCACACAAGTGTCAGCACTTCACCCATACCGACTCTCCAGAGTGACTAGCCAGAGGTGACCTGCTTAAATCCACAGTGGAAAAACTGCCACAGCAGGACACAAAATTGAGCGGGTAATGGATGGGAAGGGAGATGTTCCTAAACTGGGCTGATAAGGAAAAGCTGAGTCGGGAGCACAAAAGAGACAAAGGCAGGAAGAGCAGCCAGCCCAAACAGACCTGCACTCTGCAGCAATACCTCCACCCGATCTGCCTGAGAGCTGCACACAGCTGGGGCAGTCTAGCAGAAGAGAAGCCTGACTCCCACATCCCACTGCCTTCATCTGCCATCCTCTGAGCCTCTGGGAGTCACCCCCTTAGCTTGGGTGTCTAGGAGCTTCCTCTTGGCCAGCGTGTTCCAACCACCAAAAGAACCCTGGACAAACACTAGGAAAGCTCCTAAGAAGAGCAGTAGGAGACAGAATTGTGCTTCAAGTCCTTCTTCATGATTTGGGGCACAGGAGATGCCCAGGCATAGAATCATAGAATCCCAGCCTGGTCTGGGTTGGAAGGGACCCCAGGGGTCACAGAGCTCCAACCCCCTGCCACAGGCAGGGACACCAACCTCAGGCCTGGAGCTACACAAGGTTGCCCAGGGCCCCATCCAACCTGGCCTTGAACACCCCCAGGGATGGGGCACCCACCCCCTCTCTGGGCAGCCTGTTCCAGCCCCTCACCACTCTCTCTGCACAGAACTTCCCCCTAATATCTCATCTAAACCTTCCCTCCTTTAGTTTTTACCCATCCCCCTTGTCCTGCCAGTCTCTGCCCTTGAACAAGCTGATTCCCCTCCTGTTTCTCTGCTCCCTTCAGGTACCTTCGGGCTGAAAGGCATCAGGAAGGGCACATCTGTATTCCTCAGAGCCGAGCAACACCCAACAGAGGTGTAAAGGAACTCCAAGCAGTCTTGCTGTGCAACTAGACAGGAGCCTCCTCCTCGTTCCCATCCAAACCCCCACAAACACGCCACGCAGCAGAGGCAGATGATGTGCGGCCTGCTCCAGGCCTCTGCCCTCCGGGCTGCTTTCCTGCCTTTGTGCTCCGCTTCCTGAGCAGCTCCAGCCCCAGCCCAGCCCCAGCACAGGCTGCAGGACAAGGCCACGTTCCCACAAAACTCCCGCTGGCCTTGGTCAGCAGGCCTCACCCACGTGGAGAGTGGGGGCTGCTCTTGCAAACGAAGGCCCTGGAAACACCGGGGTTTGCGAATCCACCGGCCAGCCAGAGCCTTACATCAAATGCCATCAGTCAGCAGTGCCCTACCCAAAGCAGGTATCCTGCTGGGATTTGCTTGGCTTGGGAATTCCTCGAGCACCAGAGTGACAGAGAAACTTCCCCAGTGCATGTTTTGATGCTTTCAGGAGGCCTTGGCTTCCTTGTTTTGGGGGTGGACGGTTGTTTTTTCAGGGGCTCTTTGGTTTGTATGCTTGAGCAGTTACCCTGCAATGGCCGGCTGCAGGTTGGTAGGGACAAGGATGTGTTTGCCAGGCAGGGGATAAACGAGGCGTGGGTCTGACTGTGCTTTCCACACCCAGAACTGCACTGAATCAGCAGACAAGTGTCATACATGGGGGCTGGGGATAGATCTGAGTAGTGAATCCACGGAGAGGGCTGCTGTCTGCTGGCAGATGCTTCACAAGCAAGAAGAGGGGCTGGATCATTCGATCCTTCTACACACCCTGCCTTATTTATTTGTCTTCAGTCACAGGGCTGGAGCTCCACTCCTCCCTCTTGTCCGTGAGCCAGCCTGTGCCTCAGCTCTGCTGTATGCAGCCATTTCAGGGCCAGGAGCAGAGAGACGTTTAACAAACCTCCCTGCAAGTGGCATCCCTCAGGATAAGTTGTAGATGTGACTCGGCGAGGTGACACTCTGGCAAAACAGCCATTTCTAAACTGTCTCCAGAAAAGATGCAGGCAGTTTGTTAGCTTGAAGGGCATCGTTTAGGGGGAAAACAGAGGGGAAAAGAAAGAAACGGTGGTATAGGTGGTAAGGACATTAGGCTATGTGCAGGACAGGGCATCCCGGGAACCAGGGGTATCCTGGGAACCGGGGGCATCCCAGGAGCCGAGAGCAGGCAGGAACAGGGGGCAGCCCAGGAACCGGGGGCATCCCGGGAACCGTAGGACAGCTCGGGAACCGAGGGCAGCCCGGGAACTGAGGGCAGACAGGAGCTGGGAGCAGCCCGGGAACCGAGGACAGCTTGGGAGCTGAGAGCAGGCAGGAACCGGGAGCAGCCCGGGAACGGGGGCAGCTCAGGAACCGAGGGCAGCCCGGGAACTGAGAGCATCCCGGGAACCGAGGGCATCCCAGGAGCTGAGGGCAGCCTGGGAGCTGAGAGCAGGCAGGAACCGCGGCCATCCCGGGAACCGAGGGCAGCCCGGGAACCGAGGGCAGGCAGGAGCCGGCGGCAGCCCGGGAACCGGGGCCTCGCCAAAGCCGTGCCCGCAGTGCAGATGCCGAGGCTTAAGGGCGCTTTCGTGGATTACCGCCCAGACTGCGGCCCCGCAGAGCCCGGCGGAGGCTGGACGAGCCGAACTCCGCATCGGCTTCGGCCCCGAAGGCGGGGGCAGCGGAGCCCGGCGGAGCGGGGCGAGGCCTCCCCCGGGGCACCGGGCTGCGGAGGGCCGGCCTCGGGCGTGCCGGCAGCAGGGCCGGGAGGCGGACGGGTCCAGCGCCGCCCCGCCCGCCGCCCCGCCCCGCCCCCGTTCGGCCCCCCGGCCGCGCCCCGGCTCTTCCCCGCCCGCCGCAGCCCCGCGCCCGCAGCCGCTCCCGCCGCTCCGCTTCGCCATGTCCGCCGAACCGGCCCCGGCCGCCGCCGCCCCCGAGCAGACCCCCGGCCCCGAGCCGCCGGCGGGCGGCGGGGAGGCGGCCGAGCACCGGGCGCTGGTGCTAACGGGCTTCGGCGGCTACGACAAGGTGAAGGTGCAGGCGCGGCGCGGCGGCGACCCGCGGCCCGGGGAGGTCTCGGTTCGGGTCCGCGCCTGCGGCCTCAACTTCGCCGACCTGATGGCGCGGCAGGGGCTGTACGACCGGCTGCCGCCGCCGCCCGTCTGCCCCGGCATGGAGTGCGCCGGCACCGTCAGCGCCCTCGGAGACGGCGTCGGCGACCGGCAGGTGAGGGGCGGCGCGGCCCGGCCCGGTTCGGCCCCGCCGCACTGCGGTGGCCCCGCCCCGCCGCGCAGCAGGTGCGGCCCCGGCCAGCCCGGTACCGGCGGGCCCGGCCCGGCCGCTCCTCCGGGCGAGAGGCGGCGGCGCTTGGGGAAGGGAGGAGGAGGAGGAGGAGGAGGAGGAGGAGGAGGGACACACGCAAAGCCGCGGGCCGGGGCTGGCCGCCAGCGCCGCGGTCCCCGCGGCGGTCCCGCCCCAGACAAAGCCCCGCACAAAGGGGCAGCGCGGCCCTGCCCGCCCGGCTGCCCTCGCCCCGCGGAGCGCGGGCCCGGCCCAGGGCGGCGGCAGCGTCGGGGGGCCGGGGCCGGGGGGTCTGAAGCGGTGGGGCCGAGCTGGAGGCGGCCCCGCTCCCCGCCCGGGGCATCCCCAGGCACGGAGCTCCCTGGGGGGCGGCGCGCCGGGCTCGGGGGTCGGGCTGAGCCGTGACTCGGCTGTTTCTGAGCCGCCTCTCCAGCTAAACCGGCGTGCGGGGAAGCGGCCGCCGCGCCCGGAGCTGCTGCGGGTGCGGGCAGAGCCCCGGCTCTTGGTGCCGGGTCTGTGACCCCCCGGCCCTTGACTGCTGGCAGCTGGGGGGATGGAGCGGTTGGCCCTGTGTCCCCCAGACCTCTGGGGCTCGGGGCTGTTGCAACACGGTGCTTTAAGGTGACTCTTGTGTGCGCGACTGAGCAAAACAAAGTGTCTCCAAACCCCCCCCCCCCAGCGTATGGGAGAGGATTCCCTCCCCTCCAGGAAAACAGCTTGCTTTACTCAAGTGTAAAGGCCAAACCCACACGCCGAGGAGCCTTTTCTGCCGGCTCTCTTGGCTCTGCCCCATCTGCTTGCTGATAGGGCTGCTCGGGGTCCTGCTGTCTCCTCACCACTGCTCAGCCAGCAGAGATTTCTCACCCAGTGGGATTAGAGCAGTTTCTGGGGGATGCCTGGCATGCTTCCCTAAGGTTGGACAAGCATTTTCCAGGGTCAGTCCTGTTAAGCATAGCCCCAAGCCTCCGCCCTCCTGGCACCATGACTCTCACAAGGGGCAGCAGTAATACCTCACAGTGAGGAGACTCTGGTTCCCAGCTCCAGGGAGGGCAGGACACGGCCCCTGTCACTTGCTGGGGGCAGGACACAGCCCCTGACACGGCCCCCGTCGCTCGTTGGGGGCAGGACACGGCCCCCGTCGCTCGTTGGGGGCAGGACACGGCCCCCGTCGCTCGTTGGGTGCCTGTTGGTGTGGGCAGCTGACAGTCAGGCAGCACTCTGGGTGTAAGCTGGGGCCTGGAGCACCCACATTCCCTCTGAGGCGTGTGGCACGTGCCTGGGTCCGTGGTGAGAGGTGCCATGCTGTGGTGCCTGATAAACAGAGAGCAGGCTGCAGGCACCCACCCCCCCAGAAAACAGCATATGTGTGCCTGGCCCTGGTGTATGCAAGGCAAGGGTGTGATGACTTCTGCTAGCCCAGGGCTCCTTTCAGACCACCATGTCCTTTGACTTCAGGTTGGGGATAAGGTGATGGTCCTGGCTAGGTCAGGGCTCTGGCAAGAAGTGGTGAACGTGCCGGCCAGCCAGACTTTCCTGATGCCTGAGGGGATGAGCTTCGAGGAAGCAGCTGCTCTTCTTGTCAACTACATCACTGCCTACATGATCCTGTTTGACTTTGGGAACCTGAGACCCAACCAGAGTGTCCTCATCCACATGGCTGCAGGTAAACAGTCCTTGTCAGACCTTGCTGGGACTCCTGGACTGAGTGGGCAGTGTCTGAAGGGTGGCATGGGTGAGGGATGACAGGCAGTGTCTGAAGGGTGGCATGGGTGAGGGATGACAGGCAGTGTCTGAAGGGTGGCATGGGTGAGGGACAGCAGGCAGTGTCTGAAGGGTGACATGGGTGAGAGATGACAGGCAGTGTCTGAAGGGTGGCATGGGTGCGGGAGTGACCAGGACAGGACCAGGCTGGACTGACAGCATTGCCTGCCAGAGATGGAGGCTTCACACTGACCCAGGTGCTGGCAGATGCTGAACCTGCTTCCCAGCAGCGGGGGTCAGTCTCCCCCAGTGCACCACTGGCCTTTATTCCCTCCCCTCCCAGTGCTGAGTGATGGGTGTGAGCAGGGATAATCTACCTCATCAGAGACTTTTCTGAACACTGGATCTGTTTGCTTCTGAGTCTTTCTCACTGCTGGCTTTCAGGTGGTGTGGGAACTGCTGCCATCCAGCTGTGCAAGACTGTAGAAAACGTTACCATTTTTGGCACAGCATCTGCCCCCAAGCATGATGCCCTGAAGGAGAGTGGAGTGGCTCACCCCATTGACTACAGAACCATGGATTATGCAGAGGAGGTCCGGAAAATCTCTCCCAAAGGTAGTGAAGGGCTTCCTCAGCTGTCCTGCATTTCTTTCAAGTGCAAAGAAACATCTAGTTACTCTCCTCCCTTCCCTCTAGGTGTTGACATTGTCCTGGACCCCCTGGGAGGATCTGATACATCTAAAGCCTTTAACCTGTTGAAGCCAATGGGAAAACTCATCACTTATGGTGAGTGTGAGCAGCGTGCCCAAATCCCAGCTCCTGTGTAGGAGGGACTGTGTGATGGCAGGGTGGGTGCAGGCCTGCCCCTAAACACTCCATGATCTGGACACACAGCTGTGAGGCAGCATCGCTGTTGCTGCCTGTGTTGTAGTTCTGCCATTTCACAAAGGTCATAGAATCACAGAATGGCCTGGGCTGGAAGGGACCCCAAGGGTCACAGAGCTCCAACCCCCTGCCACAGGCAGGGACACCAACCTCAGGCCTGGAGCTACACAAGGTTGTTCAGGGCCCCATCCAACCTGGCCTTGAACACCCCCAGACACGGGGCACCCACCCCCTCTCTGGGCAGCCTGTTCCAGCCCCTCACCACTCTCTCTGTAAAAAACTTCCCCCCAATCTCTCCTCTCACCCTTCCCTCCTCCAGCTTCACTCCATCCCCCTTGTCCTGCCAGTCTCTGCCCTTGAACAAGCTGATTCCCCTCCTGTTCCTCTGCTCCCTTCAGGCACTGGCAGGCTGCAATGAGGTTCCCCCACAGCCTTCTCTTCTCCAGGCTGACCCAGCCCAGCTCCCTCAGCCTCTCTCCAGAGGGGAGCTGCTCCAGCCCTCTGAGCATCTCCGTGGCTCCTCTGACCCCTCTCCAACAGCCCCACATCTTTCTTGTCCTGGGGCCCCAGCTCTGGACACAGGATCCAGCTGGGGCCTCCCCAGGGCAGAGCAGAGAGGGACAATCCCCTCCCTGTCCCTGCTGCCACCCCTCTGCTGATGGAGCCCAGGATCCCATCACCTTCCCAGCTGCTCCAGCACACTGCTGCTCATGGGGAGTTTCTCATCCCCCATGACACCCAGGCCCTTCTCACAGGGCTGCTCCCCAGGAGCTCTTCTCCCAGCCTGTATCTGTGTCTGGGATTCTTCCAGCCTGGTCTTTAGGATGCTTCACCCTGGCTGAGGCACTAAGGGGTGTGAGATTTGTCCCAAGAGCTCTGGTCACAGGCTGCAGGGCTCTTCCCTCCCGTGGCAAGAGTGCCTGCTGGGGAAGCTGGAATGTCCTCAGGGAGGAATGCTGGCACAGCTGCTTTGTCCAGGCTGACTTAATGCACAGTGCTAATAGAGCCTTGCTTTTCTTCTGAAGGATGTGTGGGTGATGAGGTTTGAGGCTACTGAATACTTATCTCTCCATTCCCCAGCCCCGAAACACTGGGATTTTTGTCCCAAGGACAAAGCCCTCACACAGCCTGCAGCAGGATTCCAGACACTCACAGCAGTGTGCTGCTCCTGCTGTCCCAGCCACTGCAGCCTGTGGCACCCCTGAGGAAGCCTGGCTGTAGGAGCAGAGGAGTGCTGTCCCACCAGCCTGCCTGGGTGGCACTTGTGTTCCAACCACCAGGGATGGGGCACCCACCCCCTCTCTGGGCAGCCCCTCCCCACTCTCTCTGCAAAGAACTTCCCCCCAATCTCTCCTCTCACCCTTCCCTCCTCCAGCTTCACTCCATCCCCCTTGTCCTGCCATTATCTACCCTTTGAACAAGCTGATTCCTCTCCTGTTTCTCTGCTCTCTTGCCCCTGCCAGCCCTCCAGTCTAGCTGCACTGCTGCTGCTCTCCTAAGAGAGCCAGTAATCCAAATTCTGCATATCCTGAGCCTGAGGCAGGTTCCTGTTTTCCACCGAAGGTCAACTGGGCCGATCTTGATGGGATCCAGTTCTCCCCTCCATCACCATTAGCCTGGGTACTGTCTGAGCTGTGGCATGGGATGCCTGCTGCCTCTCATGCTGTGCTGATTCCCACTCATCTGTGGCTTGCCTTCTTTTTAGGGGTAGCAAACCTGCTCACTGGGCAGAAGAAGAACCTCATGGCTATGGCTAAAACTTGGTGGAACCAGTTCAGCATCAATGCTCTGCAGCTCCTACACCACAACAAGGCTGTGTGTGGCTACCACCTTGGATATATGGATGAAGAAGTTGAGCTTGTCAGAGGTGTTGTAGCCAAGCTGGTTAACCTGTACAGTCAAGGCAAAATCAAGCCCAAAATAGACTCTGTATGGCCCTTTGATCAGGTGAGTCTGAGCTAACGTGGAGGCTGGCAGCACCCAGAAACTTCTGGGTGATTGTTTTCCACATAGATGCTCTGGTTCAGTGTGAGCACCTTGTTCATGGGGGCTGAACTGTTGCAAGATGCACCCTCCCCTAGTGAAGGTGTCCCTGCCTGTGACAGGGGGCTGGAACTAGGTGATCTTTGAGGTCCCTTCCAGCCCAAAGCACCCTGTGACATGTTTAACAGCCACCTGTTCTCAGACATTCAGGGCCTTTTTCACTGAATCATGAAGGTTGGAAAAGACCTGTGAGACCATCCAGTCCAACCATCCCCCATCACCTACAGCCCTTGCTAACCCCTGTCCCTCAGCCCCTCACCCAACCTTCCCTTGAACACCCCAAGGGACAGTGACCCCACCACCTCCCTGGGCAGCCTGTTCCAACACCCAACTGCTCTTTGGGAGAAGAAATGTCTCCTCATTTCTAACCTGAGCCTCCCCTGGCCCAGCCTGCAGCCATTCCCTCTCCTCCTGTCGCTGGGTATCTGTGAGAAGAGGCTGAGCCCCAGCTCCCCACAACCTCCTTCCAGGGAACTGGAGAGAGCAGGAAGGTCTCCCCTCAGCCTCCTCTCCTCCAGGCTGAACACCCCCAGCTCCCTCAGCCATGAGGGGTGAAGTGTTTGGGCCCCTCTGCTCCAGCACACAGAGCTGGGCAATGCCTGGCAGCATCCCTGGGGAATAAGGCAGATGCTCAGCTGTGCTCTGTGGGCAGCAGCAGCCCACAAAGGGGCTGGGATATGATGGGATATGTCGCACTGGAGACTGCCCTGAGTCTGCACCCTGCAGACAGCTGGCAAGGTTGCTGCTGCCTTTCCATGAGTGGAAGAGCCCAGGCAGTGAAGGAGAATGAGGATGTTGGAAAGGAGTGGCAGGTTTTTTGGTGGCTCTGCCATGCTCAGTGATGTTGCATCACTGGATCCAGGCAAAGTCAGGCACTTTGCCCTTGGAAATCCTTTGCTGTGGTAGGGCTTACTGCAGGGCAGCAAAGGACATGGTCATGGTCAGTTGGTGTTAGTACCTGAGCCCTAGTCTGATGCAAATGCTTAAGGAAAACTCTTTTTTTGCTTAAAAACAACAACAGAAATCTGTGCATGTGTTGTTGGGTGGCTGTGTAGATGGTAGAATTGTCCTCCTGGCTGTTGGCTGGGTTCCTGCAGTGCTCCCTCCTGTCCTTCCATGGCTTGTGGAGCAAAGCCTCCTCCTGTGTGCTGCAGCTGGTCTCTGAATTCTTCAGGACAGTTGGCTACAGGTGGGCTGGGCTATCTGCCCAGCTCTGTCCAAAATGCATCTGTGCAGGGTACCCAAATGCTTGGCATTGGCTGGGAGCATAGGAGAAGCCACATCCATCCTGGGTCTTGTCCTTGAGCTCATCCATTCTCCAATTCCAAACTGTACAGGGAGATCTGAACTGTGTCTTAATATTTTAGAGACCATCAGGACTCAACTGGGTCTCAGGTGACTGGAACAATTGGTGTTGGCTCTGTGCTTTATGAAAGTTGTGCTCCAAGTTGGGTAGACCAGCCTGGGTGGGTCAGGAAGGACAGGTCTGCACTGTGTGGTGGGTCTCACAAGCTTCCTGTTGCTTCCAGGTGGCAGATGCTATGAGGCAGATGCAAGAGAAGAAGAACGTTGGAAAGGTCATCCTGGTTCCTGAAGCACCCAAGGAAGAATCCAAAAAGGAAGAGAACTAAAGGAGAAGAGATGTGTGCAGATGATGAATTCATGGTTTAACTCCCTGATCTCTTTGGGACCTGGAAATAGACAGATCAGTAGCTTCCATCTTCACCAGAACATCATGGTTAAAGCTCAGATGAGGTTTGCATGCTCTCCTTGTGCCCAGCCCTTCACCAGCCTGCGCTCACTCTCTGTTTCAAAGCCCATTTTTAATGACCTTTTCCTACTCACACATTTCTCTGCTGAATTTCCAAACTAACCTTCTCTTTCCCTGGCAGCACAGCTGAAGCTTTGGGCAGTTGGTGGTTCCCACCTGAGTAGCTGGGTGCTGTAAAGTCACCATGTAACAGCTGCAGAACTGAGCCCTGCCGAAGCGTTCCGCCTGTCCCACTTGTTCAGCAGGAGAACAGGCCAAACTTAGGACACTTCCTCAACAGCCAGAGGAAAAGCACTGCTGGCCTGAGATGTTTCTAGCCTGGGTTACTCCCCAGTTTAACCAGCTCTTCCCAGTGGGCTTTCCTTGTCCTCTAACACCAGTCAGGTAGTGACAGGTATCGCCTTTGCCTTACACCCATCCTGGTGTGTTGGAGTCTACAGCATATTGCACTTCAATTCACAGCCACTTCTCTCCACAGTCAGTGAAGAACCTGCCAGGCTGAGCTGGGCTGTACCTGAATATGGAAGGAAAGATTTAATTAGGTAATTTGATCATGTCCATTTTCTGATTCCAAACTACAGGGAGATCTAAACTGTGTCTTAATTTTTAGAGACCGTAAGGACTCAACTGTGTCTTGGATGACTGGAATGATTGGTGTTGGCTCTGTGCTTTTATTAATTAATGTTGGGCTCCAAGTTGGTATTGTTAAGGCTAAACTTCACCCTTGTGCTTGTATTTCCAAGGGCTGCAGTGTTCAATCAGACTTCAGCAGGATGGGAATGAACTGTGCTGCTGTTAATGCTTGCTTCGTGCTGTGCCCTGTGTGCTGGGGATTTGGGAAGGGATTTGTAAGATCCAGTCCTGTAACCTGTTCCCCAGGGGCCTGGGCTGGCTCTTCCTGTGGCATACTGCTCTGGAAAGCTATGGTGAGGTCCCTAGTGTAGGTGGTAAACTGCCCAGCTCTGTGTCAGGCCTCTAGGCCTGGGTATCCTGAGCAGTTTAAGCCTTGCTTTCCAGTCTCTTCTAGCTAGCTTGCTGGGTGTCCCCTCACACCAGCTCTCACCCCGTGGTTCAGTGCTGCAGCAGGGCTCGACTCTCCTCCTGAAACTGCAGGTCTTGGGACCCCTGGGCTTTCTTCCAGCACCCAGGGTTTAGGAGCACCCTGGGGTGCTTCTCCCAGAGCAGAACTCAAGTTTCTCTTCCTCTTTTTTAATTTTAATTTTTCTTTCCATTCATTTGGAAACATCCCTGTGCAGAGACTCAAGGCTGCTTCTGTGAGCACTTCATGTCCTGGGTGGTGCCTCCCCCTTCCTGCTGGACCCTGGGTTTGGTCCCTGTGATGCTGTTTGTGCTTCCTCTGAGGCTTTGTCATGGAGAGTGGGTGCTGTGAGCTTTCAGGCTTCATTTTGGATTTGAAAAGGTCAACTTGAGGGTGCCAAGAAGAGACACCCATCATGGAGAAGCTCAGGCTCCAGGAGCAGAACCTGGCTGCTAGGAGCCCTGCTTAGGGAGGAGGGAAGGTGCTGAGCACAGGGCCCTGTGTGTGAAGCCCCTTTGCCTGGGGAGCAGCCCAGCTCTGTGCAGGGTTCCTGTGTGGCTGCTCCCTGGCCAGCCCTGTCCTCCAGCTTGGCTCTTACCCCCCAACACAGCTTCTCCACTGGGTGCTGGGGCTCAGTCCCTCCCTCTGCTGCCTTTTAGATATGCATAGGCAGAGCCTTGGGGAGCCTTGCCCTAACTTAGCCCTGCCTAACTTTTAAGTATTAAAAGCACCCCATTCCCCACAGCCTCAGAGGAGGGCTGGAGCCCTGTCACTGGTCCCTGTCAGCCTGTCTGTCACTCTTGAGGTGTGAACTTCAGAAGCATGGTCTGACAGAACTCACAAGCACAACCTAAACCCTTTCCCAGTCCAAAAAATCTCACTCCTCCTCAGCCTGCCCTCTTGTGCTGGTTTAGATGAACCCCACTGGTGTCTAACACTGCTCTCCCAGCTCTGCCCACACAAGGACTGGCTACATTGCTGAAATGGGCTGTCTGGACCCATTCCTCCAAGACCCTGGACTTCACCTTGATGAGAGCAGCGTGCTCAGGCAGCACACAGCCCCACACAGCTTCAGGCTCTGCACCCTTGTCAGTGGGGAGGGGGGAGGCAACTGCCAAATTGTGTTTCACAGTCCCACCCTCTCTGTGCTTCACTCTGGCCTAAGCACACATGCTCAGTGCCTTACTTGGGTGGCCTTGACTTAGGCAGCGTCCCTCCCACAGCCTGTCCCTCCCGGTGCAGCCTGAAGGAGGCAATCAGGAGTCTTGCAGCTTCCTGCAGGACACCCCGGACATGCCCTCTGGTCACACACCACAGGAAACAGTATCTCTGTGCCTTCTGCATGCCTGGAAGGACTAGGAAGTCACTGGAGCCTTTTCCCTTATGGCCTTTCAAAAGTATTGCCAAAAACCTGTTAGGATTCTTGCTGGCTCTGTTTTGGGAGCACTGGTGATGCAGTCTGGCTGCTTGTGAGTAAGATGCTCCATCTCTATGTACTACAGTCATCCCAGTGGCTCTCCCCTGGCTGGATGAGCTGCTGTAGAGCCCTTGCCTCCCTAGGGCAGCTGCATGGCCATGGCTAGTCCTCTAGCAAGGCTTTATCAGCTGCCCCAGCCTTGGCTCCACAGAAACAGGCTGGGATGCTGCTCGTCTTGTCTTGTCCCTACAGATTCCTGACGCCCTTACTGGGGCACCAGTGCTAATAGCTACTATCTGTTAGACTTTAGCACCCACTGGTTTCCTTCATCCCTCTGTAGCAACGATGTTTTCTACAGAAACACCAAGATTAACTGTAGCCTTGTCCTTTCCCTGCTCTCTGCTGGGCTCTCTCTGGTTGTGGTTAGTTGGGGTTTTTATTTTTGGTTTGGTTTGGGTTTTGTACCTATTTTTTTTCTTGGGGCCAGTAAGTGTAGAACTGATGTAAACCAACTTCAAGTGTCTTAAAGTTAAACCAGCAGGTTTGTTACACTAAGGACCAAAGCAAAAACCAAACCCTCAGACAACAATCATTCCGCTCCGTGTCGCTTAACTGTTCAGGGCAGAGCTGGAGGGAACAGGAGGTTCCTGGGCTCCAGTTGCCTGTGCCAGTCCAGCTCTGGGAAGTGCAATTTAATGTTTCTTTTCCTGATTGTCTCACCCAAAGGTTGTGCTGCTGTTGAGGGGTCTGAGTGGAAAGAGTAAGGCGCTCATGAGCAGAGGAGTCGCGGCCCTGGCCCTGCCCGCTGCTGTGGGGCTGCTGCTCAGCACAGGGCAGGGGGTCTGGGGGGGTTGCTGTTCCTCTGGCATCGCTGCAGTCACTGTCCCAGGCTGGTACTGCTGCTCCTGGGTGAGCTGCAGCCCCTTTGCTATCACCAGGCAGCTTTTGTCACAGCTGGAACTGGTTTCTGTTGAGCTCCCTTGTGTCGCACGCTCACCGCAGGAGGGGAAGGCGTGGGGGCGGGGGGGCACCCTGGGCTTGTGCAGAGGAGGGAGGGAGTTCAGCTGGGTATTTTATTTCAGACACCTGTATTAAACTCGAATTCATTGACCAGGGAGAAGGAAGAAGCACTGTGGGCCTCAGGCTTTAATTAGTGCAGGACCCTGGCCCACATCAGCTGCTATCATGGGTGTGAAACCACTCTAATGAAGCCTTGCAGTGTGCTAAGCCCTGGTGATGGCAAAGTTGGGCCTGGCTGGTATATGAGTGTGCCCTGAAACATGGTTTGAGCCTCTTGCAGCGTATGGTCTGGTCTGTGCTGTCTGCATTGTGCTGGTCTGCAGATGTGTGGTAGGAGTGATGCTCATCCTGGAGAAACCCTTTGTTTAAAACATGTATTCTGCTTCGTGTGTGTAACCAAGGTGGACAGAAAGCCAGTGTGCCAACGCTGTTTACATGACTATAATGTGTAATGCTCCTCTGTCTGATGTTACCATATGCCTTATGTGTTTCAAATGTTAATTAAAAGCATAACAAAACCCTTGGCCATGTGCTGCTCAGGCTGCTGGGGGATGAGCCCTCTGCCTCCTGGCTCAACCTCTGGGGTGCTTTTAGTGCTTCTCTGGGCAGGAGCTGGGTGGGAGCACTCAGGTTATAATTTCTAACTCTCCCAGGGTGAGAAGATGCTGCTGCTCCCAAGGGCAGCTGTTAATGGGTGCAGCTGGAGGGCAGCTACTGTCATTTCTCTCTGCAAAGCCCTTTGCTGGCCTCTCTGCTTCACTGGGTCTGTAGCTGGATGAGACTGAAATAGGTGGCTGGGGTGATGGCAAGACCCCAGGCCTGAGTCACTGCAGAGAAACTGGGAATATCAGAGCTGCTGAAAAACACCACTGCAAATCCAGTGTTCCCTCTCTGTAATAAAATCTCTAGCTGGAACTTGGTCTGCAGGTGCTGGGCTGATTTGGGCTGAGAGCAATCTCTCTGCCCCAGGGAAGTCTGTCCTCCCATCACCAGACAGACTGGGGGGCTGGAGGCTCAGCTCTGCCACCACTGAGCAATTAACGTGCTATAATGTTTAGAGGAAGAGGAGGAGGAGGAAGGCATCCCAGAGCATCCTCTCTGCTGCTGGGGGATGCCAGGCACAGCTGGGGGAGAAACCTTCCCCTCAACAATAGTTCTTCCACCAGAAGATGCCGATTCAACTCTGTTCATCTGTTTTATTCATCACCCTTCTTTAGGGTGGGGGGGTATTAAGATGGAGCATTTTATTGCTTACTAACACCTTCCTTCAGAAGGAGTTTCCCAACACCCAGCCATCAGAATGTTCTTGGTTTCAAGGAGACTCTTTTCCTCTTTAATGTGGGAATTAATCCTGTTTATTGGTGTTTCTCTGCTACACGACTGTGTTGTGGAGGGAGGCGGCTGGCTGGACACTGCAGCCATCAGCACTCACCCCAAGGGAGCAGCAGGCTGGCAGCAGGCCCTGGAGCAGGTGCTGGGGAGGGGCTGGGGGCTGTCTGCAAGGCCTGAGAGAGCAGCTGAGATTAGCCACGCATGAGCTGGAGCAGGAAGAGGCTCCCAGGAGATGGGGCTGGACTTAGGCCCAGGTTTGGGTTCTGCTGCTCAGGGCCGCGTCAGGGCCCGGCCTGGAGCTGGTGGTGAAACAAGCTGTGTAACTGCTTGGTGAGGAGGAGCTGGAGTTTTAGGGATGCTCTGCTCCATGCTGAGGCTCCTGTGGGGCACAGGGATGGAGCTGCTGCCATCCCAACCGTGCAGATTCCTGGTTAGCTCAGAGGATGTGGGAGCTCCTTGGCCAGACCCTGAGCCAAACCGTTCTCCTGAGCTGGCTGTGCCAAGCTGTGGTGCTGTCAGCAGGAAAGGGAGGTGAAGCAAGGCACTGGCTGGACCTGCACAGCCAGGGAGGCTCAGGCAATATCCAGCTTCTTCAGCACTGCACACACCTCCTGGAGGTACTGGGAATCTGGATAGTCATTCCTGTGGAGCAGTGGGAAGCGGTGTAAATCACAGAATCATAGAATCACAGAGTTGTAGGAGCTGGAAGGGGCCTCCAGAGCCCATGGGGTCCAACCCCCTGCCAAAGCAGGGTCCCTAGGACAGGGCACACAGGTCGGTGTCCAGACGGGGCTGGAATCTCTCCAGAGAAGGAGACTCCACACCCCCTGGGCAGCCTGTCCCAGGGCTCCCTCACCCTCACTGGGGAAAAGTTCTTCCCCATGTTGGTGCAGAACTTCCTATGCTCCAACTTGCATAGACACTGAAAAGGGGCTGGCTGATTCCCCCTGCATCCCCTGCTTCAGATAATTATAGACTTTAATTAGGTCCCCCCTTAGTCTTCTCAAGGCTGAAGAGTCCCAACTTACTCAGCCTTTCCTCCCAGGGGAGATGCTCCAGGCCCCTAATCATCTTTGTAGCCCATGGTGCTTAAACCCACTGAGAGCAGCAGTGCTTCACTTCTGCCCAGTGCCTTCAAGAGGGGCTGGGGGTGGAACTGCTGCTCCCCAGGAGCTGCTGTGGAGCACTGTCATGGGAAAAGCCAGGAGAGCTGAAAGTGAAGAGGGACCTACAGTGCCTGCACATGGGGAACTTAGAGCTGTGGGATGGGGAAGGCTTTTAGCTCTAGCTGGAGGGTGGCTGGGCAGGGCTGCTGCGCCACCCTGTGAGCTAAAGCAAAGGGAGGCACTGACTCTACCGTGGTGGGAGCCTGGAAGAGCCACCCACACCAGGATGTGCAGCCCATGGTTCTCCTGACTGCCTAAGGGGGAAAAAAAAAAAGCCTAGAAATGTGGGATGAGCTGGGCCATACCTGGATCTGCCCCCATGCCAGGAGGTTCTATGTGGGATAAGGCCCCATGTCACTCTTTCTTCTCCATCACAAGACTTGATCTGGAACGTCAGCCCACGGTCAAACGCTTTCTTCAGCAGCACTGCTATGTTCTGCCCTTCCTTGTTGTCAGGCAGGAAGGCAAAGAAATCCCCCCCTTTGTAAGGCTGTCCTGGACGGGGGTCACCAACCTTAGAACAAGAAGAAAGCATTTGAAACCACAACCTGATTCTTCTCTGGCTTCTGAGAGTCTGTCCAGCTTGCAAACACACAGATGACCAGCCCTGTGGGCTGTCAGTCGCTTTCAGCTAAAACCAGAGGTCACACACCCTTCAAGCTGCTCCCAAACCTTGTGTGGAGCATTTTTTGCCTTCCATGGGCCAATACCTCTGCTGATCTGCAGGTGGGGCTGAAGCTGCCCTTCCCCACTCTCACATTTCCCACCCAGCTACACCAACAGACCCCATGACATGTCCTGCAATGGGATGGGGAAGCCCCCGTGGTGGGTACCTACCCCTTGCACGCCATCAGGGATGCTGTAGGTAACCTGGAGCATTAGGGCTCCGTAGTAGCCACGTAGGCTCTGAGGCAGCGAGGAGATCTTGAAGGTCCCCGGGAGCTTGCGGCTCACAGGAGCCGAGGAGGGGGCGCAGCACGCTGGCTGGGACCTGTCCCCTGCGAAACACGCCCTGCACAGGGCATGACCGCAGGGGGCCTGGCATGTCACCCCTGAGCCCTGGCAAGCATCGCACCGGCCCAGAGGGGTCTTGCTGCTTTCCTGTCCAAGGCTGGGACTTCTTGCCTGCTGCGAGGAGAGGTCAGGCTCCTCCTGCACATCGCTCCTGCCTGCTGGGAGCAGGGCCCGTTCCTGGCCCCTGGGCTCTGCTCCAAGTGACTGAGGGGCCGCAGCATTGAGTGGCTCAGCATCCATAGTCCTGTACAGCCTGGTGGGCAGGGAGTGAGGCCCCCCGTCTGTGGCAGGGACCGCTGACCGCAGCGTTGCTTCATTGTGGCCTCCTCTGCTCTTGTCTCTCGCAAACTGGAATCTGTCTGGCAAAACCTGCTTCAGCCGTGCAACGTCAGGGTCCCCCCCAGACAGTTTAGTCTTCGGCTGTTCCTGGGACTCCCTCAGACCAGCGAGACTTGGCTTGTCCACTACACCAGGGCCGAGAAGGCGGCTTCCTCCTTGTGCAGCCCCAGCGTCAACATGCTCATTGGCCTCCTCCTGTACCCGTGCCTGCTGGAGCTTCCAAGGACTGGGAGACCTCTTCTTCTCAGCCTCTGGCAGCCAGGAAGCCCTGAGTACCTCTGTGTAATCTGCTTCATCGCTGATGCTCAGGTCCTGCAGGCCCATCTGTAGGGCCTCCAGGCTGCTGGGAAGGGCTGCACCCAGCAGCGTGTCCTGGCTTCTGCTCGGCTGTATGACACCTGAGTGCCCTGTGGTCTCTGGTCCTGGAGACAAGGATGAAGACTTCAGGGCACAGAGCCTCCTGGCAGAAAACTGGCGGAAGGCCTCAGTCACAGCCGGCATTGTCTCCTTGGGGCAGGCAAGATACAGGTTGTACTTGTCTCTGCTGAGTCCCACCTGGGGGAAGCTTCCTCGCAAGAGGCTGCACAGCTCACTCAGCTCACTGTCTTCTGGACCATCTACAGCGAGCTCTGAGTAGCTCATACTCTGACACACAAGGTCAGGGCACTTCTGCACAAGAGCTTCCACCTTCTTTTTAGCCTGTAAAAGCTTGTTCCTGTCCACTGCCTGGAGCGTCAGCACCGTGCAGTCCCCAGTACGGCGCTCTGAGATCCACACACCTCCATCCCTGCACAGCTCATCGACAGCAAAGTGGCTAACATCTTTCAGGTATGACCACTGCTGAGAGTCCAGGCTCATGTCTTCGCTCACACAAGTGCCCCTGCTGCCAGTGTCCTGGGGCTTGCTGCTCTCCTTTGACCTGGGCAGGGAGAAGCTGTTGGAACGTCGCAGCAGAGGCCTGGATTCGGCCGGTTGAGAGTCCAAAGCCGAAGAGGTCCTCATCACGTCAAAGGTGTTAGATGTGCTAGTGAGGGAAGGGTGCTTGGTGGGACCGGAGCCCTTAGAGTCCCCAGGGTACTGCCAAGAGCTGTATTCTCTGCCCCCAGAAGGAGACGGTGCCTTGGGACTCGCAAGCCTGGCACCTCCTTTCATGTGGCCTTGTTCTTTGGGGTCCTTCAGCTGAGACTCTGCTGCTGAGCCCAAAACTGCCTCTGTGGTAGAGACGTGGGGCTGGTACTGTGGGGCTGGTGCTGCTGGGTCACTGGGACCTGCAGCATCTGCCTCTGGTAAGTGCTTCCCGGAAAGCTGCACCTGCCTCGAGGGTGGAGAGTCCTGCTGCAGCAGCAGGGCCTGGCTGGCCTGAGGCCTGCCAGCTCTCAGGGTGCTGAAGTTGGCAGCTAGCTTCAGCTCCCCCCTCGGCTCGGGCCTGCCTGGGCTGAGCCCTGAGGCCGAGGTCTCCACAGGCGCTTTGGGCTTGCTCAGCACAGCCTGTGCAGGGCGGGAGGTGGCTGGGTGTGAGGGCTCGGAGCTGCTGGCCGCGGGTGCGGCACCTCCTCTGCTGGCGACATCTTGGAGGTACTGCTTGGCCTGGGAGACGTCGATGAGGTTCCCGATGAGATACAGCTGCTTCACGTCCTCGTGGCACAGCAGCTTGGGGTAGAGTTTCTGCAGCTCACTTGTGAGAGCCCTGAGTGCCTGGCTGTCCACACCCAGCCCTCCCTTGGCGATCTTCTCCTTGCGCAAGCTCACCTCCAGCTGCTGGCAAAGCTGCTGCAGGGCCAGGCGGGCCTGCCACAGGGCGTCCATACTGCCAGGCCGGCCTGCGGAGGGCTGGAGGTACAGAGTGGCGATGCCATCGCTGCTAACATCCACCACGTCCACACCGTGCTGGTGCAGCACGCTTTGGTACTTGGCAGCACAGAACCTCTGCATGTACAAGTAAATGTCCAAGTCCATCACGAGGGTAAAGTCCTCCAGCTGCTCCACAGCTTCCCCATCCACCGGACCCCGCGGGGATGGGGCTTGAGGTGCCTTTTCATGCACCTGGTCCCAGTTTGGTGGCTCTGCCACCTCTCGTGCTGGTTCAGCGGGGTTGGGCACTTGCTGGTGATCGGGCACTTGCTGGTGATCGGGCACTTGCTGGTGATCGGGCACTTGCTGGTGATCGGGCACGCTGGTCTCTTTGGCCACATGGCTGGAGCCTGGCAGGAAGACCTCTCCAAGGGCATGGCTCTTGAGGTTCAGGCTGCCCAGCAGGTCTCTGCTGAAGGCTTGCAGCTCAGTGAATGGTCCCTTGACTAAACTGCGTGCGTTCCTGGAGTCAAAGCTGAGCTGCACGTTGCTGTAGCCTTTATGCAAGGTCTTCAGGAGGGTTTTGCCAGCAGGAAGCTTGCTGTAGTCAACTACCACGCAGGCACGTATGAAGATCTGCAAGTAGGCAGCAGGGGAGTGAGAGAGCAAGGACCCAAAATAAGGCACAAGGGCAGGCAAATGCACCTGACGCTCCCACAGCCCTGCACTGCCAGAAGAGAGGATGCAATCCACCACCGCTCTCCCAGCATCATGCTTTCAAGTTAGATGAGAGCAGGGCACAGGTAGGACTGAAACTACCAGCCCGAGCACCTCTTGGGCCCTGCACCCAGAGTCAAAAGCTCTCTGCAAACAAGGACCACGAGGGGCAAATCACAGAGGTGTGGCCCCACTTCGACACGCTGGGAGCTCTGCTCTGCTCTGCAGAAATCCCCCACCCGTTCTGCATCTGAAATGTGGTTGCTCTCTGGGTCTCATGGAGCTTCAGCTGCAGACCTTGCAAGCACTGCAGGCTAGCGGGGGGGGGGTGTCTGTGACACCAGGCTACCTCCCATGGCCTTCTTTTCAGTGCTCAGGTGTGAGAACAGGAGATACAGCTGCCACTATTCTCCTGACACTGGAGAGAGCAGCAAGAACTCTCCAGTGCCTCCTGGACAGCAGCGTGCCTGTCTCCTAAACCCTCCTGAGAGAGGAAAACCACTCCCTGTGCCCAGTTAATGACAAGGCAGAGGCATTAACAGCCCCCCACTGTGTATCACCAGATGGGCTGGGGGCAAACTGCCCCTTCCCTCCACTCTGCCTGTCCTTCCCTTTGATGGGCACAAATACCAGAGCCCCCAGCGTGCTGCCCACCTGCTGTCCCTGTTATTACCCCCAAAGGAGAAGCAAAGTTTCCTGGTGTGCGTGTGAGGTAACACAGGGGTGCTTGAACCCCTAACCCAGGCTGAGGGGAGAGCGAGGGCTCCCTGCTCCCTGCCCGGGGGGAGCTGGGGGGGCTCCGGCTGCTCCTCGTTACCTGATCAGGGCTCAGCTCCTCCGTGTACGCCGTCACCTCCAGCGGGTACCTCTTCCCTCCGAACGCCAGGACGTGGCTCTCGGCCTTCAGCACCCTCCGGGCCACTGCGTGGGAGAAGCCGGCAGCCCCCGCGTCAGCCCGGCGGGGGGTTAGGGGGGTGGGGAAGCAGCAGCAGCCGGTGGGGGCTCCGGGTGGGGTCGGGGGGCCGGGGAACGGGCCGGGCTGGGGGCTCGGGGGCACGGCCGTTACCTTCCAGCGCCTCGAAGGTGATGAGGGCGCAGGGCCGGGGTCCCGGCAGCACCTGCACGTCCGCGATCTCGCCGCCGCCGTTGCGGGAGCGCAGGAAGTGGATGGTCAGCTTGTCGGCCACCCTGTCCGGAGGCAGGTCTGCGGGGAGACCCCGCACCCGCACCGTGCGGTCCGCCATGCCTGCGGGGAGACGCCCAGGGCTAGCCGGGCCCCGACGCCGCAGGGCCGGGCCGCGGTGCCCGGCGGCAGCTCTACCCACCGCTGCCCCGTCCCGTCCCACCCCCGCCCGCGGCCCCGGCTCCCCGCAGCCCGGCCCCGCTACCTGCGCCCCGCTCCGGCCCCGCGGCCGCCGCTACCGGGAAACGAAAGCAAAACCGGGTCTCGCCCCGCCTCGGCCGGCGCCGCCCCCGGGCCCTGCTCAGCGCCGCCGGACGGCCCGGAGCCCGCGAAGCCCGGCGGGGCCCGGCCCCACGCCACATCCCTGCCCCGGAAGGGCCCGGCCCTGCGCGGCGCCCATCCTGTCCCATCCCATCCCATCCCATCCCATCCCATCCCATCCCATCCCGTCCCGTCCCGTCCCGTCCCGTCCCGTCCCATCCCATCCCATCCCGTCCCGTCCCATCCTCTCCCATCCCGTCCCATCCCATCCTGTCCCATCCCGTCCCATCCCATCCCGTCCCATCCCGTCCCATCCCCTCCCGTCCCATCCCCATCCCATCCTGTCCCATCCCATCCCATCCCGTCCCATCCCGTCCCATCCTGTCCCGGCCCATCCCATCCCATCCCGTCCCATCCCATCCCCTCCCATCCCATCCCGTCACATCCCATCCCGTCACATCCCGTCCCATTCCATCCCCTCCCGTCCCATCCCGTCCCGTCCCATCCCATCCCGTCCCATCCCGTCCCCTCCCCAGCACACGGACACAGTGTTCCCGGCAGATGCTTTAATTCCCGCACAGAGCCCGGGCCGGCCAGGGTTAGCCCACATCCTCCATGAACACAGCCAGCCCCTGCTGTCCTGCCGGGACGTAGGCGATGGCTTCCACCTCTCCCCCGCCGCGGCTGGTCTTCTGGAAGTGGATCTCCAGGGTGTCCCGCATGGGCTCCTCACCCAGCACGTCGGGGATCCCCGAGAGCAGGACGGTCCTGGGGCAGCGGGAGGGCAGGAGCTGGGCAGAGCAAGGGGGAGGGTGAGCTTCAGGGACCCCATGCTGCACAGAAGGGGGCCCCTGGGTGCCCCGTTCCGCTGTGGGAACACCCCCCCCAGTGTGGACAGCACAGCGTGTGGGGAATCATCATAGAATGAATCATAGACTGGCATGGGCTGGAAGGGATCACAGAGCCCCAACCCCCTGCCACAGGCAGGGACACCAACCTCAGGCCTGGAGCTACACAAGGTTGCCCAGGGCCCCATCCAGCCTGGGGAACAGGTCTTCAGGAGCCTCCACCCGTGCTGGGCTCGCCCTGGGTGGTGGCTGCCGCCCAGCCCAGGCTCCGTGCCCGTACCTGCAGGCCAGTGATGTCTCCGCTCATGCAGGGTGATATCTTGAGGTTGTATTTTCCTTTCCCAATAGGCACCTGGATGTGTCCTTTCTCAATGAGCAGTTCTGCCACTGCAGGGGGAGGGGACAGCCCTGAGCCACCCAGGCACCTGCTGAGCTCCAGGGCATGGACACCGAGGCTGGCAGCACCCAGCCCCAGCTCGCCCACACCAGCACTCAGGGGGGACAGGACAGCCTGGGCTCCCTCTGATTTTCCCATTCCCCACAGACACAGCTCCATCTGCTCTTGGGAGACCCTCCCACACACCCCACTTCCCCAAGAGCTCAGCACACCCCACACACCTCCATCCTGCGCGAAGATCAGCACCACCTGGCCAGTGTCATCCAGGAACTGCCTGTCCTCCACCTCCCCACCCCCGTTCTTCTTCTTGCTGAAGAAGAGCTCCAGCTTGTCCAGCAGTGCCTCCTCAGGGATGCCCAGGCTGGGCAGGTCAGACACCAGGATGCTCCTGCTGCTCTGCGCCAGCCCGATCTGTGCGTGGCACAGGCCTGTCAGTGCCACGGTGCGGCCCGGGCGCTCGGGGGGAGCAGCACAGAGCTGTGGGGCTGAGCTGGGATGGCACCAGTCTCCAGGCAGAGGCAGGCTTGGGAGCAGTGGAGCAGGGCACAGTGAAGCTGGTGCGTGCCCAGGCTGGATCTGGGGTTCTCAGAGCAGCAGGCTGTCAGGACCTACCTCCAGGAAAGATGGCAGCAGGATATCCACCGGCGCCGCCTGCACGCGCATTCTGCACTGGTCGAACTCCTCCATCTCGTCCCCACAGCTCAGCTCCACCGTGTGCTCCTTCACCTCGATGATCCTCTGGGCCACTGCAAGCAGGGAGAGCCCCCAGCACAGGGGATCAGCTGTGTGCTCAGCAGGGGATCCCAGCACAGGGGATCAGCTGTGTGCTCCACAGTGGATCCCAGCACAGGGGATCAGCTGTGTGCTCCACAGTGGATCCCAGCACAGGGGATCAGCTGTGTGCTCCACAGTGGATCCCAGCACAGGGGATCAGCTGTGTGCTCCACGGGGGATCGGGCATGTGCTCCGCAGGGGATCCCAGCACAGGGGATCAGCTGTGTGCTCAGCAGTGGATCCCCCCAGCACAGGGGATCAGCTGTGTACTCAGCAGGGGATCCCAGCACAGGGGATCCCAGCACAGGGGATCAGCTGTGTGCTCCACAGGGGATCCCAGCACAGGGAATCAGCTGTGTGCTCAGCAGGGGATCCCCCCAGCACAGGGGATCAGCTGTGTGCTCCACCACACCACAGGACATGGGGCAGCTCATGCTCTGGGGAGGGGTGCACAACCCCACACAACGCTGGCAGAAGGGGCTGAGCTCCCAGCCTGGGCAGGGGATGCAGGACAGGCCCCAAAGCCCATCGACTGAGCCGCGGCACCATCCTTCTCTTACCCTCTGCCTTCTCGAAGGTGATGAGAGCTGAGCCCCCCAGCAGAGGGTAGTGGATCAGCGGGGTGAGCACCAGCTTGTTGCTGTCCTCCTTGTTGGTCACAAGTCCCTTAAACACCATTTTCTTCTCTGGCAAGGCAGGCAGCACCTACATTGGAGTGCACAGACAGTGCCTGGAGGAGACCAGGCCCCCCACACAGCCTGTTCTAAGCCACAGACTAGGAACAAGCTCATGGCTCAAAATAAACAGCTGGAGAGCCTCAGCAGAGTCTCTTCTAGGGTCTGCCTGTGCCTGGAGCCCCAAAGCCACATCTGGAGCTTCTGGCTCTGGCAGAGCAGCCTCCCAGCACCACGCTGCTTTCAGCAGCAGCTTCTGCAGCCACACTTGTGCCCCTCACCAGCAGACCCAATGCCCACACACACTGTTACCATCGCCAGATCCTCGCAGCCGACACTCTTCCTCATTCCTTCCAGTCTCTTTTCCAGCATCTGCTTCTCCTTCCTCAGCCTGGTGTTCTCCTCCTTTGCTAAAAATATGTCCATCTGGGAGGAAGGAGGGAGCGGAGGGGGGTGTGTGTGAGGGACCCAGCAGGGTGCCTGGGGCTGCAGCACACGCTCTGTTTTAAGCAGAGCACCCTTCTCACATGCGGCTCCACACACACAGGCTCTTCTGCTCCAGGCTGCCCCGGCTCTTCCTGTCTGATTACAGCCAGATCCCAGGAAACCTCCACCACAGGCAGAGCCAAACGAACTCGGAGCTGAGCAACGCAGCCCCACCACCCCCTGCCACCCCTCCGAGCCCAAGACAAACTCCTCCGACCACCGACCTCGTGGGTTTTGTCTCCATCTCTGCCCAACGACATCTGTTGCTCGAGGTTTACATGGAGGAGCTCGTCGACTTCTCTCCGCAGCTCTTGTGTCCGTTGCTGGATGGTTTCGTTGGCCAAAAGCAGCTCTGTGCAGTTTTGCTCCAGGGCACCACAAAGCTCCTGTGAGAGGGACACGAGGCAGCGAGACCCTGTGGACACCGGCGCCCGCTGCGCCCTTGGGGATGGAG